>CM042224.1:18517225-19717225 GCA_023566465.1 Cottus gobio | reverse complement strand
TCACTGCTTCAGTCGCATGGGCCAGGTCGATCAGCATCCCCAGCCGGTTCATTTCCACTATGATTTGCTGTTGTAAACAGAAACAAGGATTATTTTCATTACAATTAATTCATGGTACCAAAAATATAAAACTAAAATCATTATTTCTTTTTTTTCTAATGTCCCTAGTTTACCCCTTCATGAAATAACAGTAAATATTGTTTTCTCTTTGTGTTTTGACAAGTAACTAGTTGGTTGAACATTTAAATAAATAGAAAAGACTTTCTCATATATTATGTACGTATAGATATGAGTAGATTAGTTGTATAGTATGGAATATATTTGGTTGTTAAAACACTGTTGTGCTAGAACATTTTAATTATGTATGCTGCCATTTTATTTTTACACACACTGGAAGTAAAGTTTGGTCGTGCTAGTAATAAACTCAAGCTGGAAGACACATCTGTAACTTATTAAACTTTTATGTGCCCATCCCTGTTGGTTCACTGACCTTGCCAAATGGGGACAGGCCGTTGTGTTGAGAAGGTTCTGATCCAGTGTCCACAAGCCAGTTATCCGCCCTGATGAGAAAAAAAAGCCATACTTTAAATACTTTATTCCCAAATATATGTGGTGATTCAAATACCACATCACTGTGCAATGTGATAGTATTAGTAGTATATTCTGAATATACATGAAATACATATTCTCATACAGAACAAATAAGCAAACTATAGTCAGTTGAAAAAACATACATACAGTTTAAGAGGTCTCAGGGAGAATTAGTTTTTTTTTAAATTTCCTTTTGTATAATTCATGAGGTTTTTCTTCTACAGTTACACAACATTTAGCCACCTGAAGTGATCATAGAATCTGATACCTCATTAGGCCTGCAGAAATCCCCCAAACTCCCCACAGCACAATCTAAACGGACCATGACGTCTGATGGTAATCCACCACACATACAGGAACGAGCCCAACTGAGAGCTAAAAGAGCAAGAGTATAAACACTATCAATTGTTTGTGTTGTTTAAGCGTGACACTGACATGTATATGTTCATAGGGCAGCAGTCAAATATAACTAAGTACATTTATTTGAGTACTTGTACTCGGGTATTTACATTTCATGATAGTTTGTACGTTTGACTTGCCTACATTTATTTGACAGTTTTGTGCCTTTCTCATTACTTTCTGAAGTTTTACAAATCAAGAAATGAATGATAAATTGCTAATGAAATTATTAATTAGTCGCAGCTCAATATTAAATAGATTAAATTAGCCGCTAACAGTCACACATTAGGCTTGTGTGACTGTTGAGTGCAACCCTGCTGTGTGCGGCTGGCTCTCACCAGGGTGTGTTGCAGGAATGTGTGAGTGTGAGGTAGCGGACCCCCAGCTGGTACATGGTGCGCAGGGTGCCCAGACTGCTGTCCAGAGAGTGACCCCCCTCCACCCCGATCAGACTGGCTGTCTTGTTCATGCGGAAGGCCTCCATGATGTCTGTGCAGCGCAGACATGAGAGATGAGATGAGATGGGGGATTGAGAGAAAGAGTAGAGGTGGCAAATGTCTCTGAAATTACTCGAACACCATGTCCCACCTTGGCTGCTGGTGGCCAACATGAAGGTTTCAGGGTATTTCTGACACATCCTGTGAACCACGTCTATCTGCTCCAGTGTTTGTCTGACAGCATCTTTGTACTGAGTCTCACAGGGAACGAAGGCCGACCAGAACTGAAAGAGGAACAACACATTAAGCATGAATTATCATGGAAGGTTTATAGAGCTAAATGTACCTTATAAGAACCGTATCCCTTTTATTACTTGAGTAATGATTGATTAGATATAAAACAGACGCAGAGACACAGTATCTATTGTAAAAGAGCTCACTTGGAAAATGGCTGGATGAAAATAAGTAAAATGGAAATACACACAATTTCACATAACACATGCAAAAAAAGGCCAGAGAGATACTGAAGGAATCGTAGCCTTGGTTTATTTTAAACAATTACATTTATTAAAAAAAGTTGTTGGAATGTGGTGTTTTAAAATGAATAGTTTCTTTGCTCCAGTGTGCAAAACAAGAGGTGTTTTTTTCAAAGCCATAGCCCCATAATCCCTTCTGGTGACATTAAAGATTTTTCACCTGGTAGCTTTTAAAAACTGGAGAGAGAGATTTACTCAGCTGGGCAGGGAGTTCATCAAGACTGGCATTGAATTAATCTATTCCTGCATTCTCAGCTGGGTCCATCCAAATATAATTTATAATATTGAGTGGGCAATTCAACATAAAATAAACAGAGATGAATGAGTAATCTAATAGATGTGCAGGGTAAAACTTTAAGGAATGCACTAATCCGACTTTTCTCACCTTATCCCAAGACCTCAACTGATACTGAGATCAGATCCGTGTTCTTCTTTCCCTTTTTAAAAATAGAAGTAGTAGAAGCTGCACACAGTAGAATAAGTCATTTTTATGAAGGGTACCATGAGATCAGGGTTTGCTGTGACACTAAACTGAGCTTGTGGCTTGCCATGACTGAATGAATGTACTTAACAAAAAGTTTATCTTACTAACAAAGACATTTGTGGATGGTCTGGCCATAACCCGATGTACCTAATAAGGTCAGTTTTCTGGCAGTTACCAATTCGCAGAGGAAGTATTCAACTATCTTTAATACTGTTGTGCAGATCATCTTTAAAATGGATCATATTTGTAAGTAAAACCTTGGTATGGGTCAAGGGGAGGCTTAGATTCCAGAAGTTCCTCTCCCCAGTATTGTGTAACAGCTCTTGCTTAACCTCGAGGTGTTTCCAAGCAAGATGAGATACACAGTATACTCCCCTTTGGAAGAAAACCTCTGAAGGAAGACGTCCAGGTTTCATTTTGATCAGATGCCCAAACCACCTCAGCTTGCCCTTTTCAACGCAAATGAGCAGCGGCTCTACTCCGAGCTCCCTTCGGATGTCTGAGCTCTTCACCCTGATCCAACTCACCAAGTGGTAATGAGTTTACAGCTCTTCTCCTCTCTTCACCCGAGTATACGAGACATTTGACCACAGTTCTGATGAAACAACCACAAAGTTGATCATCGGTCTTGGGCCTAGTGTGTTCTGGTACCAAATACACTTATGTACTGCCCTATTCTCAAACATGGTGTTTAGTATGACGAGCTCAGAAGTCCAATAACAAAGGACCACTTGAGTATCCCTCTCCAGGAGTTTTGGTCCCAGAACCAGTGCTATGCCTGGAGATCTAGTTGATACCGCTTGCTCTTGGTCTGGCCCCTCCCATGAGACCACTTTGCCTTGGGATACCTTCCTAGGAGCTCCTGCCCCCTAATATCACAGGTCCCACAAACGCATTACCTGAAGCTTGACTAGATGAATTTCAAGTGTGATATGTGATGCAGAGATTCTTGAGTGATCTTGTGACATTGCAAGAATCTTGCCGTTAACAAGGTTAATGACGTAGATCACGGGCAAATCAGCACTCACAAACGTGGGTATTTGTGAATTTTCAGAGACGCCATCTGAGAGATGCATCAATACGTTGCAGACCTCTCAGGGATCTCTAGCAGGTTAAGTATCTGGATCAATCCTGTAGTGTGAAAAGTGAATTAAAGTACAAGTTACATGACGAGGGAAATATCAGGGGGAGGAGTTGTAATTGTTTATTTATCTCCAACGTCCTGCAGAACCAACAATCTTTGCTGCCAGCATTTCTCCAACCATTATTTTGTCTATACTATTTGTTTTTTCTACCTTGGTTGTTTGCTGCAAATCAGCACACTAAAAACTTTGATTGCTAGCTTCTTGTTGTTGTCTGTTTTTGGAAGGAAAACCTCCTGTGTTGCATTTGGTCTTGGTTCTTTTACACATAACTTTGTTTTGATGTAGTTTGGATTCCTCCTGGTAAAATGTCTGTTAATGCAACCCCCTGTCTTCGTTAACATGTGTAATGTGGAAACCACAACAACATAAAAATACCCCATTATATGGCTGACAGTCGTGTAATGTGTCAATATTCTCCCAATTTAGTTTGATCTAACGTAACACTTTTAAAGATTTAAGGTAATCAACAACGCCCTATAATGTTTCATTAAGAGTGAAAAATGAGGATGTTGTTACTTGTCAGGCAGAAGTGCTTCTGAAGTGTATACAAAATATCATTAGATTAGATGGTTGAAGGGATTTCCCCTCTCGTGATATCAACAGATTTATTAATGAAATAATATCTATAGAACGCATGTGAAATGCAAAGCCGTTTTGAAGATAATGCATTTGACCGAGCAGATATATAATCCCTTGGCCTTGAAGTAGTTTCCTCTTTTTTCCCAGTACATTTTGTTCTCTACATACCTGCGCTCCCAGCCGTCCCTCCTTGATTTTTGGGATGTTGGTGTGTGTCGTTTCCAGAGTGTTAAGATCCACTTTGTTGAGCTCGTTGTTGAATTGCTTAAGGAGCTGCCATGGTAGGTCGTTATGGCTGAAAGACCAGGAAGTTAAAAGGTCACACTCTCGCAGGTCCTTTTCTCAAAACTACAATCATCAACAGTGGTTTAACAGCAGGGAGGGGAACTTTTCCCCAGATTAGTACCAGAAATTGCTTCCAGAAGTGGGCTTTTATTACAGAACATAATAGTTTCTTGCTGGTGTTCTTGCTGCTCAAATAGCAAACGGTACTTCATTACAACCAAAATGCTGAGCACGCTTTACTTTATACAAAGACATTTCCACTTACCCGTCAATGAGCGGGGTGTCAGACATCAGCTTCAGAGCTCTGGCCATGTACTGATCCTCCGCTGAGGTGAATGCACAAGAACTGATCCATAGCGCCAGATATGCAGCTGAGAGAACTTCAGAAAGCATTTCTTAAGCTTCGACAGACTGTTAAATGTACTGCTCTTCTTTGTCCGGAAACTTTCTTCTCTGTTAGCCCAGTCACAGGTTTTTGACCTTTCTTCAACCTCTGAGTAATCCTGATTCTACTAACTGCTCCTTCAACGGGTCTTTTAGTTTGTAGTTTGCTTCTATGCAGATTCTTTCAGATTCTCACTCCAGTTTTCAGTCTGTTTCTGTCCGAAGATCAACTCTGCTCATCGCTCCTCCTCTGACTTGAGCCTGTTTCTCATTTGTGTCTGCAGTCATAAATGCAGCACAGTAGCTTAACAATTTTTACAACCTCTACAGCTGTTAGACATTGCATGATGGTCAATGTATAATGTACCGTTTGACTGCTTCTTCCAGAGTTCACAAAATGTGCTTTAGACAAGAATATCTCAGTTTTAAATGTGTTGATCCAGAACTGCTAAGCAGAACCAGCCCAGTGGTCTGGACCACATTGTCCATCGTTACGGTGAAGACGAGTGATCGAGAGTTTCATAGACACACATACTGTATGTAGAAGAGATTCTCACATAAACTGAAACTCAAAAAATACAATTTGCTCCACAGCTTGAATGATATGATGAAGAGACCCTGCACAATAAGGGTGTATGAGTTGATATGAATATATTTTTTTTCTTATTCTCAACAAGTTCCATGAAAAAACCAAAGGCAACAATTAATTGATTCAACTAGAAAGTATAATTTGTAAATAGAGCTTATTAGAACATATTCTCATTGATATGAATTGTTTTCTAAAAACTATTTAAAAAAATACACATAAATAATACACTCTCTGTCATTTCCCTTCAATACTGTGAACATGTGAGATTATCTGAAGTAAATCACACAAACACCATCCTACCATTCTACACTCTGTACTCCTTTTTAAGAAATGTTAACTTGTAACACTTATTGTCTCCGACTTTTTGTTCATGATTGTGAAATGGCGATTTTTATTATCATAAATATGATATGATCTGTGTAGAAGCTATCCCCACAAAGTCAGAGAGGGCTGCAGAGGTGGTGAAACGGTTGATAAGGGAACTGATTGTGAGGGTTGGTGTTGGAGTGTCCTTCTCTCCCTCTCCCTTTTCCTCTTCTCCCTCTATCTTCCTGTTTCTCTCCTGCACTCTCTCTCTCTCTCTCGCTTCTGGCAATCAGGTCGACGTGGAACAGCTGAGGGGAGAGGCACGCCACCGCGCGCAGCTGCAGCCTATCAAGACTCACGCGGCGCATAAGAGGGGCAACAACCCAGACAGCGGCGTCGCGAGAACTTAGAAGTAGAGGGATGTGAAGTGTTTCCGGAGCATGCAGATCTGTCATTTTAACACCTGAAAGTAGAAAACTAAATTGATAGAGCAAAGAGATAATACCATCTCGTGTGAACAGCATTTTTAATCTTAAATCCTTAAACATGACTATAAACAAAAGTAAAACAGTTGAAGTTATCTTAGAAACTGTCCAGTACATTTTAAGCAGAGAGCATATTGGTGACAAAGTTTAGGATGTTTGTTGGCAGGATGAGAGAAAAGGAGAACACAGCAGCAGGATACCAGGAATGTAAGAAGAATTGAGATGACCATCCCCCGACCATTTGGACCACGTGGGTCGTAAAGAGAAAGACTTGGAATGCAGTAAGGGGGGAAGGACCATTCAACTATCATAGCACATCAACTGCTGTCCGCACATCAAAGAGAGAGCACCCTGGATTCATCACACTTATTGCAAGAATGTGCACCAGTTGTCTGCAGAAAACTGCATTACTGAAGACTCCTAAGGGACACCCATCTCCTCTGTGGTGAAGTCTGGTTACAAAGGGAGGTGAAACCAATAGGGGCACTTGTCTCAACCCAGTGAAGAAATCATCAAACACCCAGAGGCTTAGGGAGTGTCTGTTTATCAAGGGGAGCTCAGCGTTGATTTTAGAAGGAGAAACTGGTTAACAACTATTGACAACAGACAGACAAATTGTTACATTTGCTGTGATGCTGAGAAAGGCGGAGCCTGTACAGTGTTTGGATTTGCCTGTTTTATTTTCATCCTAAGCAACACAGCTCCTGATGGATCAGTGACCGAAGCGCTGACTGGTCTTACGGCATTGAGTCACCACCTTGCAGAGAATGCTGAGATTGATGATCCCATCACAAGCTGGTTGGACACAGCTTGTCCATTGCTCTCGCTGGGGGCCACAGATGATGCTCCGTTCTCCAAAGGAGAAGGACCGCCCGAGGAGACGGCGGAATCCAAATCAGACGGAGGCATCATCCGTTCAAGACCTTCCAGGCTTGGACTCGGGAACACACTGATCACAGCCGGCAAAATAACAAAAGCTACAAGGCACAGTCTCTTTGTTCTCTAAGCAGGTAGCAGCTGGCCAACGGGCAGAGGAGCCGAAACCAGCTCCAGAATCTGAGTGGGTGCGTCTGCGAGTCATCAAAAGAAAGTGGTCGGAGCCACGGTGGTTGGGTCCATTCAAGGTAACAGCCCGAACCACGCACGCTGTCCAGCTCCAAGGCAAGGGAACGCAGTGGTATCACTGGACCCAGTGTACACCAGCGCAAGAACCAGGTCGTTCCGTTGCAGAGGTAGCCAGGGATCTGGCTGCCAATACAAACAACTCTCCGGTTGACACTAGGGCAAAAGAGGCAGAATAATCCTCTCCAGTGTCCAACAGAGTACAGGGTAGTCTACCCCTGTTACTTGAAGAAAGGAGACCTGCAGAAGAATCGACGCCGACGTAACGTATATTGTTGAATGTATATAATGCTGTATTGCCAGAGTTGTAACTAGAACCCATAAAGGAAAGTTGAAACCTTATTTACAGAGTCCTACTGCTGTAATAATCTTGTGAAAAAGGAACTAGTTAAAGAAAATTTGCTTGCTTAAAATAATACCCGTGTGGACATATGTGTGTAAAAGTAATTGTAAGTGTGGGCATTGTGACTCTAACCCTCTGGTAGTACTGTGAGCTCCCTAGACAGGAATGTTAATTGTATGGGACCGGTGGAGGCCAAACACACTATGATGCCCTTGTTGGCTGAAGGGGAGGCCAATGACCAGGTGGAGGAATTGGAGTTACAATGCTGAATGAAAATGTCATGTTGGGTGGACTCTTGGTAGAGTCCAAAAGGGGGAGTGTGAATTTTCTTAAAATTACAACAACATTGCTATTAAAAGTGTAAACATGCTATGTATGCTAAAAGGCTAAAAGATAACCATGCTTCTGTCTCCTATCATAGTGTGAACTCTTCGTAGAGTTCAAAAGGGGGATTGTTGTGAAATATCAAATGCTCTATGATAATGTTTTATATTAATTTGCTTTGTGTGGTTTTTATATTCATATACTGAAATTCCTCTTATGTTGATCTTATGTTATCTTGCTGAATAACAGGATGTGCGTAGGGGAAGATCTTGCTGAAGAACAAGATGTGCGTAAGGGGAGAACTATGCTTCCCTTAGAGTAAACAAAGAGCGGCGGTCACGTTGACATGTATCAAGGAAACGATCCACATGCAATGTGGGCGTATGCTGGTGACGCTGCAGTTATGTAACTTCTCTGCGTACAAGATCTAATAAAAGACGAGCCACGGTAGTACGAGGGCAGAACTCACTGGGAAACTCTGACCGCATGGTCTGTGTTCGAGTGACCTCTCCTTCAGCTGAAGCTTTGACAAACTGTTATACTTGGTCTTGTGTCTTATTGTCCATTACAGAGAACCTGAAGAAGTCCGTACGTGGGTGTGCACGTAAGAAGCGCATCAATTGCTTCTACTGTCCTTGCAGATACCAGCACACTACGAGACCGACAACCATTATCCTTGTGTGGGATAAGTTTGGATCACGAGTCACGAGCCACGGAGCACGAGCACGCACCACGAGCACGCACCACGAGCACGCACCACGAGCACGCACCACGAGCACGAACCACGAGCACGCACCACGAGCACGAACCACGAGTCACGAGTTTCCTGTCACGAGCTGCGGCACACGAGATCCACGCCACGTCATCCAGCGATCGGCAAGAGGAGCGCCCGACGTCGCCGCCAGTGACGAGTTTTTGTTTGTTGTGAAATAAACCTGTTGAGCTACTGTGCACTGACCTCTCTCTCTCTGATTCTGTCCGGCACTTGGGCCCGAGCCACCAACCTTCCCTACCAGGGAACCTGACAGAATCTCGCGACCCAACAATGACGGACCCAGCGGGACCAGATCCGTTGAGAGAGGCGGTCAGCCATCAGGGAGAATTGCTGGGCCGACACGAGCAAGCCTTGGTGGGGATTATGGCTCGGTTGGACAACATCAGCCTGAATGTGGAGAGACGAGCCGCACCGCCACCAGCCGCTGCCGCTTCGCCCCCGGTGAGTGCGATTCCAGCTCCGGCTCCCGTAGGAGCCGCCCGGGAACCCCGAGTTCCGTTACCCGAACCATACGCCGGTGAGCCCGGGGCGTGCGGTCGGTTCCTGTTGAATTGCTCCCTAGTCTTCAACCTTCAGCCTCTTAGTTACGTTTCGGATCGAGCTAGGATAGCATTTTGTGTAAACCTGCTGCGGGGGAGGGCGGCCCAGTGGGCCACGGCGCTGTAGGACGGGCAGTCCGCCGCGTTAGCCTCTTTCACGGAGTTTACAGCAGAGCTCCGGCGAGTGTTTGACCATCCGGTACGCGGACGAGAGGCCGGTGACCACCTGTGCTCTCTGCGGCAGGGGTCCGGGTCGGCGGCGGAGTTCGCCATCGAGTTCCGGATTCTTGCCGCGGAGAGCGGCTGGGGGGAGCCAGCGTTAATGACTATTTTCAGGCGGGGATTATCCGCGGAGCTTAGGGATGAGCTGGCTCCGCGGGACGACACTGCGACCCTCGAGCAGCTCATCACGATGGCAATTCGGCTCGACAATAGGCTTCGGGAGCGTCGGCGAGAACGGGGTCGGCGGGCTCCACGTCCGTTGTCGAGCTGGGTTTTGGGGGGCGAGCACGCCGGGTCTCGGGGGGAGCCGCTCGGGGGGGGGGAGGATGCCAGCGAGCCGATGCAGTTGGGGCGCGCCCGCCTGACGTCGGCGGAGCGGCAGAGACGATTCCAGGGACGGCTATGTCTGTATTGTGGGCTCGCGGGGCATTATGCCCGGAATTGTCGTGAGTCCCCAAATGGGGGGGCTCGCCAGTAAGTCAGAGCGTGCCGGCGAGCCCAAATCCGTCTCTGTGTGTTATTAATAGTCCGGCCCCGGAGAAACAAATGAGAGTGAGCAGTACCACTACGTCTCGCACGACATCCCGCATTTCCATCGACGCCCTCCTCTCGGGTCAGGGTGCAGACGTACCGGTAGAGGTCCTTGTCGATTCCGGAGCTGACGAAAGCTTCATCGACGCCGGGTTAGTGGAGAGGGCGGGGTTTAGAGTGGAACCGGTGGATCCATCGCGACAGGTCAACGCGTTGGACGGCCGGCTCCTCGCGCAGGTTACTCACCGTACAGGTCCCCTTAGATGCAGAGTTTTTCTTTGTGACTAAGAAAGACCAATCGTTGCGGCCATGCATTGATTATCGGGGCTTGAATCAGATAACGATCAAGAACAAGACCCCTTTACCCCTGATTGATCCGTCATTTGAACCTCTCTGCCAGGCTCACGTATTTTCGAAGCTGGATCTTCGCAACACGTATCATCTCGTGCGTAGGTCAATTTGAGTATTTAGTTATGCCATTTGGCCTCACCAATGCCCCGGCCGTGTTCCAGACGCTGATGAACAGCCTATTTCGTGACATGTTAGGACAGTTCGTTTTTATCTATCTTGACGACATCCTCATTTTTTCACGGTCTCTGGAGGAACATCGGCGGCACGTGAGGTTGGTTCTCCGACGTCTGTTGGAGAATCGACTTTACGTCAAGCCCACTAAGTGTGAGTTCCACGTAGCGTCGGTTAGCTTCCTGGGGTATGTCATAGCCAGGGGTCGGGTGGAGCCGGATCCCGCTAAGATTCGCGCCGTCGCTGACTGGCCCGTCCCAGGTACTCGGAAGGAGCTGCAGCGCTTCCTGGGGTTTGCTTATTTCTATCGCCGATTTATACGAGACTTTAGCAGGGTGGCGGGGCCGCTCACTCGACTTTCCTCCACTAAGATTCCGTACGTGTGGAATCCCGAGGCGGCGGGGGCATTCGATCGGTTGCGGGGGTTATTTACCTGCGCCCCCATTCTCCGGCATCCCGATCCTGCGCGCCAGTTTGTGGTGGAGGTAGACGCGTCGGAGACTGGGGCGGGGGCGGTGCTCTCCCAACGGGACCCAACTACTCAGCGACTTCACCCATGCGCCTTCTTTTCGCGTAGGTTTAATCCCGCCCAACGTAACTACGACGTGGGGAATCGGGAACTGCTGGGGGTGGTTTTGGCGTTAGAGGAATGGAGGCATTGGTTGGAGGGGAGCAAACAGCCTTTTTTGATATGGACCGATCATAAGAACTTGACCTATATTCGAGCAGCCCGGAGGCTGAACTCCCGCCAGGCGCGCTGGGCTCTGTTCTTGAGCCGTTTTCAATATTCCCTATCCTACCGGCCCGGGAGTAAGAATGGGAAACCGGACTCACTCTCCCGGATTCATCCCTCGCCGGAGCGGTCCGACCCGACGGCCATCGTTCCATCAGACTGCATCGTGGGAGCGGCCACCTGGGACATCGAGTCTGTCGTCAGGGGGGCTCCGAGTGACGATCCAGTGCCGGAGGGAGGACCACCGAATCGACTCTTTGTTCCTCCTACAGTGCGAGCGCCGGTGCTGCAGTGGGGCCATTCGTCCAGTCTGTCCTGTCATCCCGGGGCGCGGCGAACCACGACGTTCATCCGGCAGCGTTTCTGGTGGCCGAGGATGGAGGAGGACGTCCGGCGGTTTGTGGCCGCTTGCGCAGTGTGTGCTCGAGGGAAGGCCTCCCATCAACGCCCTGCGGGATTGCTGCGGCCTTTGCAGATCCCGAGCAGACCCTGGTCGCATATCGCGGTCTACTTCGTCACGGGATTACCACCATCTGAGGGGCACACCGTCGTCCTGACGATTGTCGATCGGTTCTCCAAACCAGGGCTGCCCTTACCAGGTCCTCGGCAAACAATAAACGGTTGGCGGATCGGCTTCGGGCACCCGCTCCTGAATATCGGGTGGGGCAGCAGGTCTGGTTGTCCGCAAGAGACTTGGCGTTGCCGATGGAGTCCAAGAAGATGGGGCCCAGGTTCGTGGGACCGTTCCCGGTCGAGAGAATAATTAATCCATCAGCGGTACGACTGACTCTTCCGGCCTCGATGCCTATCCACCCAACGTTTCATGTTTCCCTGCTGAAACCGGTGGGGGAGAGTGAGCACACTACGAGACCGACAACCATTATCCTTGTGTGGGATAAGTTTGGATCACGAGTCACGAGCCACGGAGCACGAGCACGCACCACGAGCACGCACCACGAGCACGCACCACGAGCACGAACCACGAGTCACGAGTTTCCTGTCACGAGCTGCGGCACACGAGATCCACGCCACGTCATCCAGCGATCGGCAAGAGGAGCGCCCGACGTCGCCGCCAGTGACGAGTTTTTGTTTGTTGTGAAATAAACCTGTTGAGCTACTGTGCACTGACCTCTCTCTCTCTGATTCTGTCCGGCACTTGGGCCCGAGCCACCAACCTTCCCTACCAGGGAACCTGACACTCATACCCCGATTTGGCATTCCGGAAATAATAAGATCAGATAATGGCTCACATTTCTCTAACGCAGAACTACAAGAAATAGAGACGACATTTGGCATCACTCATAAGTTTGGAGCAGTATATCATCCAGCGTCTCAGGGACTGGTAGAAAGAGCAAATAGGACCATAAAAGAGGGGCTAGGGAAAGTATGCGCAGACACTAAGTTGAACTGGGTTGAGGCTCTCCCCATAGTACTGTATGGAATTAGGTCAAGTCCAAACTCTAAGTTAGGGATAAGTCCCCATGAAGTACTTACGGGTAGGAAAATGCCATGTCCACTGACCTCTACCTTGCCGACCACTGTGAGTCAGTTGCAATACCAGGATAATGTAGATATCCGATTACATGAGGCGGTTGAACAATGCTGTTATGAGTATCTCTCAACAGGTGACGGAGATCCTGTCCGAAGAGCAAGAGGGGGAGGGTGCTTCTGTTGAAGTAGATGACTGGGTACTGAAGAAAGTATACAAATCCAACTGGACGGCTCCTCGCTGGGAAGGACCGTATAAGGTTGCAGAGGTAACCTCACACTGTGTGAAGGTGTGGTTGAAAGAAGATAAAATAAGTAATTGGATACACAAGACCCACTGCTGTCGAGGTCTGGCCCCTAAAGACAGAACATTGGCCCAAGTTAGGAGTGATTTAAAAGAGCTGGACAAAAACCTGGCAGCAGGAGCCTCAGAGAAGAAGGAGGAAGTTTGTGAAGTTCGTGAAGTTTGTGAAGACGAGGAGGAACCGAGGTATAACCTGAGGAGCAAGAAGGGCATAGTAAAATAAGAATAAAACCTAAATAAAATTTAAAAAAAGAAAAAGAAAATATATATAGATGTATTTCTTATCTATATAAAAAATAGATGCAAAATAAAAATAAGGAAGGAAAATCAGTGGCTAGTAGGGGCAATAATTAATAACTATATCTTTGATACTGCGGTATTGCGATAATGAAAACTGTTTTAGGATGTAACACGAGGGCCACTCTCCTGGTACTCTTAATCATAAGTCTCTTGGTAGGACTTCCCTTCATGTGGTGGGAACTCTATTTGAGAAGATTAGACCAATCCAAGAATGAAACCACAACCTCCGCTCCACTCGTGGAGAAGGAGCCCTATCTACACAGGACTAAAAGAGCCAATCAGGGGGCTTTAGTCCCTACCATAGGTGTTAGGAATGAATCCGGAACTCAAGTATTTGAAATAGATTTATGTGAAATAATTTCGTGTGGAGAGCACCCCCAGGCTTGGAGAGGGTACGATGTATATATGTGCATACCAGGGGAGACAATATGGGAACCATGGTGCCATTCATGGCAGGTGGTGGGGTGGAACTCGGGGCTTAATGGGTACAGGATGGATTTGGGGAAGGTATTGACTAAAGCCACGCCAGGGGTTAGAATACAGGATAAGATAACGATGGTTCGGGATCAATCTGGAAGGGGGAAGACAGGGGTGAATCCACTTTTATTCTCTGTAACTGACCTAAGAGTTTCCCCATTCCCCGATAGACCAGGTGTTCCCACTAATGGAGATCAATGGACCATGGCCATAGGGGTGGATGTATCAGGGTGGGACCCACTGGGGTTACTAAACTTTAAGATACTCCCAAAACTGAAATCAAATACCACCAACAAGTCCAGCATAGCCGTTCCTGAGGTTACTAGGATAAAGAGAATACATGTGAAATTAGCCATAGAGACTGGTTTTGAGCAGACAAATTATTGGATGGACTGGGTAACTACGGCAGCGGAAGGGGTTAAATCTTTAGATTGTGTGGTATGTGCAAATGCTAGACCTAGTACCTGGACTGTCCCCTCCACCCTGAGTCAGCTAGAAAATTTTGACTGTTTAATAGAGGCCCATAAGCAGGTTAACCCAACTCAGCAGTGTAAAAAATGGGACAAAATATACCCAGGATCCCAGAGGGATGCGGTCCCACCTGTCTTTACCCCCATGAAAAATAAGTACACCTGTTTAACGAGGAAAAATGAGATCGGTGCTCTGGTAGGTGAGATTGAGAGAGATTGGTGCGATACCACATTTAACGTCACTAGTTGGGAAAATGTAACAAAGTTACAGTATGCCAGGGCAGATATCTATTGGTTCTGTGGAGGAAGACGACTAATGAATGTATTGCTCTCTAATTGGCAGGGCACGTGCGCCTCTGTCTCATTGATAGTCCCCTTTAGTGTAATTCAGATGAACGTCCAGCAGTTAGAAACCCGGGTGAGAAGGGTGGGTCCGTGGGAAAGAAAGAAAAGAACTATAGACCTAGATAAGGGGTCCCCCATATATTTCGATGTGATAGGAGTGCCCAGAGGAGTCCCTAACGAATATAAGCTGGCCGACCAAATAGCTGATGGATTTGCATCCATTCTCCCGTGGATCATAGTAAATAAAAATGTGGACCGCCTGAATTATGTACATTTTAATATTCAACGCCTGACCAACCAGACTAGAGATGCCCTAGATGGAGTGCATGGACAGTTGTCTGCCACCTCCTTAATGACTTACCAGAACCGGATGGCAATCGATATGTTGTTAGCAGAGAAGGGAGGAGTCTGCTCTATGTTTGGCCAAACTTGTTGCACTTTTATTCCAAATAACACAGCCCCAGATGGATCTTTTACCAGGGCCTTAGACGGTCTGAGAGCAATGTCCCACGAGTTGGCAGAACACTCAGGCATAGTAAGCCCCCTTAACGATTGGTTAAATAGTGTGTTCGGCAGGTGGAAGAGTGTAATCATATCTGCATTTCTCTCCATAGTCATAGCGATAGTAGTGAAGTCATTATGTGGATGTTGTTGCATCCCCTGTATTAGACAGTTACGCCTGAAGTGTATCACCACAGCAGTGGACTCTAAATTTGTCCCGCCATATCAGATGACTTTGTTAGAAGAGAAGGTACAGTTGTTGGAGGAGAATGGTATGGTAAGATTCGACATCGATGGATCCGAAGAAGAGACTGAGTTAGACTCCCCCTTCCTGTATGAGTAACTTTGCTAATATTTTACCATATCCCATATAGTATACGCACACACGTAGAAGGCGTGAGATTGTAGGGCTAGGATGATTCTTTACTGTTTTGCTTGTGCCATATTATGCTTATGCGCTTAGATGATGCCCGAGGGTATAGAGGGGGTTAGCTTAGCTTCATTATAATATGTTTAGACATAGTCATGAACTGATTTAGCCATTTTTGTAGTATAATATATGTATATGTTAGAGATTTCCACCCTGTGAGATAAGTAGCACACACATAGTCATGAACTGATTTAGCCATTTTTGTAGTATAATATATGTATATGTTAGGGATTTCCACCCTGTGAGATAAATAACACACACATAGTTAGGAATTAATATAACCTATTTTTGTAGCTGATTTATATTGTTTAGTTTACATAATGAATTATGTAAAAAGGGGGATTGAAAATATAAATCATGACATTCGTAATATAATTGTACATTTTCGTCTATGAAACCTGTTCAGGTCGCTTAGGGTCAGAATAATAATAATACTGGGTCATGAAGCTGGAGAGGTCCCGGACTGTTTAGACTAGATACACGCCGAGCACCGCCACAACACCCACATATGTTATTATTATGTTAGACCAGGTGCAGTAGACTGGCCATGGGAGCCCCAGTCTTGTGAGAACGGGGAGGATATGTGTCTTTCCTCCTCGTTGACAGGTTAGAGCCAATTAGATGCTAGGATGATGTGATGAAACCTGTGACGAAAATCTATGTATAAAACCGCCGGACCTCCGGTTGGAAGACAGTTTGTTTTGTTCTCAACCTGCGTGTTGACGAAACGACTCCCTGCTCTTGCAATTGTAGCGCTTATACTTTGATTGTGACCAGAGGAATAAACCTACCAAATGAGAGAAGTTGTTCGGCTGAATTCTTCCGGAGTTTCTACCAGGCATACAATTTTGGAATACGCCAACATGCTGAACATGCACTAAAAGCTTAATCTATAGATGTAGAACAGCTGAGAACAGATGAGATGCCTTTCTGTCAGCTTTGATTTATTGCACCGTCTTATCTTCAAGGCTGCTTTTCAAATTAGTCAATAAAGATGATGATCTCCAGTAAATGACGCCCACTTGAGTGGGTTAAAGAGTGAAATAAGACGTATTCAGAATTCATATTTCTTTGAGGCAGTTTATGTACAGTCTTTTTGTATTTCATACTTCCGACCTCATTTCAGTGAATATGGTGGATTATTATTGATGAGTTAGTACATAAGATGCATCACTTGGTATGTTGTAGCTATAATTATACAGATAGTCCAGAAGACCAAACAACCAAGGAAGTTTAATTTGTATGAGACGTTTCTTTACATTTAGAAAGAAACACTTTACTTTGAAATCTGCGTGTCACTTTGAGACATTTAGACTTAGATCTTACTGATATTAAAGAATAAAGATATGATATATGTATTGATTTGTATTGTTTAGTTATTTTGTACAATACACAATGTTTTATGTCTTTCAACTGGCTTCACATTATTATTATTATATGAGTCAAATGATCGACAGTAAAAGTGCACACATCTCCATAAATCTTCTTCACTAAAGTAATACAAATAAAAATAATTGAAATAAATAAATATATAATTTACATGGAGATATAAACATCAAATTCCGACAAAAACAAGCAGCAGAGACGACCATTTAAGGGTTGACATGTCCGTCATCACTGACATGAAGATGAGGCTATCTAGTCAACAGTCTTCACCCGTCAAACACCGACTGTTCTCCTTCTCCAGCTGCAACCTGAAAAACAATGCCCACAAGTACATTTTGTAATTTGTCACCTCATATTTTTCTGGATATGAGGTTCTAGTTCTAGACCTGAGTTAAAGATGGTTAAAGGTTACATTTTCTGGATAAGCATCCACTCACAAGGAGAAAAAATGCAGCAAGACTAATGACATATTTCTGCGCAGACCATTTCTCTGAACACAGTTATCATGATTTAAAACCAGAAAGCTACTTTAAAAAAATGTATGCTCTATCCCAGTCTTAAAATTGTCAGGCCGGTACTCGTAGGAGGACGCAGACGCAGCGGGATCCGGGAACAGGTCTTTATTTTATACAAAGTACAAATCAAAACGCTCCTAATGAGCTCAAAACAGCGTTCACAATGAAACTCAAAAACTCACTCCACCGGAGGAAAACAAAACTCACTCCGAACGGAGGAAAAACCCAAAATACTGGAAAAACACAAAATCACTCCCTAAGGAGGAAAACACAAAACTCACTCCACAGGAGGAAAACAGAAAATCACTCCAACAGATGAAAAGCTGTAACGGGGCATATATCGCACGAACTAACGTAAACAGAAAATCACTCTGGAACGAGGCATATAAACGTGGATACAGACTGTAGCGGGCAACGTGGCTGTGGGCTTGGCTTGGGTGGTTCCGACCATAGACGAAAACACTTCGGCACCAGACAAGGGAGAAAGCACAGATTATAAACACATGACATAACAGGACACAGGTGGAAACAATTGGGGATCAGGTGACACACGAGGAAGGGAGAGGAGCCACTGTCACGGTGTGACACAATTCTTCAATCCATAATATAATTTTTCATGTGGCTTATGGCTCTAAATAAGTTGTTGTTCACCAGAATACAGCAACGAGGGCTGTGCTGGGTTGAGTCAGCTCAGCCGGTCTGTTAGTCAATCTTTCTCTCTCCCCTGACTCCCACCCTCGTGTGTTTAGTTTGCTTTCAGTTCACTTCCTGTTATATCAATATAAAAATAAATCCACTTGTTTGTCCAAGCTTAAGCAAATGTGATACCGCTGCTGTGATCCTTTTTTTTGGGGGGGGGGGATGCTTGAAGCAGCACAATGTTGTATATGTATTGTATTTTTATACAACATAAGAGTATCAGGAGGGTACAGAACAAATGGTTCCCTGTATGAGTCTGCATTACGTGCAAATACGAACAAACAGACCCACATAGCTAGAGATAAAGTTCTGATGTGGTATGGCTTCCCCTCAGACTCCTTATCAAAAGACAAACACTCTGTTCACATCATGTTTGGGTGGTGCAGACCTATTATTATTACATTAAATGTAAGCCAATCTACTGTATATGCATATAAACCATACACTTAAATAAGTCCTGCATCTCTAATGGTTCAGTTCCCTGTTTTGCACTAAGAGCCACACATCCCTACTGTAGAGCCCAAACACAGCTCTTCTTTTTAGTTACTTGTTTTAAGCTTTATCTTATATACCTCATTAAGTACCCAAAACAAGTAGAGATAATTAAAGTAGGATGCATTTTGAGGAAGTGTGTCTAGAATTATGCAGGACATCAAGAATAGTTACATTGGACAGAATGATGTAGCCACAACATGGAGAATAACTTATTCAGTGTTAACATCATATAGCCTGACATCATTGAAGAACTTTAATTAACAAGTTGAAACAAAATAAACATGAGATACCTTTTATCTGGAATTTCAAAGTAATTTAAAGGTGCAAAGTGTACTCCAAACTTATAATTCACCTCTAACAACAGTCCTCAGTTATTGAAAAAATAAATCCAAAGAATACCTCAAATTCATAGACACTAATTAGGGCTGTACGATCTGTGTACGGTTAGAAAGTTTGTTTATTGGATTAATTAAAAAGAGGCAGAAACTACAATGCCATGGACCGTCCTCCAGCCAGAATTACACCGACTGGAGGAGAGCGGCCGGCACTCAAGAAACAAGCAGAAAACAAGACAGCGAAGGCTACGGACAGTCCGTTAGCATGCTAGTTCCAGTAGATATCTTGCATCACAATACAAAGAAGTCTTTCACATAACAACACTGTAACCTCTTCACATTCTGTTGAAAATAGTATTTAATTATTTGACTGTTCTAAAATTCTGGCTACATTACACATGTTTGAGAAGCAATATGACAGTGAAATCAAGATTTATGCGATTATGCGATTAACTATTGAGACTGGCATGAAACATTATTATTATGTTCCAGCAACTGCTAATGTACAAACCCTTGCCTGGACAAAGTAACAGCAGGAAACTGGATCTAGCTGTTGGAGCAGTGAAGATTGATGGCAGGACTGGACCCATTTGTTAACTTTGGCAAATGTTGTAAGATACACCTACTGAGTTGAGGAGTCAATTTGCATTTCCTCTTTTAGCTCTTGTAAAGCCTTTGTGCTCCTCACACGGTCTCTCTCACAGAGCAGAGGCACACAGAATTAGAGTAGAGAGACAGGGAAAGAGCTCCAGAAAGTTAGACACCAAAGGAGAACTATCCACAGGAAGCTGAAAAACAGAGACAGATAAAGCAAACGTTTCTATATCGAGGTTGGATATGGCCAGGTTGGACGTTGTAGAAACCTTTCATGGATTATTTTTTCCTGGACACCTGCACACCCAGGATTCCTTACAACTTGCTCTCAAATTTCCATTTCAAGACACAGATATCGTGATTGTTTCTTATCCAAAGTCAGGTAAGAAGAGACGACCTTCAGGATACTTGGCACTTGCAGTGTCTTCCAACATAATGCAACTAACCACATGAGCATTGCATACAACATGTTGAAATGCATCTAAGTATGTCATAGAATGGCTGGAATTTACACAACACATTATTACACAGTATGAACCTCTCACTTCTTCTTCCAGGAACAACGTGGATGCAGGAAATTGTGACTCTCATATCCAGCGGAGGGGACCCACATGTGTCCCAAACTGTCCCAAACTGGGCAAGGGCTCCCTGGCTGGAGCATCATTATTTCGCTGCGGTACTGGAGGCTTCAACCACAACACCTCGGGTTATCACCACACACCTGCCCCATCACCTGCTGGGCCCCACCCTGCAGGGCTCCAAAGCAAAGGTCAAATGCACAAGTTAATTTGCCTGTTTGGAGCTCAGAGCATAAAGCTAAACCAATAAATTGTCCTGGCCCGTATTTATTGCTGACATATTGGTATCAGTGTATGTCCCGGCTGATAAGTATGAAGAAATTGTAGCACAGAAATGCCGAAGGTTTGAGGTAATGTAGTAACAGTGTCACTAGTTTCTAAACGGCTCCAGAAAGCTCCAGAGACGTTATATATACTTTTTTTTATACTTAATATTTTATTTAGGTATTTTTACAGTTTAACAAGAAATAAATCCTTCAAATGTAAGAAAGAATAACATAAATAAACCATGCATCTGACCAAGAAAGGCCATACAAAAATAAAAATAAAAGTCTAAGCAAGTAAATAAGTAAAAATAAGAAAACAAAAATCCAGGTATCCAGATGGCTCGTTCTGCTGTGTGCGTCACCAACAGGATCTGGAACGGGCCATGCCACCGCAGTGCTTGTCTTTTTAAGCGATAATGAGCCTCTGTATCAGAATTGAATGTTTATGTTACTTGTTTTATTATTTGAAAAAGATATATTGATCCTACATTTTTTTTTTTTATTTGGTCAAGCTAAGTGCAGTAATACTGACAGCGCTGCTCTGGGTCACTTCACAGGTCATCTATGTGAGCAGAAACCCTAAAGATGCGCTGGTTTCCTTTTATCACTTCCACAAAATGGCCAACTTCCTTCCTGAGGCAGGCTCGTTTTCTGAGTTTTTGAATCGATTCCTGGAGGGCACACGTGAGTTGACATCAGGACATTTAATTAAATGCATATTTTATAATTTTGTATGAGGATATGCTGTAGGGCTGCAACAACGAATCGATAAAATCGATAAAATTCGATTATTAAAAGCGTTGGCAACGAATTTCATTATCGATTCGTTGTGTCGCGCGATTATTACGCCACTCAATAAGTCACGGAGATGTTTGAGTATGAAAAGAAAAGTTGAGTTGAGCGCGGAGCAGAGCGGAGGTCGAGGAGAGACCAGCTGAGACCGTAACGTTGACTGAAACACATCGCGGAGGAAGGCCGTTCAACAGGCAGCTAGTAGAGGCACTTCCGGTTGAGGCTCCGGTGCTGCGGCTAGTCGGCAGGTTGTGTTCCGTTTGAAGTGAAGACGTAACGTCCCTCCAGCAGCTTTCTGCTGTCTATTATTTTTTTTATTAACAGCTCAGGGATGTTCAAGGAGCAACCTGTTTGTGCACTTTCTGAAGATTTTTGCACCGTCAGTTCTGTTTTTGAATAAAGGATTGGAAAGTAATGCTTTTTTGTTTTTTATCCGATTCATCGATTAATCGAAAAAATAATCGACAGATTAATCGATTATTAAAATTATCGTTAGTTGCAGCCCTAATATGCTGACAGCAGCTTTGCAGCCAAAAGTGCTTTAGTTGTGCTTTTCTTTGTTTCAGTGCACTACGGCTGCTGGTTTGACCACATTAAAGGCTGGACCAGTCAGAAAGCCACTCTGAACAATCTGCTGCACATTACCTATGAAGAGATGTCGATGGTAAAGGAGAATTGATTTATCTTTCTCGTCATGATAAATGTCCATAAACCTTTACTAATACAATTTATTGTAAGATATCCTGTTCCCCAATCAGAAGAACTGGGGCAAGTGAATGTTCATGATGTGAAAATGTCACTTCTTCAAAGCTTGCCTTCAAAATACAGCTTTAACCTTCAAGTTTCAGAGGTTGTGATTATGTATTAAGCCTTTCAAGGAAGTTATTGCAAACTGCAATCCAATTTTTACTTCCTGATTACTTCTTATTTATGATTTTACTATTATTAGTCTCTTATTAGTCTCTCCCTCCTGCTGTCAGGACATACACGGTACCATAAAGAGGGTGAGCTCTTATCTACAGAGTCCCCTGCTGGAGGACGAAATTAACAACTGTGTGAAACACTGCAGCTTCAGCAGCATGAAAGACAACAAGATGGCCAACTACACTTTGGTCACCGAGGAGATAATGGACCATAACAAGGGCTCCTTCATGAGAAAAGGTGGGATTGTGTCCTATATGTCTGACAATATGTAATCCAAATTAAGAAGCAGTCTTTCACAAGCTGCTAGCTTGACAGTTGTAAGTATTAACAATAGCCATGCTTGTTGTTTACTTTCATTATAATATGTTTAAATTCCTAATGATCATTATGGGGGTCTGGCTTTGGCGGAAGGCCTAAAGCGACGTGCTGTCAATGTTGCAGACTTGGAGACTGTCTTGCTAGATTTAGCCACTTTTGGAAAAGATTTGGCACCACTGGGCAGTTTTTTATAATCCGGCTCAGAAAGACCAACCCTTGCTTCAAACAAGAGGAGTTAGATGAGAACGCTTGTGAAGCAGTGCATTTTTCAGGATGTCAAACTATGTATTTAAAAGGTTGGTTTGCCTCTGTAATGTCTGCAAACACACGAGTCAGCTATATTTAAAATTATGATCATTTGAAGAGGAAAAAATATGTGCTTCAATCATCTACGTACATTTACCTGTAGTCTATAAGGTTTTAAAATTACATATTTGGCATTTAATTAAATTGTGTCAACTATTCTCTCCTTACAATTCAGGTAAGATTGGAGACTGGAAAAACATGTTCACAGAGGAGCTGAATCAATATTTCGAAAACGTCTTCAAATCCAAGATGGAGGACTTCCCTCTAGAGTTTGTGTGGGACGAGCAACATGAAGAGGAGACATGCTAATGAACAAATCCCTCTGAAGAACACAGAACTATGAAAAACGCTAGAGGAAGTTAGATATCATGTTGCGTGAGATGGATCACAAGTGGATGGTTTTCTCTGGTGTGTAGATTAAATGAATAAAAGGCCACTTTGTGACACATAATGCTCAGTAGCCCTTAGCGACTTTTATGTATGTCGCAGACTTGCTTTTATTAATGCGCCTGTGCTTGATGTGACACTTGTGATGATGTATTCAATCTTTTGATTAATATTATGAATGAATAAATCTCAGATTAACTGTGTCCTCTTACGCTGGATTCAAATAATTTGTTTTGGTGCAGAACAAGTGACACTTATAGATGCTAATGCGCAGAAATTAACAGTCATGTAAGCCACATAACAATGAACAGAGCGGTGAGGACAGATCAAAGGTTTTAATATAAAGCTCCTCATCAAGAGGGCTGAGCTGTCCTTGTGTGTCCTGTCAATTCACACACGCAAAGAAAGGTGTTGTTCACCCTCCAGTTGCATGCACTGGAGAGGTTTGATCGAATGTGTGAGGGAGAGGGAGAGCGATCACATGGTACAGATTGTACAGAGCACCCTGCGCTCTGTGACGGAACTCAGTTAACTGGTGGGAAGGCATCAGTCTGGTAAAAGTTGATATGAGAATTAATCCACACAGACTGACACCTGATTATATAACGTACTGTATGTCCCACAACAAAGACTAGATTATTGAACTCAAATTGTTGTTGATATCTCTGTTATTTAGAGGTCAAAATGTTCCATTCTTACTAAAATCACAGCCAATAAAAACAATTGAATATCATTATACGTAAATATCATCCTAATAATCTAACAGCACATATCCTTTGTATATCATCTGGTGGAATTTCCGTTTCTCGAGTCATTGCACCACATTTTTCATGGGCAGTTTGATGGATTGTGTTTTGGTCTGTTGCAGAATTCTGCTTTGTCAAAACATTTGATGTAGGAAGGACTGGAGGAATGACTGAACTACTGTCTGGTTCACAAGGTCAGTAATATGTATTAGTGTGAGAGAGGAAATAAAACAGGAAATGAGCATACCTGCAGTTTGACTAAACCATTTATTAAAGTTGACCTTTGAACTGAAGTAAACCATAAAAAACATCCTGTCTGACACCATTTGGCGAGTCTGAATTTGTCAAGCTGTAAAAACAGCTAAACCAAAACCTTTACATCAATAAAACTTTAATGTTGAGGTTGATTTGATAGTTTGGTTGTTACAATTGAGAGGTTTTTAGTTTCTAGAAAGTAATGTTGCTTTTGATTTGGTGTCAAATGTCAAATTGCAGTGTATTGAGCGTCACAAATTAAATTCCATTCATCTCCACTGTATTGGAGAACCAACCAAGCTTGATATTAAAACCTGGATGTTCAGACTCCAGAGGTAAACAAGAACATTTGAAGTTGTTTTGTACACAACAAAAAAGCAATGCCGACAAGGATTAAAGTGAACAGGCTGTTTTTAATGTGGAGCTAAAATGAAACTGGGTTAGTAAAATTACTTTGTTAATCTAACACGATTTTCTTTGAGAAGTGAAGAAGATTGTTTTAAAGATGTTGAAGTGCACCCAAACTTCAGACTTGCTTTTCTCTTTTCAAAACCAGGCAACAGTTGTAAAAACCTGTCATACATTTATCCCGCAGGCGTTCCTTCAGCGGTGTGCAGATGGTTTGAATCATCAGCATCGGTGCTGAATGGCTTTCAGTGCCACATTGTGCTGCTTATATACAACCAGCTTATTCTGTTGTGCATCTGTTTGTGTGTCCTTCATGTTTGTATGCAAGGACCTCTGTGAATGCGTAATGCATTTGTGTATTGCATGTTAGTATGTACACACACACGTATACATGTACACATATTTTTTACGTCAGCCGGCCTAATTGGAAACTCAAGCTGCAACCTTGAAGATGTCGTCTTGTCTTTTCAAAACGTGTTGCGAAAGCCAGAGTTCCTTCTTTTTAAAAAAATGATTTGTCGCCATCTCTTCCTTCACCTTCTGACATTGTTTGACTTTTGTGAAACGTGACTGAGTAATCGAGTTGACAAGGGCTCCGATGTGCTGTTGTATCAGTATCAGCTCCTAATAATGTCCATGCGTGGACACACACACATACACAATTGTGGCATTTGTGCTTTTTGCTCTGCACACACACTCACACATTTCAGCTGTGTGAGAAGCTACTTCACACTTCTCTATATTTCTACTCTGCTGAGGGGAAGGAGGTTGAAGGGTGAAGCTGGTGTCACTCGGCTCATGTTCAAATTACTGTTTACATTTTTTTAAACAAAAAGAAAGATAATTATTGTTGCCAGCCTGTTTTGACATTTGACATTTTAAACCGCTTAAAGACTTATCTACTGTTATTAAGCTCACATGAATTTTGTTAATGTTCACAGAACATATTGTTGAATTCGTATCTTTGTCATTAAAGGGAAAGACATTCATTAGTTAAATGTTGTGTACATTGCACACAGTATTTATATTCTGGCTAATTAAACCTCTGCTCAGGTTGAAGTTGGGCTGAGCTCTGCTGGAAACATCATACACTAATATGAATAATTCAAATATATGTAAGTACTCACATTACTAATAGGATGCATATTTGAACTGTTTCAACCTGAAGTACACTGACACACTTGACTTCATCCCATTTATAACATGTCCTCCAACATTATTGGTTTAGTTGGCTCCGAACGTGGGAGAAACTACCAGAAATAAGATCTTTACAACTTATTACACATATATTTATAACATACTTTCAAGACAATGTTTAGAAATTGTAGCTCAGCTTGCTAACACTGTCTCTCCTTCTGCTCTCCAGCTCAAGCATCATATCATATTTATTGTTTGTAGTTTAGCTAAATAATATCACACAGTTGTTGGTTGTTATGAATTGGAATGTGGAGGTTTGATAATAGTAATAGTAATAGTATAAAGTAATGACATGTTATGACTCCTCTGGCCACCAGGTGGCCTTGTTTATCTCCCTCACTTGTGTGAAGGCATTTAGGAAAGATCCACTGTGTTACACTTTTCAAGATAAACATGGACCCGTCAACCTTTATACAGGCTCCAATGTGTCCTAAAGGTGCTCCAGTTTTACACATGAAAAGGTCAGTTTGCTCATCATGAGTACTGCTCCGATGTGAAAACACGCTATGCGGCTCTGCAGGGAGCTTTGTTTCAGTCTGGGGAAATTCCTCAACTGACATGATTTGGGTAATTTGGGCAAAGAGACTTCTCTCTTAGAGAAAGTATGTTGCTAGACTGCCCCGTTAATACAGCTTTGTGCGGTAGAGTAAATAGTTTTTTACCGCAGTGAAAATGTTGTTTTTGAAAGGCAAAACATCAACAAATATGGATTGAATAAGAACATTTAGATAGACAAAAAACAAACAAAAACATGGTGTTCATTTTTATTACATATATCTTCTTTAATTCCTTTTTACTTTTTGACAGACAATCATTCACGGGCAGTTATTTAGAGTCTCCAATTAACCTGAGCTGCATGTCTTTGGACTGTGGGAGGAAGCCGGAGAACTCGGGGCAAACTCCACACAGAAGGACCGTCTGGAATCGGGGACTGAACCCCGGCCCCTCTTGCTGTGGGGTGACAGTGCGAGCCACTGCGCCGCCGTGCAGCCCCACACTGTTTATGTTGCTTCTTAATGTTTTTGTGTGTCATCAGAGATACAGGCTGTTGTAGCTGTAATGGAAAAGACAAATAAATAGCAAGAGTGGTTTAAGGTTGTGTATGTACCTTGGAAACAACAATACCATCTAACATCTGATTAAAAAAAGAAAAGAAGGAATATGTTGTCACTTGTCAGTGAGATATGAACAAAACCAGATCAGGTTGTTGAGATATTTCCATGCAAATGATTAAAGCTCATGTTCTTCTTTTTCCTCTCACACTTCAATCACCGAGGCATACATTCAGTCACATATGCAGTTTCCTGCAACCCTCTTTAAATGTGGAGCAGCCTTTTCTTCTCATACTAAACCTTGACTGTCACACCCTCTCATGGACACATCCGCCTGCTGTGACTCTTCAGATCTCCTCGTCTCATTATCTGTCTCTTACCAGTGACCACGTTGCTACTCCCGCTCAGAGTTGACATAACCCAGATTTTCATATATTTTGCTATATACACTTTTAAGTAATGAATAAAGGAATACATATATTGAAATTATATGATCAGCTAAAACGCCTCTATTGAATGTCACTACAGCAGTACAGCACATCCACTTTGAACCTGTTAAAAAACACCACATCCACACTGATGGATGTCCTACTTACAAACTTGGGATTTTTTTTGGGGGGCAAACAAACTGGGAAATTAACTGCAGCCGCCATCTCTAACTTTGTAGTCTGACACCCCGGATATAAGGCTGCCATTAGCGGCCTATTTCAGCCAACATTCTCTCCCCTTCCGCTATCTTCACTATATATTTTGCAAGGGCACTGTTGCGGCATCCTGTGCCTAGCGTTGTCCAATACGACTGTGATTGGTTTAAATAAATACAAACAAGCCAGAGCATCTTTTCCCCCTATAGCAGAATGATAACGTGTGGAGTCACACCATGCTTTAGTGCTGATACAGTGCTGTGGAGATATGTCTGGCTATGCAAGACACGTTTTGTGAATCAACTCAAACTGATGAGGTGTCGCTCGTACAAACTGATGCTTTGTTTTTTTGTTGAAGAAACAACTGAGCCAACCGTCTTTATGGGTGAATAATTGGGATATTTAACAATAGTAGGGTCAACAGCTCGATCACTGTACTGCATGCAACAAACTGCATGCAACAAATAAACACAATTAAACATGTTCATGTTTTTGTGCCCTCACAATAGACTTGATGGGAACTATCACAGCAACTCATTGCATATTATCGATTATTTAGTCAGCATATTGTATTTAACAGTAGGTATTCTAAACGCTGGCTGTTATCCACCCTAAACTGTCTTAATGTACAAGGACCACTGCTTGGTTAGTGGTGAAAACATATTATTGAATGCATTTATTTAGCATTTGACATTCAAAGTAACATTTTCACGCTGCAGTTGGTAGAGGTTAATTAAGCTACAAAATAAAAAGCAAATGTAATGAACATTGCAATATTTCCCTGTGAGGCGTAGATGTATAAAGTAAGATAAAATCAAAACATATATCAGTCTATTGTTACCTTCTTTCAGTGTTGGGAAGTAACAAAATGCCCATACATTATATCTTTTAAGTGGTTAAACTGGTGACAAAAGTGACAGATCTGAGCCTGAACAGGACACTCTTACAATAATGGAGAGAAAATACAAAAATTACATTTCAACTTCCTTTTAGGATCTTGATAAAAAAAAGGTGGATTATTGTGAATAATCAGAATCAGAATCAGAACTATTTATTGCCATGTTTGTTTTCACATTCAAGGAATTTGTCCTGGCGGAAGGTGCATAACATTTAACATTTAACATTAAACATTTAACAGTAAGCCTCCTGCCAGAGGGGAGGGACTCAAAGAGGGATCAGCTACAATCTTTCTTGCCCCCTTCAGGGTCCTTGAGGCGAACAAGTCCTGGAGGGACGGCAGATTGCAACCAATCACCCTCTCGGCAGAGCGAATGATGCGCTGCAGCCTGGCCTTGTCCTTGGCAGTGGCTGCAGCGTACCAGACGGTGATGGAGGAACAGAGGATGGACTCGATGATTGCAGTGTAAAAGTGTAGAGAATAACCGCCAGGAGGAGAGAGAGATCGGCACAACAGTGACAGGACTCCCTAATATTTTGAGCTTATGAGTGTCTTGACGCTTGACGTTTGTTTGCTGATGATATCAGTTCAATATTTGAAGGGAAGTATCATTCATAATCAAGAAAGCAAGCATGAATAAAGCTTATCTTTGACTAATAAATTCCGTTTCGGCAAGCAGTGGAAAATGGTCCATCAGGTGATACAGTACGACATATCTGCTGTAATATTGCCTTGTGAAAAGCTTGGTGTGTTTGTGTGTCTGGGGTAAGTACAGTCAATACGAAGGTGGAGGATGAAGCTCAGAAAGCGTCCATTTCCCAGTGACACATGAGGACAGAGTACATAACCTGACAGCTGAGTACACATCACGCTTCAAACGGCAGACTGGCTTAGAAAATACTATTCATTTGTTATGTTTGATGTTTGAATGGCTGCTATCAGCAGAAGCTTCTGTTTAATGGGAGACTATTGACCGTCATTACTGTACGTGTGGGGATGAATGATGAGAGAGCGCCACATTCAGTGAATCTTAACAGAGTAGACCTGCTCCATGTTTTCTTCATAATGGATACAACAATACTGGATGATCGTCATCATAATATAGCTTTACAGAACCAGTAAAGAATCTTGCACTAAATCTGAGTGCAACGTTTCAAGTTTCAACATTTGAATAGATGCCTAAAAAAAGACAATGTTTATTACAGATTTATGACTTGACGTAGAGTGCTACACTGCATCTCAGGTCCACAGCTCTCAGATGATGTAGAGTCTACAGCAGTAGATACGTCTACATTGTAGACGTATCTACTGCTTTCTCTCCCTAAACAATGCAGTTACAACAAAAGTGAGATGTTTATTAAAACTGTGTCTATTTCAGAGGTGAGGAAGTCATTATAAAGTATGTATTCCATTTAGATTTGACGATCTTTATGAATCACTTGACATGTCTATAAAAAACAACTGAAGCCGACTGACATATAAGCACTGACAGAACAAGTTGCATGCAACTTTTGTTGCCGTTTTAGGGGTTGATTCTGTGACCTGTTAGCCTCAAAGAGAACTGCTATCTAACGATATCTTCCTTTTTGTCTCACTTAGCAACTGAGAAAAGCAGTCTCAATGAAAGTTTTAGATAAAACATATATAGTCTGACATAAAAAACATGCAAACACAATATTCATCGTCCATGCTAATTCTGGATTAAACTGCAGTGAGAGACTGCTCGTGTCTTGACCTCAGTCGGGGCTCTGCAGGAGCGATGGAGCCAGAGACAGTACATTCTGAGACTGGTTGAGAGTAATGGCCCTTGACAGGGATATTAATATTTTAGAAGCCATAGAGAAGAACCGCATGCACCCTGTTGCAGACCTGCTAAAAGTACTTTCTTCAACAGCTCCACTTTTGTTTGACCTAAAAAAAGCCCAAAATCTTGACTGAACAGCTGAAGAGACAGCTTGTCTCCAAATCTCTTTCTACTGTCAATATGATATTACTGACTGTGGACCAAGAAACACTCACGTATGAACGGCTGGCCAATGACGGACTGATGACGTCATGTGTAAACAGAGGCTCCCAGTTAGTGCCTCAAGTGAGGTTTTGAACTGCCCCAAAAAATCAGTCCAATCAGTGGCTTTCATTTGGGTTTGGGGTGTGGCATAATAATATACCCAAATCAGATAATAGCTAATTAAAGTACAAACGTCCACAAGTCAGGTTGTCTAACATTAACATCCTGTATGAACCCTGTCCTGGATTTTACTAAGTCTCTAAACTCTACTGGGAGTGTTAGCTTATCTAAAACAAGGCCACATTTTTGGGCTATATAGACAAAACTGACTTAACTGAAACACTTTTCCGTTAAACAATATTGTCAAACGTCTCCCAATATTTTATTTGGGGGTATGTTACACGCACATATTAGGCATAAGTCTACGTAAGTGTAGTGAAAACAATCTGTGGTGCGTATATAATTAATTGTATATGTGCAACTTTCCTTGGAAAGATCAATTGATTATACAAAGACATATGTGAGAGTCACAGTTGAGCACCATGTGAAGTCAACAGCAGCAGGCCAGGAGTGAAGAGACAGTAATCTGATGTCCCGCAGAAAAATCCAGATGTGACATTTTTGCAATGGGTTTATTGATTTAAGTCAGCGATGGTATTCTTTGTCAAAGCTGTCTGTAGAATCTTTGTCGCTAAAATATCAAATAAATATCAAATCACACACATATTTCAGATGACAGTAATGAAGAGTGTCATCCTTTTCACTCCCATCCCCTCGACCTGAGCTTATATGTTCTTATTATACACCAAAAAAGACCCAGAGGCAGAGAAATGCTCTGCCTTTCAAATTGGATTTTGACTTCCCTCTTATCTTTCTCTACCGTACTGTACTGGCTGGACAGCGAGGAGAAAAGCATTTGTTGTTGAGGCAGTTCATGATCTGTGGCAGAGTGGACACATCTGTCAGACAATAAGATCTTTCCAGACCCCCTCCCCCAACACTTGAAAACAACTGATTTTGAGTTGTGTCATTCATTTCTATTCCATCGTCAGCTTTTGCTTTCACGCTGATGACTGCACATGATGAAAGGTTGTCTCGGCTGTTGGCACAGAAATCATTTAAATGTGGGGATAACAGCAAACACTTTGGGCTTTGTGGCACTCGAATCATTTGTACAGATGAAAAGTGACAGTAGTACTGGTGGAAATAATGGAAAAGGGAGCTGGATAAAAATAACTTCCTCTACTTCCTCCTTTATAATTACTATTGCTGCTATAACATAAACACGTCGTTTTGGCCATTTGCTGAAAAGATGACATTGTTCTTCGTAGGGCAATTAATGTGTATTATGGCAAAATAGAGGAATTTAAAATACTGGATTTCTATAAATGTGTTCCTTTCTAATCACAACATTAATGTGACAGCAGTGGTGACATTACAGCTTTACGGACATTACAATGATTTCTTTACAAAATCAAAAGAACAGAGGCTGAAGCCTTATGGCTGCCATGAGAACATCGTAGACATTGCGTAGAGCACAAAACAGGTGATTTATCTGTATCTCCTCTGATGACACTGTGGGTCCAGAGAAATACGCGGCAATCTTAGACGGCGTACTTGTAGCTCTTGCAGGACTTGTCATAGGAAAGGATCCCTGCAGCGGAGATGTCCCCAGTTTTAGCATCTGTGACAGCCAGAGCGCCTCCTGCATCGGCAAAACAAACGTTTTCCTCATACTTGGTGGGTCCGGTGCAGACCATGTTGTTGTCTACCACTGGTGTGAGCTCGATGCGTTCATATTCTGCCTTGCAGTCAGAGTGATTGGCCAGGGGAAGTATGAGGTATTTGAGTGATGTGGCGGGGTAAGAAGGGTGTCTTCCAGGTCCTGGCTGCTCTCTGGCAGGGCGATGGGTGTCACTGTATTGCTCATAACCACAGGCTTCTTCAGCTGGATCAGAGCCAGGTCGTTGTCCCACTCAGATTGGTTCTGGAAGCCTGGATGGAGAACCACCTGCCGGAGGGAAGGTAAAACACCAGAGATGATGCATGCTTGGTCTTTACTCTTTTCATTTTCATTCAATGGAAGTGCAGTATAGCAATACAAATGTCCATCTTATTATATAACATTAAATGTTAATAAAATAGATGTAGATTTATAAACACATTCTACATCTTGTCCCTGTCCAGATTTTTACCTCCATACTTTACATTTTTAGATTTTAATCTGGTGATATTCACAACACATCCCATGAAAAGACCAACAGCAACAATGAATTAGTTAGTCATATTAATCCAAATATCCCAGCCTGTCTGTGGCACTCAGTTCCAAGCCCACCTGTTTGTACTGAAGACATACATCTTTAAAAGCCGGTCAAGAATATAGTACAGCTCAGCTGGTCACCGAAGTTTTTAGAAAACATAACTCGAACAGGGGTAAATACTGTATTTGACCGAGACTATTAATACCCATTCAGTGCACTGGTGAGTATTGCAGACATAAGGATGGTGTAAAGCAACTATTCCCAAGCCACTAGGGGACCTCAGAGCACCATCTAGTTGGCTGCAGGGGTACTGCCATAAGATAATATTACATTTAAAAGAATAATTTAGATAATCTAAATGTGCTAAAAAAAACTAAAAACTAAAACAAAACTAAAAAAGTCAAATTAAAATGCATGATGAGTTCAATAATCCAGTTATGTTTAAACACATCATCATTTGTGACTACAAACGTATCATGTCGCTGTTAGCTAGCTCACGTTCCCACACAAGATGGCTCCAATTTTCATATGAAAAAGGGATGTGGGAGACAACACTGCGCCAGTAAAAGCTACACAGCGTGTGGTGAGAAATTATGACCCTGAATACATTACATTTGAATTCCTAACAGCAGGCAGTAACAGTGAGGGTAAGCTACATATTTATTTTGGTCATTACAGATGACAAAGTTCCATTTTAATGTCCAGTTTATTAGTTTATTTCTCCTTTTTTTGTCATGTTTTTCTCTCATTTATATGAGAAGGTGATCCTCTGAAAGGTCCTTTAGTTACTTAAAGTTGCGAACCCCGGTGTAAAGTATGGTGGCTCGACTCAAAATAAACTACAGTGGAACGAATTTGTACATGTTGCTAGTGGGATCAATTAATTCAGATCTTCGGTCTTTACGTGTGATTTGTCGATAGAATCTTGCAAGACTTATCTTTTCAACTGGATTACATGCTCCTTCACGGTTGAGAAAATCCTAGCTCATACATCCCACAACAAACAAAAAAACAAAAAAATAACAAAATAAAATCTATTGTCTGTGCATTATATTTTACATATTTCCTGCAATTCAGGACTGTTTTATCGGGATCTAAAGAAATCCGGCACACACTAATGACGAACAACATGCGTTTGAATGGCGGCCGCTGGGGCTTGAACATGGTCACACAGGTAAAGGGTTGTATTTCAGATCAAACGTCTTTCTTGCTCACCTTCACCACAGCAAACTCTCTGGAGGCATCAGCTTCTGCCCGCTCCGTGATTCCCACGTACACTTTAGGAATGACAGGATCTTGACCCGGAGTGTCCGGTCGACTCTTCCTGACTAACAGGTTCCTCAAGCCGTCAGAACCCAGCGCTCTTAGACGAGAGCACCGCCTGCATAGCCTCCGTCCAGCACACTGTCAGCAATGTAGACCATGGCCTGCCAGGGGACACGAGGAGCCAGCGTCCCCCCACCGCTCTTCTGGACCGGAGTGATGCTAACCTGGAGGCTGGGAAATAAACAACGGGACATATTTATTGTATACACGGTATCTATCTCTGTGTCAATATACTCTTTCTTTTTTTGTTTTATGTATTTGAAGGATTTTTTTTTTTTGCTTCATATTCAAAGCTATTCCCTTATACCTACAATGCAAATTAGGTAAACACAACAAGGAGTTTGATATCATTGAGCACATCTTGTTAAAAATTATGCTTCAGTGGGTTTTGAGTATTCTGCTTACAGCTGGTTCAAATATTGTCTATCTGGTTAAATTCAGACTTTTGTTGTAGGCGGTTTAAAATCCAGTCCCCCAATAAGGGTGATCCACAAGGACTAGAATTAGGGCTCCTCCTATTAACTATCATCACCTTGTAGGCCACGGACTCAGCACAAACCAGATGTTATCCTGGTTAGTCTACTCTCTTTGATGGCATTTATTATTAAACTGAAAGCTCATTCTAAACTCGAGAAAGATATATTGTATGTATTTCACAAAAACAACCTTTTCAAATCTCAATGAGTTCTCCAGAATATATAAAGCTTCTCGCTCACTAACTAATTACTTAGATTAATTCCAAGATGGCTGTTTTGAGCTCAGATATTATAATGCTTCGCCAGTTTCAGCAGTTTATTTCTGTGTGTTAAACACAGTTGACAGCATTTTGTTCTAACCCGTTCTCCCTCTCGTAGAACTTAAACATATTTAATAAAATATGGTCTCCTTGACACTAAGGTTATCACGTTGTCGCTCTGAGGGTTTCTTCCAGAAACAGTGGTCTCTAATTTATTTAGACACGCTGTGCTTTGATCCATAAGTCATTTGTGTGGCAATCATGAAAACGTGTTAAAGTGATCTTCTCTTTAGAGTGATGCAAAATGCTTAGTACGCAGAATGGAGCTTCTGCGCTGTAGAATGAACTGTTCGTGATTATTAACAGTGTATGACAGGGTTCATTTTCCAAGACTATTTCTGGTGTCAATGTATTCCACACAGTAAACAATGGCTTACAAGCGCAATCAAATGAATGACTGACTAATTTGTTTGACACTTTAGAGAGACTGCATGAATAGGACAAATGAAAATGGAAGATACCTGTTACATTTAATGTTTTATTTCATTACTTTTGTCTTCTTAATGAAAATGAACAAACAATTTATCAACAAGCCTCCAATCGGTTTCGTCACATCTCTTAGCAGCCTCTGACTGCTGGGTTTACCGTAAGGGCTGTTTGAAGAGAATCAGAATCAGAATCAGAACCATTTATTTCCATGTTTGTTTTCACATTCAAGGTATTTGTCCTGGCGGGAGGTGCATAACATTTAACATTTAACAATAAACATTTAACAGAAGCAGGCGATTTCCCTGTCAGCTTTGAAGCCAGATGAAAGACATTATCTGAAATAACAGTAATAGGCCCGCCCTCAGACCCTGCAGGAAAGCCTGGGTCATTTCATGCAGGAATCATCCATCTGAACAGCAGCTATCGAGGAGCCATTAGTGTAAAACAGTAAACACCATGTGTATCTATGTATAGCATGTTTGTGTTTGTTAGCGTGTGCTACCTGACACACGTTTCATCCTTTCTTCGGCAGGGAGCCAGACATGCAGCCACGAGGAGCAGAGTCAGAGAAACCCTTCAAACAGCAGATTTACACAATTAACAAACACACAGTGATTCATGGCCCATTTAGAGATCCAGAATAACACATTGTAAACAAATCAGGTATTAAATTACAGAGTTAGATAACGAAGCATTTTATCTCACAAATCATTTCTGGATCATTATTGGAAAATGTAACCAAGTTAGATAGCTTTTTAAAAGATATTAGATCTTTCATAGTCAAATTACCCTGTAAGTATTGTTAAGGCTGAGCTAGAACGCTATACTATTATATGTTTATACTATTTGGTACCAAGGAAGATAGATTTATAGGCAGGTGTATTCAGAGAGAAACATTACATATTATTTTATAAATTAAAATAATGTTTTAACTTACCATATTTTGTTGATATTATTCATCTTCTGCAGTGATGGCAACAATCTCTCCTTCTTGAGTGTGCTGTTTGGAGCAGGGAGTATTTATATCTGTTCAGATATTGAGCGTCTGCCAGGGACATTTGTGCTTGGCAAAAAAAAAACGTTGATTCTTGGAATCTGAAATAAACGTTTGGGAAATCTCTGTTTCACCATCACAGGTTTCTTGTATGATGAAGATAATTCAGTTCACTCTGTAACATTACACAGCAATGTCAATAATACTACAGCACAACACTGTGTTGTTCAATTTGTTATTACAAAATATAAACACATATTGCTTTATTGGGTTTTACTGCAGCAGTAAGTCAGATGTTTGCTGCAGGGATGAAAGTCCAGCATTTCTTACAAGGTCACAGAAGTTTATAATTAGTTCAAATATTATGATTATATTATATTATGTTACACAACATGTTCTCCACAGGTTATTCATGGCAGGCATGAATAACCACAGGATAACAGGTTATCCACAGATATTTTTTAGAACATTAAAAGAAAGTTTTATAGATATTTTGGAGACAAAACAAATATTATATTGCTAGCCATGAAAACCTTTAAATATTCATGTTCCTGACAGGTTGACATTGGTGACTAACTTTACGTCGAGCATCATCCGCATGTAAAAGTTTCCTGAGAAATCTATCATTACTTGTCAGATAAATCAGAAGAAAACTTTGTACACTTTATTTAAAAGTATACTGTAGCAAAGCAACAGAAATTGCCCAAGCGCGACATCAATGCGTTTGCATGGTTAGCATATTCAACATCAAGGCCCTCCGGACACCCCTGAAAGTAGCATTGAGATAAAGAAATTTAGCTTTACTCTAAAGTAATTCCTAATCTTGCTGAAATTATTTAATATGAAAATAAATTCCTGCCCATATGACTTATGAAACAGCCACGGTCACTATCACATCGGAGAAAATCCATGCAGGTAAATGCTGGTTTGTGGCGTTTCATTATAGCTTGATGTTTACTAGAGTTTATCTCCTTCTAGTTGACAGCAGGCTACGCATGTGTTAATCTAGTGTGTGCTGGAGCAGGACATGGATAATGGGACCCCATATGTAATCACAAAGCAGCAAGGTCTTGTTGTAAAGCAGAATCAGATATACAATATGACCCTTACATTGTAGGACCCTATGACATGGCATATGCCCTCTACTTATATATTTGACAAGCATTGAGGATTATGTTACATAACATTGTTGGCATGTACAAAGCTGTTAATTCGCTACTTCACTTCAGCATTCATATTCGAATCTGAGCTTAATTTTTACATTTCAGTTTCAAAGTCGTTGCTGTTGAATGACTCGTCTCAGAGAGAGATATGTGTATGCGGAGGTAGTGTCGAGCCAAGGGCAAATCAGTTATATGGCAACATGCTGCCCAGTGTCTCAAATCATATCCGAGGGCAGGGGTCTCACTTGAGTGCTGTAGGTTCTGCTCCCTGGGGGCCACAGAGGATGGGACATGACCGGTGTGCCATACATGTTTAAAGCCACGGAAACGGGCCAAGGCCATCAGGGACAAAACCGGACAAATACCCAAGAGAGGATGGATGCATTTTACCCCGTCTCATGCTGTTATAGGGTCACCTCTCGTTAGTGCAATACTGTGTCTCTCTGCGGCTCTATTTACATCTCTGTCTCGCTCATTCATTCTGTCTTTTTCCTTTCTTTCTATTTTTTCAGGATCTGAGGCTTAGAAATGTAGAACATTGTCATTAGTTTGGACACAACAAAGATACAAAGAGTCAATGTGTACAGTAAAAGAAAACAGATTCCTGAGGACAAAGTACAGATTTAAAACATGAAGCATGGCTTGAAAGCAAGAGTTCAACAGGGATGGAGGCTGTAAGGTACAAAGCATGAGAGATGTTTGGGGAACAAAGGGGAGAAGAACAGAAGAGGTATGAGAGACATCAGACGGTGAACGTGGGAGGAGCGAGAAAGAAGCTGGTGTGGACTTTACCTTGAAGCTCCAAGGGAAGAGCGTGTGCATGTGATAAGGCACTCAGAGGGTAAGGGGAGGGGGAAGCAAGAGCGTGGGACTGGAGGTTGAGCAGAGCGAGAGGGGTGGAGGAGAGGCTGAATCACAAGGACAGAGCGCTGGAGTGCGTGAGAGGGTTTGTGTTGAATGTGTGTTTCTGAGGAGAATGAGCGATAAGAGGACTACATCTCCACTGGATTTAAACTCCACTGATTCAACACTTTCATACTGGATTGTTTTCCTTTTATCAACCTCTGTCTGCACAACTGCTTTGGTCCATAATAGTGGAAATGCCGGTAAGATTATCCCATCTGATTGTCATGTGTTGTATTATATGACAGGCCTTGATGAATACCAAACAAGAAAATAAAACATTTCTACGTTTTCTTTTTTTTTTTTTTTAAAGTACTTTATGGTTCGTGCTCTTGATAATAATTACATTTCTGGAGTAAACGTTTTCTATATTATTGCTTTAAGTTAATTGACTATGTCATAGAGGGGTGATACATATAATTATGAATAAGTAGCCTATAGCAATGTCTGTCATCAAAATATTTTTATATAGATAATAAATTGTGTATGAGAAATGCCTTCCTAGGAGACACATTTACATTGCAAATAAATCCGTTGGAATGTAACATTCCCATTTGTTGTCTTTTGGTTTACTCATGCATTAATTAGCTCATAACTGCATATACTTAGTTCTGTCCTGCTGATTTTGAATTACACTTTTCAAAAGATACTGTGCCAGTTATGGTTTTTTAATTTTGATACACCAAGAATTACTGTTGTTATGAAGCTACCTAAGACATTATTTGAGCAGTTTTTCTAACCAAGAGATGCAAAATAGTTCTATTTAATGTCAGTATAATTACGATTTTAGTCTTGCGTACACATATTTTGACCCAAGGTTTACAACCGCAGTATGAATAAATATTTCTTGTTAAACTTAGTTCATCTGAGATGGCTTCTTTTAAAGTCTATGTTGCACAGGCATGCAGCAGCAGTTGATGGAGTACATTGAGGAGGGCAATGAGTGTAATATATGGAGAGAGGAGTTTCAGCAATCAATTCAACAGTAACCGATTCAATTTGGTAAATTACAACCTGCAAGTTACTGTGTAATCATGTAGGGCATACAAGGTATGAACAAATACTTGTAGGATATCTACAAGAGAAGAAGACCAAAGGTTAGGTTATTATGGGTTAACAGTTTAGTGTCTAAGAGGGATTTAGAAATAAATTACACTGTTTTTTTAAATTACTGAACAGCTATGTAATAAGGTCTGTGTGCAATAGTTATATTATTGGGTAATGAGCAAATGAACAATGTTCTAACAGTCTTGATATTGGAATTGTATTGTTTATTTCAGGGCTGTGTTTTGCCAAGGAGCTGGCAATGCAACACGTTATCATGATCCAATACAATATATTGCTATTTGTAAGCAAAATGATGTAAAAAAAAAAATTCATAGTATAAAGAACACCGCCAGATGCATAAATCAGTGGGACCGACATTTGCATTTTTCAGTTCTGTAACATCCAACATCAAAGCACTATTTAACAGATTAAAACGCTGCTTTCGGTATTCACACAAAATAAACCCCTGCCTGCCATGAATATTTGCATAACTTAAAAAAACAAAAATCAATAGTCTTTTAAGAATTGATACGATATTCAAGTGTATCACCCCTAAATTATATTATCTTTGAATTTAGAATTATGATGTATTTACAAAACACAAGTATTTACTTTCATAAATGTAGTTTTAACGTTATTAATGACTTCATGTTACTTCTTTTACAAAATATTAGGTCTTACCCTGGGAAGAGGGGCATGACTTTATATATTTACTTATATAATACTTTATAGTTTAATACATAGGTAATGTTAATTGTAATCTAATGTAATTTATGTTATGTTTATGTTTTTTAAATACAGAGAAAAGTAAACTACTGTTGACAGACACACAAAGAAAATGTATTTCCACAGTTGTAAATGAGACACTAACACAGGAAAATGAAAAGAACAATAACAGGATAGTAACACTTATTGTGTGTCTATGTGTGTGAACGTGTTGTTTGGGCACTTCTCTGACCAACACAAGGGGAACAAACACGGACAGAATGACCAAGATGTGAAGAGAAAGTTGTCTTTCTGCTCATGTGCTGTGGCAGACGGCCTCAGGCGGCTTTAAGCCAGCCTGTCCATCATTACTGCAAATGACCCTTCTGTGCATTGGGCGACCTGGCCTGAGAACTCCGACCAAGCCCCCACAGTCTTCCTCCATATGCCTGACCTGTCACCCAGGGACACCGCCCTGTCAAAGGAAATTCACTGCATGCATGAACAGCCTACACCTAAAACACAGCTATTGCAGCACAATGGTCCCCAGAGTATGACAACTGTGACATCATTAAGGGGGCCGAATTACATATTTGTTTTATACATGCACATGTAATCAAATATGGCTAATGAACGCCGGCTTTAGCAAAAGCAGTAATCAGTCAGAGCTGATATCTGATTTTGCCCAGCCGTGGCTAAGAGATTCGTCTCTAGTCAGTGGCTTGGTCAGTTGACGGTCACACTCGTTAACTATCAAATGCATTGCCATTTAAAGGACATATCTGGTCCCAAGTGATTAACTCCCAGTAACTTTGTGCATCCCCTAACGTCTCCTCTAGCACCACCGTGAGATTGACAGTGGTTTTTAAGACTGAAATATCTTCACAACTATTGAATGGACTGCCATGAAATCAAAACATGTATTTGGTGATCCTGACTAACCTTTCCTCTCGAGCCACTGCAGTTGATATTTGTGTATGTTATCGAATTCTCGATGGGAATACGCTCTATCAGCCTTTGGATACATAAATCAATCAGTTGGCTTTAAATAAGAAGAAGAAGAAGAAGAAGAAGAAGAAGAAGAAGAAGAAGAAGAAGAAGAAGAAGAAGAAGAAATAAATCACACTCATTGTTTGACAGTCTCAGTCTCAAGAGATATCCCAATCTATATCCTCAGTGTGGTTCTCTCCAACCCAAGGGTGGCCTTGACATGAGTTGGGGTCAGATTTACGTTAAGTAATGAACACCTGCTTCCAATTACATGTATTTGTAAAACCTACAGAACGTCACAACAACAGTGGCTCCTATAGCGATATAGGATGACTGCACACGCGTCATTGCTTATCAGCTGCACCTTGAGTGAAGTGCTCGTGAGTTTACAATGATACTATGATGCACACACATTCATGACAGGCCTACATGTCTTTATAGATAACGTGTAACATACGTTTTCGAGGATATCGTTATCTTCAATGTCCATTGTGAATTAATGTCCATAAATCCACTTCAAATCATAAGGGGAAAGATCCTTTATATCTCCACAACCTGCCTGAGAATCAGTCATAATGTACATGCATGCGCACATTGCAATTCAGAACTTGCAATGGCTAATTTAGCACACTTTTAATGGCACTAATTTGCTTGTCTGTAAATAGATGTTGGCTAAAAGGCTAAAATACGGGGCTCAATATCTGGACAACAGCAAACTTCTTCTTCTTTGGTTGTTTTAAAGACGGTTTGCATCAAAAAATGGTGATTGGAAATGAGAATCAATCGATCAGACTATCTTTATTAATGCAAACTATTGAGAGGGTCTGAAAGCCTGACCAGCTTACCAATCAAGTAACTTCCTTTTTATAGGGGGACACACACTTGTCTCAGTTTTGTCAGATGGGGTGGGGGGCGCATAATGTAAGAGATTGAAGTCTGGTCCACTGTTTACAATTCAGAGCGTATTTATCCTACTGAAATATGTTTGTAAAACAAGATTTTGAAGCATACAGTCTATGGAAGAGATGATGCAAACTCATTATTCCTACTCATCCTATATTACATTACATTAATTTAAGTACATCAACTTCAGCAAATCTGTTGAACTGTTTCAAGTGGGCAATGACAATTAGAATTAATACAAGTTTGTATTTATTTATTATTTTCCAAGAAGACACACATTATGGACCATGTTATGCCATGTGGTGCTGTGTTTGTATTTTAAACAGACAGAAGTATTCTTAACCTGTAGAGATTATGAAGATGTTGGGGTTGTATCTTTTTAACAGTTGTAGTGTGTGTGTGTGTGTGTGTGTGTGTGTGTGTGTGCGCTGTCTTTGCTCTCAGCTGCTTGTCTCACCACGCCTGAGGTCTTGCCACAGGGAAGACTTACACCTGTCATCTTCACTCAAGGTAAAGGCCAAAAGCCTGTTAATGAGGTTCATCTTCTTTTCTCCCCAAAAAAATATTTTTTTCAGTTAAATTAAAAGTAAAAGAATTGCTTTGTCATGACATGAATGCCATTGCCTCAAGCTGTTAAAAATACTGTGCGTTTTACAAATCAGCCAATCGTTTCATTACCTTTTGACATCCCCATTTATACTGCATGAAATCATTGATTTAATAATCTATGAATTTGATTGACTCATGCTATACAACAAAAAAATTAAGCAGAGTTAAAGGACACATATTTTTTGCCAGAATATCTTTTCTTTCCCTCCCAAGCCTCTTAGTACTTCAAAGGGAAGGACTGCCACTTCAGTTTTTCAATATTCACAAGATTCTTATAATGTTAACATTCAAAACGCTATTTTGTAAATCTTGACCTCTTATAAATTATGTCCTTGAAGTTATGAAATGTTGTTGCTGTTGTATTACTGTCAAAGGTGTGAATATTAAAAGCACAATGAAGGCAGATGAATATTCTCCCAGTCTGACTTTCACCAAACAGAAGAATAGAGGTGAATTCTGCTAAACCCAGGATTACATTTAGTTACAGTGTATATCTGAAAATATATATATTTACATAATATATCTAGTAAAATGTGAAATGAATCAGTGCATGTCTGCTTCAGGTTGTTAACATTGTTTTATCAGCTTGATATTTTATTGCCTAATTTGACGTTATTTGCTTATAAACATAGTTTTTTATATATATTTTTATTTTATATTGATGACATGTTTCAGAAGTCAGCTACATATGTCTGTATCAGAGACCCCAGCGGTAAATAATGGTTAAATACAGGGTATTGTCATGTTCTCTACGTGTGATTGGTGCTCACATCATAATTTATGCAGCATAACCGTCCCAGATCCTAAAATATTTTATTAGGATTAGAAGAAGAGCATGACCTCCCTGAAATGTGATTGACCCTCAATAGGTAACATCATCTTCATCACCAGTAGCCATTCTCAACATAACGTAAGGGTTAATTTGTTGGGAGACTTGGTTGTGCCTTTAGTTAAGCATGCTTGAGCAGCACGCTCATAAAAGTCACTGTACACAGATGGCCCTGTCTATTGCGTAACAAAGAGCCTCGGAGAAAGACCCATAACGCCATGCTGTCCTCTCTGAATGCTTGTATGATGTCTGAGTAAATACCAAGCCAATACTATATAACAATATAAAGCCTATAAACTATGATATCAATCATGCAATCAGGTCATTTGACTCAACTGAGGCACAAATACAGTTGATTCAATCACATAAATGAATGCTGCTGTCGAGTCTGAATAGAACATCAACATATAAGTCACCAATGTTGGGTTGACAGGAAGCCTTCCCTGCCTGATATGTTATATATACTGTATATATTCCATGTCTGAAAAGAGCTTTTGTAGTTACTTTGGGGTGACTATGTGTTATAGGCACTGTATCTAAATGTTTGATCAACCATTTCCTTGTCATGTATCCATTAGATGGTCTATGCTGTTAGCACTGCAAACAAATATTATAGAAAAAAAAGATTGAAAAGTTGAATTATCTCTTATCCTTTTATATACAGATATATATTTATTTGACTCATTGTAGTGACAATTCTTATGAGTTTTTACAATCAGGGTCTTTAATCTAATTTGTGCAATGAAGACTGATTATAATTCAAAGTAATCAAGTATATGTGCACAAGTGTTTGTTTTCTGCTTCCTAAGAGCCTCTCAATATTCTGACGCTAATTCACTTCTCAAGTCTCAAGGCCAGAGTGAGAACATGGGATTTGTTTTTGTTTTGTTCTGGTCTGAATATGTCCATTCCTGTTACCCTGTGTCTTCTTGTGTGTACCTTCCTGTTCTGCAGCTCAGTGAACAGCATAAATGATTGAGATATGACATAAGTGTATTTGGTTGTCAGCTGAGGAAGACATTTGATACTGATCTTAGTCTCAACATAGGTACCGACAGCATGTAACCACAAAATCACTGTCTTTAAACTTTAAATGCAGGATAAAAAACGTTGATGAGTGTTGATTTGACTTGACATGCAGACTAATGACATACTAGCAGTTTACACTGCTTCTTACAATATTGGTTCATTATTTGGACGGCCATTTAACTTCCTTCATATATTTTTCATTTCTCATCAGTATGGCGTCCCACTCCAGGTCATGGTTTCCTGAGCAGCCTACACATCCCAAGAGTCACAGTCTATCCTGGGCCATGACTGCTCTGCTTCCCAACGCCAGTGTTCCTGGGAGTACAGCAGTTCTGCTGCCGACGACAGACTGTCCATTTAACGTCAGTGCAGCTGCCCCGGAAGGACTCGGCTCAGGCCAGTCACTGGCGCCGCTCTGCACCCTCTGTTGCTGTGGATTTATCAATCGCACTTTGGCAGTGGTGTTCATGGTGAGCCTGGCATTTGCCATTGTGGTTGGAAATGTGGTCACCCTTACTGTCTTTGTGCAAACAAGGCAGTCCCGAACACCCCAGGGATACCTGAAAGGTAAATGTTGTTAATCATCTTAGCATTCAATGCAAATCTATCATTAAACGAATTAAGCTTAAATTAGTGTTGAAACACTTTCCACAGGGAAGGTTTCTTTCAGCAGAAGTTGAATATTCATACTGATAATGAATAAATGGCAAAATGACATTTCATGTTTCTATTCAAATCAATATTGTTCATGAAGAAGAATGTATCAACCTGCCAACACCAAAGGCCTTTTAAGGTCTAATTACAAAGATCTAAGAAGGTCTTGGTAATTTATTGCATTACCTTATCTGATTTAAATGTTGTCCATATTGCACCGACCAGATTATAATTTAAATTCTCACAGATCCTCACACTTGAAATGAGCTTGAAGTGTATTGACTAGAAAACAGCTTGAATGTGTTCCCTTGGCCCTGTTTTTTGTGTTGTCGCTCTCTCTGACAGTGTCTCTGGCCATAGCGGACATGATGGTCGGTGTTCTCGTGGTCCCATTCTCTGTCTACACTGAGATCTCACTGATGGTGACCAGCGCACCGCCCATTTGGTACCAGGGCAGTTATTTTTCCCCGGCTACCTCCTCTTCTCTCGGAGGACTGGTGAGTCCTTGGCAGCCATGCATGCTGATTGGTCCTGTGTTTGCTGGATGCACCTTTGTCTCCATCAGCACCATCTTCCTCATGACACTGGAGCGAAGCGTGGCCATCCTACGTCCCCTCCACAAGGACGCCCTGGTGACCCGGAGAAGAGCTCTGTTCCTCATCCTGCTCTCCTGGGCCGCCAGCTTCCTGCTAGCTCTTGCGCCCCTCATCTTCAGCAGAAACTTCACTTTGGAGTACAATGAGTGCAGTCGTATGTGTAACTACACACCACTATTGTTCGACGGCCAGCTGCCACCTGATGCCAACATTTTGCTGTTATTCCCAACTTTTGACTTCACATTGCTCGGTGGCACATTAGCAGTGAACATTGTGAGTTTCACTAGCATCCGACGGTACACCCGAAAACGCAAACTGTTGTCAGAGGGGAGTCTGAGTGATGGAGGAGGAGGGGCAGGGGTAGGAGGAGGATGCTCTCACAGGCCCTCCTTTTCAGACATCAAAGCAGCCAAGACAATTGGCATACTGACATTCGCCTTCACAGCATCCTTCTCTCCCATCGCAGTGTTTGTGCTCGGGAACGTGGTGGGACACACCTGGTGTAACTTTTCTTTTTTAGCCTTCTGGATCCTGACAGGAAACAGCTGCTGTAATGTCATTATCTACAGTGTCAGGGACCACCGCTTCAGGAAGGGTGTGACTCTGCTGTTTCAGCGAGACCACTCCCCCCCACATGGCGAGAAGTCCTGAGGGAAACTTATCTCCTCTATTTGTTAAAAAATTAAATATAAGTTTTCAAACAACAAGTTGGGTTTTTACAAGAAATTATGTTGTGAACTATTTCTTGGCTGTAAAACTATACATTTTTCATAACCTTTTTAGTTTCTACACTTTGTAAACTGTACAGATTAAACAAACAAGATGTAGAGTGCTAAGGAGTTTTAAAGTATTTTGTTACCTTCAGACAAAGCCAGGGTAGCTTGTCCTTTCCAGCCTTCATGCTAAGATAAGCTAGCTGTTTCCTGGCTCAAGCTTTAAGCTATGTCATGAGAGTGGTCTCATCTAACTCTCCACAAGAGCATGTCAAACTATTCCCTAAATGTAAACCCTGTATGAGATTAACAACAAGAGGTAATTCAAAGTAACTCAACTGTTTGCTACTTATAATTGTAAACGGAAGCCAAGTTTAAAATCTTTGAAAAATCTTTTCCTTGCACATTTTCTTCACCTTGCTCTAATGTCAAACCTCTTTTCTGAAGCTTTACATCAGAGGGCTTTTATGAGCTTTTCAGGAATCAAACCTACTGTACTGTATCTCCTGGTGCAGCACGGACAATAACCACACAGTTAATGCTTTGTTTGTACAAAAATGTCTTTCAAAAGAATGTTCAATTACAAGGGATGTTGTTGATGTGTTTATTAGTCTTGCTTCCTCTTTTGAATAATGTGGGTTACAATTGTTCTGGTTCAGGAAACAGTTCATAACATAGACTCTGTTGTGTTACAGACATTTTTTTTGAGCATCTAACTTCAATTTATTGTGATAATAATCTGCCTCAAATCTCAGAAATGCACTTTATCAGTTACTATGTGAGCTTTTTGCATAAAGCCACATGTCAGATAATAGTAATTTTGTACAAGTTTTATTTTTAGCGTTTTATAATATTGGGTATTTCTGTCGAACCAAATGTGAAAAAATAAGATCTGCGTAGTCTATAAATGAGTTTAGACTAAATTAATGGGATGCTAACCCTAGAGATTTAGTATAAAGACCATTATGATTAAAGCAGACCCTCATACTGGGCTGGACTATCATTTCAGGGTGTAATGTACTTTTAACATAAAATGATCTCACCAGTTTGTCATCTATAAGTCTTGAGTATTGTTTGACAATATTATAAAATATTTAAATCAGGTTGAAGGGCATTTTGCAGCATGAGAAGGCTATATTTATATTCATACATTTGTTGCATTGCTGCATGTAATTCTGCCATAACTGAAGGCCTTTGATATGCTAACAATTCAGCAAAAGAATCAACAGAAAAAACACAATACAGATTTTTTTTATTACTACAAATTGCCAATTTCCAGATTATATGACTCAGAAAGTGTTCCAATAATTCAAAGGTGCACTCAGTAGCTTGCAGATAACCGCCAGTGTATCAACAACAACAACGGCAAAGACCACTGCTGGATTGTGAGATTGAATACAACTTAACTAACTCCGAATTAAAAAACAAGCAGCGATGAATGCAGGCAATCCATTCAAAGTCATCATACGTCCTTAAATCTAATATATTCATGTAAGAATGTGAGATTATTGTTCTCGTTTAAAAATCTGCCACAATCATGGAGAAGTTTGAAATCTACAGCTTCCTAAATCACCGTTGGCTCTGTGTAAGAAAACATGATTATTATTGTGCTGGTATTGAATAACTGTACAGAATTGTATCAGTAGTGCATAATTCATCAGTGGTGATTGCATCAGATTTGGTAATAATAAATGTGTTTGGGAACATTTAATTTGTGAGTTTAATAGGGTTCAGAGTGACAGTAATGCACTCAGCTCCCTGCTCTAATATTCACAACCTCAGCAGTTACACAACCTGCTGTAAAACAACCTCAATCTCAGCATTTACTCTGAAGTATTATTGGCTTCATCCCAATGGGATTAGATTCACGGTGTTCTCTAGTGAAGAGGAGCTACAGTAACACCAGGACACCTGAAGACCAGCTAACTACTAATGTCGGCAGCGATGTGACAAGTGTCCTCAACCTCTTGTCCCAACATGAAATGAATGATCTGACATGTGACCCAGATCAAGAGAGAGAAAGAGGATAGTGTCAGAAGGAGAGCAGTGGATGAGGACAATGAAGAAGAGAGAATACATCATGGATCCTTATATGATTAATGTAACCAATAAGCGTATGAGTCATTTATACAGCATATATCATTAATTTTTCCATTTTCATATGAACCGCCTGATTTGCACTTACAGTGCAGGCTCACTAATGAATCATTATATTATATTCTTACATTCACAGTCATATTCTTTGAGCCTGGTGTTACATCTTTGGAGGACTTCATACATATTCATACATAAGGTGGAACAGCTTCTGCAGGGCGGTGTCAACTTTCCAAGATATACCCTGTTGTAAACCGACTCCTTGTGTTAGGGTGTGCGGGTCAGGACCCAAAAGCAAACACGGACCATGGGAGTTAGGTGGGAACACAAGGGGGTCTTATTCACAGGGTACGGGGACAGAGGAAAAGCACAGGGGATACTCAGCCGCTCCGTAGGGATGTGGCTCGGGACAGTGCTCGGGACGAGGCTCGTGGCGTAGCTCGGAGGGAGGCTCGTGGCGTAGCTCGGGACGTAGCTCGTGGTCTCCGTAATACTCCGACACTGACGTCCGGGAGGAGGCTGGCTTTATCCGTCGCTGATTCCAGGATGAGCTGCAGCTGCGTCTCTTGATGACGGATGAGTCGCGGCTGCGAGCGGCGGAAGCGCTCCTCCCGGCCGTACAGCGTCTATCAGAGGGGGAGAGAAACACAGTCTGGCCGTAGCCAGGGTTACTTCGGCACCCCCTGGCGGTGGCGCCTCCAGGATCCTCACAGTACCCCCCCCCCCCCTCAACGGACGCCTCCTGGCGTCCACGGAACTGCCAGGCAAGGGTGGGTGGAGGGGGAACGGCTGGAGGGCCGAAGCCCCTGGCGGGAGCCGGCCTGAGGGGAGGAACCCGGAACACAGGGAAACGCAACTGGGCAGAGGAGGACAGGCCGGAGGACGGCTCCCAGGCGGGGACTCAGGAGGACGAGGCTCGGGACGGGACCTGACTGGACTGGGCTCGAGACGGGGCTTGACTGGGCTGGGCTCGTGACGGGACCTGACCGGGCTGGGCTCGGGACGGGGCCTGACCGGGCTGGGCTCGGGACGGGGCCTGACCGGGCTGGGCTCGGGACGGGGCCTGACAGGGCTGGGCTCGTGACGGGGCCTGACGAGGCTGGGCTCGTGAGGGCTGAGCTCGCTCCCGACGGTCGGCCAGACAAGGGTGGGTGGAGGGGGAGCCGGTAAGGGGCCAGGAGGGTCCCCCACAACGGGGGGCGACCTCCGCGCAGCCTGGTCGACGTAGCGCGGTATGCAGCGATCCAGCGCCTGCAGGGCCCTCATGATCCCACTCAGGAGCCGGTCGTGTCTGTCGAGCACGTCTCCTTGGGCGGTGAGAGCCTCCATGAGGTCGTCCGGGTTTGCTGGGTCCATGTCGTTGGTCGGAGTATTCTGTTAGTGTGTGCGGGTCAGGACCCAAAAGCAAACACGGACCATGGGAGTTAGGTGGGAACACAAGGGGGTCTTATTCACAGGGTACGGGGACAGAGGAAAAGCACAGGGGATACTCAGCCGCTCCGTAGGGATGTGGCTCGGGACAGTGCTCGGGACGAGGCTCGTGGCGTAGCTCGGAGGGAGGCTCGTGGCGTAGCTCGGAACGAGGCTCGTGGCGTAGCTCGGGACGTAGCTCGTGACGTAGCTCGTGGCGTAGCTCGTGGCGTAGCTCGTGGTCTCCGTAATACTCCGACACTGACGTCCGGGAGGAGGCTGGCTTTATCCGTCGCTGATTCCAGGATGAGCTGCAGCTGCGTCTCTTGATGACGGATGAGTCGCGGCTGCGAGCGGCGGAAGCGCTCCTGGCCGTAGCCAGGGTTACTTCGGCACCCCCTGGCGGTGGCGCCTCCAGGATCCTCACACCTTGTGCGCTAGAGATTTGTGGTAGAGTATACAAGTAACTTTGCAGTTGTAGTTTGTTTTATTTATTCTAGCCCCTATCTCTCACTTAAATAAACTCAATAAAATGGATGGCATAATAATATAGTATGATATACATAAAATAATTTGTATGTGTTGATGTTTTTCTGTTTTTTATCTGGTTACACATCATGCATCGTTCTGTCATACATGCCACTAAGTCTAGTTTCCGATAAACAGGTAATTCAGAATTCACTTCATTGTCCTTTTATCACTTCCTGAGCTCTGAATGGTCATGTTAATAGTTACATTACTACGTTCCTTATATGACGAGGGCTTGTTAGATTTACCTCCCTCCAGATCCAAATTAAGATTGCACATCATGCTCATTTTCTGGTTCATACTTGTATTTTGAGTTTCAATGAGAACATGTTTAACATGATTTAATACATACCTGTATTCATCCTCTGTCTGAAACATTTTGTGTAAGGACTGTCTCTCTCAGCACCCCAATCCTGAAAAAAAACAGTCTGCTTGATTGGCTTACGAGAAAAACATGCAAAGGTACTTCTCAAACTGCGGGTGGAAATACTCAGATAGGTGGCAGTACATTACAATGAGCCTGCATGTGACATAGAAAGGGAAGCCAAATCTGAATGTTGTTAATTCACATATTCTGATCAAAGCAACCCACCAAAAACTCTCTGGGTTGTCTTGGACTGATATTCCAGAAACCCATGTGCACAAGCACTGAAAAAGCTAGTTTATATATAAATATATGGATATGTACATATACATTAACTTGGATCTCCAACCCACTCACAAAGCCACTTCAAAGGCTCTAGAAAGCTGCTTTTCATAATTGATGTACTTGATTGATGTACAGTTAACAGCTTGTGACTGAAAACATTTATGAGAACTTTAGGAAAAGGTGTTTTGTTGTGTAGGAATGATTCAAAATGGAAAATACAAATGTAGTCCCTTAAAAATGAGCTGTAGACAGACAGTGAAAACTAATTTGCCAGTAAACAAATAACATGAAGATGGTTATTTGTTAGTCAGAGTCATTTAAATGTGGTCAAAGGTCAAATGATAGTGTGCTCAAGCTCCCAAAGAGACCAGCTGCTTCGAGGAGCATCAAAATGAACTGAAATTAGTTGAAGGTGGAAGTGAATTTCAGAGTATTGTGATTTTTAGGGTTACAGCACGGCAGCCTTGTTTTCTATATTAGACAGACTCTGTATCTTTATAGTTACACCACAACACAATCACATAGACACACATGCACACTAGTGCCTCCAGAAAGAGACGTTGTAGACTATAGGTCAGAGCACTTTGGAGCCCCAGCAAGGTTATGTATTGTAGTCTGTCCTATTTCTTTTTCATCCTCTCTAGTTTCATTGTCCTAATGCATTTTTAATTGTCTCTCTAAGCACTTAAGGCAAGAGATGTGTGTCAGAACTAATAAAGCACAGGGACCACCTGTGGCTGGTGTCTGTTTTTGGCTCAACAGAGGAAAGGGCAAAGGCAGAGATGGCTGAGGGGTGATAGGGAGGGCTGGGTTTAGGAGGGATGCTGTTTTTTCCTCCACAGGGGAAACAACACGCTACGTCCACTCCAGGTTCACAGGGGTCTGTAATAATACAATAATGTGTTAGATGATACTGAAAAACATGAAATACCTTTATCTCTTTATCTTTCCCATACTATCCCTGCACTACTTCAAAATGTAGTTTTTCCTCTGACAATTAAAGCAAATGATTAGGTATGACAAGAGGGATATTTATGTATCTTATTGTGCACTTTATTTCATAACTATATGCGGAGAAAATGTGTTTAAAATGGTGGACTCATGACATATTGGCTCAACTAAAAATGTTCTTTTTGGGGATATCAGGATATGATCAGGATATCTGGTGGAGAAATGGAAGAGAATATTGATGCCTTATTAGTGAGAGTGGTATTAATCAAGTCTTGGCAACAAAATCAGTGAGTTTAATTCCCAAAAGTACTTTGAGAAAGCCGAAGAGATAAGGAATAAAAGCCCTTTATCACTTTAAAATGTAGGTTTGCAAGACTGCTTTAATAAAATTAATTAATTAAGAAAAAAAATAGTTATAGTGCAGTTACAGTGCATTAGGTTTCCTAAATTCAATCAAATACATATAGTAAAGTGCAGGAGTAGAGAACCCCATCAATCAAAGGCAACAGCAGAGCTTTTAAAGAGAAAGAAAAACAATCAAACTATCTGTACTTTACTGTGGACCACCTCCGCTGTTTATTATCTTATGATTCAGTGTAGTAACCCTGAATAATCATGTGATCACACTGTATAAAACCACCATTATTTAATTTAGGAAACACACATCCACTATATCTTTGTTGCGGATGTTTTTCCACTGAGACGTTATGTGAGTTGTAATCTTTGTCTCGTTTTCCTGTGGGTGGCTTTCTCCCACTGTCTTCATAGAACGTTCACACATCTTCTAGAAAAGAGAAGCTCCTTTGAGAGTCAAGACACTCCGGCTCCAACGCCGGCCGGCCGGCCCACATGGTCCCACACCTTGCGGATATGTCAGCTAGATTATTCACAGTGTGGCCCAAGTGAAGCCACCTGCCCAGCAGACCAAGCCACAGATGAGTGCAGACCGCTGGTCTGGTGTCAGGTCTACGTAGAGGCTCTGCTGATGTGGCCCTCTATGATCATCCACCTGTGCAGTTCATCCAGTCTCCTCAGTAAACTCACTATTGCACTTAACTTCAGTGGTCCTGTCACTGCAGCTTGTCCTCAGACAGAGAGGTTGCTCTGCAGTATTTATTGCAGGGGTTTTACTGTTTGAGGAAGGTGGTATAATAACACAACAGTTATTGCTCTTGAAATCATCCATCAAGACGCACAAAACAAACTTAGATTAGTTTCATCAGTCTGTTACATCCATCCAAACTGATAATGCATTCATTACTATTAAACACTACAATAAAATATTAGACGTGTTTAAAGCCGTGTGTATTTAATGTATGCATAAGGATGGGTTAAACTTTTAAAGGGCTGTAGTTAACAACCTTCACTACTTCTAAGGTTGAATGATGATGATCTCTGATGCCTTCCCGTTTGCTTGGGCTCATAAGAGCTGAAGTCCCATGTGGCTTTACTGCATGGCTGACAGTGAGTGGGTGTTTGCTACTCTTTGCAGTAGGAGTTATATAAAACCTGAAACAATGTTAGGACAATGCTAAAAATAGAAAAAGTGAAACCGTAACATTAGGGAAGCATCTGAAGTGGGACCTTTGCACTTTTGCCTTGATACATACTATAACACTTATTGTGTACAGTTCATTTCCTTTCTTCTTTCCTTCCTTCCTTCCTTCTGTGTATCCTTTCTTCTTTACTTCATCTATTTCTTCCTTCTTTAATTTCTTTCTCTACATCCTTCTTTCCTTTTAGCCGTCCATCCTTATTTAATTTTTTACATCTTCACTTCCTTCTTTATTTAATTTTCTTCTTTCCTTCCTTCCTGTATCAATCCCCTGCCTCCTTTGTGCTTTAGATGTAAACACACTCCCATCAGTGGTAATTGGTTTGGGCAGTTTCGTGTGTCATTTATGTCTCTATCTGCCTCTATCACACCTGTGACATCCTGTAGCCAGAGGCCTCTCAGACTTTCATAACAGTCATCTGCAGAACAAAGGTCTGTATTCTTCAGTCACAATACACTACAGACATGTTCTCGTAATGCATTAAGGCTTTTTCATTGTGTCTTTATTTATTCATGCAAAAAAAGTCAGATGTAATGACACAAAATTTGACTTATTTTTGCCTATGCTTTTATATATAACTATACAAAGAGCAATTTACTGTTCTGTACATTGTGCTGTCCCAAGACTTTTAGAATTGAACCAAGATCAGAAAGAAATATGTTTTCGGTACTTGTGACGTGGCTGCACTGGCGAAACTAGTCATGTTGGTGCCTCTCAGCTCTTATTTGCATGACGTTCAGCGATGTATGAAAGACAAAGAGGGTGTGGTAACACTGGTGTCGAGTGCATGCGGTCAAATAGTCTCTAATAGTGTCAGTGCCTCCACCACAAAGGGTCTATTTGAAATTCAACACGTCTCGTAATGTTAAAATTTGTGCTTTGTTTTGTTATATTTGAAGGATATTGTTTTATTTACTAAGCATACAGAATGAAAAGTACAATAAGCTAAATAAATCTACTCAAAATAGTTTAAAAAAAAACATGCACGTATGAAAAACAGGTACTTAGTGAGAGCCACTAACTCATTTGAGTTTACACTGCCAACTATTTTTTTTGGTGTCCTAGCATATTCATTTGAGCATGATATGGATTATAAAATAAAAAGCTATTGCTGATGCAGATACAATTCTGAAGCTTTGTACAGATGCAGCAAATATACATTAAGATGTAATATTTATATATTCATATTCATATGAAAAGTGTTGACTCAGGGGCCGTGGATGGACGTAAAAACCATCATTGCTAAAGGTTACATGTGTATCAGGTACTTTTTATATATAAATGATTGACATGAAATGATTTTGCATACATATACACATTGTCACTATCCTGCTTCAAAATTATTGTGAATATTATAGATAATACTTCATAAAGACCAATAAGTAATACAGTGACCGTTACACTCTAATGGTATTAATGCAACCCCCCACCACCTCCTCCCATAATTAACAATTCATATTTTTGCAAATGTATTTATAGTTTCCATCAATTGTATCTTACTAAGTTCATTCTCAGCAAATGTAATACAATCATCCAAATAACATGAAATCACGATCAAGAAAAACAGGTGTCCTGACTTGCAGCCGCCATGCCTCCTCCGCCTCCTCATGCTGAACAAACACTTCAGACAGCACCTGCTGCACTCCAAGTTACATAATCACATCTTCTTGACATCAGCCTGGCTGTTTTACTTATTATTCATAATTTGACAAGATTCGTCAAGGACCCGCCTTCATTCAACGACATTTCAACGTGTCCCTGGTCTAATGCTATATGCCATTTTAGAGTTAATTTTGATTTAGTGCTACTAATGAGGAGGAGTCTGGTAATGTTCACGTTCGTTCTTTTTTCCACTATGAGATGAAGTGCTAACAGCTGTTTTCCTTGATGTACAGAGTCACAACGTTCAGCACACAGATCTTTAAAGCAGCTATATTTAACTTTCAGTGCATTAGCAGGAAACAACTATATAGTGCAGTAATGTCTACCCAAGCTGTCCCTCTGTGTGTTTTTCGTCTTCTCTTAACAGCTTCTCCTTGTTTTGTTGACATATCCGGGCCGGCCTTGAGTGCGTTTAGTGCATGTCTAAAAAGTGCTGTAAAAATACACACGCATGTATACAGAAGAAAACCTTGACAAATATCCAATCCCAACACTTTGGCAGCAAACATAATTTAGAGTCAAAGCAGATACATCTGGATCCCTTGAGGAGTTGCAGATATAGTAGTTTTTTTTCATCCCTCCTCACAAATTTGGTTTGACTCAGTCTATCCGGAAATTGTCTGTGAACGGCCCTTTTCAGGTCAATCCACAGGTTTTCCATGAGATTTAAGTCGTCATGGGTCTCTGCGGTGCTTTAATGTTTTAGCTCTAAAGTTATTCCAGTGTGTTTCATTTGTGTCACGGTCCTGTAAGAATGCAGATCTTAAATCTTTGGCAGTCTAATGCAGATTTTTCCTCTCAACAATTTCCTTACATTTGTCTTCATTCACTGTTGTGTTGACTCTTACAAGCCTCCCCATAGAAGAGGCTGCCATTGACACGATTCACACTGAAGTGGTGTTTGATGGGCGACACGCTGAGCTCAGCTTTCCACTAACTTTTTGTCTCTTGCGCTATGAAAAGTCTTTTCACTGATTCCAGGCCATTTTTTCTTGGGTTGCTTCATTCCTTTAACATATAAAGGTTTTGGTAATCTCATATTTTATTCATATCTATAATTAGGTCTGCTCATGTCCTTTTCATGGTAGCCTTCAGATTGTATCAAAGCAGGGCACGAATTGCATCTCTAAGACAGATAAGTGCTGCCTCCTAGATAAAATCAAATTGCACATCTAAGTGGCCATCAGCTTTTAAGTTGTGCTTGTCTGGAAGCCAGGCCTCGCCTCTCCCCACTGTGACACCACATTTGGGATACAAGCCGTCTGGACTTGGCTTAAGGGAGAGGAAGGACGCTACCCGGAAACTCACAGCTGATCCCTCACTGTGTGACGGCCATGAACATTACATTTCATTTAGCTGACGCTTTTATCCAAAGCGACTTACATGCTATACAGTATACATTAGACCGTAGACACAGCAACGGTGAGCAATTAGGGTTAAGTGTCTTGCTCAAGGACACATTAACATGGACTGGCTGAGCCGGGGTTTGAACCACCGACCCTCTGATTGAAAAACCGACTTGCTAACCACTGAGCCACAGTGTTTCTATCTTCATGCTTTTTTTTCTTTTATCCTGTATTTTCTTTTATTGTAAGGTGACCTTGGGTGACTTGAAAGGCGCCTCCAAATAAAATGTATTATTATTATTATGATGGCATCTGAATGTGTGCTGATCAGCGAGGAAAAACCCAAGAATAAAAATAAAAGAAACACCGTTCACCACCATTGGAAGGCCGTGAAGCCTCAATACCCACAGCTAGTTCATATTATTCGATATATATTTATATTGTACATACAGTAGTTACATTTTAATGTTGATGCTTAGTTTCTGTGTTCTAGTCTGTTGTCTTTAATGTCTTGTTTTATATTTTCTTGTTTATTTGTATATAATATGTACATAGGTACGAAGAGAGCATAGTGTAACCGGAGTCAAATGCCATGTATGTGTACACACACATGGCCAATAAAGCTGCTTTTGATTCAGTGGGGAGTGAGAGTTTCTCTGATTGAAGAGGACTTGAATGGCTAGCTCTCAGGAACACATAGCAAAGTAGCAGAAGACATTTCTCTGTAATTGTTGAAAGAAAGAATACTGCAGGTTTTGCACAATGTAACCTTGTTTTTGTTATGTTTTTATTAAAGTTGTACCTCAAAGCGCATTTTCCAGTTTGTGTGAATCATTCACCTCAACACGTGTTGTTCTCCACATACACACTAGAACAAAACTGATTGTGCTGAAATCTAAAGGACGGCAGACTGTACAAGTACATTCAGATTTAAGTACATTCTTCCAAACCGGAAGAATGTGGATTTCTCCAAAGGTAAACATGTCTTTCACCAGCTTCAAGGTCTTTTGTTGCAGGAAGAAAAGGATGGTTCAAACAGCTCGACTACCAGTCACACATAAAGTCAAGGATCACAAACGGGACATTCATTACAAGTTTTCCTCTGAGAAGCATTAAAGTGTAAATCTTAACCTCTGACCAACATATTTTGAGTCAACGTACAAGTGAAACTGTCAGTCTGAAGGACGAAATACATTAGATGGAGGGGTAACCATAGAGCCCTAGTGTGGTTCATCTACTGGAGTCCATGAAAACACAGAAGCTCTAATGATTAATTTCCATCAAAACACTTAAAGTTATAATTCAGTATTGTAAAAATAATAACAAATTAAAAAGCACCATAATAGTAGTTTGATTCCAGCTGTGGATCTCCAACACTGGAACAAATATTACTTAAAATACAGTGGTATAAGGGAAATTTAGTGTTTCTCAGTTGCAAGGGATGGGACCTATTCTTAGATGGGACATCTGTATTCCTATATTATCCAAATAACATCATGTCAGATTATATTCTCAATAGTTTGTATATGTTTGTGAGGTCAGTTGGTTTACACTTTGGTGTCAGTATGCACTTGACAAACACGTGTTGCCGTTACACTGTAACAAAGGATGAACGTCTGAAATTGTTACAAACACACCTCAGCTTCCTAATACAACATCAAGGATTTTCATTACCAACTTCACCATAATGTTCAAGTAAAGGTTCGATGCCCTTCAGGATTCTCGCATCACAATTACAGAAAATATAAACAGCTACCAGCTGGGACAATATTTCCTCCTGAAATCAAGGCAGGCTGCTGGACATTCGCAATAATTCAGGATTCACCAGAGTTCAGGAAACGTCGAGGATAGTCTGGCCTGATGGGAGGACATGGCAGCTACAGGTGCTGCGTGTCTACATTGACATTTACCATCTCTTTCAAGTGGCTCTGCTTATGAGGCGACATGGCTGCTCCCCTGTGATCTGCTCCAACGGCCTCCGATACACTGCTGAAACCTTGTTCTCTGTTAAAAAATAATAATAATAATCAAAAGGTTTGGAGAATTTATTTGTGTTGAGAATTAAAGAATTTTTTTTATCTGAAATGTCTGTAACGTTCAAAAAAATCCCGTACAACTACAGAATTTGTAACAGATAGTTTTGGAAATAATGTTACCATTTCTTTTAATTTTCTCAAACAATTTTGGATGACCTGGTAATTGTCAATGTTTCTGTGGGTTCGACTGCTGACTTTTAAGCAAGATTTCAGCAGCTCACTTAGTGAGTAAAGTGTTATTTTCAGAAATAATAAAAATTGAATCGTTATGAAGCACTCCAAAAAGCATTCCACTTAAAAAGATTGACTGACTTTATGAAAGGAAAACCCTTTCAGTCGTTTTCACAGTGATACTCACTTAAGAAGCTGCTCCAATTCTCGCTTGATCTTCGTCACTACGGGCGGACCCTGGTACGTCAAAGCTGTGTAAAGCTGAACTAGTGAAGCACCGGCACGGATCTTATCCATGGCATCCTGCCCACTGGCCACACCACCAATTCCAACGATTAGTACTTTACCTAAAGAAAAATCATATCACAAGTACATTTACAGTGTACTTTCTTCAAACTCAGGTGATCGGAAATGTTCAGGAAATGTTGGTGTGTAAATGAGCACCTTTAGTGAGGTTGTACATCTCTCTCACAGTGCTAGTAGAGAGGTCTTTGAGAGGCCGGCCACTCAGACCACCGACCTCAGACTTATTCGAATCCTGGAGCGTTTCTGGTCTGGACACTGTGGTGTTAGTCACCATTACACCATCCACTCCCAGCTGCAAACACCAAGGAGAGGACAGGGAGGGAGTTACGCGTATGTGCCTGCACCTTTAGGAGCAGAAGTGATGTATGTACACATGAAGACCTTGAATGTGAAACGTACTGTGACAACAACAAAGAGACAGAGTGCTGTTGAATATTTGCTTTTCCCTTCTTAATTGCTCTTCCATAAAGGTTTGCCTCCTCGCTCCAATGAGCGTCACAATTCTCGATGAACACGTTCAATTTGTAGATTAGACGTGAATGCAGTCAAATTAGTTTTTTTTATTTATTGGTTCTGGTGATTGACAGCTCTAACGCAGCTGTCAGTCACTGCTCGTGGACGAGTGTTGAAAACAGTCAAGACAAATAACACACTTTGTTTCGACATGCTGTATAAATAAAGTATATTATATTGTGTATTACTAATAATTGTTTTGTTGAGTCACATTTATCTGTGTGCAGTTTGCATTAAATCGTGTGACTGAAGTTATTTTTCACTGCAAAGAAGAACCTGAACTTCTTCTGGGTTTTTTTCCAGTGAAAATGTTTTTCCAAGAGATAAAATAACACACAACCACTAAAATAACACTTCATAATCAAGATGTACACTAGAAAAGCAGAATGTGTAAACCTGAAATGTATTTCTTCTGGTATTTTGTCAATAGCCAGATTGACGTTCTGAAACATTTGAATTAAAGAACACAACAAACACAATCCTATTTGAATTAAAGCTGCAAATGCTCATACATGTAAAACTCAGCAGAGATTAAACATACAAATAGTATTATTTGATTACAATGACATAAAGTGAAGAACAAATTAGAAAATAAATCAAACACACATTGAAGAAATAAAATGGCATAACTTCGAACCTCAGTGACGACATCAGCAATGTCTTGTTTGTCCTGGGAAGTGAGGTCAGGAGCGATCTTTACCAGGACCGGTAGTTTGCGTTCTCCCTGCAGCGCATTACGCTCCTTCAACACCTGAGCAGATTGGATAAGAAAGTACGTTCATCAGGTGAGCGGGCAGAGAGCTACAACTACTGGAAACTAGACAGAAACCTGGTCTACTGGGCTGTATGAGCCAAAGACTGGGTTGAACACTCAGCCTTGATGGATGACGGGCTCCACAGCAGAAATACAGAATAGTAACTTTGTTGAGAGAGAAGCTAAACCCCATGTTGAAGCAGGAATGCATTCCCTTGACAAATATAACGCTCTTTTAAGGCTAAAAATGGGATTAATATTGTAACAGGTACAACACCTGTGGAAACTAGCTATATGCTAAAACCCAGTATATTAAATCCCTCCTTGTTTAATGTTCTTTGTGCCTTAGAATTCGTAGAAACATGTGAACAAATATAAATCCAGCTCTGAATGCACTTAATACATTTAAATCCATTCAAATCCCTTCCCGATTAAAATCATCTTGTTTTTATTTCACTTAGTGTCATACTTAAACCTCAGATTCTACAGGAAATTAAAATCACCTGAAACTTGATTTAGTGTTAAGTTACTCTGAACAATAAGATGATCAATTAAAAAAGTAAGCAATACTGCTTTCTTTCTTTTTTTATTAGTGTTTTATAGGGACTTCGTTATTGTTTTGTTGTTTTACTAGGTTTTCAAGAAGGGGCTATTTGTGCTAATTTGGCTCCAGAATTTTGTCTTATGTTAATTTATGCCATTGAGATTTAAGTTGTGTACTGTATAAAATAATTTGGATTGTGATTGATTATTGTATATTAGTAACACCAAGAGTTGCTCAAGTAATTTAAAACACTTTTATGATTAAGATTTTCTGTATATGACAGTGACTTTATTTCACTTATTACTATTATTGTTATTCTTTTTGAGGGGGAAAGGGTTTGCACTAAAGCCAAATTATGAAGTTTTATGAGTTTTTGTCACTGTTGGGTCCCAACCCAATGATTTAGTGAACATTTGGACAGTCTTACCGTATGTAGGAGTGTGCGGAGCTCAGCCTTCCCCTGTAGGTCCCGGAGACCTGGCGTATTAGGGCTGCTGACGTTGACCACCAGGTAGTCAGCCAACGGGCCCAGCACTCTCACCCCCTCCAAGTAATCTGCCCCTGCGTCCTGGGACAGCTTGTTTTTCCCCAGGTTGATGCCCAGGGGAAGGCCAGCTATAAACACAGACACAGACACGCACGCAAATGCAAATACACAAATAAGGAAAGTTTAGGCAAGCACAAACGCAGGCTGCATCATTAACACATGACTCAACTGGGACAGAGGCTGTTGATGAGCTAAACAGGCTGGAAGCAGGTATGGATCAGACACAATGAAACATGAGACAAGGACAGGCCAGGGTTGTGTAAATGGAATAGAAAAGTCTATTTAACCACATACTTAAGTAAGCATGTGGCTTCCCTGTTACAAACTTACAGTAACTAGTCAAGAATTCACTAGAAAAAGAAAACAGGATAGATTCATATCGGAATTATTGTAGTAACAAAATGGAATGTAGCCTACATTTTTTAAAGGGAAAACTAAAAACAGGATGAAAAATGTCCCACTGCAATCAGAAGTCGCTGCCTGCTAACCTTCACTTTGCTGTCGCTGTGCATCTCTTCTGGCCTCCAGCCTCTGTTGAGCTTCTGCCAAACCACAGCTGTTGAATCCATATCTGGTTAGGAGCACACAGACACACACATTTTGTAACGCCAGTTTTTACACTTTCCTTTCAGTAATAACTTGTTGCTAAACTAATCTAATCCCCCTGTAGGTCTCAAAATATATTCCAATGTTGAGTGTTGAGGAATTCGGTCAAAAGCAAGAAGAAACTTTTTGATTATGCCTTTGTGATGATGAAATGCAGAGAGAAGATGTTGGATTATAACTCATGGGGCATCATATTTGAATTTGCCTGTGTGCTTACAACCATGGATGAAGTGTCAATATAAAATCAAGTTATTATAATGAGACATTTCTTGTTATAAAATATCAACACACATAGTTATAGTGAGGAATATGCAGATGGGTTTACTCTTATTTCTTGGTCTATCAATCTACATGATGCTGTATGAATGAAATACTGCATTTCGTCAACGGGATGTCGTCTTTACTGTGCATACTAATTAGACAAATGAAGCTCTATATCAATAGTATATTCTGGAAATACTGGAAATGCTGCATAAATTATATATACTAGGTGAGCCTCAGAGTGAACATGATCAAGTCCCTTGATACTAATAGCTCACATAAACACATCTACAGAATATGGAACATTTTGAATCAGATTGTTATAGGTATATTGCAGTAAAAATCAGGAAAGAGCTGGTAAATAAAATATGTCCTTCATTTGGCTCATTCAATACAGTGTTGCAAATTAAATCTGCAAAGAAAACATAAACCCATGAACTCTTATTCACACAGCTTTAGAATTGTGAATCCTTTGGGAGCAAACCTGTAGCATAACCTCTTTAAACATACTGAGCAATGTGATGACATAAAGTAAGACTAGTATGACTCATTTAGTTATACAAACTGAATAAACTATTTGTGACATGTTACATAAAAAAGGTTATTTACCTAAAAAACATGATCGATAAAAGCAAGCAACTCAAAGTCAGAATCCACCTGATCCACTGAGCGATAGTTGTATGTGTACAGTACCTAATAAAACGACAGCTGAGTGTTTCCTAATATCCAAAAAATACTATGACACTGATTTCAACCATATCGCCCAGCCTAACACGTTGTTGTGTACATTGTCTATTCCGTATAAACAACGTACCTGTTAATGATTGCATGATCTGCAGTGAGTCGAAACACACGTGGTTTGGGGTTCCCCTCCTGAGGTTTGGGAGTAATTGTGCCCACTTCAACAAATCCAAATCCCACTTTGTACAACCCGTCTACGGCCTCTCCGTGCTTGTCAAAGCCCGCTGCAATCCCAATAGGGTTCCTAAACTTTAATCCCAGGACTTTCACTTCCTGTAGATCCATAGAAACAGAACAAAGTCTGAAGGTGCATTGGATCGAGGGGAAAATATTAGGAGCAGAAAGTGAGGTCATGCGCTTACCAATGATGCAGGGTCCTGGTAGCGGTTCAGAGGAACCAGACCCAGACCAATCATCTTTACTGCCAACACATGCGCCGTCTCTGCTCCCACAATCCTTTGCAGCAGGGGCATCAGCTGATTGGTATAGAAACGCTCATCTCCAACTGCAGTGAGGTAGGAGGCAAAGAGAAGGCTACCTGAGCCAATGATCTTCACTGCATCTTTTAACTGCTTCTGTTGACAAGAGCATGAAAGAAAAGTATCCATAAAAAATGTCTTCAGAAGGACTCGCGTTGGACATTAATTACTGTGAATAAACTGGCAATAGTTCATTAAAAACTTGTTTGCAGTAAAAAAAAAAATCCCAATAACCTGATTTTGTATACATGTTTTGTTAGGTCTATTGAAGGGACTTTACTGGTGCTTAAATAACTGCTTTTTTTGGCAACGTCAGCAGAAGAAATGACAAACAACCACGACTCAATGTTCAATGGGCCTAATCTATGAACCATGAGAAGAGCGAATTTGCATGTAAATGAATGTTCAAGGTAATTTCCATATCCCCTTATAATATTTGAATAGGTAAAGCAGCCATTTAGAAGAGATATACATAAATCGCTCCTTTGTTTTATGCATGCGTTGTTGAAAACTTTATAAATTATTATTAATACTTTATAAATTAAACCAAATACATGCATTTAGGCAGAGTAAAAAGTCTTTTGTTTTTTTCCCCTCTCACCAGTAAATTAAACAGAATGTACACTAGCCTTTCATATTAGATTCAATGTTTTAATTTGGTGACAATTATCAGAACAATACGAACATTCAGGTTCCCTTGTGTGTACTGCAGATATAAATGAGTCACAGAAGATTGGGACAAAATTCAGTAAATGTATTTGGTGACCATTAATAAAATCTGCTTCGACTAATAGACGGTGGTGAACCACAGTTTTGGGAGGTCATTCTCTCTACTTTAAATCTTTTGAAGAGGTCAAATCATTCAGAATAATTGAAGACATCAGTGTGGATGGAAGAAGACTGGACAAGGACTTTTAAGATTTGAAAATTGAAATTAAAGCATTTATTAATTCACAGTCACGGTGTTTTGGACTCACCATTTGGACAAGACAGATTACTGTAAATGTGCTCGGCAAATTGACACAAATATAGTTTGTAATGTGTAATACCACTAAGTAAGGTGGGTAAAGAATGTATGTTGTATGGACGGATGTTAACAGAACAACTTTCAGTCAATTCTCCCTGAAAACTAGTCTCCCATTAATTAAAAGACTAGCAGTTATATGTCAATTCATCTTCGGTTTAACTATGCGAATGCCCAAAAACTAATCAGACGTTCAGGAAAAGCCAGACAAAGAGCAAAACCTGCAAAATATCTTGAAAACAAAAGACTTATTTGAGTATCCATCTACTCGAAGTCTCGATATACAGTTTAGGAAGTACCTTAAACTTTAACGATACAATGTATCAGTTGATTCTTATTCTGTATTAATCTGAATCAACAAAATAACTAGTCACTAATGTTGTCACATACATGTAGTGGAACAAAAAGGGGGTTAGCTTCCAAACTGTAGTAGAGTAGAAGTGTGAAGCAGCAAAAGATGGAAATACTCCAGTACAAGTACCTCAACAGTATTATGTACAATACTTAAATACAATACATTTCAGCACTGTTGATAGACGTAGACGCACGTTACTCTTTGAATGAGGCTATGGTTTCAGTTACATCGCCAACACGTTGCATTATCTTAAACACATGAACTCAAAACAACTATCTTTTTGCAGCTGTCTTTCATCAGAGGGCAAACAGAGCTCATAGCAGAGACCCACGCGTGGGTTTCCCACGCAGCGTTTCCTGGTTTAACGTGACTCTCAGGCGGAGCCACCGAGCAAACAGGAGCTATCACAGCCAGTTTCATGACGTAGGTGAAAATGATCTCGTTACACAAACAAACAGGGATATTAAATGCATTGCCTCTGAAATTACCTTTAGATGTCCCGCCATGGACGCAGTTATGTCATTGCATTAAAGGGCTTTGGATGGATTTCCTAACATGTTACACAAACACACGCGACAGCAGCTTCCTCCGCGTTGTCTCGCGATATTTCAATCCTGGGTTCTGTGAAAAGGGGAGCGAGGAGAGGAGATGCGCATGTCGGGACAAGGGCCCTTCAGGTAAGTTAGGGTGCTTCTCAAGAGGCATTATGATGGCAGAGCATATGTAGGGTGATTTAGGAGGATACGATATTTGTTTTAAATAAATCATTATTATGTTACAAATGATAAAACATAAATCCTACTGTGTGTTTTTCATGTGCATTTGAAGCCTGTCCTTGGTCATCAGCTTAAGTGTCCTTTGATGACATCAACTTCACTTTGCATCTTGTTTGAGTGTCTGCAGTGATTTTCCTAATGTAATGCAGAGTGTTTTCTGGAGAAAACTCTCTGATTTACATGTGACAAGACAAAGTGATCTTTCTCAGCTCCAGCCACAGTTCCCGCAGTATGAGCTTCAGCTCTTTAAATTATAATAGCTATGGGCACGTTACTCCGAACCTCTGTCTTTTTGTGGATTTCAGTTGGATTTCTATCTTTACTGGATGAGTCTGAGGCCGGTAAAGGCAAGGACCTCCCCGCTTGGAGGGAATTTGTTTTCAGAAATGTCTATTTTGAGTTTGTTGGGGGATCTGAAACCTGGTCCCAAGCCAGGAGTAGCTGTGAAAAGCAAGGAGGGGAGCTCCTGATGGTGATGAACAGCGCGATTAAATTGTTCCTGCAGAACACCAACAGAGGAGGAAACTCCAGCAATTTATCCTGGTGGCTGGGAGAGGGGGTCCAAGGGCAGAACGAGGTACCCATCATAAGTGAGTTAAATGCACACACACACACACACACACTGCATTTCTCTTTTGGATTATTTTTTTCTTTGAACAATTTATTATGTTTTTTAATTGTGATCCTTGAAATCAAGTGTCTGCTCGAGACCTCCTGTTACAGGCTTTACATGCTGAGTGATGGACAGTTCAAACACACACACATATTTATTTTCAGGTTGTTTATATTAATTATCAGAGGCCTTGTGGCTTGAGGTTTTTTGAGGAGAAAAAAGCACACATTAGAGAGAGATAGAGAGAGAGAGAGAGAGAGAGAGAGAGAGAAAAAATAATCTCAATACAAAATCAATACTTGAGAGATATCAAACGAAACGAAACTGGTTACATTTTTGTAAATTACTTTCAGTTCATCCAGACAGCACCAAACCAATATGTCTTAACTGCATCAGGAAATTACAGAATAATTTAGATTATGAAAGTTGTGATATAATTCAAAGCATCACTGTTGAGATTGACTTGACTTGAGGAAAGTTTGACTGAAAGATATTGATCCCTCATATTTGAGCTTGTCACTTTGAGTACTTACGTCATGACAGCATTCACACTTATAAAGTGTTTGAATCTATTCTTGAGCTAGAAATTAGGCCATTAACAAAAAATGTACGAGCAACAAAAACAGCTTCTAAAAGATGAGAATTAGCAGAATTTTCTTTCTGTATTATATCAAGAAAAATAAATACATTTTAGTGTTGTCGTTTCGACCGTACACTGGGCTTTGGTAAACTGTAACTGGTGTGCCATTTTCCACTATAATTGACTGGCCTGAATACCTGACATATTAATTGATAGTTGCTGCCATCATTTTTCTTCTCTTTATTGAGTAGGGTAATGCAATTGTAACTCAAACAATGTCCCAAAAAAAATAAGCGCTCCTTTTTTTTTTTGCAAAACAGAAAATGCCAACATATCACAGGACTACTGCACGTACTTGAAGCTGGATCCTCTTCAGCTCCTCGTAACGGCTGACTGTAACGAGAGACGAGGCTTCCTCTGCACCCACAGTAAGCATCAACAGCTTCCAAACTGGTTTCACTTTGTTGCCCTTTCCTTTGTTTCCTTCTTCTCTCATATTCATAACAACTGAGTGAAATGTATTCGTTTTATTGTTTTTATTTCACTTTATATGCAATATGCAGATTGTTAAAAGTGTAATTCTTGTTTTAAAGATGTGAACAAGTCTTCGTCAAACACAGAGGTAAGAGACACATTACACACTCACTAAAATGTCGTATGAACGTCCATCACATGTTGCTTTTCTTTACCTTTTCTTTGCAGAACACAATAGTGTCCAGTCTTGCAACCATATCTCGTAAGTCGGATTGAAACATTAAGTTTCATCAGTTCAATCAATAATGAAAGTTGGGAATAGAACAGCCCCCATGCAACTGAGTTTGTGTTTCTTTCTCTGTACTTCTAAAACACATTTTGATTTCAGGACCCAAAAGAGATGCAGAGCTCATGGCTTTGTATGTGGCAAACATTTCTCAACTTCTCCAGGTGAGAGATGCCTTATTTATTTCACATGACCAATGAATCACGAAAGACATTGAATAGTGATAGTAGTAAAATAGACATCAAAGTTCATACGTGCTGTTTTCCTGAGACAGACAGCAGATACAGAACTACTGCGGATGGAATCCACAGTAGGGGAGCCAACAGACAACAACAGGGTGGGTACCTTCACTCTAGAAAGGGTGTTGTATTGTTGTTGCATTATTAATGCTGAGTGTGTGTCATGGCACATTGAAAGTCTGTTTCCCCGTTCACAGGACAAATTCATCAAATATTTGTTGTATGGCACAAAACAACTGACTCCAGCATTTGCTTTGCAAAATAAGGTCACCCTCAGTCACATCATCAACTGTAGCACCGGCATCCTCCTTCTCTCAATGAACAAATGTGACATCAAGGATAACCCGAACCCTAAAGCACGTACTGCACTGAACCCATTTTGTTTTCATTATGCTGTTGCAATCAGGTGATGTTGCGTTTACTTCCCTCTGCAGTCTTTGTTTGAGGATATCTTCAATATCTTTCGGACAATCTCAGTGCTGATTGGTGATGCAACCACAAACGATATTATCATCAGGCACTCAATAGGCACCATCTATCAGAGCAGGTAAGTATTTTTATTCTGAGACTAGCTTACCTGATATTTCTTTCAAACACCTTTGCACATTTTCTTTCATTTTTAATCATCCATAAATATGTTGGTAAGTGTATATATTTTTTAAACTGCTATACATTATTTTCCAAATGTTATTTCCCTTCCCCAAGTCACACACCATCTGAACTCGGCAACGCAGTCCTTGGTTCAGAAAAAGATGGTGAGTTTGTCATACTCCCCTCATTTGCAACGCTTGGGCCTCAGCTTGGACAATACAACCCAATCGTCGCTCAGGTCTGTGTGGTATCATCATGTGTATGTGTACTTGCACCTTTATTTTGGTCATCTGCAGCCTCTCAACAGAGCATTTCTCCCTCTTAGCTGGCTTCGTTCTCAACAAATCCCCATCTGTCTAATGACAGCATCTCAGGAACTGTTTCCAGCATTTTACTGAGTCATGGAGATAAAGACATACATCTGACCAAACTTACAGAGATGATAGAGGTACAACCATTGAGAGAATTGTGTTCCAAATTGGGGAGAAAAAGTGGTACATAAACTGCAACTAAGAAGAAAAAATGTTATTGGGTCATGCATATAAATATACCCACATGGACTTTCAGGGGAAGTTTTCAAATGATACGTCAGAAACTTACAACAATTGAGTATCACATTTTCAACCCTTCATGTCTTATACAATTATGCATATTGCTAATTAAGTAAATTCTAAGCAAAGCTAGATTTATCAAGGTCAACCACACCTTCTCCACATTTTTGAGACAAATCATCAGCAAATATGAATATTTCTCTTTTTTTGGATAATCTACTCTCTTAGATCATTGTTGTATATACAGTCATGAAGAAAATTAAACTCACTTTCCCACAGAGCTTACACAACTATGAATATATGATTCAGTGCTATATTTTAAATAGATGTCCTTGAGTTTCATTTGAATAGTAATACTAACTTGCTTTCTGTGGTTTCTCCAGATATTTTTGCCTCGTCCAAATGCTACAATACAGGAGAACACCACTGTGATGTTGAAGAAAGACACAAACGCTCTGACCCAATTCAACGTCTCCGACCCCGATATGACCATCTTCCTTAGCGTGATACCCAGTACTAATGTGTCATTAAAACTGGTTTTGTCATTAGGATCACCGCCTGACAATACACATTCTAACAAAAACACCACCTTGAACCAAACAGGTAACTGTCAATACAAGCAGGTACTACTGCTGTAAAGTCATTGAGTTCAGTTGTCATCTGTAACACTGTGCGGCAATAGGACCACTGTAATAACAACACAAAATAGTAACAGTAACATTCTACCCTGGTTTGTGCACTATTAATATATCAGATAGACTATGCTTTATACAGTATGTGTATTGGCTCATGGATTATGAAATCATATAATGGTTTATTTATGCAACAGGAGACTATCGCTGGATGATAACCCCAGAGATGTTAAATCAGACTCCTGGAGTCTGGTATGTTTCCAGCACCCCTGATTCTTGGGAGCCAAACCTGACGCTGAAGATCACTTCCTTTGTGACCAAGTGCTTTTACTGGGACATAGAGGGGGAGACATGGAGCACTGATGGCTGCCGGGTGAGTTTCTAATAAACTCAGTTGTATTATTTGGACTCTGCATGTACAACGGTGTTAGATATCAGACAGTGATGTGCTATCTTTGTCTCAGGTGGGGGACAAAAGCACTCCAACGCGAAGTCAGTGCCTGTGTAACCACCTCACTCTCTTTGGGAGCTCCTTCTTTGTCATGCCAAACTACGTGGACCTAACTCGCACGTCAGAGTTGTTTGCCACCGTGTCCGAGAACTTCGTGGTTCTGGCACTGGTGTGCACTTTCTATGGGCTCTACCTGGTCACTCTGCTGTGGGCCTGGTATGCTGACCGCAGAGCACACTCTAAGGTCAGTCTCTGGAGTGGTGGAGAGTTTGTTTGGAAACTCTTCATATTTATTCCACTGCCCAAACACAGCAATGTATGACGACACATCCATAGTATGCACCACATTGTTTTATGTTGCACCATCAGAGGAAGATGACTCTGCTGCAAGACAACCACCCAGGCGCTCAGTACAACTATCTGGTCGGGGTCCAAACTGGCCAACGCAAGAATGCTGGGACTACTGCCAATGTAAGAGTCTTTGTTTCTGATTAATGTTTCTGACAGAGAATTGAAATAACTCATAGAATAATCATTTTACTTAAGGTACCGTACTGCATGTTTAAGCCTGTTTACAACAAATGGTGAATACAGTACATCAGAGTACTTCAGAGCCATTGTGAAAAGGAGCATTTGAACTTGGTAACTTCCCTAAAGGACCGTTTCACAATTTTAAAGTATGTCTTGAAACAATAGTAAGGGGGTTTTATGGGCGACTGTGGCTCAGTGGTTAACAGGTCCAACTTTCAATCAGAGAATCGATGGTTCGATCCCCGGCTCTGCTAGTCCATGTCAATGAGTCCTTGAGCAAGACACTTAACCCTAATTGCTCACCGTTGCTATGTCTACGGTCTACTGTATATCATGTAAGTCGCTTTGGATAAAAGCGTCAGCTAAATGAAATGTAATGTAATGAACAATAGTCAATATGGATAAGGGGGATTATTACTACAAGCCTGGAAAGGCGGACCCAGCCATTTACAGTAATAGCAACTATATAGGGAGGTAATAACTGTCTGTAAATACAGTGAATGGAAAAAATGGAGTTTGATTTAACTAAATTCTTGAGGACAAGACAACGAGATAGGAGTGAAAAAAAAACGAAATGAAAAATGCAGTTTAAATCTATGGTTTGCTTCAGAAAATGGTCGTCAGTTTTGTCTAGTATACGCACATAATTTGTTGTAGGCTTACTAAATTATGACATTATAGTTTTGTGGTCCTTAGCACAGACTTGACTCAGGTCACTGATGTGTGAACCCAGTGCTGTTACATCCGTTCGTTGTGCTGTCCTGTAGGTGACATTGAAGCTGATTGGCTCAGAGGGCGAGAGTGGCACGTACAACCTCGCGGACCCTGACAAGCCTGTGTTTGAGAGAGGATCTTTTGATATGTTCCTGCTGGCCACACCCTTCCCACTGGGCGAAGTGCGAAACCTCAGACTGCAGCATGACAACTCAGGAGGTCACCCATCATGGTACAAATGAAAACATTTAGTAATCCTTCAGATCAGGGTACAGACATACAGATACTGTTAGAGTTGTGTACAGGTAGCTGGCTTCTTCACTCAGACACTTTGAGATGTCAGGCCTGTCTCATCTTAGCAATACCTTGTTATCACTTCTCACTAAATACCACTCTCAGTGGACTGTACACATGCATACACACACACACACACACACATAATCACACTCAATGCTTTGGGCAATATACATCCCGATAGGATACTTTAAGTGACGCAGAATCAGACATTCCTTGATATTGTCTTTAGCAAGAGATATCTGCGCACAGTAAGTGGTAAATTGAAACTTCAAAGTAAAATACACAACATATGTATTATGGTGATTCATTTAGTTTTGTCCTGTTGAAAAGTTGCTAAGTGTAGCTTAAATCTTACATAACATGTGCGTGAAATTACTATGGTAAATATATAATGGTGTTTTATGAATTCTTGTATAATAAGGTACATAAACAAGGTGACCATTCAAGACCTCCAAACACGACATGTGTTTCACTTCTTTTGTGACTGTTGGCTGAGTGATGACCATGGAGACAACATGACCAAGAAAACCTTGAATGCTGCAAAGAACAACGAGATTTCCAGCTTCAGGTCAGACCACTTTACACTGCTGAAATACACCTACTCAGCTGTGGACGAATTCTCATTACGGCTGTAATTTTTTTCTCTGTCAGGAATATTTTCCATAGCAGAACATCGACAGGCTTCAGGGATGAACACATCTGGGTTTCCATAGTGGATCCGCCCTCACGTAGTCCATTCACTCGGGCCCAGAGGGTCTCCTGCTGCATGAGCCTGCTGCTCTGCACCATGGCCATCAATATCGCCTTCTGGAACATTCCTAGAGATGCAAACTCGGCAGTACTCTTCTCAATTGGTGAATTGTGCAGTCTTTAATTATTTTAGCTGTCAATTAGGGCAAAGTTTCATTCAAGCCATTCATGCCGTCCTTTAATCAGAGGATCGGCAGTTCGATCCCCGGCTCCACTAGTCCATGTCCATGTGTCCTTGGGCAAGACATTTATCCCCATTTTAGGGAGATGATTACTTTATTTTCTAAACAAGGAGCAGCACAGGTAGAAAGAACCCACATTTAGACACAGATGAACCAATACGGAGAAAATACTTTAATTAAGCAAAAAGCTGACAAGCCGAGAGTCAAAACAAACTGAAGGAACAGCAAGCAGGTTACAGGACCAAAACTCCACACAAAGACGAAGCATGAAATGACAAAGAACAAAGGTAATGGGTGGTCTAACAAGGGAAGTGAGAACAGGTGATCAGATGGCGAGGTTAACGCTTAATGAGGGACAAGTGAAACTGATCAGGACATGACAGAAAATCAACAAAAAAAATCATAAAACAGGAATTAAAATTAAATATGACACATGAGCAGTTAACTACAAAATACAACAGACTAAACAAATAGATCATGACATATGAACCTGACTTTGGATACTGTTTTTCTTTAGAAGATTAATCTGTAAAACAAATATATATATGTGTATATATATATATATATATACATATGTATATATATACATATATATATAAGGTTTTTGGGTCCAAATATGCAGCACCAAAGTCAGACTACATTGCTCATTCTTTTAATTTTGCTTCCTACCACAACCTTTTCCTATTGACAAATACAGTCTTTACCAGAACCAAGGACATAGAATAACACACGGTTAAAGCTCAGCATTGAGTAGAAAACTGTGCAACGGTCATTATTGCCAGTATACTTGTATGGGGATTGCGCTCACTGGCATGTCCACATCTGCTAAAATGCTGCTCCTGTTTTTGTTTTCTTGCGAAAAATCCACAGGTTGTCATGGGTACAGTCATCTCCAATCACAGTAAAGAAGGAGGCAAAGAGAAAGCTGAGCGGATGACCTTCAATGAGTCTTTAACTGCTTCTGTTGACAACAGCATGATGCTGAATACATAAAACTGTGTTGAAAGGACTCACGTCAGACAATAAATACTAAGAATGGTTTAATAAAACATTCATGATGTTTTCCCAATTTCCACACTAATCTGAGTTTTTAGACAGTGTTTCTTTTTCCAATAATGACGTTAATTTCTAGAAAGGGTGACAACCTCTGATGGAGTTTTGTTTCTGGTCACCTGATGAATCCTTTAACTCGTTTGGCTCTCTACCGGCTCCTGAGGGAAATATCTGCTAAAAGCTTTCCCGTTGAGTTGCTAACTTGTCTGTGTGCTGTCTCATTGTTGGGCAGGCAGCGCATTACTTTAACAGAACTGTAATGAGCTTGAAGAGAGCCATACAACCATGTCCATGTTTTTGTTTTGTCTCTCTAGGTCCTTTGGAAATCACCTGGCAGGAGTTCATGGTGGGAGTACAGAGTGGTCTTCTCATGTTTCCAATCAACATCCTCATCATCACCATCTTCCGAAGCATCAGACCTCGCGTGCTATCCAAATCTAAAAAAGGAGACCCTGAGGAGAACGTGAGGCCTCCCTCAGTGACCGTAGCAGCTATTCTGAAGGTGTGTTGCACGACCTAATCTCTCTGGGTGTGTTTTTAATGAATTGCACTTGCCTCATCACTGGCCGTGTAAACCCACTTACTGTCAGTGCTGTGTGGCTTTAACTTTGGAGGACCTTTTACTGTAAAAATTGGTATTCTTTTCCATGTGTTTGATCAAACATTGTACATGTTGTGCATCCCTCGGATATCCCTAGGATGCAGAGGAAGTGATATCTTCTGTGAGCAGTAGCCCGAGGAACAAGATGTCAGAGATGCACAGACTGGAGTCCACCACTGACCTCTGCCTTGCCTTGGACAGGGTGCATGAATTCATCCAGCTTATGCAAGGTAGTTTTATTCTTTGTTTGTTTCTTTTTTCACAGAAAAATAGCATTGACCGATTCCTAGTTAGTAGGAAAGCTGTCTGTTCTGTATAATCAAGATAAAATATTAATACACACTCAAAGTAAATGCACATTTACATAAAAAGACAAATAACCAGAACAACATTTCACAGAAACAGATATTATAGCACAGATATATCTCATCAAAAGACAAAACCAACCATGTGAGTATCTAAACGGCCTGCCTGTTGCTCTCAGTCCCAATAGTTAATGCTGAAGACGTGAATCTTGATTTGGTGCACAAATGAGTTTTTGAGTGTATAAACTGTGCCCAGAGATGAAATGACACGCTGGTCTATGTACTCCTGTTAAGGGGAGAGTGAGAGTGGTCCTCACTGGGTGTACTGCAGCAAGTTCCTCCTGGCTGGTCTCTGTCACCTCCTGATGTGTCTGGAAAAACTGGATGAAAAGCACTTCCCGAGTGTAGAGGAATACCAGCAGACCCTCAACATCACCAACCTGCTGGTTCGCAAGGCTGAGATGGTCTTCAGCAGCCATTTGGCTTTCTGGTCAGCACTGCGGCCAACACACAGAATCACAAATATCTGTATAAAGTAGGAATATGATTGATTAGATTGAACTTTATTCTTCCTTCCTTCTCCTTGGCCCAGCCCGCTTCCCGTGAAGAAGAAGAAAAAGAGGTCGGCAAGCTGCTGGCTGCCTTGGTGGTGTGTGTTCCTGGGCTGGTTCCTGTTGCTGACCATCAGCGGAGTATCCACTTTCTTCACCCTGTTGTACGGCTTTTCGTACGGCAAAGAAAAATCCATCAAATGGGTCATGTCTCTGGGCCTCTCTCTCTTCCAGAGCATCTTTATACTGCAGCCTCTCAAGGTGGGGAACACTCAAGCTGTATGAAGTTATTCATCTTAAAAAAGTGACTTCACTTAGCTCATCCTCTAAAAACCTTCCTGAATGTTAAAGGATGATATGACTACATTTTATGATAATTTGCTTTCTTGTGGCTCGTTTTTGTTCACAGGTGATAGGAGTTGCTATTTTTTTTGCCCTGCTGCTGAAACCTGTTGCTGTGGAGGAGAGTGAAGAAATTGAGCAGGTGATGTTAGGTAAGCAAACATTATGCCAACAATATGTGTGTATGTTGTGTAGTAAGTGCTGTGCTCCAAAACACATTTCCCTTTGTCTTTGATATTGTCTGTGTTCATCTGAAATGTGCAATACATGTTGAATGTAACCCGTATAGTAGTTTTTAATTTGTGTTGTCTTAATCTCCGTCTTCCATCATCCGTAGAGCTGGAATCAATATTTTTATATTAATGATGGGTAAAGTAAGTGCTGGAGGTACAAACCAAAAGCCAATTATGACCGAACTCTGCAGTTTCCCCCTTCAGTGCAGTGTTAATTTGACTCTTAACGCATTGTTTTTAGATGAAGCAGACTCTAAAAACTAAACTATACACAACCTGTTCAGCACCAAACAGCAGAACTAGCAACTAGCTGGGAAACAAAGTGTAGCATTTAGCTGCTAAATGCCAGATATTACACTCAAGAGTTGGAGGAGACCAAACACAGAGCTAAAACAGAGGAAATAATGGTAAAAAGGCAACTGTTTGTTAACACGTTCGCCATGAGAGCCTACAGTTGGTAATATGTCAATGTTGTGTTCACAGCTTGTTTCTGCTGCCCCAAAGTGGCCAACATTTGAGTAAATGCAAATGTAAAGTACTTTAAGGAGAATTGTAATAATAAGGAAATAACACTAAAACACTAAGGGGAATAATAACCTGGTTTCAATTTGATTTTCTTGATAAACAAATATTTCAAGCATGTCACTGAATAAACATAAAATATCTGTGACAACTGAAGCCTTACAACTTAGCAAAGAAAGGGTAGAATAAACCGCCTTTTGGGAGAAACCTCTAAATTCCATTTATTACATACTTTGTTTAGTGTATAATTCATAAAGCAGACAGGTATCTATCCCATGATGTTTTGGGTTGACTGCAGGGAGCTCTTATGTAATAATGCATATGAACCAGTAAAACTAGCTTTAGAAAAGACAAACTAATGACCCTTTTAGTTTTCTGCTCCTCCAAGATGACTTCTCTCTCTACAGTGTATCAGTGCACTCTCTGTTTAAGTAAAGTACTGTGAGTCTCACCGGGCTGTCTTCTCTTTACTAGAGCAACAAGACAAGTGCAGACTCTACTCTGGCAGGGACACACTGTGAGGAAGCTGCATTTAGCAGGATATGTTGTCTTCTTCGATGGGCACAGCTGCGAACCACAACAACCCTCTCTGCTTCAACACTTTTTTGCACTTATTGGAAGTTTTAACTTTCTGAATATATAATTAATTCTGGTGTTTTGTATGTATACAGCATTTCCAATGTTTCCAGTAACGGCGATTCAGAGTAAATGGGTAACTAAATACCTGTAGCTGTTGCGTGTCCTTGTGTTGCTTTTTCCAAGTCATTTACTATCTGTGTTGATGTGTGTGTACGCAAAGACAATGTTTGGTTACTTTTGTTCTTTAGGAGGCTGTTATTTTCCTTGCCCTGACATTGTTAATCTGACCCCACATCAAACTCACCATGACAGAAACCTACAACACTCATAACTTAACGAAGAAGCTCAACCTGAAATTCTATGTTCATAACCAGATCCGACCATTCATCACCCATACTGTCTCAGACACATGCTGCATTAAATGCAATTATTATTTTTTGAAATATTTATCTTTTGTAAGATTGTTATAGTTTGAGTTATTTTCAGTAATAAGTTGTAAATCAATCAATAAAGTAAACACAATCAACAAGCAATGAAATAGGGGCCTGTTGTAATTATTGAATATACTACATAAAACTTATTTTACAGTCTGCAAAGAAAATACATGTTTATTTTGTTCTTCTTGTTAATTTTACTTAAGGTAATGGTAAGGTTTTATTGGAGCATTTTCTTGTTTTATTATTATTATTATTATTAAACAATATTTAAAAGGCTCATGAAACGGGGCAATACTTATTTTTGCATGAGAATGGTCAAACTTTACAAAATTAATTGTTGACACAAATTTGTTGCTATTATCTTTGAAAGATATGGTTAGCATTCAAAGACTCTCACTAACAGCCACAGTCTATCGCTGTCAACACGACTAGGGATCACAGTGTAACATGGACCTGGTAGAGTGGAAGGGTGCTTTTACGTAACATATGGGACATATGGGAGCTGATTACCAATTGATGACTTTTTTCATTTCACCTTCATGTCACTTTAATACATGCTGAAGGTGCATCTCACGACTCTTCATCATACATGCAGTCTTCTGTGAGATCCAGTTTGTCCTCCCGTTGAATGATTTATGGAGCAGAACTAATTATATTCAAGTTTGTGCTTTTGGTTTGGGAAGACACTTTCATGTCCTGTCATATAGGCCATCTGCGCTTTTATTTAATCACCAATCTATTTATGTTTTTATTTATTGATACTGTGTACGTATCGTGTGTGAGCTTGAATAAACAGATCTATATTACCTAATATCTTAATGTATTTAATCTATAGTGAATTCTAACTGAAAGAACTCCATTCAGTAGCTGATAAGTCTGTAAACCTGACAATTTATTTTGCCTCACTGTCACTATTATAACAATGTATGTAATATGTATGTATGTATTCATATATCAGGATTTATACAAAGGGATATTTAAAATTAAATTACAAATAAATAACAATGTGTATTTAATGTCATCTGGTCAATCTCACATTTGTCCTCATGGAGCAGATACGCTTGTTAGTAATCACATACAAATTAAGAGCAAACTTTTAAAAAAACAACTGTTTGTGTGTGTAATAATTTTCATTCACCACTTCCACAACTTTTTTAAAAAACAACTGTTTGTGTGTGTAATAATTTTCATTCGCCACTGAAAAAGCAGTCGTAATGACAGCCTGGCCCATCCAAGTGAGGCTTAGACCACCTGCATTGAGAGTCAGTCTTTGACGTCACACAAAATGAGTATTTCTATAACATTGGTGAGATAAGCCAAGAACAAAATTATCCTGCGATTATGTCCTTTGCAGAAATAACAAATAACATTTGAAGCTGAAATTAGCATGCTTGTTATTCTCACCTCATGTCAGCCATCGTTTTTCCTCACAACATTCCAGTAGACTGGACCCACATTAATGCCACAGTGATTGGCTTATTCAAAGAATTAGGTTACTTTGTCAATGCTGCTGTATATTCTATACTACTGGGGAACAGCTTTCAGTTTATTGTAGGATGTTTATAGGGAGTTTAGATTAAACCCCACTAAAACACAACATGAAGAAAAGCATGCTGGGCCTTTTTATAATGGTCTCAAACATACACCTGAATGCGTTTGGGGCGACTGTGGCTCAATGGTTAGCAGGTCTGTAGACTGAATGCACCTATAATGCACCAGAGTAAGACAAAACGTCTAAATGCACGTCATGTAAACCAATCTGATTTGTTTATTCAACAGAGCACGGTTTAAAGAATGGCTGACCTTTCAAGCTGAACATGCCTGCTCATTCACACAGAAAGAACTTCACTGGACTACGAGTGTATTTAAACCAAACTACTGTGTGAAATGGACTTAAATGTAGATTACTATATACACACACAACTGGAAAAACCTAAACCTTAAAAATAAGTCACTTCATCTATAAATACAAGTTTGTTGTAGCTCACTGCTACCCGAGTACATTTCTTTTCAGGAATAATGATTTCCCGTTACACTGATGACCCCTGCTGGCCACTATTTGACATTACATCATTGTAAACAAGACCAAATAGTGTGAATAAAAACATTACAAGCCTCCAGTTCCAAATACTCTTTTATTAAACTGTTATTTTAGTATACAGTGGAAAAACCTTTTTTTTTAAACATTGAGACACAAGTTTGTGTCTCAATGTTTAGCATGAAAGAACAGTCTATCATAGAAAAGACAGTGAGCAGATCACAGTTCTGTAGTGTTAATCATCTCTATTTTTTCCAACTCAACCTATCAACCAGCTGGAAAGCCTTTTTGTTTGTTTTGCAAAGATCACTGAATCATTGTATTCAAGGCCACTGTCCATTTGCCATGCAGGCAGAGCTGGGTGTGGTTCTGTTGCAGCACACGTCACGTCTGCACGACAACAAAACCCCTCCAACTCCCACTTCTCCACAGGAAATCAAAACATCAACCTCTATTGCCAGAACAGGCATTTCACCAAATCTACAAATTTCACCTCAACAGGTTTTTAGAGAATTGTTTATGGGCAAAGCAAAGTGTAATCTAATCAAATAAAACCCAGACAGAAAACAAAAACATAATCCTAGTACAGACTGGCAAGGCCTCTGATGAGAAATGGTACATAAGGCAAATGCAGTGGTGCACATACATTAAAGGATCACAGAGGACAACACAAACCAATCACCTCTGGGGTCAATATTTACATTTAATCAAATTAGAATGTTGTGTGGCTGCTATCTCTGTACATATCGGCTTGTAAAGACAGAGTTTCAAAAAGGAAAAAAAAATGACTGTTTTGGAAGATCCTGTAAATAAAAAAAGTATTTGTCAAATATTGAAGAACTCTCTGCTACCAAACATTTTTTTTCCTGTAAAGTTCAATTATTTGTGTAACTATGTCTATCTATATCAATGTGAATGTATTATATTACAGGTTGTCATACAGTTTTATCATTTTACATCTATGCCCCACCACCCATGTAACAAGTTAGACATGCGTCACCGTGGACTTTCCCATGAGGGCTCACACAGTACACTTTTGTTTTCTGCTATGGATGAACCGTGAAGTGTAATGAGTGTTTAAAACGTCCTGCCCACTCGAACAAAACTGCATGACCGAGCAAGACACTGAAAATATGGCGTTAATCTGTCCTCATACCTTTATGTAAAAAATAAATAAATTGCAGGGTATTGGAATCTCGTCTCGGGAACTATTTTTAGCCTCTGTTGGTGTAAATGCCAGCTCCTCGTCAAACTGGACCGGCCAGTCTGGCTTGTTTGACTTTGAGACTGGACTAAGTGACACAGTGAAGCATGTGGAAAGTATAATCAAGGTATTTACTGCAATTATTTATTCATCCCCTCCTCCCCCCAAACAAATCCCAGGGAGAAGCAACAAAGTAAATCTAAGTTTGGTTAAATAGTATATTAAATAGACAAACTGTAAAAGTTAAAAGTCTGTGTGAATTTAAAGAGTGAACAGGAGTCAAAACCCACATGATTGTTTGTAAGAATATATATTATTTGCCCAAAAGAAATTAAAACATATGGTTCTCACTGGTACCGTCAACAGGAATAAGATTTCTGCTAACTGCCACATTTTTATAAATGAGGTAAGAATACATGTTTAATGTAAGATTACTGTGGAAGGGAGAGAACTATCCAAATCATTTCCGGTTTTGAGCTGCGTCGATGACAGCACATGCCTGTGTGTGTGTGTGTGTGTGTGTGTATATATATATATATATATATATATATATATGTGTATGTGTGTATGTATGTGTATAGACCAGGGATAAAGCAATCAGGTCTTCTTCTTCAGCTCCTCAAACCGCCGCGTTAAGTCGTCAAAGTCGATGTCATCCGAGGTGGTGGCGTTTCTGCCGAAGGAGGTTGTGGGGAGCGTGTCAGGAACGGAGGGGAGTTCTGGGAGAGCGTTGTTGTCAAACAGCTGAGATGAAGGGCCAGGACCTGAGAGTAATATAATGTATTGAATGTAATGTGTGCGGCAGTATACCTGGCAGTTTTTACAACAGGAAAGACAGTGGTGGTGAATAAAGGCCTTGTGTACACTGACAAAAATGTAAACAGCATATAATGCTAAAATAAGGTCAGAAAGCGACCTTACTTAACAGGACATTTAAATACACATATGAACAAAAGCTGTTTTAAGACTTGAGGGATCATTTCAATAATGTCATGTTAACTATATTATAATTTATGGATAAATCTAGTGATATCCTATATTCTTTTCTTGTTAAAAAATAAATGAATATGAAAAGACCAAAATCGACAAGGACTATATCTTAAGTATTACAAAGCCTAATAGCATATTTTTGTCTTACATTTTTGTCAAAAACAGTTTAGGGTGGAATGTTGTTTTGGGATTTGTTGACAGTAACAAAAATATAGGATAAAAATACAAACGAACTACTGGTGGCGTAACTCACCTATGACCTGGGAAGGAACAGAAGGTTTGTCAGTTAGGTCATCAATCTGTAATACAGAGAAAATGTGTAAGGGGTCATGTCATCTTCATATTGAAATAAAATGATATTATACGATTATGCGTGTTAGTGTTGTGAAAGTATTAACAACAATGTTCAATAATGCAAAAGTAAAAACAAACAAAATAAAAAGGGAAAATTGCAGGGGACTTTTGAGAAAGTATCACCCTTAGTGTGTTAAAAACAGACTTGAGGCAAAACTGCAAGCAAGCTGAATGAACTGCTCTTCCCTGAATGAGGCCCTGCCCTGTCCGTCTTTCCATCTGTGGGAACGGGAAGGGGGCATGATGAGAGGGGTCAGTCACTTACAGACTCGTACGTGGGGGGACATGAAGGCAGCTGAGGGGGCTGCCCTCCTCCCATGGGGTGCTGGAAGTTGTTGTAGGTTCCAATGGGATCGTTATACGGTTCCTAAAGGAAAACAACAGTCAGTATTAGTCTGAGGGAGGAAGGTGACAACTTTAAATGTATAATTCTCATTTATTTCAAGGCATCCAAAGAAAGGATAACAAAGTACAATTGTTTTCAGACCATAAATCGGTTCTGGGTGCAATGATTGCTGGTAAAACTACAAAAAGTTCTTCACACCGTCACAAGGACTGACTTCAAAGTAAAGAAATGGGCCAAATGTTACATTTACTTCAGAATAAAATGGACTGTATTGGTTTTTAAGGTATGGTAATTCAAATCACAAAGCAATAAATCACTGAAGATAATCCAGACCTCTTTGCGGGGAGTTTTAGTAGGAAACGTTGCCTGAAGAAAATATAAAAGACTGTTGCCCGTGATTTCTATGGACTACTTTGAGTGAGCCGAACATTGCTTATGAAAAAATATGTTCAGTTTTTCATTCTGTTTGGTTGATAGGATTTAGAGACTGTGATCAAAGATTTCATCCAAGTCGGCCATTCCTACTCCACACGTTTTCCATGATCAAAAGCCTAACTCACAAAATCATAAAGAATGGGGTCTTTAAAATAAAATAATCTCTTACGGGTCCTTTAGGAGATGGATAGTTGAAAGCTGATGGCATATGCATTGGCATGGGCATAGGCATAGGCATACCACCAGCCGGAGCAGTGAAACCACCACCACCACCACCTCCTCCTCCTCCTCCTCCTCCTCCTCCTCCACTTCCTCCTCCAGGCTTCCTGACAGTGTCCACGTCAATCAGGTCTGCCTCCTCTCCGGGAGACACCTCGGGCTGTCCAGAAACAGGGGTGGATGAGCAAGTAAATAAACACAATTCATGATTTTATCCTTCAAAGTGTGTGATAATATATTATTTAACGCTCACCCGGACCATGGCGTCAGGTTCATACGGCACATTATAGTTCTTAGCGATCTCTATCAGGTAGCGCTCCACTAAGATCTTGGGAGGGGCCTCCACACCCAGTTTGTGCATCAGCTATAAAACACATCAGATATTTGATTAAAAGTCACAAAAGAAGTTACTAGGCTGAAGGTGCATGCATTCTTGAACAGACAGGAAAAGAATTGCCTACCCTATCGTTGACTGTGCCAATCTGGTTTGTCTTGCACAGCTTGCCGTACTCCTTGCTATATTTTGCACATAGCTGATCAGATACCTGATAGAAGCATTGAAAGATACAGCTGTCAAGACTGGCACAATAGGAATAGACAGAATGTGTTCAATGTTGTTGGCAATGCCACCAGCATCATGTTACATCTAGACAGAACTTACAATCTTTAGTTCAGACACCTCTGCCTGAAGACGAGGCGCTGCCCAGATGAGGGTGGACACTGCCTCCTGTAAGCCTGGGTCCAGTTCCCTAATTGGTGAAACAAAAGGGGTTAAAAGAAAAGGCCACAATGAAAGAGTGAAAGTTAATAAAGCGAAACCCACATATTGCCTATAGTCAATTAATGCACATGTTAAATCAGTATGTCACGAGGTGCACCTAGTTGACTAGTTACTCACTTCATAGACTGAATGAGGCCAAAGCGAGTCAGCAGCAGGTCACAGTAGAGCTCCAGGATCTCCATGGCTTCCACCAGATAGTCTTCTCTGATAATGTGCTCCACGCGGATCCGAGCCCGCTCATCCTTTCCTGATGACAGGTAATCTGCAATCTCCTTCCTTGCCTTTTGAGCAAGCTCAGCTTCATTTTTGATTTGTGAATGAGAGTGGGGAAAGGTAAACTGTCATTACCTTTTTAAGTAAAAAAAACATATACACAAACATAACAGATAAATAATATCACAGTGCATAAAGCCCACTGAGCTTGTTTGAAGCCTCCGTCTATATAATAATACATTTGTATTATCATCGAGAACACAAAATGAATACACATAAGGCTTGGGAGGAGCAGACAAATTAAATTAACCCTCTGATTACGCATGAACTGTAGGGGAATAGGACATGGGTGTGTATTCGTGTATGGACTTACTTTTCTTTTTCTCAAGGAGTTTGAGACGATTGATGACAAGCCGGAGGTTGACTCTCAGCCTCTCTGCTTTGAACCCTCCTCCCAGCATGATTGCAGACGACCTGGGAACACGAGAGCAGCATGAAAAGAACCGACTCCACGCGGAAGCGACAACCCAAACACAAACCTCTGATCCAGTGAGTCATGTAATCATGTGAGCGTGACCAACACGTCGCAACAGAATGACTCCACAGATTTAATAACTCCTCCAAACAAATACTACACACACGAGAACATAAAGCCAGCTTGCTAGCAAAACAAACGCGCTAATAAACGTTTATTAAATGCTCAAAACAGTTAGCTGTAGCTTCGCGCGACAGACAGCGAGCGCGGCTATATTGAGCCGCGCTATTTTAGACTTTGCCATCTTTTCTATGTAATGTCTCGGATGTCCGTCTACATACTAGCTAAACCGTACTCTGACATACCCGTTTGTAAACACCACCCTGGGTCTATGTTTCTCCCCCTGACTTCTGGCCAGCCTTCGCTTTGTTTAGCTGTCTGTTCGCTAACGTCGACTAGCTCTCGCTCAACGCTAGCGAAATACAAACAAACTGATCAAACACACTGGAGTAGTGTGGAGAATAGGACACGTTTAAAGCGAATAACAGACGGTACAGATGCCGTGACTTACCTGGAAGTATTAACCAAAGTGTACACTAACTTATTTGGGTTTCTGTCAAGGTTCTGTCCGTTTCGTCGGCCGGTTTACTTCCGTAATGATCTGTCGTGACGTCATGGGAATTATATCTGGAGAGGGCGGGGTCTTCATGCTTTCTGTCGAACACGTTCGACCACAGGTGTGACCAGAGTACACTGACGTACTGTTAATTGCTTTTTAAGTATTAGTATTTATAATTTGTATTTTTACGGTATCATATTTAAGGAAATAACTATTACACTCTGTATTGCACAAGGTGGCTATTCTCCAAGCTAAACATACACAAGCTAATATGTATATGACTGAGACAGGAAATACTATAAGGAGAGTATTATTGCTGTAACCCTTGTTTGGTGTTTATATTTTTGTTATTCAGCCAGTGTTCGTGGGTCTGGTGGACACGCTGCATTTCTGGGTTTTTAACACAATTTAATTGAATACTCAATAGATGTTTACTTCATCCCAATTACAAGCAATATAAACAGCATTTATGGTTAATATCAGAGCATAGAACCTAGAGGTGCTTCTTGCTAGCTGATAACGAGCTTGTTCTGGTGCTCGTCTTCATTTTGGAATTAGCTGATGATCACTCTCATCTTCAAAGTTACTGTAAGACTCTGAATTTTTATAAATGTGATTCTCACCCTACATCATCAACAAAAGCTTCTCTCTTCCAAAATCAATTGTAAGGCCCTTTTGGCCACCTTGATCAGTTGTCATAAGGAACCACACGGGCAAAGCTATATTAACCCAATTTGCAGATGAGATAGAGTATGAGCAAATAAACATTAGATCAGATGATCACATGAACATGAAATCAGACAGGTGTTGGTGCTGGAATTTATTAACAATGTTGCAACCTTTCTCGGGAATGGCGGGGTATAAAAACAACACGCACTCTATTAGCAGGCCCAGAAAGAAGGTCAGAGTGAAGGTACAGGAGCTACAATGTCCACTCTTATTAGTCACAGGTCCAGCGGATCATAACATCCTGTATGTAATATAAATGTGTAGGGGGGCTGTACAGGGTGTGATCATTGGAAATGTGTTCTGATTTATGTTCTTTACAGAAAATGAGCCACGGCCAATGAGTCCAAGTTTGAAATGCCACACAAGGGTCAAGAGTATTTATTCAGTTATACCTGTACCAGATTGTGTTCTTTGATATTCAATTAACCACTTATAAAAAAGAGCTGATCAAGAGCAGCCTAATACACACAAACAATCCTAGATTGTTACAGCTAGATGTTTGTTGTAATGATCTGATCTTTGTTTTTGCCATAATGTGCTCAGACATTATAAACATGTAGGCCTCCACATACCTTGTGATTTTTTGGAAGGCATGTGTATATTTATAAAAAAAAAAAAAACATACGAGCAAACAGGTTCTATACATTCCTCTTTCCACAAAAAGGTCCAATATTTTTATGTGAATTATTAGTTAAAAGTGTATTACTCACTGCCAAACAAACACAACTTGGCTCTCCACTTATTTTAATGAAAATGGAAACATTTAACAAGGACTTTCAGATTTAATATATTGCAGCTTTCTCATAAAAAAAGAATCTGTACAATAAAACATTGCTCTTCCACAACAAACCATCACAGTTGTTATAACTTGAGTTTGCTGACAGAAACCTCTTTGTGTTTCTTCTTCTTTGAAGACGGGTCCTTTGCACTTTTGATCTGACTTTTCACCTGGTCCTGCAGCTCAGAGAAGAAGGCTTGAGAGGACCGCAGAGCCTTGTCCTTCCCCTCATCCTGAAACAGAGGAACACATTGTTTATCGAATCACCTCAGGAACATACAGTTTTATTTATTATCCAAGAATTCATGTAATGGGTATTTTGGCATGAAGATGTGATGTGCCTGGATAATGGAAGCAGACTTATGAAGCTAACACATAAATAACCAAGCACCATGACTTTGTTGTAAACGTTAGATGTAAAAGTCCTGCATTAAAAAAAAAATTTAAATAAAAGTGCCAGATTAAAATACCTGTTATGCAGCTAAAAGGCTTCTGTCGATGATGCATCATAGTATGTAATATTATGCGATTGCGTTAACTGATTCTTGAATGTGTAAATGTTGTCGCTGGCCAAGAGGCAGTTCATTTGAATTATTTTCTATACTTCTGGGTAGATGATGTGTAACAATATATTTGTAATTCTTTTTTATATTGTTCATACGTTTTGTGTGTAAACTGTTAGTAATAAAGTAACTAGTGACTATGTCTATCAAATGAGGTGAAGGAAACAAGTACAATATTTCCTCTAATGAAGATATTTAGAACTAGCATGAAACCAGAATGTTGAATTAAAGCACAAGTACCTCAAAAGTGCTGAATGTTTACCAACTACATGAGAGAAGCCACTCACCTTGAGTATCTTGGCTTTGCCTCCTTTTGTGAGTTTCTTCAGGTTTTCTGTGACTTCAGCCTTTGACAGCTTTCTGTTCTCCCCAGTGTTACTGGCCTCTTTAAGTTTCTGCTTCTTTTCTCTTTCCTTGATCTTTATACGCTTAACCGTCTTCTTGTGGCGTCGGTCCCGCTTCTTGTCCGTTTCCGTCTTCTCAGTATCACCCAGAATGTCTCCTGCTTTGTTCTTCTCCTTTGGTTAGAGGAGAGTATTGTTAGGACACGCTGTGCAACTAAATAGATCAAAGTTCATGTTTGAAAATTAATTGATGACATACTTTGATTTCTTCTGGTGCGAGTAGCGTGCCATCACTAGCACTGACTGGAGCCACCTCCTCCATCGTGACCGACGGCAGGTTAGACACCACTTTGACCTCGGGAACGGGCTGTGGACAAAAGGCAACATCAATTTAAAAACTGCACTGACTTGCCATTTGTCAAAAGAATCCGTTTACATTTACAATTTATTCGGGATGCACAAATATTGGGCTGATACTGACTGGTAGATGGATTGGTGACAAAGAGGCTGATCTAAACAATTTAATTAAATGTTTTTAAACTGGAATTTAAATTTGTGTGTAGCAATTTGCTGGTGTGCAATTTATTATTTTAATAATAAATGACAATTCAGTAAGTTTATATCTATATATTTATTTGTTATATTTTGTTTTAGTTAAGAAACCAATGTTTAACTCAAGCCTAATGTCGCCGTAGCCATATAAAAATGATCCCACGCACTTCCACGCAGTGAGACATACAGCGTATTAATTAAACACTGGTATCAGATTAGAACTTGGTGTAGGCTGATACCCAAAGCCCAGGTACTGAGACTGAACAAGTGGGATCGGTCCATCCCTACAACTCATTTGTATTCCATTTTATGCATTGGCACTTTTTCCAAACCACATTTTTTAAGGGGATGGCACGTATGTATGTATTATGTCTCAAAACCTTGAATGCATTAAGAACCACAGATTAAACTGAAGCTCTCACAAACCAGTTACATCTCTGGTAAAAAACAGACACATTGAGTTTTTGCTCAATAAGGCTGTAATTTCTGGTGAGTGCAGACACTTCTTCTACAACTTATCAAAGGACAGTCAATCTCAATATTTAAAAAATATTTGGCAACTTTCAGTTGGTGCTGTCAAAGGGCAAAACTTACTGGTTTGGGTGTGAAGTGGAAGTTGGAGAGAGCATCCAACTTTAGGAAGAGTGTGTCCATAAGCTTTTGAATTTCTACATGAGCTGGGTTTTCCTTCTCCTCCTCTGTCTTTTTCTGAAATAAAAAAATAGTGAGAAAGGATGCAGCACAGGTTCATGTGAGTTGGAACAGCAGTGAAAACAAGATAAAAGTCAAACCTGATTCTGCTTCAGGTATTCTTGCTCATAGATCTCCGCTAGACTCTGCTTGCTCTTCTCATGGTCCAACGTTAGCCTCTTCTTGTACTCAAACACCTCTTCTTTGGGTTTCTCCTTGCGGACCACATCATCAAACGCCTTGCAGAAACACATGTCAAAGGTACTGAGTTATAATCTATTATTACATTTGTTTCAGACAATATAAAAATGGGGACTAACCTGGTCTTTAATTCTCTGTTTGATGATGTCTTCAAGTTGTAGTGTGGTTTCCTCTGTGATACTCGGGGCTAAAAGGCCAAAGATAAAATTGTGTTATCTGATTTGAAGAAGTTCACAGAAAAAAATCCTCACAATTTTAAACACAACATCAGGAGAATACGTCCCATGTCCATGGTAAAGCCGTACACTCCAGCTCGGGCGCTCCGCTCGGCTTCTGCCAATCACCTTGTAGCTCCGTCACTGAGCGCTAAACACTCCACAAAGTCTCGACTGTTCTGTCCTGGCTCCTCGATGGTGGAATGAGCTCCCCATTGACATCAGAACAGCAGAAAGTCTCTACATGTTCCGTCGCAAACTAAAAACATATCTTTTTCGACTATACCTTGAATAAGGAAAGTAGCACCGTAGTAGCCCTTTAGTAGCACTGGAATGGCTCTTACTGATAGCACTTTGTAGTTGAACTTATTGATGAAAATGTACCTTCTTGATTCTTGTTGTTCTGATTCTTGTTTGTACTCATGGTGGAATGCACTTATTGTAAGTCGCTTTGGATAAAAGCGTCAGCTAAATGAAATGTAATGTAATGAACATAACCCCAGGGTGAATAATTGCATAAAAATCCAAAACAACATACAATCATCTGCCAACATGAGAATGCACCTCACAAAAGCAGAAGAGTCACTCACCCATCCTGCCCGTCTGCTCAAACTCCACATCTTCCTCCAGCATGCTGTTCTCTGGACGAGTCTGTGCAGTAACCTCTCCAGACAACTGCCATGATTTCTGTCCTAGAGCGGCTTTCTCCAACTCCCCTATCTTCTCTGACATCTGGAGGTTAGAGAAACAAAAGGACCAAATAATTGCCATTAGCGAGCATTCACACTGACATCAACCCTGCACTAAAACAATGTAAGGGATTGCGTTGATGAGGCATGTTGCTTCAGATACCGCCGAGAAATGAAACACAATCCAGGAAGTCCAGTTTGAGGAACAGATCTATGAATTAAAATGATTCTCAGGCCCTTTCAGACATGCACCCCTTCAATCTGATGGCAATTGAACATGTCTGAGTAAGCGTCCTGGTCATTTTGGTCTGAATTGAATGCCGTCAGATTAATGTACAAGCCTAAAAGCAGCACTGTCGCAGTGATACATTGATGGCCTACAGTTATGGTGTGTTCACACCGAACGCGACGCGAATTTTTCGCGCGACCAGATTACATGTAAAGTCAATGCACAGACGCGTTTGGTTGCGACAGACGCGAAATTTCGCCGGGCGGCGCGTTAGGCGCGAAATTCGCGTGAGTTGAAATTTTCCAACTCGGGCGAAAAATCGCTTGGCGAAAGCCAATCAGCGTTGAGAAGCTCTGCGCGTCATCACTGCCGTCCTGCCGGTTTGAATCAAACGGCTGCTGATCCACCTGAAGCAGCGCTGGCAGCGGCCGTCATTCAGACGCTGTTGTGCGACTACGGATGATATTATGAACCCGGACACGGGGGCGTTTGATGGTCTGACATTAGAGGGACTTCCACAAGACGTTTAAAGCAGAACTAGTGGTTAGTTTAATGGTGGATGGGGGAAACGGTACTGTTTTTACGGAAATAAGCCCCGCCCCCTTTCAGACGCGTTAAAGCAAATTTGCGTTGACGGGAATTAACCACATAAAGTCGAGCGACTAAACTCACGCGAGTAACGGTGAACACACCATTAGTGTAAAACTCACCCACTAAATTATGATACTCGTCCCACATTTAAGCCACACGTAGTAAATCATATTAGTAAACATGTTTAACCTGATTACCTTTTCTTGTCGTTTTTCAAACGATGACTTTGATTCAGATTTTGCTGCGCTTGGAGTTTTTCCTCCAATAATGTCCTCCACGTCCTCTCCCTCGCTGTCCTCATCCTCAGAGAGGTTAAAGGTAACTTTCTTATGAGACGTCTCGATCTCTTCATCCCTGGCAAAGGATAGACACAAACGTGATGGAATCAATCATACACGTTTCTCTCACACATAATTATATGTATTACATAATTAAATCACACTTACTCATCGTCACCCTCTTCTTCATCATCATAATCATCAGCCTCGTCATATATTTCTTCTCCACCTTGTTCCTGGTTTTTATTCATGCTGTCATCCTCGCCATCTGACTGGTCATCTGCTTTAGCTGGTTCACTATCCACAGCATCAAAGAAGTCCTTGTACTTGAGATTCCTTGAACTCTTTACCTAAAATGTAAATAATAATACATATGTTATTTTACATCATGTATCACCAGGACACAATATGTGAGAAAAATGATAAAACATACAGTGATTTTCTTTTTCTTTTGGGCTGCAAGTATTTCATCTAAGTTGAGATCGTCGTCTTCATCAGAGGGCAGGTCCTGAAAATAGTCTAGCTCATCTTCGTTCTCATCCTTCTTTCCCTCTTGCTTGTCCATATCATCCAGAAATGACTCCATCTCTGACAGTTTGAAGAATGTATCATCAACCTCAGAGGGAACCACCTTTGTTTTGGAGCCTTTCCGTCCAATCTCCTTCTTCTGCTTCTCTCGTTTCTCCAAAGCGTCCACATCAAAATCTAAATCAGAGTCTTCATCCGTGTCCTCCTCTGCCCCACCCTCAACAGCCATTTTCTTAGACTGTCTGGGTGGTTCCACGTCCTCTTCATCAACATTTTCAGCATCAGTCTCTACTTCTGCACTACTCTCTTCATCCTCCTCCTCTATCAGCACTGTTAATGTGTCATCTGCCAAAGCTTCATCAGCTGCATTTTTAAAGTGTTTCATTACAGCGTTGTTCTGTAGCTCCAGCTCCTGCCAGATCTGCTCTTCATCAAAGTTTTCCACCACCAGCTGAGCCAACGGGCTGCCTTTATAATTGTCAGGCTCATCAGCTTTGTGGAGGTCGTACAGGATCTTAGTGAGAGAGATAAAGTCTGCTGCCACTCCATCTTGAAGGCTGAAAAAGTGGAAACACAGTCAGTATGGCAAGTTTGGTGTTGCATTAAAAGCAATAGGTTTTTCTTTTCACCTGAAACAAAAACACCTCTGCTAACATCATACAAATTAATCCACATTATAACAACATTATGTGAATGTTAAATAAAAGACTGCAAGTGCTATTTGACACAGGAAATATGTTGAATAAGTATGTTAACTTTTAGACAAGACGTAATCTACTAATGACTTTGATTGAGAGACTAGAGGTACATTTGGCTGACTGTATTCAATCTAAATATTGTGAAAAGTTTAGTTCCTCTTTGATAACACTGTTATAGCAGATGGTTGAATTTCAATAAATGTTGTATCACAATCAGCATTTTGCAGCGTTTGATTTTACTGTACCGATTGTTTCTATAAATGTTAATGTAGCTAGTAGTGTCTAATATATTGGGCACTCAGTTAAGTTATGTTTAAAATGTAGTAAACCGTATGTCAAGATACAGGCTAGTTGTTTGTGTTTGTTTTCTAACATCTTCCTAAAACCTTTATATAAATATCTAAGAGCGTTAGCAGTGCATGCAGTTAGCTTTAGCTAACGGTTAGCCAATTCAAACGCTTCTCTTCAAACAGACGTAAACAACATTTAACACACTTTTCAACCACACAAACAGACAGACAGCAAACACTTGCCTCAGAAAGTTCTCTGGTTGTGCTGTGTTGCCTTTTATCGTCTTCACACACTCTTCCAGCACGCTCGACATAGCTTGACTAGCCATCGTTTCTCCCACATGCGCCGCTGTCTGTGCTACAGGTAAACAGGTCCGCCGAGAAACTTCCGCTGCGGATTTTGGATCCGACATACAAACATGGCGTCCGCAATGCTGAAGGTTGCAGGTTGGTAGAAATAGTTATTGTACTACCAAACATATATTTTTATCAGTTGCTTCGTCCTCGAATTATTTATTTTAAAACCGTAAACAATATTTCAACATCATCAATATAAGCTGCGTTACACAAAGTTACTGTCCCTACTTACGTTACATCATGGGTTTGTCTTTTTGCAGGATTCGGGTAACGTTTAACTAACGTTACATGACACTTTTTTGTAACACGACTATATTACTTGTATTACTTATATCTGAATACATGCAAAGATAACTTTCGTACATACTCTTTTAATCCCCAATGTACAATTGTTTTATTTATTTCAACTGGTCAGTAATGGTCAAATGGAACTCTATGAAACCCTAAAACTTAACATTTGACAAATGTTATAGCTGTTCGCTGTACAATTGCTAAGCTTAACTTCCTAATGAAGTGTTTAAATTGTGTTATAAACTACTGCGTGTGTATCAGTCATCAAATGCTATGTAGCCAGACTATTTTCAAAACTACAGACCTTTATTTTCAAATCAAGTGGAGATTTCAAAGATACAAAATGCCAGGCAGAATTTAGGGAAATGTGTGAAATTATGCACAATACATATATAATATTTACATGTAACGGAGTGGTGCAGCCATATACATATGTCTCGGGTTTACTCACACAGCTAAGCTGACCTTGTTGCAACAAGCTGGTACATAGTATATTGTATAAATAGCCTACTGTCAGACACTGTGACATAAGACTCTAGTTTAGAACTAATGTTCCAAAACAGCCACAACTAATTGTGTAAATATTTGAATATGATTATTCAGTGGCAGGTCTTTCCAGATGTTCTCGCCTCACACTCCTGAGGACACATTCAACAAAACCACCCCTCCATCAGGGCCTTCCCAGATCTCTCTGGAAGCTTGGGAGGCTGAACCACATTGCCATCGCTGTCCCCGACATGGAGAAGGCTACGGCTCTCTATCGGGACGTGCTGGGGGCCACAGTGAGTGACCAGGTGCCCCTGCCCGAGCACGGCGTCTCCACAGTGTTTGTGGAGCTCGGCAACACTAAGCTGGAGCTGCTGCATCCTCTGGGAGAGAAGAGCCCGATTGCTGGCTTCTTACAGAAGAATAAGTCTGGAGGGATGCACCACATTTGTATTGAGGTGAGACAGCATTGATACCTTGTCATAGGGATTACACTCAGAGGACACTTCATCAGGTACATCTGATCAGTTTTATGTAGGACTCAAACTCTCTATCAGGTAAGCTTTCTCACTGCAAACATGATCTGTCGTAGAGTAAGCACAAGTATAGTTAATAACACAGACCCGTTCCCTTTATGTGTGCAAGTGAACCAGCATGCTGAGCAGGCTTTTTTTTATAGCAGACATTTTGACTTGTCATACTGGTGTACAGGACAGTAAGCCTGCATGCACAATAGCAAATTTGGTCCTGAAACCAAAGAAGCTAGGTTTTTAAAATTCTGCCATCATTCATTTTATTTTTTTACAACTGTGCTTGTCCTTCTGTGACATGTCTGTTAAATACCAAAAGAATAAAGTGAGTTCAACAGATGGTCAGTGTCCAGGATTCTTTGGTTTCTTTGTTGAGGCATGAGTTTTTGCACCCAAGACTTTATGTTATGCAAGAATTGTTTTGAAACTACTAAATGTCACGTGTTGAAATGTCTTCTGTGAACAATGCCAATAACAGAGCACTGATGGCAGTGACACACCTGAATGGAAAGTATCCATTATTCATTAATTATTTGTTATTCCTGTTTGATGGGTCAAAATGTCTCAGAGACGAATCATACAGTAGAAACAATATTACAGTCCTATAAAACGTCCTCCTCAGTACAAAAAAATGACGTTATTTTTCAAAATACAAATTGATGTGAGACTCGTCAATTATCCCTATTGGTTTCCGTCTCTAATACGTTATTATGGCAGTAAAGCTACCTTAAAGAAAACAAACTAACATTTGCAGATTTCAAACCTTATTTTAACCACTAGGCCCTCTTTGTTACACTTTGGACACCAATACAGCACCTTTCATACATTCCATACTTGACTGTGCATTGAAGGTTATCAGTATGATATTGAGTGAATCAGACTCGGCAAAGTTTAACAAATAAGATTTCCCCTGATGTTTGCAGGTAGACAACATTAACGCAGCAATAGCAGACCTGAAAGCAAAGAACATCAGAACTCTGTCAGCAGAACCCCGGATAGGTGCTCACGGGAAACCGGTGATGTTCCTCCATCCTAAAGACTGTGACGGTGTGCTGGTGGAGCTTGAAGAAGCCTGACTGCCTCCGTCGGGCAGGAAATTTATTAATTCACATTCATATATTCCAGTCAGTCTGCTGACAAATGTTGATTTTGTATTATTTTTCTTTTTAGGACTTTTGATCTCAATGTGCCTCACAGTTGTTCTTCCAGTTCTGTGCTTTACTTTCCTAATCGGTTGGGAATAAATTAGTGTGGTGTTCAGTAAACGTCTATTTGCATTTGAGTTACGACTTTGACTTGTCTTCATTCCACTATTCTACAACAACAAATAGCAGGATGACTAGTCTCCAATAATTAAAAAAAAACTGTCTTTAAGGTGAAACATGCTTACGTCCAGAGTAGAATATAATATATATATATAGTTATTTTTAAAACTGTGCCTCTATATTCAATTCAGTTTATTTTGTGTAGCCCGAAATCCCAAATTTGCCTCAGAGGGCTTTCCAATCTGTACACATACGACATCCTTTGCATCTCTGAAAGAAAACGAATGTCTGATTACAAACTCATGTTGATGCAAGTCTATACTCAAACATTTACACATCCTGTAAAAAGGTTGAGTTGGAAATCCCCTGATCATTTGAGTCTGGAGGGTGCATAGATAGACATTGTAATGTTTAAAACTGGTCTTTGGTACCATTGGTTGTTGATCACAACAGTCCAATACTCCCGACACAGAAGAGACAAGTGGCTATTTGCTAATGCCTTGAGACATGCACTTCAAATGATCATAATTAGTTTCACCTACAGCTGCTTATTTGGGATTTTTGGTGTATATTTTCTGGACACCACAGGCTTTGAGAAAACAGTAGTTATGTTCTTCACATTGAGGTAAACATTGTGATTATTTTCTCAATTACCAGTCTGTGGAGTCCCCTTCAACTAGCAAAACATTTAGTTGTCCATACATGTAAATGCCAATAGCCAGAGCTTTAAAAGTCTGTCATTGGCAATAAAAACAGAACCTACAATAGAAGCTCACTGCCTAGTTCTGTTTTCGCAGGTTATGGAAGTGAAACCAATCATTAGTACCATTTTTACCCATCTGTCAGTGGACACTTTTTTCTTTTGTCAGATAAAACGCTCAATTTAGATACAAACAGTCTTTGTTTTTAACATTGGGATAACACAAAAGAAATCAATAAAAAAAAGAGATATCAGAATCCAGAGGGTTCGTTTTATTTGTTTCAATTAACAGTTACTGGCAGCAAACAGCAAATGCATAGTAATGGCATGACGTAGGCAAAGCTGACAGAGAAATAAGTGCAAGATAAAAGAGTGGGCTTTGAATGGAATAGCTCACAGCTCTGGGATTAGTGAAGTAACTAATGTTGAGTAGTAAATGGCAACTATGAGTAATATAACAGGTTTAAATTACTTGCCAGTACCATGCAGATGACTTCATATTTGAAGAATGATTGAAAGCAAGATACAATTATACACATGTACAAAGCATTTTGTAAATGTGATTTTGATGGATTTAGCTGCTTTCTTTGCCCAGGGTGTGTTTGTCAAACAGGTACTCGGCCATGCCGTTCTGAGGAGCGCCCATGCGGCGCAGGTTGGTCACCCAGTCTCCCAGCTCTTTGATGGACTTCACCTGCTCGTCCAGGTAGTGTGTCTCGATGAAATCACACAACTAGAGAAAGAGAGTTAAATTAGAGCTCAAACACGCAGTCACTGAATTTAACGGAAAGAACGCCTAATATGGAAAAACAACACTGTCAAATCCACTAGACTTTAGAACTTGTACTGAAGGTGTAAATACATATTAGGCCACATTAAAGTCTGACAGATGTTTTTCACATCTTGCAAAAATGAAACCTGCAAAATTTGCAGCTCAATGCAGTGAACAAATCGCTAGATTTCTAAATTGCAAGTGCACAACCGATGGAAATGTCTGAAGTGCTTGTTTTTTTATATTTTAAAACGGGGTAATAGTTATGGGTATGCAAGAGGTAACTGGAGCAGTACGTGGATTTGCTAATCCACTTATGAAAACGCTTGATAGACATTTTAATTTTGAGAATTTAGGATTGGTGTTTGAGAACTTAAATGTGACATACATGAAAAAAAGAAAAAGGTTTAACGGTGCTTTGCAACTGCCAAGCCACGATTCAATACTCACGTGTGGGTCATTGTGATCAGCGCAGAGCTTGTGCAAGTCCAGCAGTGACTGGTTCACGCTCTTCTCAAGCTGCAGGGCACACTCAAGGGCCTCAATTCCACTGCCCCACTCATCCCTCTCTGGCTTCTGCAATACCAAGCAAGTCAGGAGAACAGTGAGACAGTTATAAATGAAGCCAACGACCCGACCCAGACAACAAGCTGTCTGAATAGTTCAGAGGGAGTTTGCAGTTTAACGTTCAACGGGTTGTGCGCTTTGTGTTGGTGAAAGATAAGCAGCACTACACACTCACACCCTTTCTATCTTTTTGGCCTTATGTTTCCCTCCCAACATGCACTATACGCCCAGTCCTTAAGTTAAAACTTGCATAAAACAAAATCATTTTCACAAAAATACACATTTGATCAAATATGCGCTTGTACCTTGACATCTTGAAGGAAGATTCTCCCCCCTCTCTGGTTCTGTAGTTTCATCAGCTTCTCAGCATGCTCACGCTCCTCGTGTGACTGATTACGGAAGAACTTGGCAAAGTTGTGCAATGCCTGATCATCCCGGTCAAAGTAGTATCCCTGTGAGAAGAAAAGAGTGGAATGTCTGGTTTAAAAAAATAAAATAAAAAGACATTTCCTTCAGGTGAAATAGAAAAGTCCTGAAATGTGGCAGAAACGTGACACAGAAATACATATCTACCAAGATGAACACACACAGCTAAAACTAGCTGAGGACGCAGAGTTTAATATGATACACTTTAGGTTTAAATGCTTCCATTCAACCCAACATTACAATACAAGTGGGGTTGATAGGCGAAAGCTGTGCTTTAAGTGAAGCACTTTTCTGAGGTCAGGCAATGCACTCCATGCCCCGTCTCTGTACATAGTCTCTAAAATGAACTTCAACCTTTACTTTGTTTCTCATGCACACATGCATTTTACCTCAGTTCAGACACATAACATGAAACAGACAGCTCACTCACATGGTTGATGAGTTATTTCTTAATTCAAATTGTTGGTCTGGTGTTGGTTTTTAGACATGACAGTGGGTTACCTGACAACCACAATACACCCTGGTTAAAATAATTTAAATCCCTTCTCAATAATAACCGACACCCGTATAACTGAGAAGACACAGTTCCTCTTATGCTCAATGTCACATGTTTACCACTCATCTTTTTTTTTTTTTTTTTTTTTTAAATGCATGAACACTTCTCTATTAGACTCTCACCATAGACAGGTAGACGTAGGAGGCATAGAGCTCCAGGTTGATTTGCCTGTTGATTGCAGCCTCGCAGTCCTGGTGGAAGTTCTGTCTCACCTGGGAACTCATGTTTCTGAAACACAGCCAACAAAACCCTTACTAGACAAACAAGACACACAATGATACAACTCATAAGCATGTGTGATAGACACATTTGAAAATCCTATGTATCACATTTAAACTTGAATCAATTAGTTTATTTTCAGTAAATAAATATGCATTTTTGATATCAGTTAATCATGGCAAATCTGTCTCACAATAAAAAAAAATATATATATATATATTCTGACTCAGTAGGTGCATTACTTTGTATGTATGAGTTATTTTAAATAAACAATGATGTTATCAAATAAACTATCTGTTGTGAAACAATATTCAGCCCTGAACAAACAAGTTACATAAAATGCCAATCGATGGGCCCAACCTTTATCAGAGGCATCATATTTCCAGAGCACACTGCACCTACCGAACCATTACCGCAGTGTCACGGGGTTTGACGCAGGTACATTCCATATGAAGGGAAATGGTCACAGAAATAAAAAACGTAACAATTCACCCCCCCAAAAAATATTTTAACGACAGTTGATTTTCTTTTAAAAGCTATCATGTTGCAGAACGTCAAACGTCGCATGGACGTACGCATTAGGAGACGCTCGAAGCCCCGACTGGTAACACGTATCGTTGTTTATTGTGTGCCATGTTATTGTGCCCGATGTGTGCCATGTCACCGAACAGATTACCGCTCCGCAGAGGGACGAGTGCCAACTGCGCCGAGGCCTCAGTGGCGCGGCGGCCAGGAGATAAACAACCACACCAGCAATTCGCGTTACGTCGATTTACGCTGCTGAGCCCACATCCACGGAGACGTGGGTCCGTCCGCGGCAGGTAAACACACATACGAGAAGCTTCGAGCTTCGAGATTAATTCTTACCAGATTTCAGTGGCGTGTCTTCTCGTGAGGAGGTTGAAAGGCTGTCCCGAGGGTGTCGCGTCGTTGATAAACAAAAGGTTCAGCTAGCTAGCAAGCTAAACGTGTTCAGGATATCTCCGCTAGCTGATGTTTCAAGGTAAAATAAATGGATTAGATGGTTATCAATTGCGATCAAAGCGATTGTAAGGGTACGAAGACAGTTGAAAGGTTGCCGTTCAAGCACTGTTGAAGCAGGTAACCTTCACTGTCCGCTAACGACTCGCCGAATGATAAGGAGAAGGCAGGGGCCGTGACGTCACTGCCCGGAAAGGGGCGGGACTGTGAGGAGGCGGAACCACGTGCTGCTCCGCCCTTCGTTCATTTATGCCATAATACTGAGGTTTTTCAGTGGTGACAAAGTACATTTGCTGAAGTACAATTTTGCGGCATTTGAGTATTTCTATGTTGTGCTACTGTGTACATTTACTCCACCAGTCCTGGTGCAAAGTAACTACTCAAGTACAATGTTAAGTTATTGTACTTTATTTGTCTGCTACTTTTTACTTCTACTAAAATACAGAAGGAAATATTGTACTTTTTACTCCCCTTCATGGATTTTTATGTTTGAGTTATAGTTACTTTGCAGATTAAGATTATAAATACAAAAAGAGAAACTAGAAAAGCTTCACTTTACACATAAGGGAGCAATACTTTTAACGAAATGAGCCATCCACCATAATAAGTTATTTTGATAATTTTGTACTGGTTATGCGTTAGGTATATTTTGATGGTAACACTTACTTGTAGAGTATACCGTATTAATTAGTATTTCTTCCGACATGTTTGTATTCTTTGATAAAAATATTTTAGTTTTGACTGCAGATGTATCTGAGAGCTTACGTTACTTGCTGATAAAGATCATTCATTGAAAACATATGATTGGTGAAGGACATAAAATACATTACAGATTTAACTTTCCAACTGATAAATCAGGTAAAACAGTTAAATCGTGACCAGATATACCATTGAAATGATGCTTATATTCAATTGTATCAATAAAACTAATATAACACTCTAAAGTAGCTTTTCAGCACAAAGATCATTTCTAGGAGTATTACAGTGTAACAAAATGATCAAGTTTATTTGTAAAGCCACAAATCACAAGTTTGTATCAGAGCAGAGGACTAACAATATCTACAGCACACAACATCCTCTATCCTCAGCCCTTCAACATAAAAAACACACGTAGCTAACATGCTGACTCAGCTTTGAACACCACACGACTCAGCTCTTTGGAAACTCCAAAAGTTTGTGATTAAGTACGTCTTAGAGTCACATACATGACTAATTGGCTTATTGAGACATACTGTGTGAGTTACCACATTCAAAGTTCATAATGCAACAGTGCAGTTTAATCTTTCACAAGGTTAGATTACCAACCAGATTACCAAATGGACAACTGTTGCTGGGCACCAATCACAAAGTAAAATTAGCTTAAGAAAATAAAAAACAAGTGAAGCACAATGTTCTGTATTTGACTATACATGCTATGAATAACACAGTAAGGAAATGTGGTTGTTTCTTGCCTTGAACAGGACACAGTACCTTCTAAATCTAAATCTTTTATCACCCCCAAGATCCCTTTATCAGATATTTTCCATTTGAGGCCTGCCAGTCAGAGTAGGAGCAAGGATCTGTAGGCCTGGTGTTTACCAGAAAGCACTGCCGGAGAAGTGCTGTACAAACAAAACATTTTCTCACAGGCTATTGTAACTCGGTCATTGTCAACTGTATTGAAAGGGTTTCGTGAGACATGTGGGATAATAATAAGATGAGGAAGGCTTATCAAGAATTCACACTATTGAAATTAATGTTATTTGTTGGTTTCAATGCTGTTGTAAACTATTGACCTCCAGGATATTGACCTTTGAACCACATGAATTGGAAGCACTAAATGACATGATACGACCCAAGTAAAACTTCAAAGTCAAGGTTTGTCTACTCTTCAGATTCACTGATTGCGGTTAATGCTAAAAACCTCAGATTTCACTTATTAAATTGATTAGTTTGATTCATATAAATGTATTTTGTAATTGTTTTTCTTGAGGCAACCAGTAAGAGTACATATATTTTTGTAAATAGTGAACCTTCAATTCATCTTAATGGTGTTTAGTTCAAAGCCAGTTTGCTTTAAATACATTTGACGACCCGTCACTTGCCACAGCAGGTCAGCTGCATGTGTTGTCTAATTTTTATTTTAAACAGAGCAGTAAATAATGCAGGTAATACTGTAGGGATCGACATATATCTCATGGATAATTTAAAAAAAGGTTTAAACACAGCATGACATAGAGGGCCACCACATCTTCTTTACGTATATGTATGGTGCAAAACATATTTAGGCTTAATTACATGATTCATGAATCATTAACAAGCTGTGTTGCTCTGTTGTGCTGCAGCACAATCACTTGTAGTAGCGCTGAATGTGCATAATATAGTCAAACTGATTTCTGACTTTCAGTTATCAAGCTCCTCTTCTATGGAACCAGCTTCCACACTCAGTCCGGGGAGCACACAGTCACATTTAAGAGTAGGCTTAATATTTTCCTCTTTGATAGCACTTTTAGTTAGGGCTGGCTCAGGTGGGTCCTGGCCAGGCACCTAGAAATGCTGCTGTAGGCACAGACTACACTGAGCTCCTCTCTGCTTCTGTATGAATTCCTGTCCCATCAATGCAGATTACCAACTCGGCTTTCTCGCCTCACAGGTTTACATAGATGGTGGTTATGTCTGGGCTGTGTTTCCGACCGACACGTACTGCTATCATCATTATTAATATCAGTTGCATTGCTATTATATGGAGACACCAACAGACTCAATAAACTGGTGAAGAAGGCTGGCTTCATCATTGGCTGCAAACATGATTATCCAGAACAAGTGGTGGAGAAGACACTGAAGAAATGCTTGTCCATATCAGATAACCCGGACCACCCTCTCCACCACCTACTGCAGGGACAGAGGAGCGCTTCCTCCAACAGACTGATCCAGCTCTGCTGTCACAAGGACCGGTACAGGAGAACATTCCTGCCCACTGGTGTTAGACTTTATAAGAAATCACCTCTGGCCAGATCCTCCTTCAATTGAATTATCAATAACCCTTGCACCACTTTTGTTGTTTAGTCACTGTATATACTTTGCATTTTTTTTTTTTTCCATTTTCTTAAATGTAATATGTTCTGCTATGCTTTATTGTATATACTGAGTATTTTCAAACTGTAACTTGCTTGCTGCTGCTAGAAACAAATTTTCCCCTGGGGATGAATAAAGTATACATCTATCAATTAGTATTGCCAATACAATTACTGCTTTTATTATATTTATACTACATACTGTTTTTATTTTTGAATTGCAACTTTTTCATCATCCCTATTAAGACAAATAATTTATCATAAGCATCTAATGTGTTATAACTGTCATGCTGTCCATTCTGTACACCTGACATCTATATCACTTCTGTCCATCCTGAGAGATCATCTCATTTCTCTCAGGTTTTTTTCCATTTGTCTCCTGTAATGGTAAAACAAAGCATTGCTTATGTTACACAGGTAGAGCATAAGTTAGAAAAATTGTGTTTAATGAAAAGTATTTAGTTAATGTGAGCAGATGTAATGTGGAAGGTCAGTGGAAATGACAACAAAGGGCCTCTGTATGGCGAAGCTAGCATAGATAAGAACAGTTCGCAAGGTGTTTGAGGGAGGCGTTATGAATCTTCTGCCAACCTACATTGACAAGATTTGATATTGTAGTGTGAGAAGAATGCTTACTGTGTAGAAACAGTATCTGGTTTAGACTAGTCTAGTCATACAGCATGATTCTTGTTCTCTACTAGTGTTCCTCTAAAAAGGGGTGTTACTTTTCAGATTTTGTATACGTCTGAAGAAATCTTGCTGCTGACAGCCTTGTGTAGCTGTTACATGTTTTTTCCTTCTTGCAAGAAATAAACAGACAAAGACAACTTTGAGACTTTAAAATCTTCCATCACACTCCCCATTACCCAAGTTTTGCTGATGCGAGGTCCCGGGACAGAGAATGTTGTATGTGTATGGGTTGTTAATGTCTCTGAGTCAAAATTGTGATTTCGGGCTGAACTAAATAAATTGCATTTAATTAAAAACATAGGGTTACTGGTGGCCGTTTTTAATCTTTTAGAAGAGGCAGCTCACATTGTACCTCAACACCGACAAACATTTTCCTACCCTATTAAATACCAGGATCAGTTTACGTATCTTCATTGTGCAAAGAAAAATAAATTCAAATAGTTTGGTGTTTTTTAATAAAATTTTATTAAAATCCGGAAAAGGTTTAGTCGAAGAGGCCGAATCCCATGTCGTCATCGGACTCCTCAGACTCGTCTTTCTTCTCTTCCTTCTTCTCTTCAGCAGCAGCAGCTGCGGAACAAAAAGTTTATATTATTTACTGCTATAGTCACCATAACATATTTAAACAGCAATGCTCATGAGATCACTGTTAATTCCGCAATCATTAACATTTATGTCATTACATGACAAATTGTATAAATGTGAACTCATATAGTTTTCTATCAAATATGCAATGGATGACAAGTTTATCCAAAATGACCCATTAGTTGTAAAACTACTGCTGACTAAATGATTTGGCTGGGTGTTATATTAACATACAAGGTGTAGGCCAAGGCAGTGTGTGTCAAGTGTCGTTAATGGTGACAAACAAGGTGCTAAGCTGCAACGCTCACCTGCAGGGGCAGCAGCTCCACCTGAGCCAGCAGCCGCAGAGCTGGCAACAGCTACAGCACCACCCGCTGGCACGCTGGCCAGTTTACCGTAACCTGAGGAGACACAAGTTGGCAGACATTAGCTCAAATAACATTGACACTCATTGCCAGAACAAAACAGAGGTCAGACAGTATCTTGTCATTAGGTATGATTTGACAATGTAGTTAGTAATACTCTGACATAGCTCGTTTAATCTTAGATAATTGAAATGAATATGTTGCCTACCCCTTAAAATACAACATTTGGATTCTAAGATAGTTACACTTATTTTTACAGAAAACTTTCAAAATAAAATCTAAATTAAACACTCACCTGTGGTGATGACCTCCTCCACATTCTTGCCTGCGAGCTCAGAAATGACCTGTTGAGAAAGATCAAATGTATGAATATCAAAAGGCACCAACTAGCCGCTGGTACAAGAACTGCCGTCCCAACATCAGACAGTGAAGTGCAGGATGCTCAGTACCTTGTCCAAGCGTGTGTCATCAGCCTCAATGCCAACACTTTCTAGGATCTTCTTGATATCCTTGGACTCAGGTTTGTCATTGCCACTCAGGGCAGAGAGCAGGTAAGCAGCAACGTAACGCATCCTGCAAAAAAATTAAAATAACCAGGATGGTTAAAAAAAACTGCGCAGATGTTTTTATGGACGTCACAGACCAGAAACAATATACATGTTTGGAAACATTAACATACAAATAATATAAATAAAAGTAATTCTAGAATCATACATTTATGAAATTCTTACAAAGTATTTAGACTAAATCAACTGATTGATGTTTAACACAAACACCATGAATATGACACTGTCTTCAAGTACATTGAGGCAAATTATTAGCAAAAACCAGAGCAAGCTTTTTTGTTACCAGCTGCAGACGTGTCTGATCTATCCAGCTAACTACTCAGCACTTGACAGTAACACTAACAAGCAGCATAATATACCAATGTGAGTTTATTTCATCTTTATACTATAACACGCCAGATCCTAACAACATTTGAGTTGAATTTGTTAAAAAAGACCGCCAGAAAACAGCGTGTTGCTGAATTTATGGCCATGAATAAGAAAAGTAGAGAATCAAATATGAGCATCTATTCGGACCAAACTTACCGGCGTAAGCTCCATTTATAAAATATTTAGCATAAACTCTTTGGAGTGAAACATTGATTTTCTCAGACAAAGATTAGTTAATAACGTGTGATATACACATTACATTTTGTCCACCCATGTGGCAATTCTTCAGTATCATTAGCTAACGATAAGCTAACTTAGCCGGAAAAGACGTTGCGGTGTTGGAAATTGGAACAATATCGTTAAAATGACGCTGTTTTAATACTTTTGAGCTACTGGGGTTGATGGTGTACTCATTCATATCAAAACCATGTGTGTTCTCCCCGTGATAAATACATTTATTATAGCTTTAAATACACTCACTTGAGCTAGACGTTGAACGCGTGTTCACTTCGAGGTTAGCACGAATAGAAAGGAAGTAACGTCACCCAGTGAAGGCGGAAAAAACCTCGCTTCTTCTTCGTATTAAATAAAAGACAGAAAACAGATCCAGCGCCACCTGCTGCCCAAGAGAGTGTAGTGTACAATTATTGCAAACCTCTACCGACAATGGTTTCATACACAAGTCTTAGAATAATATCTCAAAAAAGAGAAAATACAGAAAACCACAATTGCTCTATTTCTATTAAAACACCGAAATACAAAAAAACAGTGAAATGCAATAGATATTAATATGAATGTGGCATTGTAACTTCATTTTTATTTATATTTAATTTGTATCTATTAATGTCTATATATTTGAAATTATTACATTTTTGTATTATATTTTTTTTGTATTTATAGCAATATTACTGCTGTACTGTACTGTGTATTGTACTTGATACAATAAAGCCAAGGGGTAAAAACAAATAACATGGATACACATCATTCAAGCTGTGGTCAGGGGGCATTTACTGGCATATTTTATATCGGAGAGCAACCTTTTCAAATCTCTTGTGCTAACCACAGACCTTATTTGAGGCAGCTAATAAAAAAACTGTTAATTCCCAGGTGTTTAACTCCTTTCTGCAACATTCTATTCCTCCGAAAAATGTGACATTTCGCTCAACATCAAAAAGACCTCTTACTGTGTTGTGTACAAGCTTTTGATACAGATTTTCTGTAAAACCTTTACCACTTTAAGTATGTGTCAGACATGACAATTATCTTGAATAGTGAGGACTATTTTGTAGTCTGTAATTGCATCTTCTATAAAACCAGACATGTCTTACATGTTACATGCCCATAGCACATCTTATCATTTTTATTATGAATTGGATTATCACAAGTGTCCTCTCTACTTTTTGACTGTCTTTGGTGGTTGTTAAAAAAAAAAAAAAAAAACATTCAAAATACCTTCAGAAGTCAAATATTTAAGAAGTTTATTTAGTCTTTAATCCAACCGTTATTTTATTCTACATCAAACATTTTACATTCCACATCAATGTAACACAGTAAACTGGGTAAGAAACCAGAACAACATAAAACAACACAGCCTACAAGTAAAATTCCGAAACAAGCACAGACTCAAATATTTCCAAACATTATCAAAGTTTTCACAAGTGTTGCAAGTTTGGTCTTGGTACTAGAAAGAAAAGACAAATCAGTTCAGATCTCAGAAAACGGGTGCTGATGGAGGACAGTTCATCTCCAACATCAGGAGATCTCAGTCCAACAGCAGTGCTGCTTTTCAGAGACTTTGCTGATATGGCCCTGGTACACAGTCAAAATGGAAGTACCAATTATTCCTCGTAGTTGTTTTTAGGAAAAGCACTTATAAAAATTGAGAAAAATATCAAAAGAAAGCTATTATAAAAAATACTCTATTGACCATTCCAAGGGAAACTGGTAAAAAGTTGAAAGGTACATCACAAAATGTTGCAACCGAGTTAGACAATGGTCAGTGACATTCAGTGGTGAGTGTGACTGTGCAATATCAACACCAAGCTTTATTACATTTTTTCCAGATTTACTATTCATGTGTGTAAGCAGTGAATCTAGCTAGCTAATGTTTAATAAAACACAATCAATACATTATATTAGGGCATTTTGACTTATATGTACAGCCATATTCTCCTGCTAAACTGTCTGCCTCAAAACAAAAATATGCTCACAGTAGCTATGGAATGGTCTACCACACTTTTACATAAGCCTTTTCTTCTACGTGTGTCTGGGCCATCATCAATTATATAACAAGGCTAACGTCAAATGGAAACTGTCACGCAACTACTTGACAGTGATCAATATGACAAAGTTACAAACATTGTAAATGACCCATAAGATGGTTTAACTCCAATGTGTCTAAGTGCAGAGTTCCCAAACAGACATTTGTGCACACAGCCTGAAAGCAGTATTTTACAATAACATTCTACAATAAAATAAGCATTATGCCCCAGTACAGGAGATTTCCAAAAGTTGTTTAAATGACCTTGCATAGATAATTGATTTTGCGTTCAGTTTTCGCAGTTTTATTTAATAACTTGTGCCAAAATTCTGCATTTTTCTTAAAGGAGTAATGGATTAGAGGGAGCACACCCACTAAAATAAAACGGGCTATGTGCTCTACGTGTGTCGTCATTTTTGTCTTGCAATATTTAAAGCAATATTAAAGTAACGTACAATCCGGCAAAGACACCTTGCACTGACTTGAGTGAAGATAAAACCGTGTTAAATGGATGTCGGAGGACAAACAGTTGATGACACGATTCAAAGAGACTGAGGCGGCGCTGAAGGCAACGTTTCCAAGCTTTCATACATTGCCATGCGTTTGTTACTGTATCCAGCCTCCAGCTCACGTGAGATGCTTCACATCTATCGTCTCTACTTTCCTGTCTCAACGTGATGCTGAGGCTCTGAGGCTGAGGCTGGACAGTAGCATGGCTTCGTCTGCCAAAGCCCAGTTCACACTGTGCTGTCCACGTGATACTGCACCTTCCATGGAAACTAAACACTTCTGTGAAATTTAAGTTGTTCAGGCCATATTTCGTCGTCCCACCCACTGAAAGACAGCCATTTATATTGACATTTTCTTAGTTTTCCTAAGCAATAAAAGTATCATACTAATTTTTGTTTGAATGATCAGATGTTTCAAAGAAAACCATGACTTGCAGACTTGTTTGACTGACATGTTGCATGCAGACATAAGTGTAGGATTTGTGCTTTTCCATGAGGACAGGTGTTGTTAAAAGCATTAATATTCCACATTATAATAAGGAACATCCATGTTATAGTTAAACATGCTTTCAGCAAACACTGCAAAACTATAAAAAGTTGTAAGTGATGTAAACGTGTGAGGAAGGTCTATATATACAGTATCTTGGGGGTCATTGACACTGTTTTGACATTAGCCTGCTTAAACCTGCCTGTCAGGAACGAGACTGTTTCACTAAGGTGCCATTAAAATGGCACCTTAGTGATGATAAAATAATGACAAAAAGATTTAAAGAATTTTTTCTATACATCTTATCCCAGCACCAGTTAAAGATGTCAATGAAAAGTTAAAATGAAGTGAATGTTTCATTTAAGAAATGACTTGCAGTGTTCTATATGCCAAAGCAGCAGATTTATAGCACAATCCCCTAAACATGGTGTAAAGTCTGAATATGAAGTAGCCGTCTATCAGCCATTCAATTCATCAAAACAATAAAGCCCACATTAGGCATTATTGTGACCAAAGAGGTTTTTGATATCCCAAACACAAATGTTAAGGAACTGCCTTCCAGCTACCTGGTGAAAAGGAAACACACAACATATAGTACATTCCTGATTTATGCCAAAACAACTTGAACAACAGAAGCTGAACAGGTTCTATATCGTGTCATGCTAACAGCAAGGTATTTGCTTATAAAGGTTTATTACTTTAATAAAAGTAGAAACCTGAGTTTCTGTGGTGGCAGCAATTTAGATCAAAAGTTGCTGAGACCCCATTACATCACTTACAGAGCCTACTGAGCTTTTTATAGTGTGGTGTGACGTTAGAAAACTATAAATGTAAGCCCAGAGAAAAATAGATAATCCATCATTTTTGTTTTGAAGTGTCCTTTCAGTGGTTTCCCTTATTATCCAGCGGTCTCCTTTTAATAAAAATCAACTCCTCCAAAGCTTCCCTTCAACAACTACAACAAAACTGCACCTTTTCAGAGTTTGCACAATTAAAGGGTTTCTACAGATGCCACCATGTATTTATGTAAATTCAGGTCTTTGAGAATAACAGAGGCAAAGGAATTAGTAATTCCTGCCACAAGCATTTAATTAACAGTACTTGACTTTAAACCATTAAAAATAAAAACATAACGGTGAACACAGTACATAAGATAAACATGTTTGCCCTGAGGCACTTTGTAGTGGCTGTGATAAAATAATTAAAAACACTACCACTACCGAAGGAGTTGTGTAGTTGGTCTCAAAAGCATTCAGAGTTGCATTCAAATTGTCAATTCAAAAATAATGCACACGTGTGAGTGACCACCTACACTGACAATCATGATCGTTACAATGTTTGTCTAGAGTTGTAGTGTCCAGTGTAACAATGGTGAATATTACAAAATGCTACAGAAAAGGGTAGAAGCAGAATATACAGTATATGTGAGTAGGAACAAAAACTAAAAACTTGACTGTGTTTGTGAAGCATTTGTGGGGCAGGGAGATAAAAATAAAAAATGAGAGAAGGAGACCAGAATACATGGCCAGGAGGCTAAAGGAGGAGAGACATGGGAGCTGGGCATCAGCACAGATAAATCCTACTGGGGGTAGTTGTTCTGTTGCCGGCGCTTCGCCGACCTCATTTTCTCAAAGCGTGACTCCATTTCCTCGAGGACTTTGGGGGTGTACCTTACTACCAGCTTCACCGTGCCCTGAGCTGCTTTGAGGAGTTCCACAGCTTTCTCATGGTGCTCACCTTCCACACTCTGGGAAAGACACAGACACATGCTGTAAGATTTGAACACAAAGAGGAATAACAACTATAGTAAAGTCTACTGTTTTTAGAGCGTCATAATCCAAAAGGCAATATACAGAGGGCAATTGTGAGGAAACAAGTCATGTCGTAACGTATGGAAGAAACAATAACTGAGTGACCATAAAACTACCATAAGGTTTGGCAGCCTGGTTCAACTTATATAACCATATAAACATTTGTAATTTGGAAATTTTAATAGTTGAATAAACTGAGCAGTAAACAATATCTATTAGATCATTGTTATTGGCTGATTCTGGAATATTAAACTAACTAAGCACTATGCAGAGTGTCTTGAGGAGTTTTTTTAAAGCAAATAAATGTTTAAATTCACTGTTTCTACACAAAACACATTGCACACTAGGAGCCTATAAAACATGTTGAATGTTCCTCATAAACCATTCTTAGAGGCAATTCTCAGAATAGTGTGAAACCTTTGTCGTTTACATCCATATTTGCTTTCCTAGCAGTCTTCTCCCCTCTGCCTCTGTTGGCGCTTTATTGGCCATGATTCTTACAACCACCAATTGTTGATTGATGGAACGGCGTAAAACCATTGGCAGGACTGAGTATGCTTCGGCTACATACAAGGGGGAATGCTTGAGTATCCCCACTGACAAACCGAGGGCCAACTCCTAAAAACATTGCTCTGTAGCAACACTGAAAAAAACTAAACTCTACTCGTACCTTTATGATGTAGTTCTTCAGATAGCTGATTTATGCTACTTCAAGGGGACTGTTGAAAATAACCAACATGATGATAAAAACACATCTCTGTCCAACTTGAGACCTGAGAAGTGTCAAGTTAAAGTTCATCTCAGCGATATGTTAAAGAAGCAGAGGTGAGCTTTGGAGAGTCTAAGAACATCGGGTGGCCTTTGCTGTCCAGATTGTAAAGCCCTTTGAGACAAATTTGTGATGTATGATATTAAGCAATATTAGGTTGTAAATTGTTAATCTGCCCTAATCGCTGAAGTGTTTAGTTTATCACCTGGTGAATAATTAAGCCAAGTTTACAAAAAGGTCAGCTGAAGTGCGTGTCATGCTTTACTTTTAATATCCTGGAGTAAGTCTGGATTTGGTGAATTGAACCTACCACCCCATTAACAGAGAGAAGCTGGTCGCCTCTCTTCAGGCCTCCATGTCGGTCGGCGATGCCTCCTGGGATGATCCGTGAGATATATATAGGTGAGTTTTGCTCCTTTCCACCCATTATATTGAAACCCAGACCTTCTTCTGTTTTGGGCAGTTCCACCACACGTGGATGTGAGTGTCCCTCGCTTGCTGCAAAAGCAGCCACAGTTGCCTACAAATTCAAAAAGTGGTGTTATTCAACCATTACAAATGTACTGTATTTCTCGAGAGCACTTTGATTAGAAAAATATGCTATTTGACTTGGGTATACCTTAGCTGTGGCATTGGCCCTGACCTCAGGACTGCTGTTGATGTCCACCGTTTCATACACATGTTCATAAACCTGAAAAGACATTGTTGGACAGCATTTGGTCACATCCCAGCAACAGCTGCCACATTTCCAAATGGTAAATACAAAGTCATCAAACCAAACTCTGTTTAGTCGTTAACACCAGAGGAGAAAAGTTAACTAATGTTATCTCACAGCTAAGTGTCTCAAAATAAAGACAAAGGGTCTCACTTCTCTGACAGCGTTGCAGAATTCACTCTGCAAGACCCTCTGCAGTGCCTGCAGCTTCTGGGGAGGCACTTCCCCTGTCCTTTGGAGCTTATCAAGCAGTTCAACAGCTCGGTTAATATCTGTCAACAAGAACACATATACACCACTGTCAAGGTTTTGATAAATGCAAATCAAGATATTTACAATGACTGTTTACTGTGTTTATGTCAGTAATAAATCTAAACCAGTTTAATGCTAAAAAGAAAGAAACTATGAATACGCTTAGACAATGCTGGTTGTTACCACTGAATGAATATCTAAAGTTATTTACTGTTAATTGCTGTCAGTTAACATGTCTTTAGTTAGTCTGAGATTGAATTAACCTTAACTTGCACTACATTTGTTCTGATGATAAATACACTGTACTTGTGAGGGAGCTTGTGTTACAGCACTGTTAATATACCATAAATAAAACTATTAAGAATAATAAACTGTTTAGAAAGTCAATAGAGCAACTTCCAATACATAACACTCCAAAGCAAGATATACAATAAGATAATTATTTAATAGTCCCACAGCAGTACATTGCAAAGCTAACATATAGGTTAATTTACTTCATGCTTCACATTCGCCTCTACCACCACAGAGCGATGGGGCGAACATGATCAGCTGCTCTGTCAACATTAATAACCATAAGGACAAAAACAAACCTTCGTTTATATTTGTGCATTCTTGTGTCCTGCTCATTCTTGCTGCCGATGAACAAGCTGGTGCAAAAAAAGTGTCTGAAACCTCAATTAAGCAACAAACGTTGAACCTTTAACGCACCAGGTTCACTGATTATAACTGAATGTTGTCAGTTAGTTAGCTCTGAGCTAGCTGACAAACGACCGTAACTCTCGCTCGGTGACTTAAATATATGTAGCCTTAATAAGTCATAAACTCTGACGATCAGCAGGACGCCGTTAGCCTATAACGATAATATGGTACTATTATAAACAATAAAGTACAGTTAACGTCATGCTGTCAGAAACAAGCACAGCTCTGTGAGGCTAACGCTAAGCTACCTCGGTTAAGGGATCACAACAAATACTTCTAAGCTAACGCTAGCTAGCCGATTAACTTTACCTCTTTCCAACCGCACGGGCTCCCCAAGCGATGCCATTCTGGAAACAAGTGGCTACTCAATGTTAGGTAACTTCTGCGTTAAACACTGGATATAGAAAACGAAATATGGTAATCCCGGCTCACGTTACGGCGCTTAACCGATACGACAAATCAAAGAGATTAGCCAAGTTAGCCGGCTAGGCTAGTTGCCAGTGTCATGATGCATTCACGTAATACTCGTAAAGTGTAGAACTCGGCACCACAATCATGTTGTATTTCCGGGGTTATGGATGATCGGAGCCACCACTGAAGGCACCTTTCTAACTAATGTGAATAGGTCAATATTGTATTTTTAAACATTCCAGACGTAGTTAAATATGTATGTGATACCGGATACACATGCATGATTTAGTGTAGTGGAGAATGGAAGTTATTTATATTTTTGAGGATTTTACTGCTCGAGTACCTTGGTGCATATTTTATTTCTGGAGTTGATTCCCACTCTGAATGTTGGCTATGCCAGGATGACTCAGGTTTAACTTTAATAACAGGTATTGGTTTATGTACGTTTTGCGTAATGCAAACATGGAATATGAGCCTTATGTGTTTAGCCCACTTTAAGTCTACTTGCAGCATCCAGAAAAAGGTGAGGAAAGATGCCCACCATGGTTCCAGACCCATTTCGCAACAATCACACGATCAACAGTACACCGTTAGTGCATACTTCCTTTAACAGCTGTGCTGCACCTATACATAGCTCATAGCTCAAAGGATTTATAAATAATATCCTGTGAATAGGTGACAAGGGACCAACCAGAACCTTCTTTGGCTATTTCCGGACACCTAGAAATATTCACTCTGCTGCCCTCTACTGGTTGCAGCACATATTGAGTCTGCAGAAAACTGCTGCTGCACTGCTCCATGTGTGCTGAAACTTTCAAGCATGATTCACTTCTGACCACACCCCAGTGATGACACGCAGTGTTTGCCAGATGCAGCCAGAGGCACAACACACTTGAATTTAGTGGAGCAGCAATATGTATTGTCTTTAAAATATATATATAAATCAGAATCAGCTTTATTGGTCACGTGTGTTTACACATACATGTAATTTTACTCCGGTTTCACGTAGCTCTTCGTAAAAGGCTCATTGTTTTTTTCTTGAAGCTACATTAAACAAATGTTAAATCATACTGTAAGATATAATCACATGCATGTTTTATGACCACAAAAGTTAATATGGGCTCAATTCTGACTGAAAGACAACTGGTCATTTCAGAGTCACTTTGATTAGGAGATGACAGTTTTCTATTACTGACGCTTTGTGAATGGAAAACAGCTAAAGGCTCCTACTCATGATAGATGGAGCAGCTCAGAATAACTTGTCTATTATACATGGCAAAAGGTTTGATTAATTGTCCTCTGCTGAAAATGTTTAAGTGCTCAGACACATTGTTTGAATTGTATTAAATCATTCAAAGTCTAGGGTGGATTTTCTGTGAAAAGCAAGGCAAAACAAAAGCTATTCTTCCTGTAGGATAACTAAATATTTTTTGATTCTTACTGGGTTTGTGCAGCCATGACAAGAAACCTTTTACTGGCTGATTCATGACAATAGACAATTTGAGAGACACTGTTGCATGCGTGTCATCTCCCTCAGAGGTTCTAAGCTTCTGTATAAAAAAAGTAACTCACAGCATCTTCATCAGCCTCCTCTGGAGGATCCGAGACAAATAGAGAAGAAAGTGGAACATCTTTTCTCTTTGCAGCAAAATGCCAGATCCGGTTCTCTTCAGAGGTCACACTTACCTTCAGGTTGATGAAGAAGAAGTAAAATGATGTGGTTGGGATCACATGTAACACAAATATAAGACATAATTGAAACCTTTAATGAAGCTTTGTATCTGTTTTTTTTTTTATATAAGTGTCTTCTCTTTCCAAAGTATGACATATTATGGGTGACTAAGGATGTGATTGATGATTTTTAGGTGCAAAGGGAACATGTTTAATTGTTTTCCTGCTATGACCTTAAACTATGGCATCCAGACTTGGAAAGCAAGGAGTTCTCTCTATGTAACTTTAATGCTCACCATGAGTTATAATCTGCTGGAGATACAAAGTTGCAGTAGTATTTAACCCAGATACCAAACCAGGTATTTTCCTTCTGATCATAGTAAATGTGCTGCTGCATCAAATCTGGGTGATTGTTCTTTTGTAGAAGATTTAAAGATGGGATTACCATGTCATATCAGGTGCATATTTTAAATGCACACAGAGGTATATGCCACTGACAAAACTTAGCCTACTAGTACTATAATCTAAGTCCTTGTAATTGGGAAATATTATATGTGCAGCTGGAGTTACAACTAATTAAATCACTGAAAACGTGTATAAACACGTAAGTATCAAAGGCCATTCAGTACATTTGTGTGAGTAATGGGCTGGTGGGGAGCAGAAAGTGGTTTAGGTGTATTTTAAAACCTTTTACCTCCTCAATATAACTAAAATATACATTCTTTCCACCCATAACATTGTCATTATTGCTTTCAGAAATAAAACCGAATGCATTGACTCTTCTGCTACTGAAAATATGATATTTTCTTGCAGGCTTTAAATTTATAGAGCATCCTGGTCATGCATGATTTGAATTGGGTCATTTTTGTTGGCAGCACATTTTTGCACGTGCATGAGTGTGAATGTGTGTGCCATGCCTTCATCCCCGCCTTGCTGTCTGTATAATAAAGTTTATCCTGCTCGGAAATGCATTGTTGAAACTTTATCGACATGGATTTTGTTTTTCAGTTGCCTATATTTTTATTTCTTCAAATATTTCAGTTTAATATTGCAAACAACTTCACAACATACAAAATGAATAATATTAACCCAGAAACATGTCAATGAATATATTTTATATATATATATATATATATATATATATATATGTATATATATATATACATATATATACATATATATATAAATTATTTTTTTATATATATCTTGTCCTCTGGTGGGGATAAAAAAATAAACAGCAAAGCTTTGACAACAGCACCTTGACATAGTATGTAAGTCCAACATTACCTTGAGAAGTTTAGAACAGTAAACAGATAAATTACTTGAGAGGAAAATTGTTTTCTGCTGAATATGTAAACGGAATGTTTTTTGGTCAGCGTCATATCCTTTTTTGTAAGTGGAGAATTTCTCAATTCACAATTGAAGCAGCATGCAAGCTTTTTGAAGATGGAACTGTCCTCTCTCATTCCTTGCCTTTTTTTTCCTCCTTCATTTTCTAATTCTTGGCAACATAAACAAATCACAATGTCTTGAGGGATGTGATATAGTAATTTAAACTGGGCGCAAATGACTGATCAGATTTTTTTTAATTGTTTACAAGGTCATGAATATGTTCAATAAATAGACTGTAGTATCACTTTTACTGTATAAACTTCATCTTTTTTTACATGCAGTCCATAAAATTTTCATTTGACGGAATAATTTACCCTGTTATGTATATATACAAATAGATATTTTCTCTTTATTCTCTTTTTTAAACTCTTCAATAAAATCTATACATTTTATACACTATCTCCCTCTTTTGATGGTCAATGTGCATACACATGAAGTGTCTATCCTTATAAACCGCCAGCCAATCTTCTTTTTGCTATCCATGGTAAGTGCTCGCACGTAGGACTGGGTTGTCCTGCATTGGGAATTATAATGCCGCTTGTCTATTCCTCTGCAGCCCTCCTTTGTGTACCCCATAGGGTTGCATTTGGTCTCATAAAAGTATTGCTTCAGTTGGCCATTGGGGACAGGGACCTTTTCCATGACGGTAACTGTCTGCCCAGACATGTCTATTGCCGTCTTTTTATCCACAGCTGTCACCCACTGGCTAATACTGTCACACACACTGAGCTCTCCGCGCCGCGAGGGGTCGGAGTGTCGCCGCACCCTCATGGACATGTTAGCGGCATCCAGATAGTTTTTGTATTCCTCCAGAAGAAAGAGCAACGGCGGCTCCAAAGGCACTTGGTTGCTGATCATCACCCGCGAGTCGTAGAGGTCGACATCCTTGGTCTCTGTGGTGACCAAAGAAGATGGGCCCCCACCTCCCTGGCTCTTATCAGCCCCCTGTCCCAGCTGTGCCGCCTCTCCCTCCACCTCCAGCAGCTCCTCTATCACCTGCTCAAAGGTTTCTGTGAGTGAGGGCAGTTCCCCGCGCTGGCCTGGCCCCCCACCGCTCTGTGGAGTCCCGTGGCCTCGTGTGGCCGTCGCAGCGGCGCCCAAGTAGCCTTCCGTCCGATGGCCCCGCATGCCCGGGGCATCTCTCAGGGGCGCAGCTCTCATGCAACTGAAGTATGAAATAACCATAGTAAGGAACAGGATGGTCATCACTCTTCTAACCTGGTGGAACTGGAGGGGGAGAAAGAGACAGAAAACAAAAAGGGAGGGGGGAGGCAGAGAACAAAACTGTTAGTCAAAGAGCATTTTCAATGAAGTTAGCTTATTATTGATCTATCATGAACCATGTACGCCTGTATTATTATGCACACCATCTATTTTTTTTTGCAAGCCAAAAAGAGAGCCAGTTGCTTTGGAATAATCACAAAATGTTTTTTTACTCGCCTGAGTCATCAGTGTTTTCAAAATGTTTGCAAACTGAAACCACTCTGTTCCTATGTGAGGTTTGGCTTACATTTTTATTTGTTGGCAGCCGTGCGCAAAAGCGGTGCTGAGCATCAAAGAGCTTGCTTATTACAAAAGATAAGATCACACAAATAGATGTCACTTCATCCCAACAGGCTTGTTATTATTATATCATGAGCTTTGTGTTAAACTGTGCAGTGTGTTTCTAGAACGTGTAAAATAACGACCTCAGTCATTCATCCCTCACTGCCTGAATCTTTGTGTTGTCTTGTTAAAGATTATCTTTGAAAGGACACGGCAGATATACATATTCTTAAACATTATGTTACTTGGAGAAAGTTGTACGATGTTATAATACATTGACCATTAAATTGACGGGTGTCAAAGAATAGATACACATTGGGCTCCAAACACGTGACGGTCAACTGTAAACTGGCACACAATTAGGAAAGGCTCTGCATGTGTTGACATAAGGATATGGTTTGGTTTGTTTGAAGAACTCATGTATTATCTTTTGGCTTAGACATTACGTCACTAACAAAATCCCCATTATCAACCCTCATGGACAGCACTTACTGGCTGACTGACGGAGTGGGAAACGTGTTTGCGTCAGCTTTGACAAACATGGCTGCTGCGGTATTATTTATCTTTTCTTTTTTTACTGGTCTGCGCTGTCGGACAGGTCTGATACTAATCCCTTAGAGTCATGTACGGGCATCAGGAGTTGGTTGAGGGACACTGTTTGTTCTTGGTAGGTGGATGCCGAGAGCACTGCAGGATGAACTAACAGGATGTCATGCGGAAATTGAGAGACAGAAAGATGTGTCATCCTCACTGCACTGTGAAGTACCAATCTGGAGAAACTCAGAAGTCAGAAGAGAAGCAAAGCACTGCCGGGGGGCGCGGGGGGGGGGGGGGGGGGGGAATATATATGTGAAAATATATATACATATGTATATATATATATACATCGCCTGAGCACATATGCATCTCTTACCTTTCAGAAGCTCTAAGATTCACAGCAAATCAATGATATGGTGGACATCCAACAGCCCGAGATATAAAAGCAACCATAATGAAAAGAAAATCTAGATCTTGCTTTCCACAGGGGCTCATTTAAAAATAGCCTGACCGAGGCTTTGACTGCACTCTGCATGTCCCAACTTGATACAGGAAAAAACAGCGAGCAAACACACTCTGCCTCCACTCAGGACGGACATGAGGATCTTTACAGTAAGGGAGGAGCAAAAGCCCCACCTTAAAAGCATTTGTTTCATTCTTAATTGGTATCAGGGGCCGTGGCTGCAATTAACCAACACCACGGTGACTGCCATAGAGATATCTTGTCTATAAATAGATGTGCTGGGAGTCTCACAGTCTCTATTCAGAATATCACATCCTTCTTCTTAATGAGCCACTCATTCCCCAAGCTCAGTGACGTGCATCTCCAGAGTGTGTGAGTGTGTGTGTTAGAGGGAGGGCATGGGGAGGGGCTGGCTTGGATATGTTTGCAGGGAGATGAGGGTATTTTTCATCTCACCAATTAAAACAACAATGAGAACAAAGGATCTAATTATCACATTTTAATGAAATACTGTTAATAAAAGCCTATTGATCAAACTTAGTAACCCCTCAATATTGCTCAGGTTTCGGTTCTGATAACCAGAAATCTCTGTGAGGCTTCCCAGCACAGAAAATCATGTAGGTTTACGGGATCCAGGCCAGTCACGAGCTTTATGTGTAGGATGCATTTAGGCTGATATTATTATCAGCATCACGCTCAAATGGTTCCACTTCCACATGACGGAAATGAAGGCAGAGGGCTGATTACTGTTAGGCGTCAAACTTCATGCTGGAAATGGTGCAGACGATGAGTGCTGCATCTTCCGTAACAGACCACAGGGGTAATATTGCAGTAGCAGGGGGTGGAGAGAGTGCCAGCGTCATTTCGCAGCATAACAACCACAGATGACGTCTCTTCCAGGTCTCCATAGGGGAGAGAATGGAGGGGAGGAGGTTGCTGGGGGTAATGCCACTCAACAGTGTGCAATTGCATGCTGCTCCCCCGGGAATCCTAACACCGGGAACAACAAATGATTTTATTTCTATCTCTGTGATTTCCTGTTTCCATCAGGACAATCAATATGGCTTATGCTCTCAATCAACATCCTGTTAAAATGCGATAAAGCCAATGAATCATTTAATTGCTGTGGGACTGGCGGAGAATCTCTGGCTTATATCTACTAGAGGCTAAATGTGACAACTGATTGGTTCGCTCTTGTTTTATACATCCAGTGAAGGAACATTTTATGTGCACTGCTGGATTTCGCAGTTAATGAAAAAGCGGCTTGCGAGTTAACACAATGAGCATGAATAATGGAGCGAGGGCAGAACAACATATGGAGGAATGTTTGGAATCAAATGTACTTTTTTGCAGCCTCAGGGCCAACTTTGTGACGACTGGTTTGATGATAAAAGAATATAACACAAAGAGGTGGCTGGGCACAGCGCCATTGCGTTTTATCTTGTGTCTTTGGCCTTGTGTTATTGTTCCAATCATTTGTAAATTAAATCCAGATAGATCCCAACAATCCAGCTGTGTCACATAATAAACTGAGTGTCATGGGTGTCTGAGTTTGACAGGTCTTTTACCCATAATTGTAAATCACCTAACATGAGATAACAGGAAGATAAAGCCTGCAATATCCGCTGCAAACACGCCTTTATTCCAGACAACACACCCAGAGCACGAATCAGCCAGAACAATAGGAGCAGGTGAGTGTGCGGACTGTCTACTGTTTGGCTTTGACGTCTCTAGATGACCACCTGTTCATCTGCTTTGAGAGCGTGGCTGTATGGTGGGGATATGTAACTTATCCTCGCATTTATTCTTCGTGCCAGGTGGGGATTAAAGTGATAAATGCTGCCTTTGACAGATGCTGAAAAGTTTCTCTAAAGCATGAAAGGACTGGTATTATTACACATTCAGTAATGTTCCCAAGCCTCCAAGCACATGTCAGCACACTTTATGGCTTCATCTTCATGAACAGCGTGCATAATATCTTAGGAACCGTTAGAAGGGGAAATAAACATCAAACAGAGGAGATGAAAGAGGGGAAATGTGCCCACTACATTTGAATAGAAATGTACGACCTATAGCCACATTTTCTTCCTCATTCTTGCTCCCTTGTGGGCATCCGTCTTTGTTCAGTTCCTCAAGAAGCGTGTCGAGTTGGAGCTATTTACCTAGCAACATGTTTTGTCACGTTCAAAGTGCACAGCACACAATGCCAAATGTTCCGAAGGGAAACATGCAGCACACAATATAAAAATGTCTACCTGAGGACCCCTTGTGTGCCACAATGCAGCACTTAGAAAAAGGCAATTAGAGTTGTCTGCAGTAATGGCTGACACATGTGGAAGCTCGCTACCTTGAGATCTGTTTTCAATCTGACACAGTTTCAGAGCACGTTTAGTAATAGATGAGCATCACTAAGGGATTATACCTGGCCTCCTGGCCAACCCCAGCCACTGCCACAGACAGCCCGGCATTCAAATAGCTGCTGAGTGATGTGTGCTATCCAAATGAGTGCTGCTTCCCTCCCACACCGTGTGCAGCAGCGGGCCATTGAGAGACTACAGCAGCAACACAGGCAGTGTGGTACAATCTCAATTGACAGCCTTAAACGCGCTGCGTCTGTGTTAATGTGGCACTCTTACATGTCCTATCAAAGTGGAATCACAAATTAGTTCAATTGATCCCACGAATCACCAATTCTAGAACCTGACCACTATCATAACCAACAGACCAATAGCTCCAAATAAGCAGTGCTGCAGTTCCACGCGTTGTACACTAGATGGCGTGTGAGACCGTGAAATAGTGAGAGCTCCTTCTCTTTCATCTTCCCTCCCCCTCCCTCCCATCTCTCTTTCCCTCCCTCCTGTGAAACACGATAGATAGATAGATAGATAGATAGATAGATAGATAGATAGATAGATAGATAGATAGATAGATAGATAGATAGATAGATAGATAGATAGATAGATAGATAGATAGATAGATAGATAGACAATAACTGGACAAACAGACAGTTTTGGTTGTGCATAATTCAGCTTTTGATCATTTTCACTGCATAATACGCCCTAAAGTTCACTCACATGGTACTTAGTCACAACTCTGACAATAAATGTGGCCCTAGTGTGCATTTTTTGGAAAGTACATCATTATTTCATCATTAAAGCATCTCATATACGTGTGTGCTGCTATGATCCAGATATTTTCACACGGAGTTGTCAAAGCTCAGCCAGCTTTCCACCACTCTATAAATGGGACTTTATTGTAATCATTCTGGCGAGTAATTTGAAGATTCAGTGCGAGCACACAACACCAAGAAGTAGACCCAACCGTGTATGTTGGCCGACGTAGCTGGGCGTTTAGGTCTCGGGTTTCCTATAAAGTCTTAATGAGTTCATCAAAGTTTCCCCCCCTATCCAAAACAACCATACAAAAACTGTCTGGACTTTTAGTTGTGTATGTGTTCACAGCGCAGGAGGGTCCGAGATTAGAATATAGTACTGTACCAACACTCTGAACAAAGCGTTTATTGAGTTCTTTATGGGCAGAAAGTTGCCCTTAAATGTTCAAATGTGGCTGATTTCATACAGAGGCGCGCTCCTGGATTGTTTTCACTTTGTTATTTACGAGGCATACTAATAATAAGGCACGTTTGCTCAGGCTGCCCTAATAATGAAACAACAGCCCCCCCTCCACCCCACCCCCTCCCCTTCGAGATTACATCTGCTGAGCTCGTGCTCTCCTCTGGAAACCCAATCAACATAATAACTCCGTTTTTTATTAATGAACGAGAGGATAAGGTTACACATATCCCCTCTCGGGCTGCGGCGCTGTCTGTTCGCAGGATAACCGGACATGATCGAGCTACTTTAAGACCCCCCACCCCACCCCACACCCAACACGCACACGCAAACACACACACACACACACGCGCGCACCTCTGTCTTTTTCTCAAGCAGCATCAAACAAAGCCAAAGTGCTTAAAACAACTTATCGAGTAACAAACACACACATACCTTTTGCTGCCCAGTCGTAAAACAGACCATTCAACAGGACAGCAGTGTCATCTGGGATGTTTTGGACAACTCTCTGAGTAATTTACTTAAGCGATATTTTCCTCTCTGTACTCTCCCGACAAGCTTCAGGATATCTCTTCAGCTTTGAGCAAATAGATTAAATTATTGATGGTGGAAATTGCATGGATGAGGTAATGCAGTCCCATGGCTGCACGGCTCCTTTGGAGATCGTCTGAAACTGAAGTTGTCGCATGCTGAAACGCCGCAGCAGAAGCAGCACGGGATGAGAGACCTCTGGAGCTGAAATGAGGAGCCTCTTTGCAACTACAGTAACTTTACTACACAATGACGCTGCAACATGTGACCTGCCGCTGGCTGACTGGTCGCCGCCAAACTCCTGTTTAAACAGCCCCCAGGCGGAACTGTTAATGCGCTTTCAGCGTGCATTATGTGCTTTTGTTTGTCTGCATACCGAGCAGCCTGCCTCCAAACCATAATGTCTGGAGATATAAAGCACGAGCGAAGACTCTCCTTTTCCGTATTTCGCCCAAGAGGTGGCCTATCTTTAGAAGGGTTTTGCGTAACAGCGCGTCTCCAGCAGATCGTGATACACTGCGTGCCATTTAGAGTTGGCCTCTTAGCGTACAATTAGTGTACTGGTCTGAAGATTGTGAGGAGGATATGCACTTTATGTCAAACTACGCTGTGGGAAAGAAGGTATTTGAGTGTAAAGTATATATTTGTGAAGATTTGTCCACACTAATTAATCCATTTTAGGCGTCTTGATCCAACATCCTTGATTTAGCCCAAGAAGATTCTCACACTCTTCCCGTATAATGTCTTCTACGTGGGATCCTGAGTCATTTCTATGATAAATAAGGCCCTGAAAATCATCTGAGAAGCCTTATAATTTTAGCGCGGTGTGGTGTTAAAACATTTGGATGGCAACAGGCTAACAAAGATGTGAACTTACTGAAAACAATTCTGCTTCTCCTTGCTTTAAAGTGAGCCATCTCCACAACAGATGGATGACTCCCCTGCAAGTGCTCTGCAGTGTAGTAACCAGCTTTCACAGGTTATTATAACCAAATGTCAGCAGACACGTTTAAATGATATAGGCCTATCTGAGCTCACTCGGAGGATGAAACTGCTTTGCTTCTTGATGGTCTTGTTTCCCCTCGTCAGGAACAAACTGGGAACAATTCAGTCCCTTTATAATGCAGAATTCAAATAAAAATGTCAGTGGAGCCACAACCTTTCAATGGGTGATGAACGTTTGGAAACTCCACCTCTGATGAATACAAGAGTGAGCATAATGGGGAAATAGCAGCTCATTATCCTTGTGAGTTGGCCCTGGTCCAGTGCAAAGAGTTATTGTGATGTGTTTGCTATATTGCCATCATGATTCTTCCCTGCACGAGCTTATGAGTTGGAGAGCTCTTGTTTGGCATGTAGCAGTATGGGAGTGGATGCTCACACCTGCTTAATGAGTCACTCCCACCTCCAACACACCCGGGACATGCCAAGATAGATATAGCCCTCCCCGAAGGCTCACAGGAGGTGAGGGCAAACTCTGGATGACAAAGAGTTGCATCAGCAATCACTGAGCGACATGACTCCAAAGAGGATAAAAAAAAATGCACACTGCACAAGGGGGTTGTTCCAAACAAGTAATTCATAAATAAATCACTTGGCATCTCATTAGAAGAGCAAAAACAACAACATGGTCTCTCATTTCTGCTAATACAACACAACTGAAGGTGGAGTATCAAGAGAAGTCTTTTGGCTGCACAAGGGGACTGAATTTCTGAATGAAATGAATAATGTGTCTAATAGCTGGAAGCAAAAAGGAGTTGTGAGGAGTGTTTAGGATGTTTTTGAATCATTCGACTGAGGGTCAAGGGCCTTTCTGACAACTGAACCACTCTTTCATCAGAACTGAGGCGTACGATTTCTTTAGGTTTAGGATTTCTCCGCAGAGCTCCACAAACAATGATTCAATCTATCTAAGGAGTTGGAAAGAAACTACATTTCTAACAGGTTTGAAACCCCCATTCATGGCCAAATACACGTGGTTTGCAGGAACATTTGGTTAAATCTCCCCTGACATCTTCCCCACTCACAACCTTTTGCCTGTTGGTGCAGCAGAAAGAAGAAACAACCACAGGAGCTGACAACACGACACACTTGTATAACCTTTCAAGGCTTCTCTTGCCAAATGCAGCACGATGCTGACAGGTCCGCACTGCCGAAAGCTTCACTTAACAAGTAGAATGATGCCTCTTTGTGCCAGAAAGGAGCCGTGTAACGCGGACAAAATGACATTTTGTGAAATGTCATTTTTCACTTGGTATAAAGGAAGACGCTAACGGTATTTTGATCAAAGAGAAATTGCATTCCTCCTTCAAAAAGCAAACATGTCAACGGAGAAAACATTTTGTATGAAGTTGGATGACGTCAAACGAGGGCGAGGGCGAGCTGGAGAACAGTTGAGAAAACTCCAGACTGGAAAACAGGTAAAGCCAGTACAGGCCCTAATCACATGCTGGAGTGACAAGTTAATGTCATCCCCCCTGTGATGACATTAACCTTTATTGTAATCATCCGGCAGAAACAGAGGACCAGTCTCCTAAGCTTCATATACACTCCAACCTCACGCAGCTGATACATTATTTCTATAGTGGCACAGACTGCAAATCTCTCAGTCACCTATTAAGTCTGTCTGTCTGTCTGTCTGTCTGTCTGTCTGTCTGTCTGTCTGTCTGTCTGTCTGTCTGTCTGTCTGTCTGTCTGTCTGTCTGTCTCTTTTCTTCCTCCTAGTTCTATCTACATTTTTGCCAACATGATCGAACACATGATTTACACACACACACACACACACACGCACGCACGCACACACGCACGCACGCACGCACGCACGCACGCACGCACGCAAACACACACACACACACACACACACACACACACACACACACACACACACACACACACACACACACACACAGAGCATCATGAATCCCGCAGTGGTCCGATGTATCAGATGTCTTTACAGTCAGAATAACTACATCCACTGTGTATTAATAACTCATCGTGGGCTCCATTGCTGTAAAATCACAATCACGCCACTGTGACGAATAACTGATAATTAAAGGTTTGGAATTAAAGGATCAAGCCTTCGCCTCCTGCCGGAACTTGTTTAAACAAGCCTGCTAATTGGACGAAGGTGTTGGTGATGAAGATGATGATGGTGGTGGTGACTAAAGCATTAGCAGCAGCGGCGGCGGCGGCGGCGGGCGATGTAGCCTACATTTATGATTAAGATGATTAATTGTTCGCTCTAAATATATCGTGACGTAAAGCCGTGAGTCAAAATTTTCGCGATTATCGCCGAAATAATCAATAGTCTTATAATAATATCAGACCAGCTCGGATGAATAGAGAACTTATTACATTTCATGAATGAAAACATTGTGGCAAAGTGTGGCAAGCACAATCCGAAAACGAGTTTTGTTAAAGAGACACGCCTATTATTTATATTTAAAGAAAACTCAATGTCCTTAATTGAAAAAACAGATTTCGCCAAATCCCTTTAGCACGAATTGATCGCAACGGATAAAAACGACACACAAAGGCCAACATTAAGGCTACAATATGAAGTAAAAAGCAACAAACACAGTATGAAACAATCTAGTACAATATTAGTGTCAATCCTTATTTCTGCGTAATGCAGTTATTGTTATTTATTTCGTTAAATAAATAGGCCTACCGAAAGAATTTCATCTGATTTTTTTGCAATGAAACCTACCATCAGGTTTGTTATTGACGCCCACCCCAACTCTGCAGAGCTGAGAGTGCAAAGAGAGAGAGAGAGAGAGAGAGAGAGAGAGAGAGAGAGAGAGAATGAGAGAGGGGAGATTCTCGGTAAAGATAACACACGCGGAGACGCACGCACACAGTGGCGAGCGCACGCAGGCGCACGCCCGCACACAAACACACGCAGCCCCATTTATGGACTGATCCGCTGACGTACATTGCAGAAAAGTGCTATAAAAAAACCTTCATACATACAAAGTGTGTCGTGCCACCCCACAGACCCCTCCTAACCCGCCTCCGCTCATCCCTCCTCCTCCACCTAACACGCCCACGCCCACACCATAATCCCACATCTCAGTAGATTTTTTTAAATATTAAAAATACTGCTATATGGCCAGAAAATAGGTATTCTGCGAAAAATGATTATATCTATAAAAAAAACACAAGAAAAAGATGATGCAATAAAAATAATCTAAAGCTCTTGTGGTTTATGTGAACAAAAGGCCAACTATTTATTTAATGTAGCACAATTTGTACTGATCTTATATAGACTAAAACGCGTATCGTTTCGTTAAATGAATTAATGATTGATCATTATTTGTGCAATAAACGTTGTTGTTGTACTGATGAGCCGGAAACGTGACTATTAGTTGCGACGCAATCTTTATTAAAGGAGCACTTTTATGAATGTCGGGTAGTATAATGAGTAATATGATCTATTTTGGTTTCACTGTCATATGAAATGAGCAGTAATAGACAATAATATGCATGAAACCGATCTGCGCGCATTACATTGGTGGGAAAAAATGACCGAAAACGCCAGCGGATAGTCCATAAATTCAGATCCAATTAGGAATTTACTCGATACATTCGTTTTGAAGTATTTATTTGAGAATGCAGCCTGCAACAGAAGTCTTGATTAAAACATGACTGCCAGTGGGCGTAAGGGCTTTTCTCTTCCCTTGCAGTTGTTTTGCCGTCATGCAATTGCTTCGTCTTGGATCAGAAATCTTAAATCGTTGACCAGAGGAAAAAAAGAAGACGAGCGAGAGAGAGAGGGAGAGAAGGAGAGAGAGGAAATAGACAATATCCACCGTTTCTGCATCGGTGCAAGACGAATTTTGAGGCTACAAGTCCTTCAGATGAGCAGAGAAATAAAATCCCAGAGCAGTTTTGTGTGATGATCATCTAAATCTAACAGCCACGCGTGACAGACTGAACGCGTGCCTTCATTTGGAATAAAAAAGAAAGAGAATCGATGCCTCCCGAACAATTGCATATCAAGCCATCTTATCTCTCTACATCGCATTCAGCCATAACATCTGTCAGTGGATGCACTTTGACCACGCCCATCTTTATTGTAATTTCACAGAGGAAATAATAGAACAATTTGTATACTGTAAAGGAGACTCGCTCTGGCAAAACCGAATTACACGAGTAAAAGCGATTAAGAATTAATTCATTTTATTTTCCATTATTCATTCGTAGCCTGCTTTTGACAGGTCGACACAGAGCCGTGTATGGACAAAAGAGGGGGGTAGGGTAGCAGGTGAAGTGAAAAGCACCTTATGAATGAAACCGTGGAGCAGTCGTAGTAAAAACACAAGTGATTTGATGTCGATGACGGGAGGGGGGCGATGAAGGGAGGGGGTGGTGGGGGGGGGGGGGGGGGTTGGAGGGGTAAAGAGTAGGGCTATTTTTGGTCGATAACAAAATCCAGAGGGTTTGACATCAAGACAAAACATGAATGCAGCAGACCAAACATGAACAATAAGCACAGACAGACAGAAAGGCAGATAGATAGATAGATAGATAGATAGATAGATAGATAGATAGATAGATAGATAGATAGATAGATAGATAGATAGATAGATAGATAGATAGATAGATAGATAGATAGATAGATAGATAGATAGATAGAGCTTTTTACTGACATTTTCATGGTGTGCACCATGCATCATAGCCTCCTCCAGTTCGTGCAGGCTGGAAGGATCACTGCAGCGTCTTAAGTCCCATATTGGGAGCATGATTAGGCACAACGCAACGATTACGCAAATTATGTTGCAGCAGGCAGTGTTCGGAAACTCCACAAAAGAAAAACGGCTTCAAAAAAGCTCTGTTTCAAAAATCCCAAGCACGAAAACGAGTCCCATTTGAAATGCTTCACATGACTCAAAGCTAATATGAATGCGCACGCAGAAATGTTGTATAAATATAGCCTAACTTAAATTTAAAAAAAGGAAGATGGTCTACGAGATATTGGTCACCTGGATCGGATTTAATTTCGGAGTTATTTCGGTCACTGAAGCCCACAATGAACACACTGCCAAGGCGAAGGCTGCATGCTGTAGTTTTAAAGCCGAAGTTCATTTGAGAAAAGCCAGAAGAAGCCCGTAAAGACGACAGCAACAAAAGAGTGACATGAAAACAATGGATTGTGCTCTTACCTTTACAAGGGCTGACAACCACTATGTGCGTGGTTAGATCTCCGCGACCAAGACTTGCATGTCCCAAAGTTTAACGCAGTGTGGGGGGCTTATAGGTACCGACAATGTGGTGTGCAAAAGACCAGACGACCTAACATTTAAACTTTCACAATGCGCTACAAAAACACATCTTAAAGCACAAGCTCTTTTAATGGCAAGCGCTTTTTTTTTCTTGTAGTTTTTTTTCTTCAATTTTTAAATTTTTCTTTATTTTCTCCTCTCTTTAGAATCCCGTTTATTTTCCGTTTACAGACCACAGGGTCCCTCAGAATAAGCTTACCAAAAGTTGAAAAAACAATCCCAGGTTTGGCAAAGGGGGGCTGGGGAAAGAGAGAAAGAGAGTTGGCGTCCACTCGGCGGTTTAGTCCATGCACGACTCCGGTGCCTCTGTCCAACGTGCTGAAAGCATAACACAGCCAGGGTAACTATGAGGGGCCGAGAAAATATCTATATACTTTTGTTTGAGCTCCCACTTTAAACTGCTTTTTTTTTTACTCCGCTGCTTCCCCGCGTCTTGTCACGTGTATCCCCAACACCCCCCACCCCCTTGCCAAACCAGTCCCGTTAATATTTGATCACATGTTGGTCGGACATTTCCTTCCAGATAACAGCACCTATATCACAAAACGCCGGTTCAATTCTGTGTACAACCGCCTAAAAAACAAAAAAAAAAGAAACGGCTCCACTGTCACGCCAAATGACAACTGGCAGCGCTGATACTGAGCCCTATTGTTCTAATGTCATGCTAATGGCAAGTGTCACAGGTAAGTGGCACATGTTGCTTTTTTTTAACACGAGCACCGCACAAAAAGAACATACATGCATGCATAAAATATAAAGCCCTCACTGCCAACACACACACACACACACATACACACACACAGCCCTCCAAGACTATCCAGCCTACATCACATCCACACATTGCGCGCAGACACAATGTAATATTTCCTTACCTCTCTCACTGTACCGGCATATCCTGAGCCAAAGAAATGCCACACAATCTGTCTTTCCACACAGGGTTTGTCAACACCAGCCTCATCAGACATGGGTCTCGATACTGAGTTTCTCAAGTAGCCACTGAGTCCAACCCTTCCAGCAATGCGTTGCCAGACTAAATAGCAAGCACGACTATTTACTGGTAATCATCCTTTATATGCTGTGTGTTTCCATTGCTACTTACCATTTTCCCCTACGCTGTCCTGGAGATAGAAGTGTCTTAATATCCACTCACTCCAACAGATGCTGGTAGGTAATGTGGCTTGTTTGAAGTCATCATATGAGAACTTCTGCTGTGCTCAGTAGATCGCCCACCACTTCGCTGACTTATGAATCTAATAACCCTTCCCAATGTCGGCGTGCTTAAACTCTCTTAGGCAACACCTTGGTGGCTCTACGGTAAAGACACATATCAACAAGCCTGGCTTGTCAGAAAAGCTTGTACAGACATACGTAACACATTCGCCCGGTCAACGCCATTATGGGTCTTACGTGATTGAAATAAGCGACGGCAATCCAAGTTTATGGGGATATCAGTTCCTGACTGATCGCTCGTTCACTGCCTCCAATCTTTAAAATCTGCATTGAGCAACAATGACAGACACATCAAACTTCTGAGACATATCCATATTCACGTGTTTGTGTTATAGATTGTTAACTCCCTCTTTGGCGAAGGGCCATATAGGCCTATTGCGCATATGCACAACTGGTCATTTAAATATGTCTCTAACACGGACACATCGCTTTTGCAAAGACAAATCGCACATTTATAGTGCCCCTCTGTCCGCCTGTCAAGTTCTTGAGGAACTTGTTGCTGCTCAAAAAGAAAACACCCCACCGCTTTTTGTTTTGCGGGACAAAAAGACTCATATAGGCTGTACTTACGTTGTCAAATTCTGTTAAAGTACTGCTTGTTTCCCCGGACAGATATAACAGAAAAAAAAGTTAATCCACGTCCTCCAGAAGCGTGATTACTCTGAGAGAAAAGCGACCAGAGCGTTAAAAGCCAAGAATGATACTTTTCGATCAGGGATATCTGAAAGTTCAAAGATGAAATCTGTTTTCAGTAAAATTCCATCAGTTGCACTACCAACACTCAGCCATCTGATTGTTATGCAGTGACGAAGCGCTGTGCTTGCAAGTGAAACCCCAAATGTACTAAGTAACATGAGTAATAGGTGATATTTGCCTGACTCTTTGCCAGCATCCCAAACTTTCTCTAGAGTGTTTGTAAGAGAAGTGTCATTCTTGTGGTATAAAAGACTTTTCTTTTGGTCATAGTTTATGGAAATCACGCCGCATGGGTGGCGCGTTATTGGAACCTGTAGGCGTCTGCAGGAACCAATAGCACCAATGTGACACATCCATGGACTTCTCTCACCGAACAAAAACAGCTGCTCATCAAAGTGTTCAAGGTAACTCGATGCTTCAGACCTGTTACTCCGGCACAGTGAGTCTATACACTTTTTTTTTCATCAGAAAAATACACTGATTTGATTTATATAATTGTCAGAAACGTGACTTTAGAGGAGAGAAAAAAAACATGCAAGTTTCTGTGTTGTCAGTGTCACTTGTCAATATTGTACCACCAAACTTCTGACACATTCAAAAGTCTTTTCTTGGCAAACAGTGGATTCTAATTTGGTCTGACTACGCATGTACTCTGTCATCTTGCTCGTAGAGGCAGTGGCCCAAAAAAAAAACAGGAAAAAAACTTATTTTCTGAGCAGTTTGTGTCAATACATTTCTGTCTCAAAGACACAAGATGGCATAATCAGATAAAATTAGAATCGTGATTATTATTTGCCAAGAAAAAATATACTTCTTCATGCACTGTACGGGCAACAAGTGCTGGACTTGAGATTCACACGTAGCTTATTATCCTTAAACGCCCTCTTTTGTAAATGTAGGCTTTTCACACGACGGCCACTCATTACAGACTACTAATAAAAGGGAGTGACGTAAAGAGAGAGGTAACACGTATCAGCTCGGCGTGGACAGCATGCTGTGGATGAACAATCCCCTTCTTTCACTTCACATGATTAAATGATCAGGATGCATGTGTCCCATCACCTCTCAGGCTCCTACCATCATCCTACTCCCAGTCCTTTCTGATTCCTGACGTGGTAACTTGACTTGCTCCTACTTGTGATGTTGTTAACACTTCCTCTGCTCCCACAGCTTTTCACAGACTCCGTTACTGACTCATGCTCGTCCCTTTTCCACTATCCATGCCCTCCCCCGCACTCTTCACCACAATATCTTATGGCTGAGTCTGAGGTCACAGATCAATCACTTCATCCCCTGGGCTGCATATGACTGCATGGCATTTTGCTCTACGGCCTGCCAAGATACTTCACCTCTTTTGAGCTTCCTCTTGGAACTTTTAAGTGTTTGAGTGGAATATGTTTTGGCAGAGGGAGTGTTATTAAAATGTGTAGCCAACGGGCTGCACCGTGGGATAAATATGGAGATGAATGTGCACCATTACAGACCTCTGTGGTTTGTAAAGAAAGACTGAGATTGGTATATATTGCTATTCATTAGGTACAGCAAACAGAGCAAAGAAGATGTATAATGTGAGAATAATAGCAGGAATAGTCACTCTTTACTGGTTGGCTCATACCACTTGTTGTCATTGTGTTTTGTGAAACAGTCTTTACTTCTAAAGCAGCAGCCCGCCTGTGATTTAATCCAACAATCTGCCTATAAAAGCCTAAAAATGAATCCCAGCTCCACCTTCTCATATGACACCAGAAACAAAGAAAACAAATATTGTTAAAGCCATTTTAACACTGCAGTCATCATACTTCCGTGTTTACATCTGCTAATTACGTTTGGGCCCTGGCTGGTCTCTAGAATCATTATTTAAATGTAAAGTGCCAGCCTAAATTTCTGAGTCTATCAGCACTTTCCTTCCCCGTCGCCGTAATGACAACTATTAGTGGAGCATGGATCCAGTCGGTGGCTGTGAGTATAATTACTCTGTCTTAATCTTTGTTCCATAAATATTGATAACAAGAGCCCCACGTCATGTGTTACTAGTACCTGCGGTTAAAAATAGAAGGCCCGCTGATGACGGGTTATCTCTTACTGTCAGATCCCAGTGTATCCTCCCCCCCCTTCCCCCCTCTTGTATCTACAGGAAGTTGAGCTCTGGGACAAACAAAGAGCAGAGAGAAAACAACAAATACTCTGATTACACAGCAGTAAATCAAACTATCTGACCTCATGTCCCCTGTATTCAGCCTTTAATATTCAAACAAAGTATAGCTTGTAAAAAATAATCTGGCATGTATATAAAGTCTTCATTCATTTACATAAAAAACACAGTTTCTTCATAATGAACCAGTCAAAATAGCTTAATCCAGTCACCCTGTTGACAATGTGCTTCTTGTTGTACATCTGTCATTCTGTCGTGCAGCTTCATAATATTTCTGTGGAGTGTGGAATTAATTATCAGGCTCGGTCTGTGACTCAGAGCTCAGGTCTTCAGAAAGTAATGCAGCTTGTAAATAATCGCCCAACTGCCAGCATACTTCACACTGATGGCGAGCGCTGCATTTGTGCTAATTCCTCCGTTCTATGTATAGTGTGATGGACAGTGTCAGGAAGAATGATATTTGGGTTGCCCCAGTGGCTTGGCAGGCTAAAAATGGACTGGTGTGATATTGAGGGTTTCTATCTGGCTTTGCTGTCCACAGTATCATCCGTCTTCTCCCGACCATCTTTTACCAGTTAAACACCAGGTGAGAATCTAAACTCTGTCTTCAGTACCTGAGGGGAGAAATCTGGAGCTCTGGGCGTGAAAAACAAGTGCATTGATCTCCTAACTCTGACTAACCTCCGTCTGCTCGGCTGGTGGATGCTGCCTGTCGGTCGTTAGCTTTATGACTGAGATGGATAATCTGGGCCTGCCACTGGACTGACGGGTTGCCAAACTACAGTAAGCAACCATGAGATTAAACTCACAATTAGGATTTAAACTATCTAGAATATCTTTGAGAAGTTTCTTAGACAACAAAAAACGTGAACAGAAATATGGATCTAAACTTTTCTCAGATCAAATATCGCCCCAGGACTTTGATTTATTTATGATCGGAATGAATGCAATGTATTTTAATTCTGCAGTGTGGTGCACTGAGATGATATTGTGTGTTTGTGTATGGGGTAGTGCAGATTTGAATACATGTATTTGCATCTTGTTGCTTAGCCAAAGGCATTATTGGTTCCCAGTGATAGTGACCTGAAATTTTGCATGCACGGCAACTCTGCAAATGGTAGCCCCTTTATGATCAGCCAAATATTATTATATAAGTAGAAGTAAGAGGCACTGACCTTCAACGCAGCACATACATGTAACACACGTCGTTTCATGATTGATTCTCCTTCCAAGTTTTTCTGCCGAACTCTACAAGGAAAGAAGAAACAATACCATTTAAGTTTGTCTGGATTTGGTGTGTGATGGTTCAGATTCATACAGTGACTCTGGCCATTGATAGTCCTGTTTTCACGCCACAATGCCTTCGAGAAGTCAGACACACTGTAATGTAACAAAATAATGACTAAAAAGTAAGTAAAATACCAAGAGTGTGGTGATTTAACAGCTTGGAGCCCAAGACAAAATTTCCCTGCGGGACAATAAAATATATCTTATCTTAACCCTTCTGAATACCTTGCTGTAAAACCCAGTGCAAGCCAACTTAAAAACACTCTTTCCAACAAAGGTCAGCAACCCTGCAAAACTCAGCAGTGCTCAGGCTTTAAAACAAAACAGGGTTCTTTTTATGTAAAAACTTTCTAACCCCTGTATGTGCTTGAGCATTTGTGGGCGCCCAGGAATGGACGGGTCAAGAGTTTGGGCTCTTCCACTGGTCGTCTGCTATAAAAGTCGGTAGCAGCAGCAGCCTGCAGACGAGGTGGAGGCTCGTGACTTGGAGGCTGGCGGGTGAAATCCCCGGACTGAGTGAGGAAAGCGGCGTACGGAAGTAACACTGTGCTCTGCCTCAAAGTGCTGCAGCACAGAGTGACTGAAGTCCCAACTGTTCAGTAACAACCGTGTCAGACTGTGGCAGTATACTGGGCTGGTCCCAGGTGTGAGTGTATGAACTTTCTTTTTCCTTTATCCGGTTAAAGTACTGGTTTTAATAAAGTGTTTGGACTTACACTCAAACAAACTGGAAAATCGTCGCGTAACACCTACTTAAACCGCAAATCTCATTCTGGACTATGGAAACAGCCGTCTAGGCAACAATCTCAACACAAAGTCAAATATGTAGCTGATCTCGAGCTTTCGGTCACATCACATGATCTTCATTGTCAGATTTTGGCATATATAAATCTGAAAGCACCAAGACAGCTACCAAATGGACCTTTTGGTGAGATTGTTTTCTCAACTGCCAATTATTTGTTGATTTACATTTGAAATACACATGCACCTTGCTGTATATTATTTGGGAAAAAATGTCCACACAATAATCAAGATAGAGCCAAATTTATATTTCAGTTACTGAAACAATTGGAAAAAATAAAATCTCCTTATTCAGCACCAGTTTGGTATTATTGTCTGGGATGATATCAGCACACTGTGTATATGTCAGCCAATGATTAACAAGAGATGGCAGTACGGAAATGCAGAATATTTGTTGGAGGCAATTAGGAGGTGTCAGCGTTGCTTTGTTTGTCCACCAGTGAGCCATGACAAGTTTTTTTTAATTAAAATAAAATAATAAGTACATTTTAGTCAAACTGTTCCTTTAAATTGCTCAGCAAAATGGAAATCTAAACATCTACAATTCCTTTACAATTGTGAGCAAAGTCCCACATGTCGAGGAAGATTTTGTGATATACTTATCACAAGGAGATTGTTTTGACAATGGTTGATGACATATATTTTCATATTTTTACACCTCTTTAGCATCTGTTATAAACACAAAACCTTCTTGATGAACAGCGAGACATAGTTGGTCAGGTGATGTTTTTTCATATCTGAACTGCTTGCCCCCAACTCCCCTTCAACCGCCCCACTCCCCAACAAGATTCCCCATTGCAGTTGACAGACAGACAGTAGGCACAAAGTTTAAAATACAGGTCTTAAAGGGCATAAAAGCTTTGCAGTGAATGGTGAGGGAATTGTTAAGGATAATACAAAGGAGTGGGATTTCTCGTGCATTTGTCTGCGAGGGATATCCCAGCCAAAGTTTCTCTATACATCAAAGGGCCGCCACAAATAAAAGCACACTTGTCAGGGGCGAACAAACTGCCTCCTTTGTGCCTTCTACCAGCCAAATTCAGGCACACAAAGCCTTTGGATGTACAACACTGCAAAGAAGACATACTATTCAGATGACATGCTTTGCTCTCTCTCTGGTGGTTTGCTGTGTGCTTTTGTCTGCCCTGACCAGGACAGATATATAATATCACTGGATCAAAATCCTTTCAGTCCCTTTTACTCCCTGTTAAAGACTCCCGTTACACTCCCTCCCCCATACACTCCACTATTCTTTCTTTTCTTAAACAAAGTAAACTTGATGCAGCCAGATAACACTTGCAGCCCTCAGGCCTAATGCCCAAAAATGAGTCTCAGGTTCATTCAGGTTTTTTAAGCAGAGTCTTGTGCAAACTGTGGTCAGACAGACCGGACACATTTCACTGTTGCCTCAGGAAATCTTGTGCGTTCTGTTTTAAACATCTGTTGCCTGCATCTTTAACATTCCTGGGAAATAAATCATTTTCAAAGTTTTTTGATGCCAAAAAAAAGGAGAGAAGAAGAAAAGTAATCTTACCGCCCCGCACACGACTCACAATTGCACACACAAACACACACACACACACACACACACACACACACACACACACACACACACACACACACACACACACACACACACCTGAATCACATATAACTCTATAAATCCATCCAAGCGCAAACTAAAAACACTGAACACATACAATTAATTGCGTTTCAATTTTGAAATCTTGTAAATATTAAAACACATTATTATATTATTATCTATTTTAATTAGGGCTGCAACTAACGTTATTTTCATTATCAGTTAATCTGCTGATTATTTTCTTATTCTGGCTTGTGAAATCTTCACATTTTAGAGGCTAGAAGCAGTTAATTTCAGACTAATCATTTCAGCTCTAATTAAAATATTCTGATGTATTACTGCGGTTGTATAAATGTCCTAATTAAGTTTATTTCAGTATTTAAATAAAAAACTTAATTTGCAGTACCTACTAAAACCTGTTATGATATGACATATGTCAGTGGTTCCCAATCTGTGGGTCAGGCCCCCTCGAAGGAGTCACAAAAACAATCGGAGTGGTCTCTTGAGATGATGAGCAAGAAACTTGTTCTGCTGCAAAACCCTTTGTGGTTTTCAGACTCTTCGCTGACCTTACTCTTGAAACATCGACAACTTGGTGACAACGTGCAATAAGGACGCACGTTTGTAGACGTGGCTTCATTTTAAGAGGTCGCGAGGAAAGCGTTTGTAAGTCATTGCATGTGCCCATCGAGTGTTCATTGAGATGATGTGTGATTTATTAATCTGATCATTGATACATTTCATGTATCATCTAGTGAGGACTGCTGGTTGAGCAAAAGAAGAAATTCAGTAGTGTTAAATTTCCCTTTTACTGTACATGCAATGGAAATCTCAATGAATAAAATACAGTTGCCATTGTAAACATTATTATTCAAATTAATTTTAGTCACATTACAGAGCACATTTATTCTTCCTAGCAGTCGTGAATTTTTTCACTATAATGACATGGTAAACCAAGAAGCTTATTTCTAAGGAACACCTAATTATTGATTGGAAGTACATGTTATATAAGGCCCAGTATGATCACAGCACAGAGTAATTGTTTACTTGTTATGTATGTGTGGCTAGGAAATCATAGTACGATTTCACCGGATTTTCATGACTTTATGAGCTATTTTTGCTTTTTTTTTGCATTTGAGAAAACTATCACGGCACACCTGAGCTCACACAGCGGCACAATGACGAGAACCACTGCTTCGCTCTGCCTTAAGAGATTTCAGGGTGTTGAAAAAAGCAAGTCTCTGAGTGAATGCAATGACTCATCACCAGGGTCATTTGCCCTTCACTGCAAATGAGTGTGGGTGTCTGAGTAACTTGCAGTTAAAAGCTGGATATTGTTTTTTAATCATTTAAGAGGGAGAGAAAAAGGGTGAAAAAAAGACACCTAGTTTTGGCACTTGTATGTACAGTAAGAAAGTGTGTGTGTGTGGGTGTGTACAGAATGTGTGTCAAAGACACAAAGATTGAGGGTCGCATTTTGAGTCTTTGAGACGCATTCTGCACCCGGAGCCACGCATGTTTTTTTTTAACAAAAAGCCGTTTCGGCCTGAAGTGCAGCTCCCTGTCATCTGACGGAGAAGCCCTCTGTGTGTCCTCCTCCCTTCCTCCCACCTTCATTTGAGGGAGGAACGCACCAAAGGTGGGAGGAGATATGAAAAGTATGGTTGGTTGCACATTCTGCCTGATTTCTTAAAGTTCACACACTCTGAGAAGGCTGGGGGAACCTTTTTCATCTCTACAAAGCAGGGGCATTTTTTTTTGCAGGTTTTAAAAATTAAAGGCTATGGTGGGTAGGAGAAAATGTAATTAAGCTCTCTTTTTGCTGAAATCCAGCCCACATAGCTACTTTAATATCCATGGCAACACTTTATTTAAAAGGGTGTGCATTGCACTATTATGAGAGCTGACAAGATCATGAACTCAACTTCTCGATTGTTTTAGAATGTTGTCATTAATTGTCATTCGGTGAATAATGCCACACAAATGAGTTAACAATTGCTTTAAGCTTCCAGCAGTGTAATTACCACTAAATAATTTCTTATAAAACCAATACACTCCTCCACTGTGAAGGTAAATGCCAAAAGCACGGGAATTAAATAGATAATACATATGAATAAATTAGATGGATAAATACAATATATTATTTTACACATCATTTGTAATGCCTGGCATGTTTTTCACAGGCTTAGCTATGACAAAAAACGGATTTCACACATCGGACGGTTTGCACATCCCCATATTTGTGCAGGGGAAAACACATTTGGATGGACCTCAATTTCAGTGGATTTCTGTCTACGGAAATCAATATTTGACCAATGAAATGTCATACCTCCAGTTGGCTTGCTGCCAGAATATGTCTCACCACCCAGTATTGTACGAGAAACACTGCAATGACTACCTCAACAGATAATGGACAATATATGACATGATATCACCCGTACTTTGGTCACCAGCCTCAACGGCTAGTGCTAGCATCGAATGTGGAGTCCAATTGGTTTTATGTATTGTGTAGTTAACGTTAGACATTCTCTGTTGGGGCAGGTCTGTTGTGTGGATTGGACCGGGGCCTCTATTTGGGCTCTTTCATGAAACGTGAGTAAGTTTACAGCCAACAGCTGGTTAGTTAACTCAAAGATGGAAACAGTAAGCCGGACTCTGCATGATGGTCTCATACTGTTTCTACATTTGATCAAAATGGAACATGCAGAAAATTTGCATTCGGACGTTTTGGATTCCACAAGTGTCGTAACATTTAGAGCCATCAGTCGTTGTGAGCCGACAGAGAAAACAGGATTTCTCAGAAATGCTGATGAAATACTTCAAACTGAAGGCAATGACATACATTATGTTTGCTAAATTATTCTGGAGACATGTCTCTTTTTTGAGAAACAAAGAGGATTGTCAAAATGAAAACATTTACATTTTCATAGGGGAACATACTAATTTAACCTTTTCTCATCACCTGAGGTGAGCGAACTATTTGGACGTACTAATAGGATCAGTACCCAAACAGGGGCCACAAAGCTAACAGGAAAGAGACACACAGCATGTTCACACCCACACAGTCCTGAGAGGAGGTTGAATCAGGAAAAGTGAAAGCACCTTTGTGAACGTAACGCGGATGTTTAGTGGCTCCATCTTGATTTGATACAGGACAGAATGTGTGAATAGAAAGAATAAAAAGGATGTTCAGGGCCTACGGTGCTGAGTTGTGCTTACACTTCCCCGTGCAGGTGCACGTCCTCACTACTGACAACCTAACTTTGCCACACCCCAGCGCACACACAGCCAGTCGACTACACCGCCTTTCGTGAGAGATTTACATGTTTTACTTAGTGGGCAGCATAGTGGCTTCATGTTCAGCACGGTGGCCATACAGAAAGTAGTTCTTCAGTAAGACAACCTGTTTAAAGATACATCTGACATGATAGGAAAGCAGAAACAAACATTTTCCCAACTACCAACTTCTTTTTTTTCATTTAATTTTTGAAAATGTGTAACCGCTTAAAGCCTCTCAAAGTATTAAAATAAAACGGTCTCACAAGTTTTATTCACCCTTTGGTTTCTATGGTTGTAACCCAGACGTATGCTATCTGTGGCTAAAAGCCCGTCTACACTAGCAATAGTGGCTGATCGGATTGTAATCGTATCCTATTGCAATGTGGTCCACATAAATATATGTTAGAATATATATAACAGTACAGGTGTAAATGTGTTTGGGACGGATTATGATCCGAACAGCCAAACCCACTCCGGATGTGGTCAGGGATGTGTTGAACACAATGCAATGCTTTTTCAATTCACACACAACACAAACAACTGTGTGGATTAAAATACGTCACGCGATGTCCAGTTGTCTGACCTGGAGCAATCGGATCTCCATGAGGACACGGGAGGAACATATTGATACCAGGTGTATCAGGTTGAATCACGTTTAGATACAATCTGAGTAGGAGACACACAAGGTGTAAAGGGGTCAAAGGGTTGCACGTGGACCTCGCTTTCTTATGAGCCAAAAGCCAAAAATGCTCTAGTTATATGATTTTCCCCTCAAGACGTGCACGCTGGGTTTGTAGTATTCCTACAATTTGTTGCTCTAGCCTCAAACACAGGGTTTGTCCCCATTGGGCCGCAGCGCGGGGATTATAGGGATTAATATAGTCTAATTTAAATCAAATGAATTTAGACATATGCTGTCATCGGGTGGATAACCCTCACCCCATTAGTGGCAAACTTTCAGATATAAACAGCACAGACGACAGGACAGGATGCTGCAAACTGGATGAGGAACGAGGGAAGCTTTGCGGGGCATTTGAAGGGAATGGGTGCGAGAGGCTGATGGGAAACAAATATAATTTAAATGTCTGCATATTCCCTAACCACCCTCAGGGGGTGGAGTCACCCATCCACTCAGTGTGCAGTGTTTCCTGGAAGTTGCGGTAAAGGGTAATGAGCACACACTCATGCATTGTAAAATACCAGTAGGTTTGGGACTTAACCCTGTCTCCATGGCAATTGCTGCAATGATGACAAATTTGGTGTTTCAATAAACAAAATGACTAAGATTATGGAGCATTAACTGATGTCTCATTGACGTGTGTCTTTAGCGACATAGCCATTACATGTGTAACGCAGAAGGGACACAGGAGGATGTTTTACATCAGGTTTCCTCAGGCAGAATAAAACTGAATTGGTTTGTCAGAGTTTGTATTTGCAGTCTGTGGGTTCAAACTGAAAGTCAGCAAAGTACTTCAGACTCTGCAAATTTTGAAATGTTTGTTTGCAAGGGTACCTGCACCACACCGCTCATTCACAGGAGGATGAGTCATCCACAGGCTACATACAGTACATTTGAGGTGGGCTTTGGATGAGCTCCGGGAGGAGAATGTAGAGGGGCAAAGAACACTGCTGAGCCATCACAGCTGTACTGATTTTCTGTCACATTGTTTCACAACAGGAGACATTACCTGGTAAAGGAAACTGTAAATCTCACCCATCCCCCCGCTATAACCGCTGCACCGGGTCCTGTCATCAGTCAGCCTGGTATTGATAAGGGGAGCCAGGTATTCGCTGCCACAGTGTTTCCTCACAACATTTGTTTGTCTGAGTTAAATGCGGACGGACATTTCAACGCCAAACAAAACTGAGAATAATAAACACCCAGTTTTTCTGATGTCTCTTCCTTTTTGTATGTGACAGACAGTATACATATTATATAAATACATATACATATATGTATATATATATATGTATATATATATATATATATATATATATATATATATATAATGTCCTTTGAGGACAGATGTTTGTTGTTGTCTCAGATGGACCAGATCTCATTTTGTTTTTAAAATCAATCAAACAAAAACCAACTTCAAAGTTGTTGCAGATTTCTTGATGACTGACTAATCAATGAATCACATTATTGTTTCAACATGAGTCTACATATCTGTAAAGGTGTAAGTTATTAAGGCTTACCTTATCCAGAATCACTTTGTCTTACCTTCTTTCGAGTTCAAGTATCTCCCCAAAATGTGATCCAATTGTATGGACAACACACTTAATTTTAATTTTTGTACCTATATGCCGATTGCGTTGCCTCCCACTGTCGGATGTACTGGGCACACAATGTACATGGTGTGTAAACAACAATCCTCTTAGCCCTGCTTTACATGTCAAATCCAGGGTGCATACCAGGCATTTCCATAACCCACATTTAAATATTTGCATCAAGCATCACGACACAGGACGATGAGCACGACTCTAGTGCTTCGCTTATGGTGCTGTGTTTACGACAGAAAATTAAAATACATTTAAACATTTTAAATATTTTTTCTTCTTCTTTTCTTGTTTAATTAAAGTATCCACAAATACATCAGTGTCCCCCAAAAAGGATGAGCAGAGGATGACAAAAAAATACCAAGGCTGCTCCTGATGAGTATTTTAAGCACTATTTGAAATATTAATCCTCACTTTTCAGCACGCTCACATCAACACCAGACGCAGTAAACTGACGTAGACTTTTAGGCGAAGAGGTAAAACAAAAGTCAACAAGAGACACTTTTAGAGGAAAGGGGACAGACAGTGTTGATGGTCAGCTCTCCACGAGTTATTCCCCTGTGACATATTGATGTCGGGTCATCTAAGTCGACGAGGAACAAAAAGTTCACAGCTGCGATGTGCTGCCGTGTGGGCGCCATTGTGAGGAGGGATCAAATGCTTGTATGTGGTAATCTCTCCATGGCCTCGCGCAAACACAAAGGCTCCTGTCAAACACCAGATTCACCAAAACATTCAAGGTTTCTTGAATCAGAATTATAATAGAGTCCACAATAATTGCACCAGTGCTTTGTGTGTGTTGGTGTGATGCATCTGCAGGTGTGGCAGGTGAAACAAGGCTTCAAAAGCAAACACTGATGCGTCCTCTGCGTGTAGGATCTTTGTTTTCAGCATCTCTGACTCCACATGAGGTCCAATAAAGGATAATATCCCCGTAATTAGAAGCAAACTTCAATTGTATGTGACGAAAAAAAGACGGCTACATGTAATGCCATAATGAGAATCAATTAAAAGTGCTCTGACGTGGGGGTGAAACGCCATTTAAGTCAACGTGATCTTTGTTTAACAATACAAGAATAGAGTTAACAACTTTGTGACGCATTTTCACAGGGGTGTTTTTTACGAACAAATCACAACACATAGCATGTAATGTGTCTCAGGGAGGCAAGATAAAACAATGGGTCCGACATGATCTGAGATTCTACCTGCAGTTGCTAAGCAACACCCACCTCCAACCTCTCAATCTGTCCCATTGGTCAGCAGGAAAAACGCACAAGGAGCCCCATTGGCTGAGAGAAAGTTAATAAACTTTAGCCAAGACCTGCCTCCCTGTGTGCGCACACACTCTCTCTCTCCCTCTTGCTCTCTCTCACACACACACACAATGAAGAGATTCTTGTGAATGAGAGCATGAGAGGGTGTCAGTGCTTGCGCAGTACAGTGCTGATATATGCATTGAGCTGCTGAGCTAAAAATAAAGATCACACTGAATGCTGTGCCACTGAAAGTTGCAAGACTGAATTGAAAGTGACAAGTCTGGTTCTCTCCAGACAGAGCAATGAGGTCCCACCCTCATCAGAGATCCAGGAGGCATTTTTTGACATTTGTTTTTAGTACAGAATTCTAATAAAAGCTTGTTCCTGGCAATTCTTCACATTTGATCAGGCTAAAAATGCCACACAGGAAAGCCTAAATATATCTTTGAAATGCAATTCAAAAGATGTGTTTAGCAGTGGTTCCCAACCTTTTCCCCCCCACAGCCCTCACTTATTTAAACTGGATGTCATTTAATAGATATGATATAGCCTAAAAGTGGATACACATTACATTATTATTTTTCTTACAATTGAATTGGGACATTACAGTGTTCCTTTATTTAGTTATTTTTAGTTAATTTCACTCCTTTTCAGCTTCTTATTTCAATCCTTTATCCATTTGTTTGAGCCGATCTTAGCTTCTTCTTAGCTAACAATTTCAACCACTGATTAATTACTTTTAGCTGGTTTAGTATCTATACATTTCTTTTATTGCATCCATCCATTACATTTTACGACAGTTTATCAAGTACTTTTGGGTAATTTTATCAGTCGCTAACCAGTTCAACCTTTTTATCAGCTAACTATGTCTGTTACTCTGAGGTAACTATTTCAAAGATGTATCCAGTATTTCGACTTCTCTGCTTGCTTGCCAATTAGATTTTATGCTCCATCGCTAGACGTGGCTTTACACGTTGCACAATAGGCTCAGGTTTGTGGGAGGTGCATGTAGACTGCTGGCCTATCATAGCCTCACACTAATTTGTAATGGTCTGTGAGTAAATGTTCCTCCTTAACATACTGGTAAATATGCAGGTACAGTATATTTTTCGTTCAAATGTTTTCCCCTCTATATGCACTGAGCTACTTCCCCATCTTACCATGTGTGCCCCGGCGACTGCAGAAATTGTTTTGTTTATTCTAAAATTGGAAATCTTTTGGAAATCGGTGTTTGAATTAGTCTTTTCAGAGCGAATGTAGAGTCTGTACTGTGTTTAATGGTGAAATACACTCATCGTCCTGAGGCCCCGTGAGGCGTTGGTGGAGACAAATAGCATATCAATCACGACACTTGAGGTTTACATTTTTTCCTAAAGGCATCTGAAACGGTTGCTTTTTCAATAGGAAGACAATAAGAAAGTTATCTTTGCGAGTTATGCTGCGAGTCATTCCCAGATCAGTTAAATCTTTCTTGCCATTGTATTTTTCCCTCCTCCGAGCCTGGCCTACGTCACTTATTTATCGTCGGAACATCTTGTAACCCAAATGTCATTGAAAACCACAGTCAGACTCAACACAATAGCACAAAAAAGCAGATATTACATTTTGGAAAGGGATTTACTGATTGAAAAACAGCTACAGATCCTGTTACAAGCACTTTTATTATAAAATATCTATAATCCCATGTCACTAACTGTAAAGGCTAAAAAACACAGACTGCTCAGTGTAGAGCGGGTTCAGTCTCTTTGCAGCCAGTCGTCCATTTAAGGCAACGTACAACCAATCATTTTTAGTATTAATATTAGTTCAAAATACATAACGTATGTAAAACACAGAACATCCACAGTACATGTTTTCATTCTCATTGTTAGTGTGAACATGAGTGTTTTAATAAGATATATATATTGAAATCTAAAGCAAGGGTAAGAAATTAGGAAAACTGATCTTCAAACAATAATCTATACAGATGTTTATACAAAGTTTATTTACAAGTCAAGTAAACTTCCACAGCAGTGTGAGGCTAAATCAAAGACAAAAACTAAATAGTGCAACTAAATAGTGAAACCTACACAATGGAACACTATTTTAGGGTTTGAGAAAATATTTTGACAAGATGAATACGGTTGGAAAAGGGATGAGAGTGGAAATGACAAAATGTTGCATTACATTCGTTTGGCCACTTGTTTTAACTGCTGAGACGTTTTATAAAAAAAGGACTTCGATTTCTGAGGCTCAAGAAGATTCCCTTCAGAAACGCTCCTCACGACTCTTCGAGGCTTGTTCTCCTCTGAACCTGGGAACAGACACCAAAGTAAAGAATTAATAGTAGCAAGAAGGAACACGACTACATAATGTGAAGAAAAAAAAAAAAACTCTTTACCAAACACAACATAGAAACAGTTTGGAGTCGTGAGGAACAAGATATTTCTGGTTGCAACTCACCAGAGTGAAAAAAACTAACTAATCACATTCTGGTCATTCAGATGAAAATTATTTTGTATTGCAAAATATCCGGTAAGTTTCTTTTAACTGTGTTTTTCTGTGCCGTCGCTTACCAGCAAAGCGATGCACTCTGAGTGGTCTGCGGGCGACTGAGGGGTCTTTCTTTATGCGCTTTGGAGCCGTGGCACTCTGTGTTAACTCTTCTTGGATGCTGGCACAGAGAATAAAATGGACAGGGAAAATAAAAAAAAAAGGAAATCAATCACTGTATAATAACTGTATTCCATCATAATAATACTCAGAATTGGCTATGGATTTTGTTATTTTGGTGACAGTTTGACCAACTTTAGGCCGGCTGCAAGCAATTACAAATATACCAAAGCAGTGCTTAATCCACTGCTGGTATAAAATAAGATGATTTACGTGAACATAAGAGGAAAAAGGCGGAGGCACAATACCAGTTCATTTTACGCTTTCCTTGCGCAGCAGACGTCATGGTCATGTAGGTCGGGTTGGCTCGTCTCAATTCTTGTATAGACGAGATCTGTTGTCTACAGAGCAGGTTTTGGTTATACACCAGAAATCTGGTTTTACAAGCTTATAAAATATAAAATATGTCAATATGTAAATATCCCCCATTTTGAAGCTTTTTCTTGAAAGAGGTGGTTACCAAATAAAGTAGAATGAATGTAAAACTTGTTCTCCCTCTGGTGTCCCTGTCTCCTAAACCTCGCATAAACCCTGCCCAGAGAACTGCCACTCACCCCCTTGCAGTTCCAGAAATCCCTTATGAATTGTTGCCAGAGCAGAACTAATGCACAAAGTTTCCTAGAGTTGCCTTCATCGTTCACACAGTTAGCTCTGTCCCAACAAATATTTTTACAAAAAGGTAATGCTTTTTCTTGCTAGCTAAATGGAATAGTTTCCCTTTGAGATCTGACCTGTCTGTTGCAGGACAACTCAGTAGCCTGGTGCTAAGAGCTCTCATAAAGTCTGGATTAGCCCCGATCTTTAGTAGTTCGGAAAAACAACTCTGTGTTGTGTAGTATTATTGCAGGGTCACACAAATGTTGACAAGCAATTGCTATTTCCTTGATGCATTTCGATTTTTAGGTTTGTTAGTAACAAATAAAATAATACCCGATCAATGTGTTAATGTGGGAGCTCATCGGCTTGGAGCATTATTTCCTGACTAAAACCGGGTCTGATGCTGAGGCTGGAAATGTTTCCTATTCTGTTTGCCCTTTCTCAGCTGACTTAAGCCTCTTGGCCCAATGTTCCAGTCTGGAAACTTGCTGCTGGTGAGAATTCGTATACTGTTGGCGCTCTAGTCTTTGTCTTGTTTTGAATAAGGTTTGGGGGATTTATCACTTCTGAATGGTTTAGTAGCCATCCACACTAAGCGACTTTGACACAAAACTCTTCAATTGCTATGAAACCTTCAGTGGGCAGCCAGGGGGGCATGTTTCAGATTTATTTTAAACATTTTATGGAACAGCTTGTTCCCTCTGAACTCATTTTTAAGAATGTTTTTATAAAGATGTTTTTCTTAATGCAATTTTCTGTTTATTGCAACTAACAATTTGATAATTTATGCTTTCGGGGAGTAATGTTTAATTCATAATGTGTGGTACAAGAACTGTCCGGGTTTAAAAAGTTATTAACACTCAACAGACTTTGAATTATCATGCTTCTTTTTTTTAGGTAAGTCATTTTAACAAGATAAGCACGGGTGAAATAAGGGGTGTTTTTCCATCTGTACCAATTTCTTTAGAAACACCAAGAAAAATAATATTCTTGTGCTTAATATTCTTGTTAAAGGCTTAAAAACATACATTTTCCCACAGTTAAAGATGCAATCTGGAGGATTTTCATTTAAATAAATGTCTGTTGAATTACTAACAATGGTAATTGCCCCTATGACTAACTGATGAAAGTATTGGGATATTAGCGGTCTTACTAACTGGGTGTCTGTGGCAACATACCCTGAAAAAATATGATGGTATATTTTTTTCTCCATTAGATATAAAAATGTTTTAACTTGGCACACAATTCTAAAAACTGAAAGCTCATGTATCAGCAAGAAATATCCATAAACTGCTGAAGCACAATCGAGAAATTCTAAATCAACCAGGACAGAAATCTTGAGAACTGCAACTCAAACTTGTGTCTCTTGTCTGGACAAGGACTTAGTGATCAAATGTGTATCTGCTGTTAGGCTATTGCCCACTGATTACATTACATTACATTTCATTTAGCTGACGCTTTTATCCAAAGCGACTTACATGCTATACAGTAGACCGTAGACACAGCAACGGTGAGCAATTAGGGTTAAGTGTCTTGCTCAAGGACACAACAACACACACTGCCGGAGCCGGGGAGCCTCTGATTGAAAGACCGAATTGCTAACCACTGAGCCACAGCCGCCCCTGATGGCTTGTCCATACATTACACAATATTAGATCAACCGTTGATGCATGGGTCAGCAGCCCAGAGATAAGGATAAGAAGTACAAGAAAAACAGAGCCATACTAAGATATGTGTTTGAGATCAATTTGTGGCATATGTCCTGTGGAAAATGGGAATTTCTGGTGGCAATTAACTGCACCGTATATCATAGAGGTTTATTGCAATCATGCTAACTAGTAAAGTTCTATTTGAACAAGGGGGGCAGCTAAAAATGCTCCCTGGTTATCACTCCATTGCTGATTCAAGCACGTTCAGATAAATTGTTTGATTAACAGGAGGCAAGAAAGTGTGACAAATGGCTTTGATACATCATGGCAGATGCTGCATATTTCCCTCTGAACTTGATTTATAAAATTGAATGTCCACAGTTAGATGGTGATGTTCCGTTTTGGTTCCTGCTGTTACAGCAGTATTTCATTTTTTGTTTTTAAAGTGTCTTACTTCCCATAAAGAAGATTGTTTCCTACATTTTCTTACAATTTTTGCTGTTTATGGCCAGAGGAGTGAAAACTATTGTAGCGGAACATTTTGGAGGGACCACAGGAGTGCAGTAGGTGGTATGTGGGTGTAATGATGCATTTGTTTACGACTACTTAAATGTGTTAAAAGGCCGGACCATAGGGACTGACAACAAAACCGATATATTGCATGTTTAGAGTTAAGAGAACAGTAGTCAGCATTACAAGCCAGCCTAAAAAAAATTATTTGATATGTTAATGTAATTAACTTCAGAAGAGAGAAAATATCTTCTAAAGTCATGTGAAGTGTGTCCAAATAACCATACACACCGTTAAACATCCTCAAATTAAAAGAAGATTTCTGAAATTTTTTGATATTTTCTTACTTTTTGGAAGGAATTTGGTTCCCCTCATTGGCCTTGGGAGAATGGTGAAGTCGACTGCGATCCGAGAAGTCCATTGACGATGAAGCTCGACAGGGACTACCACTGCTAATTATAATGGTTGCATTACTTGCAGTTTTTTCATCATGGTCAACTTCAAATGTCATGTTGGGATCCATGGCGCTGTCGGAGATCTGTGGTTGGGCCCAAACAGTTTTTTGAGAAGGTTCGGGTGTGCACTGGAGTGGGAACGCGCCCTCCTCAAACACATGGGCCGTGGCAATGATCTGGGGGCTTTGCGGTGGCAGTGACGCAGACAAATTTCTCCTGATTGGCTTTCTGGTACGTGGTTCCAGTTTCATATCTGTCTGTTGTCCTTTACCTAAAAACAAAACAAAAATAATTTACAGTTCATAGAAATTAAACAAAGCAGCAATACAATCTATTCAACCTACAAATCCAGAATTGAATCTTCTTTCTCTAACCCCAAAAAACTCTTCTCCATTTTTTTCCAACCTCCTCGACCCCCCCTGTCCTCCTCCTCCCTCCACCCTTCTACCAAACCACTTTGTTGACTACTTTACAAAAATGATAGATGACATACGCTCCTCATTCACTGATCCCCCGCCCATAACTACATCTCCTTTAACATTATCCGCCTCCCCTTCGCTTTCCTCCTTCACCCCTCTGTCCCCAATCAAGTTCTTACCTTGGTAACCTCTGCCCGCCCAACCACCTGCCCCCTTGACCCCATCCCATCTCACATCCTCCAGTCTATTGCTCTTGACCTTCTTCCCTTTCTCACCCATATTATTAACACCTCCCTCTCTACTGGTTGTTTCCCTAACTCTCTGAAGGAGGCAAGAGTTAACCCTCTCCTGAAGAAACCCACTCTCAACCCGTCAGAAGTCAACAACTACAGACCTGTCTCACTCCTTCCCTTTCTTTCCAAAACCCTGGAGCGAGCTATCTTCAACCAAGTCTCCTCCTTCCTCCATCAGAGCAACCTTCTGGACCCTCACCAGTCTGGATTCAAGGCAGGCCACTCAACAGAGACTGCCCTCCTTGCTGTCTCTGAGCAGCTTCACACTGCGAGAGAAGCCTCTCTCTCCTCTGTCCTTATCCTTCTGGACCTTTCTGCTGCCTTTGACACAGTGAACCACCAGATCCTCATCTCCTCCCTCCAGGACCTGGGTATCTCAGGCACTGCACTCTCCCTCCTCTCATCCTACCTCAGCGATCGCACCTACCGGGTAACCTGGAGAGGATCTGTGTCTGAGCCTTGTCCTCTCACTACTGGGGTCCCTCAAGGCTCCGTCCAAGGCACCACCTGAAAATTAACCCTGACAAGACGGAATTACTTTTCCTTCCAGGAAAAGTCTCCCCCACTCACGACCTGACGATTACTTTCAACAACTCAGTCTTGGCCCCGACTGCCAGGAACCTCGGTGTGACCCTGGACAGTCAACTCTCCCTGACTGCCAACATTACCGCAACAACTCGTTCCTGTAGATTCATGCTGCACAACATCAGGAGAATACGTCCACTTCTCACCCAGAAGGCGGCACAGGTTCTTGTCCAGGCTCTGGTCATCTCGCGCCTAGACTACTGTAACTCCCTCCTGGCGGGTCTACCTGCTGGTGCCATCCGACCTTTGCAGCTCATCCAGAATGCAGCAGCTCGACTGGTCTTTAACCGAAATTCACCCACACTACTCCGCTCCTCCGCGACCTTCACTGGTTACCGGTGGCCGCCCGCATCCGCTTCAAAACATTCGTACTGGCATACCGTGCTACGAACAGATCTGGTCCAGTCTACATCCAGGACATGGTAAAACCTTACACCCCAACTTGTGCGCTCCGCTCGGCTTCTGCCAATCGCCTTGTAGCTCCGTCACTGAGAGCTAAACACTCAACAAAGTCTGGACTGTTCTCTGTCCTGGCTCCTCGATGGTGGAATGAGCTCCCCATTGACATCAGGACAGCTGAAAGTCTCTACATCTTCCGTCGCAAACTAAAAACACATCTTTTCCGACTATACCTTGAATAAAGGATGTAGCACTATAGTAGCACTGGAATGGCTCTTACTGATAGCACTTTGTAGTTGAACTTTTGGACGAAATTGTACCTTCTTGATTCTTGTTCTGATTCTTGTTTGTAACCGTAGAATGCACTTATTGTAAGTCGCTTTGGATAAAAGCGTCAGCTAAATGAAATGTAATAATAATAATGTAATAATAACTGACAATGCACATTAATTAACTACTCGTGAAAGATGAACAGTCATAAAGTGAGTTTTAAAAAAGCAGGGTAAAGGCCCTGAAAACATATTTTTACTATTAGTGATGTGATCCTACAGAACCACAACATGTTCTGCCAAAGCCAGAACGGTTTTGGGTATTTTACATTAGGGATTTCTTTATTTTTATCCTGCTGGTTTGAAGTAGAAGGGGTTATGTCACATATGTTCATGCACCAATCAGGGTTAAGCAATATTTGAATCAAAACCTGATGGAAGTGTTTTTTTTGCTTAAGCCCAGCTCTTCAATCAAACCCCTTTAAACACACCCACACAGTCACGTTGAAGCATGTCAATTGAGAACCGTTAAAACTCTGCTAAAAGATGTTTTTACAAACTTGACTAACACTTAATATGGGAGTTTACAGGGGCTTTAACAATGACATGTTTAGGCACAACTTGTTTCCTATATAATTATAAGGTTACTTATCGAAAAGCAAATATTTGAACAATACAGATGAGAATCAATTCGGACTGAGAACTCTCAAGTAGATTGAAAGGGGAATGGCCAAATAATCTGCTGTCTGTATCGCGTATTCACTTTCTTTCCTAACATGTATGCATCCAGTGTTTAAGGGTTTAAATGTTGCTTGTGTTTGTGCTTGCTGGCAGCAACACCACCATGTTACTCTGTGACTAAAATGCTTGCTATGGGAATGATCAACTCTGCAACTGACAGCGTTTCAAGACGTCTTTGCAGATGCCAGCATCTGTAACAAGCCATCTTTGAAGTACATCAATGCATTGTTACCGCTAAGGGCTTTGAAAGAGAAAGCAAATCAAACCAAAGTGAGCATGGCAACACTAAACACACCCCTCCCCAAATGATGCCGTCCCCCATACAAAATCAGTAATAAGCGCTGAAGTGCCAGCCTTTGGCTAAACAGTGCAAATTAAAAAATGTCCCAACAGAGAAATGCGATGGATCATAAGTTGCATCAAAATGTGATCAGTAGATTTGGAGATAATATGCATGGCACAAGGCATTTAAACATTATTGTGCCCTCCTTGCACATATAAGGTTTACAATGTCAGAATGGATCCGTGACATGCATTATTATCCAAGAAAAGCACTGCATTTTATAAATAGACATGAACTCGAGGATTTTACCTACCAACACTCTTGGATCTTCTTTTTCAAACTGATAAAAACATGATGCTCAAACATGCAACTCGGAACTCTTTGAACTCTACTTTTGAAAGGAGAAAATGTAGGTGCTGCTGCTGTAGCAGGTTTAAAATACAAAAATGTAGATGTATTTTTTGGTTCATATATTACAGGGTACTCAGTTTGTTGCTCCCATGATCTTAAAAGGTACCAACCCAGTGATTACCAGGGAACCAGTAGTGATGAATGTGCCCTAAAGCAAAGTGCTAATATTAGCTAGCAGTTCTGTGACAACCAACTGCATTACTAGGAGTCAACACAGCAAATCCTTTTTGGTAGAGTCTCTCTTTTTTCATTTTGCACTTGCATTATTTTTTGTTCTAAGATATTGTGAGAATAAAAAATAAACAATGACAAGACCTCCCCAGAGTTGGCGCTAGTGTGCCGTTACCCCATAACACATAAAATGTCCCGTCACCCCAACTTCTGCACTCAATTGTCCCTTATAAAATCAAGGGCATGATCAATGCTGTTAGCAGGCTTACTTTTTTGTTTTTAAATTATATAAGCTGTATTACCATGTATTTTGTAAGTTAGCCAAGCTACAAGATGAGACTGCATTGCAAAAGTGGTACTTTTTTGTTATTTGGAAAAGCTATCGAGGATGGAGCCTGGCTATTTGCTGTTCAAAAAGATGTTATTGATCTTGCTATAGCCAACTGTGGACGTCAACCACACATAGTGTAGCTAGATAACAGTCGAGCACCGACAGTCACACAGCTCTTGCAGATAGTGAACAATATTTGGAATCCACTGACCAATAGCATAGAGATTGGTTGAATTTGCCTTAATTAGTAGTAATTATTGCAAGAAAGCCGATTGCCAACAGGACTGATGTCTGTCATTCAAAGCTAGTTTAAACTGCTAGCACAATTAAATACATTGAGATCAATGTTGAAATCAAAATACATGTTTAGCCCTAATGATAATGGACCCTGTGGTATTTTCAGCATTACTAATCTTAAACACTAAAAACAGGATTACCAAATTATATATAGCAATATGTATTCAAATACCGAATATGAGAGAATGTATCCAGTAACTCCCCCTCACCACATTGTCTAGCTTCATTTAAAAACGACAGCAACAAAAACTTGCACAAGTTGCAGAGCAGAATGAGGTTAAATCCCAGTGTATGCATCACATTATGCTCATGGCATTTCCTGCTGGCGTGTAGTGGGGGTTAGGGAGGGGGCTAAAAAGGAAAAATGCCAGCACATAAAGGAAGTGAGAGCACTAAATGCAAAGGTGAATGACTGACTGAGACATTACCTTAAATATCAAAATGCAATATTTATATATGTGAGTCAGACCTCAGATGGGTGAGGAGATGATGACAAATAGCCCTTTTCTGTGGCAGAGAAGATGTCCCTAGCAGTAAATGGCAGCAGAGTTCCTTCAATCACATATTTTTGGCTTGTAGGGGATTAATACATGCATGAGTTGCTATTTCTGGTGGAGGCTGCGCTGAATTAGGGTCGCCTGGTTGCTGCTGCATGTTTTTTTATAGTGCGCCTTTTCTGGTTGGTGGAGCAGGGGAGTTTACGTCTGTTGACGTTTTTTCCTGCCCTGCTGTGGATCTGCATTTTCATGAATGAAGCTCAAGAGGGATTGGGAGGGTTAGATGCTAGACAGAGAGAGAGAAAACATTTCAGGGCAGGAGGGAAAGAAAGGCAGAATGGAGGCAAAATCCAGACTAACAGACGTTTGAAGCAAAAGGGACAGCAAAAATCTAAGGAGGAGAAAATAGATAAGAGAAGTGAGAGGTAGAGGATTGAATGAGAGTATAAAAAGAACAGCATAAAGGAGGCAATGGGAGGTAGCTGAATGAAAAATCACAAAGCTATTAATAAATGCATGTGTGGACACGTTTTAAATCAACACTGAATTGTGTTCCTTCAAAGTGATTACTTTTGTGTGATTTTCTATTATTAAGCAGTGCACAAAGAGTTAATGCTCTTTCAAAACCTCAACCCTCTCTAAAACCAGTGAGATTTGATTGGCTTTGCAAACTGCAGGGTGGAGCTATTTCTCATAACATGCTGCAGTGACTACCATTAAGAGCTGAGGAAGCAGTAAGGGATTGCCAAACAGCATCAGGATAAGATCAGAGAGGTTTGTCCGAATGCTATGTAAAAGCATTATTCATAAAAACATCTGTGTTATTTCAGATGTATATAATTTAGAGTTTTGTCAATATTTGACTGAATAGAATAGCTGATAATGCTACACAACATGTATGAAGCTGAACCTATTGTACATATGCGCATGTATATAATACATTCATGCACGAGTGGTAGCTCTGAAATTAAGATGGACATGGTGCCGTGTGAGCCAAAGAATAGAAGAACAGAGTTATGATTTTATTAGAGGTGAAACAATAGACATATGATCTAAATTATGGGAGCACAGTGATACAAAACACGTTTTAAAGGCTAAATAAATTACAATGATTGTACTTTATAGTAATTAAATATTATAATGCCTACAAAAGGCATGGCTTTCATGTATGTTGTGTTAAAATAGGACAAATGTCTGGACAATTCCTTATTTCTTAAGGTGCTGCTGTATGTAGGATGTGGATATTAATGACATAATGTCAACATCTTTTCGTGTCTGGTATATTGAGCTATATTACTGTTTAGCTGTGTCAACTATTGTTGACGGTACATTGTAATAGTTACTTTTACATATACACAAGGAAGGTTGCAGATTATATCATTTGTATGCACTTGATACATTTTGTTGTTAATAATAGGTATTAATAATAGGTATTATTTAAGTATCATTATATTAGTGGAAACTAGTGTTCCTCGAATACCAAATCCACCCAATGTTTTATTTTGGGTGTGCCAAATGCAGAATGAAGTTAAAGTTGGGCGATACATGTTTCTTTTGCTAAAATATTAAAGCTTACCATAGTGATACAATTAGAGTGTGTGTAGGTGTTGGCACGTGGAAAGCGATAGATGCATTGGCAAAGAAAAGTTGAAATATGAGAAAATTAGAATGAATAACCAAATGGAGAGAAAGAACACTGGTTTGACTCGGAGAGAAGGGTCAGACAGACAGGCGATACAGACTTTCACAATAACTTGCAAGGAGATTTAATAGCAGTGGTGACAAACTCCCAGGTGCTTTCATGTTTCATTTCCATTCACGGAACTCTGGTCATCTGGCAGGAGTATTTTCTTTAAAAGTTAAATTTCCCACAATATGTTTCAATGAAATGTAGACCACCTGCGGTAAATATCATTACAGCCAATTTGAACTGCAATATTTCACAAAGGTTTTTGTGTTACATTTCCCCAAAGGTTCCATGTGTACAGTTTTCCCTCTATAAAAACGGTTGTGAGTATTCACATCATTTTATTATTCATGTTTTGGCCAAGACAGAATGTCTGCAGCACAGCTATAAATCAAATTATATTACATGTCTGAGTTTTATTGTTTATTTTACTACTCCCAACAAGTACTTTTACTTCAACTGCTAAAAACATGTTCAGCAAATAAAAAGCAACACGGCAAAGTGGAAATTTAAGCTAACCCAAAACAATTTAACATTTATATCGCACATTAAAAACACAACTTTATGATGTGTTTGTTCTGCTTTAATAAAATGTAGCATCATCCCTCAAAGTGTGTTTGGGCAAGTGTGATGGATTGAGTGAAAGCTGACAAGGAGAGAAGTGAATGATTGAGGGGGAGGGGGGATTAACAGGCAGGCAGGGGTTTTAGATTAATGACTACAGTATGTTAGCATGACGGGGGAGAGAGGAGAGTAGATTTACCTTTGGGTGATGGAGCAGCATTGCACATTGATGTTCTTTTCGTATGGCCCTCTGCACCTGAGAATTTAAAAAATCATAAAGAGATTCAAGGAGAAGCAATATCAACACATCATAACACTTAGTACTACAACAACAACAACAACAACAACAATAACAACGTCTTTAAGCCCTAAGTGGTTTTCTTTTATTAAAAATGTTACATTGTTACTAAAGTGCTCGCTTACTTTTATTTCAAAGTCAGACAAAATAATTCCCTAAAAATATTCATGATATGTTGCTTTCTAAAAAAGGTGAAATGCTTTCCAGCACTTACCAGCTAAGCAAATTGTGATTACATTCTTTTCTAGAAAGAGTCAATCTGGCTATTGTACAATCAAAGAAAATCAAATCTCACTCAAAAGCTCAAGCATGATGCACAGTGCAATGTGGCCCAGATGTGAAGTCAGAAGAAATAATTGTCATTTATATTGAATGGCCCAAAGATCAAGTCAACCTGGAGTGTTTTGGGTCTTAAACAAACATGTTTTAATCTTTCACACTTTAATCCATGATCCACAGGAGGCTGCAGCTAATATCTTTATTCAGGAGTTGTAAGTATTTGTTCTACTGACAATAACCTTAATTGGAATTCCACAAAAACAGTTTCAAATAAGTACTGAATGTAACACAATCTGTAATGAGCCAGCAGTGGAACTGAGGGACAGGTGCAGAGTTTAATGCCTCACAAATGATAGACATTATCATAGTAATTGAGTATTGTTAGCTAGCTTTGGTCCATTTCCCACTGTCTGTCTTATATGTCATGTGGGCCTGGTGCCGCAGCTGCTAGGTCATACTGAGATGTTAAAGAAGGAATTGTGTTATCTGGGCCTCATTGAACTACCTTAGAGGACACCTGAATGATATACTTAACACGTTCTTACATCTAGGTGTCACATGTGTTTCTAATCTTAAATTTGAGGTCTGCCACATTTCAGAATCATCAAATGGAAAAATGTATCTAAATCATAGCACTCACACAGCTGTTTCCATTGTAGATGTTGCCTGTAAGGGTGCACATTTTCATTTTAACTATGTGCCAAAAACTTTTTGCTACAATTATTGTCTTAAAGAAAAGCAGCCTGTGCTCAACGGGATACTAATTATGTGTGTTTGTAGTTCAAGCCACTTAAGTTGTAACCTGCATGTGCTACATGGGACATGCCACTGTGGGGTGGGGTGGTGTTCACAGGGACTGACACAAACTAACTGGGAGCCACCTACTTAAAATATTCTGGCCCATCTGAACGTTATATGATCCTGAACATAGCGTAGCCTTTTCAAATGGCAATGGCATCCGTTTTGTGAAGCTTTTATAGACAGCATAGCAGTTCGCTCTCAGCTAAAGGAAAATAGGAGAATGTTGAAATAATTTTCATGGACATTTTACTTTTTCAGTAATTTGATGTATTTTCCGTTCCATTTTATACATGTAAACATATGCTAAATAAACAGGATGATAAGAGTATGATAACTTACTGCAGGGGCTACTCTGGTGGTAGTGCAGATGTGAGAAAGAGAGGACAGGTGCCAACTCGCTGCGGCCCACCTCATTTGTCTCCTGCGACCCCTCTCCAGACGCTGCACCTTTCAGCTGCTGCCCCACGCCTTCCTGGTCCGCCCAGACCACGCCTCTCTCCCTCAACACAAGGTGCTCTAGTTCATGGTTCTCCATCTCGTCTGCGGCTGTGACATGCCCAGCCCCTCGCAACGTAGAGTAGTGCCGACTATAAGCTGGCAACAAGATGTTCACCATTCTGAAAAGCAATGGAAAAATATTATTGAGACATTTCTTCCAGGAAAATAAACACGAGTGACAATGAGATGACGTGCAGCATCTTCGGCTGCACTGAATTAGTTCTTAGTAATGTCAACCTACTTCTGCATACGCTTGTTCTCCTGATCCTGCAGCGCAGTCAGCTCGACCATCTGCTTGATATGTTGTTTGAGGTCATTAACCTGCAGCTCCAGTCTGTGGCAATGTAGGCTCTTATCTAAAACCTGAACAACACAGATAAATTAGTTCAGAAAGCATAAATGATGAGTCAATAAGCATTCTAACATAACAGTGTATTGAATTAGCACATAAAAAAATATAATAGGTGGTTAGGGGTCAGGATACTAGCGAGAAGATGCAAAGTTCGGTTTTCATCCATGTTTTATCAGAAAAGCTATCTGCTCAGGTTAAGGGAGAGGAGGGGAAAAAAAGAAAAGAACTCTGACGTAAAGAATCTACGAAACAACAGCAGAGAGAACATTTGACCGGTGGGTGCGTCATAGTTCTGGGTCAGTTCCTGGAAGAAAGGATAAAGAAGAAAAAAATAACATGGGTTTTAAGTAACTGGCTGCTGTGTGAGGGATGAGTAAAGGGTATTGATTTATTCTCTTCAGTGATCCACGAGTGAGCCGGAGAAATAAAATGAGCACGGTTCTAATTACTAGGAGAACAGATGGGAAGAAAACAAAGACAGTCACGACACCAGTAGAGACACAGCCTACCTTCCAAAATAAACAAACAAAAAACACCAAGCAATGAGTTTTGAAGGCTGTAACCCACATTGTGAAGTTTCTCTCTCGTTTGACTTCCGACATTAACTCAAAATATTACCTCCTGTCAGCAAGTTATGTAATTTTAGTAACTACTTTTAATCAGTTTACCTCTACTGATCTAATAATAGTCTGACAAGAATTCATGCACTCCATCACCAATGTCAGCGGCAAGTGCCGTTTGAATTCATAGAAACGTGGCTAGAAGCACTGTAGTTACACACATTATAATCAAAGATATAGATTACATTTAACATTGAAGCAATTATTTGTTTTAAATCATGAAATAAAACAATTAAACAAAACAACTGTGAAATGTAAATACTTAAGTCACAACAAAACACATATTTGTCAGTCAATCACTCAGATGGTAAATGTGAGTCAATTAGTTCTACTTACCTCTGAGGTTTGATCATTTGACTTCAGCAGCTTAATTTCATTCTCGACACGATGAAGCAAACCATCATTGTCCAGGAAGCGTGTTTCTGTCTCATTCAAACGTTTGTGAATGTGTAGCTGCCGAGAACGTAAGCTGGCAATCTTCCGCTCGTGCTTACAAGTAGCCTATTGAACGCAACAACAAAAGTAATTTAGGTGACATCATGAATCGTTCATTGTTTGCACAAGCATTAGTATACCACACTATTAACTATGTGGTCTAAGTAACAATAATTATAGCTGCTAAGAACAATGTGTCACCAAGCTCCAGTCAGGTTATAGTGATGAATCTAAAAATAAAAATAATAAGCATTAGTTGTTCATTGTTTGAGAAGTTAAAGTGTATCAATTCATTGTTGTCCAACTTACAACTTTTTTTAAATAATTGTTTTAGAATGCAGACCGATGATTCAGCACCACTCTCTGGTAAAAGCCCCAGTTTGGTTTGTATTGGATGAGAGTGAACAATTCTGCAAAGTTTGGTACTAATAATTCCCTTTTTATACTTTCAATGGCATTTACAGCTGGGCCTAACACCGGGACTCAAATGGCAAAGAGGAGCCAGGAGCTGTGGAGCAGTGACCCTGTCTTGTAGTGGTGTAAATGAGAGGCCAAGACAACTATAGAGAACAGAGAAGTGAAATGATGACTCAGCAGCTGATTTTCTGCGGGGATGATGGACTCTGTGGATAGCAGCGTAAGCATCAGCTACCTTCTCAGTCTTTTCTTTGGCACAGAAACATTGGACCTGCAGGTTGTCCTCCTCAGTGTACCGCTGGCGCAGCTCGTTCTCCTTCAGTTGTCTCTCCAGATCCAGCTGTTCTTTCCTGATTTGGGCCCTGCCCGAGAAGATTTGCTGCAGAGCTTCTGACACCCTAGAGAGAGAGAGAGAGAGAGAGAGAGAGAGAGAGAGAGAGAGAGAGGGAGAGAGAGTATGATGTTGTTCAATTGCAAGAAGGGCGGCATAAAAAAGATGTGAAAGTAACAAAAGTGATTGTCAAACTTTATAAAAATGGTCTAAATGGTCTTCTATTCCCAGCTTTTTTGCAATTAAAGGAGCATGTGAGATAATACCAGTATCACATATACTGTATGTGTAAATATATTTGTAATTCATATTGTCAAAATTGATGAATTGGTCCACATTAGTAGTTAGTATTTATTACAATACCTTGATAAACAGGAGTTTATTGAACTCTGGACATTTTTGAGGCTGTAGTGTTGTTTTTAACTGTATTATATTGAAAGGTGTTTTTTGTCCACTCTGATTTAACTACATGGGACAGAATATTAGAAACACCTCTTAGCATAATGCAATCCAATAAAACATCATCACAGGGATTCAAGCCAGATGTGATTAGAAGCGGGTGTGCCACATGTATAGGGAAAATTTATATTAATTGCTGTGCCAAGAGCTCTTACAAACCACTTGTCACACCAAAGGCCATGTGATATTTAATTGTTTTATCAACACGATAAAACCAGTTTAAACACAGTAATACAGCTAATAATGATAATGTGAAAATATACCAATTCATTTCATCAAATGCTTGCATGGCTAATACAGGTATTCTCCCCTATTAATTAATAATGATGTTAACCTTTTCATTTAATCTAGAGTTTCCACTCAATACCAGTTCTGGTCGGACTGAGCCGGAAAGATATTCTTAGCTGTATGATGTATACATGTATTTTTGGAACAGAGTTGCGGTGATATCACGATTGGATGCAAGTGGCTGTCTGGTTGAGTTAAAGCAATAGGAGAGACAGGAGAGACATGCAGGTAAATAAGACTGGAGAGCTGTCGCTGAAATGTGACTGCACTCTTCAATGTAACTCCAATGACGTAGGAGACGTCGTGGCCTTGCTAGACTGCTGAATTTTTAATAGCGTGAGAAGCGTGCAGCTTCTATTCAGAGCCTCTCACTGTGCGAGTTGTGAATTCTGATGCCAGTGAATGAAATGTGTGGGAATGAGACTCATTCAGCTTTTCCATGTCCCCCGCCCCCAACCCAAATACCCCAACAGATGCCACTGTGTGCCTTAAAAATAATGAATCAATTGGATGTGGTTAATCTGATTTATGTAAAAAAAAAAAAAAAAAGTGTATATATATCATTTGAATAAAAAGAAAGGTTCTGCACAGCTGTCCCTGTCAAATTAAAAATCCACATTTAAATAAAAGATAGTTAAGCTGTTGATTGTAGCAGCTATATAAAACACTAGTATTCTCTTATACACAGATATCTACTGTATATTTGGGGCAGGTAATAAATGAAAGGAAGTTGATTGAAAAGTAGCTGTACTCAGTGATATATGTTTTTGAATGGGTCACCATGTTTTAATGAAAGGCAAATAACAGGTAAGCATAGAACTAGCAGCAATTAACACAACACAAAACAATGCTTTCTATACCATGAATTTGTCTATAAAACTGTATTAATTACGGTCAATATTTTAGTATCTGGCTGCTCTCTGCAAGTCCATTGACAACAGTGGAGGTTGGTTGTGGAAAAGTTTTTTAAAAAGTCTTCCTGAAATAAGAATGGTATGTTGCAGAGCTCAAATTCTTACTCAGGTGCTAGTACGATATTGCAGTTTTATTCCCAAAACAATAACACTAAAACCTAACTACATTATAAAAAAGAAAAATAAATATTTTAAATGTTCCTCAATTAAACAGTATTAGTTGCCTTTGAAAGAGATTGGTAAAGAGGGACATTCGATTTTTATGAAGATGCACTGTCTTCCAGGAGGTTTAAGTGGCCATTTCGTGGCATAGCATTTCATAGAAGCAACACACACAAGTTGTTTAGCAGAAGTGGCATTGGATCACTAATTCTGAAAACTTTGTTTCCAATGCACTCTGGGTAGGTCAGCTGTCAGAAACACCACTAATACAATGTGTTGTGAGTGTGTGCGCAAGGCAGCACAAACAAACAAATAAACAGCAGCTGGCATTTTCAACTAATGATATCCACACCGACACTGTGAGTTACCGATAAAAGAGAGTAGAGTTTCTGTGGGTAAGAAAAAGCTGCTATGCTTCTTTCTACTTTAGCAACATTTTGCAAGTGCTGCTCCTGGCTGAAAACTACATGTGAACTTTGAGATTTTGTTTATAAAAGTAAAGGGTGAAGGTAGGCTATCTAAGCACAATGAAATAATTTCCAGACACAACAGTGTTTTAGCTTCTCTCCAGAATTATCAATATATTATACTGAACAGTATAGGTCGCCCTATACCATTTAAGGTGCAGCCTAAGAGCAGAGAGCATCTCGCACCTTTAAGTCTGAAGTCTCTACACTCAGCAAGTTGTTGTCAGGAGTGACAAAAGTCAGAGAAGAACCACTGCCCCTTTACATTGAAAAGAGACAATTGAGGTGGTTGGAGTGTCTGTTTAGGATGCTCTATGGACGCCGCCCTGTAAAGGTATTTAAGGCACGTCCAGCTGAGAGGAGCCCCCGAGGCAGCCCTGGAACACACTGGAGGGATTATTTATCCCATTTGGCCTGGTAATGCGAATGGGCGACTGTGGCTCAGTGGTTAGCAGGTCTGACTTTCAATCAGAGGATCGGTGGTTCAAACCCCGGCTCAGCCAATCTGTGTTGTTGTGTCCTTGAGCAAGACACTTAACCCTAATTGCTCAACGTTGCTGTGTCTACGGTCTACTGTATATCATGTAAGTCGCTTTGGATAAAAGCGGCAGCTAAATGAAATGTAACGTAATGTAACGTAATGCCTTGTGAACCCAAAGGAACAGTTGGAGAAAGTGGGCAGGGAGGAGAGATTCTACGTCATCCAAGTAAAGGCTACTTTGCCTAGTCTGTTACAACAATGACTTACCAAGTGTCAGAAATGATCCATCTAGCATTTTATATTTATGTATATGCATGTGTAAATACCTGATCCATTCCTATATGCATCATGTTATTTATTGTATCATAAATAACAATAAATAAAAAACCTTTAAAATATATAAGTCAATTGGAATAGCATATTTGATTGTACAACCTCGACCATCGCGGCTAATTTCCTCTTACACTGCCTGCAATCATCGTCTGTATTCCAATTAACATGTCTACAATAATAGAGTTTATTACACATAAAGAAACAACCTCTGGTGTTTCAGGTTGCAATCTGAATCAAACTTACGTAGATGCCTACCTTTTGAACTCTGCCTGTTTCTGAGTTGAGATCATGTTTGAAGCTGCAGTCACCATGTTCTTCTCATATTCATTCAGTTTTTTCTTCAACTGTAGAATCTTTAGAGAACATACATAGCAGTCAGAATAGAACCACACATTGAACAGTTTTTTTCTCTCAAAAAAAATAGAGCACGACAGTGTTGTTGTTTTGTATTACCTCTTGCCGTTGCTTCTCACATATCACTGCATACTGGCCAATGTGGCTGTCCAGGCTTACAACATTGCTTTTCAGCTGAAAGGTAAGGTAATAGAGAGAAATGAAATGATTCAAGAGAAATGTATACATCCATAGCTCAAGTATCACATCAGTTATACAACAATTGACAATTATAAAACAATACAATAACTTTACTACTAACCGAGGACTTAATCTCCTTGGCCCTGTTGGCATACTTCAGTGTGTTGTGGGTGTCATCGTATGAGTTGGAAGAGGGGCTAACATTGGCAATCATAACCGTCCTGCAGTTGCCCCCCAAGGAGTCTTTAAGTAGCCGCGTCAGCTTGCTGTCCCTGTACGGTATATGAGTTTTCTTACTCTAAAACAAATCAGAAAAAGAAAACATTAGCACAAATAAATAAGACAATTTTTACATTTGGTTTACAAAGGTGTACACAAACAAGCAACTTAGAGAACAAAGAACATGTGGTTTTATTTAGTTTACCTTTACATCAAATGAAAGTTTGAAATTAACAAAAACAGGAATGGTGATTAAAATTCAGTTCAGTCAACCGTCACACAAATCAGAAACGGTGCGTTATAGCTGTGGTATGCAGAAGAGCACAAATGTGGGGAAAGCCTTAATATGCATTCTCCATCTGGACAAGCTCAACAAGAGAAGCTTAGTCATATTACACTATTTGGTGGGGACCAATAAACCTAACGGTTAGCAAAATGCAGTATGGAGTGTTCACTTTAGGGTTAAAACAGGGAACAGTCATTCACAATACTAGTCTGGAGCCTTTCTGCAGCTGGTCTGTGAACACAGCTCAGTCTTTAATAATGGCATTAGATAGACTACAGCTGCTTAGGTGAGTCACAATCTCGTGGGCACTGGGATTGGAGAAAGACACATTAAAGTTAAGTAACAAAGGAGTGTAAAATAATCTCTTTTGGGGTTAGCAGCTGTGCCTGCACTTCTCCCTGGACAAACCCAAATCCTACATCTGGATTCAGACCTTAGTTATAGTTCACGTCAGGTCCAGGGAGTTTCGGGATAGATGTGCCAATTTGGAAAATGTCCTTTTTAATAAGAACATAAGAACAAGCATCCAAACTCATTATTTCAGCAAAGTAGGCATCTCAAAGTCAACTAAATATATTGTTTCAATGTGAAATTTCCACCTGCAAATTACAGGTGAGTGGAGGGAGTTGCACTAGTGTGAATGGGAGGTGTGAACCATCCGTGAAAAAGAAGCTCTGGCTTCAAAAGGAACCCAGTGACAGGCGGCTACGTCTGGTTATGCTGACCATGTGTTGCTTTGTTCCTACACCTTCAACTCTACATGATCACTCACATTGTTTTTCATCATAACAGACTACATAATACCAAATTCAAGTTCCAATGTATTTTTGTTGCCGTTGTTAAACAACTGCAAGAGCATATAGTAATTTGAACACTGGTTGTAAATGCTACTTGTTAACCAAGGCTAAGAGTGATTCCATAGATCATTTCACATAATTTGTTTCACGTACCACTAATGGATATTGAGACAGTTTCAGCAAAAAGGACAACGTTGTTTTCATTCAAGTTACCAACTGTGGCTTTAACAATACTACAAGGATCCGGAGGTCTCAAAATGTTAACAACCATACTTCAGTATTTTTCAAAAAGCTCAGTTTTCTTGCCAAACAAGATTGGCATAATAAAATGTATCCGGTTTGGACAACGCTTTGAGAAAGCCCCTTTTTGTTAGAGGAAAACACTGGCCTTGTGTGGATGGATGGCCAACATGGAGAGAGAGGATGCTGCATCAAATGTATCTGCATCGCTTTGGACATCGCCTAAGGCAAACAACTTACAACAAAAACCTCTGTGCAGCATAGCATGAGGATGACATACTGAACAGCCCAAACAGAAGTAGCGGACATTCTTCTTTTACTCAAACGAATGGCATGTCAGCGCAGACACAAGTGGGGACATTCTTTCCTGTAAACAATGGCCACAACATGAATTCCTTGTCTGCCAACAGTAAACACTGCAGCACCAATAATCATGGGGATAGGGTGGGGAAGGAGAGGGGATTTGTGGTGGGCGTTGGAAGTTGACCGGATCAAACTATGTCTATGACGGCAACACTCAAGAATGGTGAAGTGGGTATAAAACCAACTGGACACAGTTTTAACACAAGTATTAAGTAACCTGTTGAAGAAGGATCGCATTACAACATGGAGGCGATGCTTTTGCATAGCACTTCCTGTATGCATGTGGCCTGCTTGTGCCTCATCCCTTGAGACTGGTGTGTAAAATGAGATGACTGCTTGGCAGGTTAATGTATGCAACTGGAATGAAATAATACCCAAATACTCAGTTGACTTGCCTCTTCCCAGGCTCTGGGTTTTTTTACATGGAGGCTTGTTCTTAAGTTTATATAGCTATAACCACAATAATCCAAAGAATATAATGCAAAATGTCCATATGCAAAAAATAAAATGCTGACCACATACAAGCACAACAGTACTAAATACAAAACATAGTTGAAACTAATTCACTATAGTTGAAAACTGTTATTTACAAATAGTTGGTGATAGAGTGAATAGCTAATAATGTCACAAATAAAATATACAATTTATCAATACAGACTACTCAGAATGTAGAATTCAGCTATGTTTAAACTATATATCAGCAACTGTCTTTTGTTTTCCTCTTTTGAAGTCTGGAGAGTTATCCCTTTGTTTAATGTTTTTGTGTATTTGATTACCTTTATTCGTTTGAACTGTAGCATCTTGCTTTATTTTACATTATTTGTAAAGCCCCGTGGAACATTATTTCAAAAGTTTCTAAATAAATCATCATTCTAACTTTTGCTCGGCAGTGATTCACAAAGTAGCATTTCATTTGTTACCAAGCTAACCAAACACTTTGTTCAGTTTCTACAGTCTGACAGATGCTGCTGTGCACAGCCGTCTTCGCTAACCAGGAGGTGTCTTCTGTGAATCCCAAAGTGTTACAAAAACAGGCGCACAACACTGTTTGAATGTTAACTCCTTTGTGAACAAATCACTAATCTTAACCTCCAGCTGTCACTGAGACATCTGACAGACTGGTCCCAGCACACTGAAAATGTTAAACACTTATGTATTTAAAAAGATACCACATTTTCCATTTTCTATTTTCCGTGATATCTCTATTTCTAAATAATGAGTCAAAATGTTGTGTCCAAAACAATTAAGGGTTTCTAGGAACAAGTGGGCCCTGTGCTACTAGAGCATAATGATCTTGGAAAATGTAAAATGTTAACGTACATCCCCTGACTATTATATGAGCCTCTGCTTATATAATATAATTCATTGAACACAATGCAAAGGTTATAACACCATTTATAACTATATGAATAGGTATTGCTGTGGTTAATTTCATTGTTGACATTTCTTATTTTTTCCCTTATTTTGCATGAGGCCACTTAAATGCATGAAGAAAATTATACATGCAGCTTGTCTAAGCAATGCACCCAAAATCTGGACACCAACTTTTTGCTCTTGTTTCTAACATTGCTTTGTTTATTGAACAAAGTTGTTTTTATTGAGTTGTAATGGTATTTTTTGCAACACTGTATGTTATCTACATTATATACAGTATATGAAGGGGAATATAAACTCACCTTTGGGTCAGCAAGTGCATTGATAACATTTCCTAGGGCAAGAAGTGAGCGATTGATGTTAGCTCCTTCCCGCAGACGTGCACCTTTGGCGTTGGTGGCGCTGGCTCTCTCTGAGCCTGCCAAATCAATCAGGCTCATTTTGGCAATGCAGGCATTGGGATTGAGACTGGCGGTTTTGTCCTGCTGTCTTAAATATATCTGAGGAAAAATAATACAAAACTGGGAATTCAAGACTATCCAGAAGCAAATATTGGCGCAATGTTAGATGTTTGTAGTAAAACAAGATACTTCAAATACTTATCAACTTATAAAGTAAAGATATTTGTAACTGCCCATTTAAACGAAACGGTTTGCAGTTCAGCATTTGTATTTATGTTGTTATCTTATTCTAGGTATTGACATCATGCTACAACCCGATTGTGCCTTGGGATTTCAATAACACTGCATGGAAATACCTGAAATACAGCATGGGACCGGGAAGAGGTGGCATTCATGTCAGTGGGGTGCTGGGTCCTGTTGCGATTGCCAGAATCCAAAGCCTCAAGAATGTGCTCTGCAGATTTGGGCTGTATAGGAAAAACAAAGAAAATACATAGATGTTGTGTGTGACCTATTAAAAGGAACCCATTTTGAATCACCACAGCAACAGAAGAGTGAGGAGGCCCAACATTTACATTTACTTTTGGACAACCTCTACAGCCTTGGAAAATATGATTTTCTAATTAAAAACATGACAACTGAGGGAAACCTAAATAGGTTGTAATAAATAGACTTTGCAATGACACCAGTATTTACCTGTAATACACTCTATGGTGCTATGGAGGAGTCTATATGATACATGTGCTGCTACTGACCTGATGCAGTGTGAGGCCCTGAATAACCACTCCTTTAGAACTGTCCTCTCTGACTGCAAGAGGGCCGACATTAGCCAACAAGTCTCTGATCTGTTCATTGTAAACCTGTAAACAAACAACAAATATAACTGAAAACAACTCCAATCAAAACCACCCAAAGAGGTCAGTCAAGAGATATTTATGATTTAGTTAAATACTTCACCAACAAAATTACCATTTGTATATCAATTTTACAAAACCGTGTTGCCTTAAATTCTTTTAGATTATATTTTTTTTTCTCGCCTCCAAAGTGAAAAAGAAAATCTAACAACAGCAAAACTATATTACAAAAGCTGTTGACAAACTCTCAAACAAGTCGTGCATTATGATCCAAGTTTAACTTATCCAGTTACATGCTCAGTATGTTGTATATACATAACACATGCATTTACACTAAACCTTACGATTCTAAAATTCTAACATCTGGACTTGCATGTGCAGAAGTGTTTTTAATAGTAAGGTACTTCAAATAATCTTCTTTCAACGTGGAAGCATGCAAGAGAAACACATTCTAAAAGAATTGAAGTCCATACAGGGTGAGAAATAGGATATACAAATGGTAAATTAGTGGGTGAAGTTAGGGTATTGAAGGGATAAGAGTCTAAGTGAGAATCCCTTTGACACAAAATAAGAAGGTTCTGCAATGATACAGAGAACACAAAGAACAAAACAAACAAATAATCACCTCAAGATATGAGAATGCCACAGCAAACTCTTTCTCCTCCTTGGCCTCATCCATGCGTTTGAACAGCTCTGTCATGGTGCGGTACATGACTCCAGGCTCATTTTGGAAGCCTAACATAGTATGCGTCTTGCCTGCTCCAGTAGCACCGTAGGCAAACACTGCAATTGAAAGACCCATTTTAATAAAGTAAAACATGTAGATAAAAAATAAACACTTATAGCAACAATAGCAATGACAACATCAAACTTACTTTAGACAGAGTGTAACCACAAATCATAATGTGAAAAATGTAAGTATCAAACATAGAATATTTAAAAATGAAGCCCAACAGAGTTATGCTTATTGTGAAAAGGTGAGCCCAACTGAATAAAAATGATGATGTTTGAATCAGCCTATATTTGAAAGTGGGCTTACAGTATGTAATACTGTCACAACAAACATGTTATAATTATTCATCCAATATACACTCAGTAGCCAGTTTATTGGATACACTAATGCAGTGCAATACACACATCTTACAATAAATGCTACCTTCATAAGGGTTAGAATATTTAGTTATTGTGGAAACTGTTTTAGAGAGGAGTTGCTTCGACTGTATGATCATTTTGGAAGTTGCAGTTTGTGGTGACATTGAATTGTATTGCTGGATGGAAAGGTGTTTCTGTTATTTCAGTCACCTCATTTATATCAATGAGGTTAGGCTTTGCAACAGAAACGCATATTTGTATAAGTTCAACTGCACCACAAACTAAAACCCACAAAAGGTACATTTAAATTAGGACCTCTTTAACAAAAACTGAGCATTATAACATTCATGAAGGTAGGCTTTATTGCAGGACTGCTGAATTAGACTACATTAGTTGTAGCTAGCTGTACCTAATACACTGCCACAGTGTGAATATTGTTCAGCGGGATCAAGAGTTTTTGCTGCTCTCTGCATCTTTAAATGGATCAATGATGACTCTCTAAAGCCAAATTTGTTTTAGGTCCTGTTTACAGTGGGTACACTAGCTGTCAAAATTTCCCATTTGTGTTGATTTAAAACACTGGTACTGCACAGTTTGTGAGCTAGTGACCAGCAAGTGAACCTTGGAGCAGACAAAGTAAATTAATAGCAGCCAGCAGTTCCAATTAATGATACAGCAGCATGAGTCAGCAAGCCAAAATTCAAATTGAAAACACTGTTTTTACTTGGTGTGGCTCATAACTGCATGTGAACTTCAGTATTTGGTCATGCTGGATGTAAAGAGAGGCAGTCAAAAATCCAAAAAGGTTTACTGACAGCTCATTTTATTACAGAGCCCCTTAGGGGTCACGGAGGGACTTTTTTCCCCCTGAACTACTCTTGACTTCCCTCACAATGAATAGTATGCTCCCTTACTTTAAATTTTGCACTATGTGAGCTACTGTTTTCTTGAAATCCTGTGGTTTATTTGTAACACATCAGTCATATCTGATTCAAAACCCTGTTTGCCGTAACATGTTTTCTTGGGTAAAGTTAATAAAAGCAGTAAAGCATAGTCACAATATAGCTACCATAGCCATATTCATAACATCTTTGATATCAACAGATCCACAGCTTCAATCTTAATAACCAGGCAGAACAGTGGTTGTATATAATCAATAATTAGCATCTCGAAAGGAGTATTTAGCAATAAAAACACAATATAAAGTGTCACATAATAATAATTTTCTGTAGACCAACACACTATCTGTTCCTGTACATATTATTTATTACCTGTGCAGTTAAATCCATTCATCACACCGTCCAACACTCCTTTAGTGGTGCTCTCAAAGATGTCATCTTGGGTAGAGTTCTCACCGAAGACATGGTCAAAAACAAACTTAAGGTCTTTGTTAGCCTTTTTGTTGACATTTCTGTTACGTATTCTTTGTGACCCAAAACATGATGTATCCTCTTCCTTGGGGTCAAATATGAGCATGTGGTTGTCAACAACCTGGACCACATTTCGACAGTTTTCACGCTTCTCCCTCTCGCTAATTGGCCTCACTCGAACAACCACCTTCACGTGGCTGCACACGTCACTTGCCATTTTGGTCTTTCTGCATTGACTGAAGTGATGCTGCAAAATAAGAAACAAAAAGGTTAACTATAATGTCCACATTGTAAATCGAAATCATCAGTGTCATTTTTAACACTATGCTCAATGAATCATAGACATTTAGAAAGAAACAGTGTAAGTGGACATAAGACAGCAGGCAATGGAATTTTACTTTGAGTCATATTGAGGGTCTGAGGATAGAGGGTGTCATATGCTGTAAAGATTGTAAAGCATGCGAGTCAAATCTGTGATCTTGGTCTATATAAATAAGATAACATTACTCTAGGCTAGTTAAACCATGGACATCCTGTATGAGGGCTGGGAGATCAGAACACCCATGCAATAAATCATAATCTAATGAAGGCCATAACATTTAGTTGCATTGAAAATGTTTCAGAGATGTCTTGATTCAAATTGATGGTCATTTTAGGGCCCGTAGTTTTGCAGTACTGTTGAATTGTATTGCTTGTGCACATTTCGTAATATCTAATAGGATCTAATAGGCGACTCATCCTCATTGATAAAGCTATAAATAGGTTTGGCATATGATGAATATATTCCAAATTATGTTGTATAAATACACTGGTTTTAGCCAGTAATACCAAATAATCTGGCAACTGAGTGTATACACGTGCAAAAGCAAACTGGTGTTACTGGCATTATCTTTGTGCAAACTCCCGTCCCTACCATTGCACAGAGAACAACACAAATGATTATCATGCTCTGTGGTTACATTTTACAATGAAACTGGTGGACTAACGTTGTAATAACTAAATGGCAGTTACCACCTGGATTAAAACCCAAGACGATAGATTAAGAGACACGGGAAAGCAACACAACACAATTCAAACCTTGCCTAACAGCTAACCTAATGGATGATATAATTACCAACGTTACTCTCCAGATACAGAAGGGCACGCCAGTGTTTTACTGTTAGTTAAATGATACAAACATGTTGGCTTTTTTGTTTTTACTCAAGTACACATTACAAAGCCGCTGAAAACGTAAACTCGGCTAACGTCTGCTAACTACAATAGCTAACAGCTCTTGCACAACTTCCACCGGTGAGTTAGCGTTGCTTCCTTTATGTATCGTTCGAATTCACCGCATTATGTCTTACCTTTTGTTATTAACGGTTATCTCTCATTCCCTGTCACACGTTTATTTTTACACACGTAGCTCGTATTGTAAAATCAATTCGCTAGGGAACAGTGGACAGCTCGATAGCCGGTCTTGGCTAGCACGACGAGCGCCAATATTTTCAAAAACAAGACCTCTTCCTCGTCGCAGCACATTGGACGCGCGTCTCCGGTCATTGGGCGGATCGCGGTGACGCGCCGGACATGCTGTTGCAGCTGAAGGTGGAGCTACGCTCTGTTCCACTACGGTAAGCTACTGATGCCTTTCAGAGGTGTAGACACGTTTCTCCGTCACAGCTCACCTTCGTCAAACATGTCTAAATGTAGCTGAATGTCAAGTTGCGACATTCCCCATCCGGGAATTCGGTCGACAGTTCGTGTAGGTAGTCGCGCGTGGGCCCCCAACATGGTGGCATAGCAACAACATCCTATGCATCGCTCCATCGTCAGGTATAAAACGCACAGCCACTGACGATGTAACAACGTTACAGCGACTGCACGCGCCTGATAATGAGTTCATAACCCCACTTATCGCACCTGAGGTTCGGGTGTGTAAGTTAACTCCATTCTTGTTAGCGCTGGTGTTTGTAGCAATGTAACTAACTAGTTAGCTATCGTCAACCTGCTTCACACAAATTGCTTGTTTTTGTGGTACAACAACATGGCAACATACACTTGAATCCACGCGTCTGGTGAAATGAGACGCAGCTAGCAGCTCCCAACTAGCTGTTGCTCAGACTGCCGTAAAGTAGCTCACGCTCGTGTGACCTTTCAGCCCCACTCCTAGCTTAATGGCTATAGCGACTAAGTAGCCATGGCGATACGAGAATGGGGCCTTGATACCTCCTCCTCTTCCTCCGCTTTCTCCTGAAATCGTTTAATAATACCGCTATCCTGTCCCTAGTACCTTGCACTCACCTTACAGTACTGGGAATGGGCCAGAGGGGAGGGGTGTCTAATATACCCATGTATCTATATTGAGTTGTAACAATGACACAGATAACAATAATTCACAAGTGATAATTAGTTTGCTCCAAACAGTCAATTAGTTTGCTCCAAACAGTCAATCGTTCTTTCTCTTCACTGCTCTTCTAGTAAAGGATAGCTTACCTTACCTGAATGATGTAAAACAATCTTAATTTACATCTTGATGCTGACTCAATATTTTATTGTCATCTTATCAAATATCGTGTTAAGCTTTGCTACCATTGAACATTTACTTTGTGTTCACCAATGCCTGGTGCAAATTAGTTGAATTCCTTCAGCTCCTGCACATATTTCTATTTCATTAGAAACATGCGTCACTAACTCATCTCTGATTTTCAATGCATCTTGTTGCCAGGAAACACCTGCATACCCTTTTAACAATGTGGCTCACTGCAGGCAGTGTTGTCCATGTAGAATGCCAAAATGTTGAACTAATTAACCAAAGATGTACTTACTTGTATTGAGGATGTGGTGGTGAGTGTATGAGCCACAGATGTGGGCTGCACAATATATCTGCAAGTTTGGACTTGATGTCGGCCTAATATTTGTGTTCCAAGTTATTTTACTTGATCACTACTCCAAATAATAGCATAGTTATACAAACCCTTTATTTGTAAATATCTGGTCACACTGTTACAAACCCTGCTCCCCTAAATTGGTTTAAACACTTTGTTCCTCTTGTTTTCTCTATAGATCATTAAAGGGACCATGTTTTTTCCAGTGTGCACCAACCCAATGTTATGGAAAACAAATCCCACTGTGTGGAGAGCATGGAGGTCATGGACGTTGAGCCTGCACTCTTCTACAGCGTGTGCATCTTCTGGCCCTGGTCCCCTTGACAGATCTGAAGAACCGTCTTCTGTTTCAACCCAAAAACCTCCTCACACACCTGTTATGCTTAAAGAGGTACTTCATTACTTAGACGTCCAGCCAGGTCAGGTACGTTTTCATCTTTGTTGTTTTGTGCAAGGTTTTCGAAAGAAAGTCTGTTTGTTGAAGTCAAAGCTTCATTCAGATCAAATAAATGTAAAAGTATTTTTATCAAAAGCAACATTGTCAATTTACATTTTTTTTATTACCATTATTGCCAATATAATGTATTCATCCACTGATGTATTCTCCTAGAATGTGTTCAGGATATAGGCAAATCGGATGTGTGTCTAAATTGAATGTCATGGACTTCTCAGTGATATAAGTGATTAGGTCGTGTTTTTATTTTTAAGCATTGCTGTTTGGTCTGCTTTGGTTGCTGTGGTAATGGCATAGGCATGCAGACTCATACTGAGAGGTGTTTCTTATATTATGTGTCAGGACATTGGAAACACCAATGAAAGTCATACATTTTGATCCAACACCACCACTAACTACATTCTCATAAATGACAACAGCAATGTATATTTTAATCTCCACAAAGATAACATGTATTGCAGATCTGTTGTATTAGTTTAGTAACAAATACTTTATTTGGTTTTAATTTGTTTTCAAATGAAATGTCTTAAATTGTTTTCCAAATGTGTGCATCATAACACCTCAAGAGTATATCGTTGTTATCTGAAGATAGCTATTAGAAATTACCTCTTTACTGATCTCTTTACCGAGATGTTTGTTGCTAAGGTAAAAAGGCGCTCATGAATTGGACAGGGTGTCAACAGCTTGGCTTTCCCTTAATGTATGTACTACCAGGACAGATGGGCATGAGTCAAAAGCCTTCTGGTGTGGCAGGCAGCATTGGAGAGTGATGCCCCCCCATATAATGCATGGTCAAGACAGGTGGGGGCCATGGGTCAACAACTTAGTCAGGAACTGCGCCACTGTAAGGCTGTTGGCAGGACACAGGGTGCTGCGTCGCTCCTGCCTGAACTTTAGCACCTCTAAACTCCTCCGCTGCCCGCCCATTTGCCAACTGTCCCAAGACAGCTTGCCAATCAGATGCTACTAAAAACAGTTTGATAGATTTTGTTTTTTGTGCAGTACATGCTGTAGACCTCACTTAGTATGACGTGTTGTGGAAATCTTGTATGGTTACATCCACAAGTTGTGTCTTAAATGTTGCTCAGCTGCAGATGTCAGCTAATTTATTTATTTATATGATGACACGTGTATTGTTGCAGTTATACAAGTTCTATAAGCACAGCAACATTACAACCTGATTAGGGTGCTGCCATATTACACATTTATAGAGCTAAATCATCACTCTGTAAAGGCAGCCACATGCCCTGTCAGTCTCATCTGAATCTGAATTCTGACATGACTCCCTGACAGAGCTGTCATTAAGCAGTCAAATGTGTGGTGGTGTCACTAACAGATCAGTTTCTCTGAGATTGAAAACCTGATATCAGACAAGTGTCCACTGAAATCAAATAGAGCAGTGAGATGTATAATTTGAACAGTGGTGGGCCGTCAGGGCCAGCTAAGCCTTCTCTGCTGGCCTAAACAGAATCACATAGTTATAGCTATTTTATAATTTAATTGTTTTTCACAAATACACTACATGTATTATAATTATTTTTGCCTATTGGCTTATTTTCTCATTGCACAGCTCCTGTCTTTGTCTGTTGCTCTGCTTGCAGTCGCGCTGCTTCCAGTTTCTGTTAAGGAGAGCTCTCATCCAATCAGATTATATGTCGCTATGGGAGAAGACGGTATTGTTGATTGTCATAGACTTCAACAAATCTGATCTTTAGTTTGACATTCTGGGTGTATTCTTTGACACGTCCAGGGCCGTCTTCAATGTGGCCCATGGACGTGTGATTGGTCACAGGGCCAGCGTGACCATGAACATGCGCTGTGATTGGTCAGTAGACCAGCATGACTTAAGTAGCTGCTAGCAAGCAGAACTCAGGAGTAAGAACAGTTCAGGCTAAAACATAAGAGAAGTTATGTCATTTTTACTGTTTTACTTGGTGTAGTTGAGCTGTGCCGGTACGCTGTGCCGTTACCGGTACGCTGTGTCGGTACGCCGTGCCGTTACCGGTACGCTGTGTCGGTACGCCGTGCCGCTGTGCCGGTAAGCAGCCGCAGCCCGTTACCCGGTCTGATATGTATACAATATCATCGGCACAGAAGGCCGAGGGAGAAAATGTCTGCCACTGAATTTGAATGACTATTGTAAAATAATCACCAAAATGTAATTGCTCTTGTCAGCTGAAGCAGAGTATGTATGAATGGAATACTTAAGCCATGATGGGTGTCGGAGCATATACTGCAGTTAAACCAAAGTGTGTAAATGGAGCCTTTCAGTGCCCTGCTGCCTCCCACACACAGGCCGTCCAACTGTAAATGTGTATAAAGGTTGGTAATTTGCATTGCTAGATTACACTGTATTTTCATTGTTTTACAATCGCCATCATGCGGATTGGATCCAGATTGATAGTTTTTATGTTTCTTCACTGAAAGCATACATTCGCTTAACAAAGATGTACACAGCTCATCTCTAATTTACTTCAAGGGAGGGGTGGGGGGATATGACAGAAATATTACATTGCAATTTTTTTCAAGAAGTATCACAAGAGGTTAAGTGTTCTGTCTTGTGTGTGTGACAGTGTGCGTCTGTGCTCAAGGACACAACAACATGGTTTGAACCACCGATCCTCTGATTGAAAGTCAGACCTGCTAACCACTGAGCCGCAGGATGACGCTCAAGGACCTCTTGTGGTTGCGATGACTTTCCCAAAACACATTTTTTATTGTATGTTTCATACTGCCATTGACTCCCGGCTGACTCCTTACTTGCCACTCTTTAACGCGCTGCTAGAAGCCGCAAGTGATAACACTGCTGAGGGCATCGCTCACCCCAGCCACTACTTTTATTATTTTTTATTAATAGTATTATGATGTTTTTACTGTTTGCTGCTCTGTTTGGTTGTTTTAATGGATTGAGTGTTTCCTTGTTGATTTTGTTAGGTGTCCTTGAGTGTTTTGAAAGGCGCCTATAAATAAAATGCATTATTATTATTATTATTATTACTCTGCGCCCAGAAATACAGTGAGAAACAGTTTGCACACTGTTATTGTTTTGGACAGTGTGTTTGGCTAACAGCTAACAGAACTACCAGTACACACCCTGCGTACCTCTTAGCCGCTGCTGTGTGGCTCACTTTAATTGTTCGATTTATTATTGTTATTTTTTTTACAAACTGCTAACAGAACTCAGTACACAGTCATCTCGTACGCTGCTCTGATGCTCACATAGATTGTTATTTTGTTTTTGTTTGATTGTTGTTGTTTTTTGTCGGCAAGTTTGGCTAACCAACACAGACACAGTGGGGCGGAAGAGTTTGCCCACTGTTATTGTTTTGGACAGTTTGGCTTACAGCTAGTGTAACTACCAATGCACACACTGATATTCTGATCAAATACTTCAATATCGAGATTACAATATTATAGGGTTGACCATTTATGCTTTCAGGAAATATTACACAATGAGATTTTTGATAAATGATCATAAGTAATGTGGATATAATGAATGATAAAGTGTGGTAAATAATAGTACAGTTATAGTAATGGTCTAGTAAGCTCAGAAAATGACATCACATTATTGTAATGTTGCTTTTTAAACCAAGAAAAGACAACACTTATGCCATATTTCCATATCCAAAATCGAAGATAATATCTAGTCTCATGTCGCAATATCAACATAATATAAATATATTGTCCTGCCCTACCCAAAGGGTCATTGTTGTGATTTGTTATTGTGAGCATGTCCGCATGCGCTGACGGTTGCCAATCAATTTCATGTGATTGCTGGGGATGCCTGAAGCATTTCAAAATCTTAAATTAAGATCACTTCTTTATTAACATGTAATTGTGATGTACTCCGTCTATTGGATAGTCAAATCTGTTTGCAAAAAGAAAATGAGAAATCCAGGATTTTTGATTCACTGGTAAATGCATTCTTTGCCACATATTGAGCGCACAGAAAGAGAGTGAAACAGCACACAGGGACACAACGCTACAAAACTGGAATGGGATGGCACAGGATTTAATTGTTGTGTTATCTAAGCAATTGGAGACTACAGCTGTTGCCATCTTTGTTGTATACAGCTACAATGGGTAGAGGTGTCGTTCAGGTCTGTAGCAAGGTTACTTGTAGAGGCTGTTTACTTGTTCACTCAGGGTCCATGTCACTCGGCTCTGCAGGAATCCAACAGTTCTTGCAATACATTCAGCTGTCATTTCCAAATTCTGGCAGAACCTCTTTCTCTCTGTCGTTCCTACTCATCTAACATTACCACAGCTACAGCTCAGAGCCTTGAATCCTTCAGAAGCTGGATTCACTCACTTGTTCACTGGAAGACAGTTAATTGTCTTGGTTATGCCAAAACATGCATAAAGCAGCGGACATCAAGAGAAATATTTAGCGGGTGGACCGAACTATACATTTCATAATTTCAATTATTTATTTGTATTTACGTTTAGTCTCATTTATATCATGGACAAAAAGCTTGTCAGCAAATATTTTGTTGACAACATATACACTCTATACACAGGCCGGGGTTTACTGAACGTTAGTAAGAGACCATTTAACAAAATTGTAAAAATAAATATCCAAATTGTCCATTATAAACATCCATCACAGTTTACCAACTGACCTCTTGGTTAAACTTTGACCTACTAGCAACAGGAAGCCCTTAACCTCTGGTTTTACCTCTACATAAAGTGGTATCTGAATGAGGTAAGCCATTGGTTGTTTACAACCTCAATGATCATCTGATCACCCATCTTTTGTCCCCTGTTGGACCTCTCTTCGGCTGTGTTGGCACATTCTGAAATCTTAACAATTACTTTCAAGAGTAGTGGAGCAATGTTATCGTTCAGCTGTGGAAGTAAAACCCACATTGTCATCAGCTATATTTTTCTATTAATATTGTAACAGTTTTTACAGAATGCATTATTCAACTTGTCCATCAGATAGAGATGTTTACAGTCAAGACCTGGGAGTGGCCACAGTTTTATCTGGGGAGGTCAGTGAGAGCTGGAAGGACTCAACTTGACTGTCCGCTACGACGATAAGCTTTAAGGTGCACACTGGCAGAACCTGCAACCACTGTAAACTAAAGCGAGCCATTTAAAGAGTTTAAATAACGTTTTTTTAAACTGTGCTATTATCACAGCTGTGAAGCAACAATAATAAATCGCATTTTTTTTCTGTTTAGGTTGGTCCTATTGCTTTCATGAAACTTCCCCCTCAACTTGTTAATACCATGGTTATGTAAAAGCATGGGCTGAAATGGACGAAGCATGAGAAGTCCTCCACTGGCACAGGCTGCTTGCGTAGGGGACCTCCGCTAGAATAGATTAATGAGCCATCAGCTGAGAGTCCAGGGGAAAAACCCTGTGCTGCTATAGAAGGAGAAACGAGCTGCATACTCTTACATTTCAGTCTCAACACACTCCCTCTTGTGGAATTTATGAGACCATAAGTGTTAAATCTCCTTTTTTGGATCAATGTCAGTCTTTCAACAATCAACACCTTTGTTTATTAGGATTAGGCCAATAAAAACTATGGCTGGACAGTTACATATGATGATAATATGGCAGGAGATTTATTATTCCTTACAATTATCAATTATCAGCTTGACGATATGTCAGAATTAACAATTAAAATGTTTTTCTATAGTTTGTAATTCAAATATATTTTGGCGTTCATATGATTATGTTGCTGTCATGCATAATGCCAGTCATTTAGAAATGTCCACATACACATTCTATCCTGTTCACACTCACAAAATGATTTAATTCAAGTCAACTATGGATCTTATCTCTGCCTCGCAACAACAGTAAACAGTAAAATCTCTTCATTGTGGAAACGTTTTAGAGGACCACCAAAGCACTGGAATCTTGAAGCCTGGGGTCATCATGAAAGTAACAGAACGCAGGTGGTCGTCGACGTGGAACCTGCACAGAATAAATAGCAGAAACCAGGCTAGGCTCATGATGACAATGGAAATAGCACAAAATCCAGCAAAACAGGCAAACCACAAATCACAGGTGTTGTAGCTTGTTAAGGCCCCGAACCACAGCAGTTGAGTGGTGCATTTTTCACTTCCCCTGTTATTTGGGTTATTTGGCTGGCTGTAATTCGGACACATGATGAGGCACTCTGTTCTATGGATGGATGACCACAACGCACTCTGCCAGCTGCTACTTCTCAGTGTTTTTCTTTTCTTTTTGCATTTTTGGATGCAAGATAGAACACAGGCTAGAATAAGTAGTGTACAGCTGTGTGACACGAGTTGCCATCTGTTTTATCTGTAATTTTCCATTTTTCCATTAAATGTGTTGTCTTTTGTGGAATGTATAGCTTATGGCGGTTGTCAGGGAGGAAAAATGCATCAATGTTTAATTCTAGTTAATCCAGCATATCTTCAAATGTGTCCCCTAGTGTGCTAATGTCAGCAGATGATAATCTTTTACTGGGTACTGAGTGTACCAGCTTGTAAAGAAGTGCATTGATGGGGTTAATATGATCTTGTCTCATTTAATTAGTTTGAAGTCTTACAGCTGAATTTTGGGCCAGCTGAGGTGAGAAATGACTCTCTGAGTCTACAGTACACGGAGCACCATGTACTTTCGTGCAAGGCTATTAAGAAACTTAATATACAATCTATAAAACCTTTATTGTAAAACTGACGGGCAGCAATAGAAGGAAATCTAAATATATATGTTGTATATATTCTCGGTACATGAGCTGCAGTGTTTGACATGCATGCTATTTCAGATATAAGATCCTTTCCTTGTAAGCAACATTTGTGTTATATTTAAAATTCCCAGCACCAGCCAGGTGAAGCACTGTTGTGGATACAAGCAAAAGGGTAATATGATCTTGTCTCTTCAAATTAGTTAAAAGCCTTGCAGTTTCTGTTTGGGCCGTGCAGCTGAAGCCTGGAAATTGCTACAGAAGTAAATATAGAGTACAGGGAGATACAGTAATTCAGCAACCCTTAACATGTTGTCTTTTTTGTAAAGAACTATGTAAAATGGGTAAGACAGATGCTTTACACATTACGTTTTATTTATTTCTATAAAATGTCTCAGTCAGTGTCCCTGAAGACATATCACTTTATGAATGTTTCAAGATTTTATTGTAATCTTTTATCTTTATATTTCATCTATAATCCATTGTGTAGTTGTAGGTACTAAATTATATTTTAGTTGTAGATGCAATGCTTAAGAATTACCTTTTATTTACATCTGACAACAGACACTGAAGTTACAGCTAGACAAAGTCATCTGTCGCATATGATGCACAGAATAAACACTATCTCTATTATCTGGATCAAGCAACTTGTTGTTTTCTGTGCACAAAATATGCCACCACAACCTCTTCTGGGCCTTTAATGTTTTTTTCTTTTTTTCTCTTTACACTCCTTTTTTGGGAGCACTGAGTAGTGAAAGAGGAGGCCGGTAAATAATTGATCCTCGTAATTAAACACTCCAGCCAGGGATGCTGGGGCTGATTGACGGCCAGATATTAGGCCCTTGTCTCGTAAGGTTGCAAGTTTAGTCTGAGGTTATCAGTGGCCAGAAGAGTCTTTCTCCCTCCCTGCCTCATTACTTTCATGAGTAGAACATTTCATAGTGGAGCGGTGGGTGGGGGTGTGCTGTGAAGACAGTCTGGGACTTCATTAGCCAAATGGGGTGCCTCAGTCTACAGAGCGCCAAATCGTTCAGCTTTGCTGAGCAGACGGCCCTTTTGTGGGTGCTTCACCACACTGTCTTGTTGAGTTGTTTTAGCCCTTTCATCTTACACGTTCTTCAGCTTCACTTAAACAACAACTTCAACAGACACAGTAAACCTTCTTGTGCTACTTGAGCAGATGGTGTCTATCATCATTTTGCTCAAGTAAATTACCCTCCGACCTTCCAAACTATATTTGCTCACCTTTTCAGTTTTCCTACATTGCTTACAAAGCTGTTTAGCTCACATCATACAGTAAATGATATTGTCCAATAAAGCTCAAATGCTCTCCTAAAAGTAAATTATATCCCAAATGTTGCACTTTATTAATGTTTGATTGAATTTGCCATAACAAAGTGTGTGTGTGTGTGTGTGTGTGTGTGTGTGTGTGTGTGTGTGTGTGTGTGTGTGTGTGTGTGTGTGTGTGTGTGTGTCTGTCTTTACAACTGATGCATGCACATAACAGTACATGGTACAGGGGTAAACTGGAGAAGAGTGCTGCTACAGCATACATTATTGAGTTATATTTGCATGTAGCTTTAATAACAATTATTGAAATTGTATAACTCTATACGCACATGTATCCAATATTGCTAAACTCACTGGAAACCCATCCTCAACACTGAATTGATACTATTACACCGGGTTTTATTGCAATATTTACATTTGTTCCTGGTGTGTGAGTGCGGGTATGCTAATCAGATACATGCCCTGTGGACAGCAGATGACTCATTCCTGCAACACATCTTCAATTGGTGTTTGTGTGAGGTCCAACTGCATTATCTCAGTGGTCTTTCTTTTAAATATGTTCAGGATAATTATAAAACAAAACATTCATCATGCAGTCTAGTTACTGTTTATCACTTTTACATTTAGGTATGATCATATGCATTGGGATGCATTATTTCTCTGATTGATTCTGATTTTAAACAAATGGTTCCACTTCTTGTCATATCATTATTAGACCATGAAAATGTGCTGATCGAAAAATGTATCTTAATTTTCGTCCGATTTGGGCTTGCATAAAGGTTGATCTATCACAAATGTTTCAATGTCTTTGTGTAAAAACAGAAAAATATAAGCATTCATTGATTCCCAACATGGGACTTTATATACTTTGCTGCAGCAAATTGTTTGTCATGTTCAACATGCTTCCCCTCTTGCATGCAATTATGTTTTGAACAGCAATCTCACTTTGCAGTATCACTAAAGTCTACCGCGGAGCCCGGCCACATCTTCAAATGCGACAACCAGGCTGCCATATTGTAGACAGGACAGATGTGTGGTGATGCGCGTGGAAGCGGTGATGTAGATACAAGTGACCTGATCTGTGAACACCAGCCAACACACACTTGCTTTTTGTGCAGTGTCATCAAAGGTGTGGCCCATTTCAGAAAAGGGTTTTGTGAGAACCCACAGATCGCAAATGGTGGCAGTGTTGCGTTTTAGAAATGAGTGTTGCTCTCAAATTGCAAACATATTTACGAATCCTACTGTGCTCTCAACTGCTTACAGGCTGCAAGTATGGCATTTGCATATTAAGGGTTGAAAGAGGTCAAAATTAGCAAGAGGAAATGATCTCATGTTGTAAATTGCAGCTTGCACATGTGGTGGAATGGGCCCCTGGCTTTTGACACTGTGCAATGCAACGTCAACAGCAGATTGTGGAATACATGCAAGTAGCATGCAGACAGGGTAATTCTACTCTTAACCTGATCGTCGAAACGAAAGAGAAAAAAAGAGATTTTCCAATTGTATAAAGTATTATAAACCATGGTCTTAAGGCTAATTTAAAGTGTTGGTAATTTAAAACTGATGTGATTTCTCTTGATGATCTTTCTCAGCATGTGTTCCTGCATCCTAATGATCTTTTTTAAACTGCTGTTGCACCTTTTCTGATAAAGTCAGTTGCAGTGACCTTATCTGTGTATTCAACATTATCTATATTCCCAGCAGCATCCTGATGAAGTGCTGTTGTTCTCAGCTGGAGGGCTTCCACTCCTTGCCTACTCTGTTTCCCGACTAATTTGGCAGGGAAGAGCATGTCCGCTCGACACTACATGACACTACTGACCTAAACCAGTAGCAGAAATTTCCTTGCTTCCTTTTCACAAGTTCTTACACAGTGTCGACTTCCACAGTTTCACCGGAGTGTCCCTACATAGGGTTGCCTTTTTTTAATATAAACTAGCCTATATTGCAGACGCCTGGCTTCATATGAATCTCTTAAAAACCTGCTTGGTTCTTCTTGTTCTTTCTGAGGACCATTGCATCAATTATAACATACTTCCCCCACTTCTGAGCCACCAGCCAGCTGTTCTGCTCATTTTCTAATGTTAAATAGTTGACTATCCAGCCGCCAAATGAGGCAATGTAAACAACTTAATGCTAAATCTACACACTCTTGTCACAGCGTCTAGATGAGCATACATTACCACAGATTCACCAGTTGTAATTTGCAGATGGCTTAATTTCCAGTACACAGAAAGGAGAGAACAGGCGTGGGCTGACACTAGAGGGGAGGTTTAGAGGGCGTTAACATTTTTTGATTTCATGACTGAGATAAGTCCCAAACGGTCGACTCTATCTCAGCAATGGAAGATTAGGACTGATTTAAAACAGTAGATGACGTTTTGAGCCATTTTCAACATTGCAATGTCAATATTAAAACCAGCATTAACCTGTTTAATCACAGCACAGTCATATTATTGGATTCACAGATAACTTACAGATGGGCTTTGGTCACACCTTCACCTGTTGCTGAGTACCTGGAGGAAATCACATCGGCAACAGTGTTTGGTGTTGTCACTTTTATCCTGACTGTCCTACTGAGGCACGGCTCCCACTCACAAGCTTAGGTACCCTCTAGGCAGCCATGGGCTCCTGAGACTTACCACTACCCCTCAAACACTGTTGTCAGGGATTAAAAGCTCGGGGCCAGCTAATGGTCATTTTTCCAAGTTGCAGCTCAAAGTGTGACCTTTGGTTGTTTCTGCCTTTACAAACTACAGGTCTGTGCCAGCTCGTGGGATGGGAAATATAAGCGTATGTACTGTGGGATGATTGAAATCTGCCAACCAGCCTGGTTGTAGGTCTTTGAATTGCTACCCACACCCACACATTTGTCGGAGCTCTGTATGAAGGAATTTCATAAGCAATCAGTAAAGAAAATACTAAACATTGTCTTAGGGGAAAGGCCCAGGGGAACTTAATAAAAAATCAGTACATCGCGCTGCACTGTGAAGCTTTGCTCAGATACCAGTCCTTCCCCCAAGCCACTGTCCACTGCCCCCACCCCATTCCCTAGTTCTTTTCATTTCAAATTGTATTGTATACCCAGTCTTCAAACTACTGGAAGCATCTTCTTAAATGCCTAGAAGTCTTTTCCCTATTACCATGCCTTCCACCACGAATCCTTCATTTAGCTCGACTCCTCTTTGCACTCCCTAATGGACTTGGCCCTGTTCTTCTTTTGTCTTCCTTTAGTGCCATGAAATTCACCTTCAGGAGAGGAAGTCATCTTTCCTGATGCTTCTTTACATTTTGTGAATATAGTTAGATGATTCCACCCCCTCTTTTCAGTTTCCCTTCTGCTTTCTCTCAGGCTTTATATAGTTTGCATTGTTTCCCTGACACACTGTATTGACAGTAGTGTCACACTGAAGAGAAATCCTTCAGAGCAGTGAAGAAGAGCAATGAAGCATGTAATCATTTTGAATAGATCCACTGCTTCATATTTGACCTTAATTCTTGTTTGCTGTTAAAACAAAGAAACAGCCTTTTGGCATTTCTGTCACAGTTTGTGGCATTTCCTATCCACTGAAGGTTAGCAGTCTATATTTTGTGTTTTTACAACAACACATTTGTTGGCATATCAGAATAACAGCATATGAGGTTGAACAACCAGAGTGAACAAGAAGATTCTATTTTCAGTCGAGACTGGCCTCTTAAAGGAAAAAAAAGACAGCATTGTTTGTTCAAACTGCTTATAAAGGCTTATGTTTACATTCAGTAACATTGCTCAAGGTAGTGTGACAGGTCAGCAAAATGTCACAGCAAGGAGGGGCAATATTCAGAAGTTTCCTCCTCCCTTGCACACATTCAGTGCTCTTGTAAAAATGCATATCCCTTACTGGGAGCATTTTGATTGCTTCTCAACCGCTCTCAACATGTCGTCGGTGGGCTGGCTAACAGTGCAAACTACAGCTAAAGTGCTGATGCAGCAAACAGTGTTGGGGGGATTGTGGGTGCTACGCATTAGCGCTGCCGGCTGCAACGGTGTTATCAGCTGGAACCGCACTATGAGAGCAGTGCAGAGCGGCGGCCGTGAGCTAACCAGTGGGCTATGCACTAAAAGCTTGCGTATTTTGTGTCTGATATGATGTCACGTTTCTTAAAAGTACATATACTCTTTCTCCCTCATTAAAAAATACAAAATCTATGAATATGTAAGTAGGTTTTGTTAAAAAATTAACTGCTTAACCCAAATTGTCTCCTAATTAACAGAAAATTCCCTTCTCATTGTTTTTGCAGTGGAGGTTTCATGTTTCCACATCACACTTGCATAAGTCAAATACTGGACCCCGACTGGCTTCCAAACTAAGTGTGATGTCACATAATCATATTTATACACTTGTTAAACTGAGATTTAGGGTGAGCACACCAAAACTTGATCTCTTTAGCATATGGACATGAAAACAGCCATCTAGTGTTAAACTCTACAAAGGTCATTCTGCACAATGAAATGTCCAAGAGCGAAAACAGTAAGGAACACTGAATTTTAAATGGAGGAGGACTTTAATTTTGATCAACAAGTTTGCCAAAGCCTCCTTTTTTGCAAATAATTCATAGACTGTCTGTTTTGTAGAATAGGTTGTGTGATTTTTAGAAAATAAATCCTTATAGTTGAAGCCTGTTATACTGATATAGGAACATATAAAAGATGTTTCTTAGTTTCTTCGTTTTAGCAGACAGATTTCTATAACAGTCACTGCATATTAGTTGGAGCGCTCAATAATTTCCTTGTTAAAGTCTGCATTCAGTTATAAATGCAAATGAATCTTTCCAGCAGAGAAAATGTAGCTCAGTAAATCTCCAACCTGCAAGACAAAAACAGACAGTTTGGCTGGGGGATGGGGGTGGAGAGTGATGACTCATGCACACAGTAGAGGTCCCTCCCTTTCCATTTCTTTCCGTATCCAATCAGTTCTTCCCCAGCTGTCACTCATTGCCTCCAAATCAGATCCTCACAATGCTTTACCTTCCCCTGTAAATCTCTGTATTTGTAAAGATTTACAACTTGAATGTTAGATAAAAATGTAATTTGGACACATATTGTTACTTGATAATGGAATCACCTTGCAATGCAAATCATAATCATCTGCATCTAGGATGTTTTGGTCATGCAGTGTCCCCAAATTCAACTGAAACACCCACAAACACATTTTGTAATCCTCTGGAAGAGATTTTAAAGTTGCTAGTTAATGCACATTGAAATATGTTTTTGATTTAATATAAAAAGTATCATACTTAGATAGTTCTCCAAGAAGCTAGATGAATTACTCTTTTTGTTTTGTAAACACAATTACTTTCAGATTACTTTTTCAGAACACAGGCAGCCTATAAGGCAGCATAAAGACTAATCGTTGCCTTGGATTGCCCACGTAGAGTAAATATTGAGTTATTGGCTCATAGTTTCAGAGAAGATACAAGTGCCTGCTATCCGTGTTTCTCCAGGGATCTCCTCAGCACCATTGTGGTGTAAGAGCCAGGAGTCCTTGAAGTGGGCGGATGCTTGACATGGGCTTTATGAGCTTTATGTAGAGGAGGACAGGGACCAGGATTTTCCTCTGTGCAGTCATATTTTTATTGATAAATATAACAAATGTAGCCATAGAACATAAGCAGGGCTGGTAAAAATGATCTGAAAGTGGTTGGGGGAAAGAGAGTACATAAAGGAAAAAAAAGGACGACAATGTGAGGGGGTTGAGAATGTTGTGGTGTTTGACTTGGGGTGATTTGAGCAAGTGGAGGTTACATTACAAGAGTCTTTCAGAATATATCAGCAGCCGTACATGGAGCTTTACAACTTTAAACTCAAGTTTAGGTTCCAAGAAGATGACATCCAAATGTCTAATTGTTGAAGATTAAGATCAAGTTCACTGAACAGCATTCATTTCTTTCCGCGCTATGGTCGGCTACTACAGTGCACGTTTGCTGTTTGGGGATACGGAGCATGGGTAGATCATTCAAGATCTAAATCAACTTGGTTGTTGTAACTGTGTCAATGCAAATTATTTTGGTGCAAGATCACTCTATAATTGAGCAGCACATCATGTTAAGGAAGGAGCTAGGGAGGAACTGGTGTTTTCGATAACATCTAGGAAAATCTCCACGGGCTTGGATAACATTGCACAGTCTATCTGCATGTCCACTGTCATGTAACAGGGTGGTATGGGCACAACCTAGGGCTTGCAAGGGAGTTAAAGCAATAGCTTTAAATGCAATCATTCCAGTAAAACAAACAACCGTCCAACCATCCATTAAATTAGGAGTCATTAGGACTTCTAGCTTGGCATCCTTCTTCAGCGATTGTGACCCTAAATAGTGATAAAGTGATACGTAATCAGGGCTCTAAACTCTTGACTGATTACACTGACATTTTAGCTGGTGACACCAGCAGGTAATTTGTGTGCAACATTGCTGCTTCTGCAGACTGATTCCAAACTGCTTATTTATTTAAATGGGCACAGTTTCAATACCAGTTGGATCTCTATCCATTTAAAACCAAAAGGCTGACTGGCTCTATGATTACAGATGTGGTTAACCATCAAAACAGTTTTGTTGTAGGCTTACTCCTTAGTATAATGTAGTACTCAATTGTATTATTAGATTGCAATAGTATTGAATTACAATAGATTATCCTGGTATACATAATCATGTCCACTGAGTTTATGCGTGCATTCATTTAAAAACTAATTAGCAGTAGTATTAGAAGTTGTCACATACATTTTTGTTGTGTTGCTGTGCTGTTTGGGAAGGGGCATTTAGGATTCACTTCACCCTCAACATGACAAAAAATACACCTGACTCGAGTGGTATTAGGCCGTAGTTTGATTTCCATGTGTCATGTGCTAACCAAGTACAGTGAAGGTGAGTGGTATCTCTGTTGTGGTGCTGATTCCCACACATTCATAGTGATACACTCACACTTAGAGGCAAAACACATTTGTTTGTCACCAGTTTACCTAACCTAAGGGACAATGTTGAGTATCCTCTGACAGCTCCCACATCCATGGCTGTCCAAGGATCAGCACCTTGGACAGCGATCATGGCACACTTATGTTCAAAATAAAAAACATGATCCACCTGAGCTGAAAGCAGGAGGATCAATCAATCGTCTTAAACCTTTACAACAGCTATTCATAATATTATTTTAGATTAATACGTCTTCAGTTCACTGTAGTCTGGTTGCCATCCATGAGCCTTCAGATAGGTTCAGCCTCATTAACCAGAGCCCCTGCTCGTAATAGAAAAATAAAAGCACACGGTTTAAACTATATCGTCTTTGAAAAATATACACATAACTATAACCATTTAAAATCAGCTCTCTGTGTGAGCTAGCTTTGCTTGCATAGCATTTGAATTGTTTGTTATCCCTTTTCCTGTTATTTCTTGTCTTTGTTCAAGTATCCTGCTGCTATTTTGTCAAATTAAATTTAGTTTATTGCTGTTTCATGTCCTGGTTATTTTTCCTCATCCCAGTGACCAGCAAAGCAGCCACATAATCGTGTTGTGCATAGATGCTCAGGTGGAATCATGATCATAGTCCTCGTACAGTAAACAGAGAGATTTTGTGTTTGTCTTTGTTAAAGTCAAGCTGAGGGGTCGCCCATACATTTGCCTTTCAGTGCTGTGTGACATAAAGTGAGCTAGTAGAAGTGTCTTGTTGAAATATCGCCACTTCTGTTCTCTTTCTTTTATGGCTTTTTATTTATGGACTTTTCATTTTTCTGGAGGTATTATATTATTGAATGGGGATTTCTTAGTATTCCTTGCAGTCTATAATAATGACGAACTAAGGACTAGCTTGGATAGCAGTGGGTTTCCCTTTACTAAACGGGACATTTCATTGTGTATTATGGTTTACATACATGTAGTGTATTTTCCTGTCTCAAGTGCTTTTTCTTCTGACCAAGTAGCAACTTTAATAAAGCAGTTTCAACTGATTGAGCAAATGTCAAATATTTGACCAACATGATTGCTTTTCCTGCTTCTCCACAAATAGAGTAAATATTTAGAGTCTTATTTCCATGGCTTTATGAACCTTTAGGAATCTTTACTCAGCCTTAAAGCAAGGCCACACCAGAGGGAACACAAAGACACTTAACCAACCATCTCTTTCATAACTGCCCAGATTGCATCTGAAATTTGCTATATATGGTGTTGGGAGACACCGTGACAGACTAGCCAGCTTCTTGAAATTGTTTAGATAGTTTTCCAGTATGTCCTCGGCTTTGTGCTACACTGAGAGCACACACTTCTGTAGACCAATAGCCAATGTCCTGTTGCAGCCAATCCAAAAAAGGGATGTCTCCAGTGAAAAGACAAAACGCTGGCAAAATGGACTGCCCGGTTAGTATTTGTGACTCTGTTTTTCCCTCGAAAGAAAGCTATAGGGAAGAAAGTCAGACACTTCAGCAACTGAAGATATTTCTCTCAGACATTCTGCACATCAAATCTTTAATGTGATCCTCACTTTCCATGTCCATGGCTGCCATTGGAAGCGGCCCAGTTGTATTTATTCTGTGTCTCTGTGGAGTATTTGATACACGTTTACCAGTCTATGTTAGTCTATGCCTCGTCAGCCGCTCACTCGCCCAGTCCTCATGGGAAGATTCTTGAATTGCATTTGCAGTTTGCTGTTGCTTTTTTTAATAAAAACAGTGTTTGCTTAGTGTTTAGATCAAGCGCTGACTAATCAAAAATTGAATGGTGAAAGCTGTGATGATTGAATAGTCATAGTGGTCTCAAATGGGAGTTGTTTTATTGCTTTTAAGAGTGGCATTTGATTCTAGGTGGAATATGTTTTGTTTATTTTATTTGCAGGACAAAATAACTAATTGAAGACATTCCTTTGGGGCTTGTATCATCTTGGGAGCATGAATCTTTGAATGAATCATCAGTTGTAATTCTGGTTAAGTGTGAACTTCTCAGAAGTGTGTGTGTGAACATGTCAGTAGTGTTTACATTAGCCCTGTATGTAGAATCATGCCTTCATTAGATTTTGTTTGATCCCCGGCAGTATTAACCTTTGTCAGCCTTGTTATACCTGTGCGTACATGTCTGTAGGTCGGGGAGAATTTCCAGTAAAACAAACAGTGTGGCCCAGCCTGCTTGTTTAAAAAAACGTGAGGAGAAACCACAATCTGTATGGTGCTATCTGAAAAAAAAGGGGCTCAACTGAGATAGAAATAAAAGATTAAAAAAATGGTAATAAATACATTGTTTGTAGGTGGACACAGCCCCTTTTTAAAGCCAGCATGTTCTTAAGGGCCAGGAGTAAAATCTGTCCGTACAGTCCAGATGCAACAAGTGGGGCTGATCAAAATCAAATCAACTTTCATATACATAAATCAGTAACAGTTACCAAAATATTCAAAACAATTGAGGCAATGAATTACATTTTTAATTATTTTACTCTTGTATTTCCTTTTTATCTTTTGACTCTCTTTCCAGTTTGCGCTGCACCAGCACACAGTTAATCATATGCCACCCACAATTAGCATGATAAAGTTCACCAAATTAGAATGTATTCTTTGGGGACCAGGAATATCAGCACCAAATTGTATACTGTTAATCGTTTAATTAGTGTTCATGGCATTACACTGTGGACTAGAGTGTTGGACTAAAGGACTGTGGGACTTGCAGACGTTGCCACACTGTAAATAATCACAGGCCTTATTTTCTAAAATGTTCAAATAATACACATAAACAAAAGTCGTATGATCTCCTTATACTCTCCACCAAATAAAATACCTTACAGGAGGGAGGTATAGAGCCATCAGAAAGCTTTGCCTTATAGTATATAGAGTTTCTCTTGTTATGCAGTTTTGACACCTATAATCCTAAATCCCACACAAAAACTGACCTTTTTTCTTTATTAGTGAAAAAAAAAAACGTGGAATAACATCACGACTTAATGATTCTTATGTGAGTTCTGATAAAGTTCTGTAACAGCTGGGTTACTTCTTCCATCCCAGAACCTCCATAATGAACGTCTGTTACTATTTGGCATAAACAGCAGGGGACAAATACAAATGAAATAAAAAAGAAGGCAATACAAAAATATTTTTAAAGTCTTTTAAGAATAAAAAAAAAAAAAAGCCTTTTTAAAATTCTTAAAAGTAGTCGAAAGCCTTTGTGGCTTTTGAGTACCTCCAATAGGATTAGTTGATTCTCACTTATTCCTTTGACCTCTAAACTCCAGATAGGTGTTTTTAAAAGCAAATTATGCAATGCAGTTTTTCTTTACTGTGTAGATTAGTGTTGTCCTAACTAGCTCAAATACCTCCCCAAGCGCCGTTTATTTAAACTTGTGCCAAAAGAGTGCAAACAGCACTGAATAGATGAGGAATGAAAGTATTTGTTGTAACTCTTCAGCATTCCTCTGACAAAAGAGAGATTATCTTAACATAAAGAGAGGCATTTGGAAGCAGCCCTCTGGCAAAGAGTTTTGTCAACATTTCTGTGCTCCTGTATCACTTGTTTCCTCACTCACTAACTAATTCACTCACTCGCTCTTACTTACTCTCAGACACTCAGGTAGTATGTTTAGTACACTTTGAATTGAGGTAGTAGAGGCAAAAAGCTGCGTTCTTCTCCGGCATCGCTGATCACCATCAATATAATCTCTTGACAGAGTAATTGCGGGAAGCTTTCTTGCCTTTTGCGTTTGTCTGTTCTCACTGGCCATCTGTTTAGTGCGCCACACACCCACCTCCACCTCCACCACCTCCTACCTGCCAGACTAATATACACACCTATCCCAGTTGTTTAAATAAAGTAGAGAGGGGGAAAAAAAATAAAAAACTTTCATAAACCCTTTCCACGCTTTTAAAGAAAATGTATATCAGGAAAGTACTGAGGTGTCATAAGGGGGTTCAAAAGTGATTTAGAAGAAGATAGTCTTGATATAGTTTGAGCATAGCAGCAGTTTTAACAGTGAGACTGAGTCAAGTGCATTAAGGCCAGGTATGTAGTCGATAAAACCATCATCAGTCCCGTAATCATAACCTCCACCTTCGCCTATTCATAACATGCTCTCCTGCCGCAAACCCGCAAAACAAATTGTGCTCACTTGTATCTCGCCATGAACTTTGTGTGACAGAGAAAGAAATGCAAACCGGTTACCGCCACTCTTGCCATGGCAACGGACGCGACAAGAAAAGCGATCCTGTACCTGTGTATCTGTCTCCCTAATGGTCTGTGTGTTAGTGTAACAAGATCTGTAAAAACTCCCCTCAATGACATTTTAGATCCCCCACTGTAACTGACCTGGGCTGGGGAGTCACAAGTAGGATTTAGGTGAGTACTCAGCCTTCTCTCAGGTTCCTGTTCCCCTTTTCCTAATGAATTCAACCATAAGACAACTTGAGATGAGGCCCCTTTTTCCACATGGCCAGGATATTATTTACTGTTGTACGAGCTGTATTATGTTTTCAAATTCTCATTAAGGGAAAAAAAATAATTCTTTTACCAGATCACATGTGTTTTTAAAATCACTAAAAACATATGCGCTAACCCGTTTTATTGTTTTAACATTACAAATAAGAGACTCTAATGTGTTTACATTTTTATTTTTTGGGGGAAAAGCTCTCATTAAGAATGCTATGGAGTGACTGCTGAAGTGTCCTGCATTATAGCACCTTGCAGCTTTACTGTCGGTCTGCACCACTTGGACCGCTCCTAACTCTCCTATTCCCTCTGCTGGGAAAGGCAGATATTACACACCCTAAACAGCGGACAAAACACAGACAACATTAATTACTTGTATTTTAAGTATTATCTCTTCATGTAGAGACTAAGGATGACCCTCGTTGTGTTCTGGCTCAATTCCAACCTGCTGCATTCGCTAGGCAGGCCTGGTCTAGGTAACAGCCTCGCTGACACCACTCTGGATGAAATATCAATGTGAATGACTCTCTACAAAGTTTGGTGTCAATCATCATCGCAAATGCCAAACCCATTATCACCAAATCGTCTCAAGAAGTTGTTTTGTCCATCTTGTGGCAGAACCAGCAATATTATTTTTTTTTTTTTTAAAGAGGGAAGATTTTCACAACATCATTCTGCTTTTGAAGAAGCTTGTTTTCCCCTCAGGGCGAGGGAACTAGATTTTCAATTTACCTTATAAATTACCTTGTAAACATCCAATTTTGTTTTGAACACACTTAATGTTTAGCTTTGTTTATTAGGTGTGTGTGTGTGTCTGAGTGAGTAAAAGGGGTGAAACATGTACTACAGATACATAGTGTCTGTGCTCAGTGCAACAGCGATACAAATGTGAATAAATGTGCAGTATTTATATTTTTAACCAACCAACCTTGAAGAATATTGAGCATCAGTTGGCAGTCTGCTCTGTCATTTGCACCAGTGAAAAAAACAATGCTTTACCTCTGGTATTTGGGCCACAGCTTCCATAAGATGTGACAAAGCATTGTTGTGACAAGTGCTGCACACTCCAGTAGAGGACCAGTTTGTCTCCTGGTTGCTTGTGTCGACTGTTTTGATAAAAGCCAGCCTACTTTGCTGTTTGTGTTTCTGTTTTCCTTTTCCTTTTTTGTATTGAATAGCACAACAGGCAGGTTCATTATGCGTGTGACTCATCCCACTAGCCCACACCCCCTCCCCATCTGCTGCTGTGCGCTGGAAAGGAGAGGGAACCGCCATTGATCACTTCTTCCCTCACACATGCACGCACACACCCCACCTCCAACGTCACTATCAATCGACATGTTTAATGTTTTTGTCGGGAATAGCTGGCATTTCCTTTTCTGTCATTTTACATCTCTTCCCTGTCATTTGCTGACATTATAATACATCCAGGCATTTAAAAAATAAAAAGTTGAGCATAATACAACCAATTATTCAAACAATCTCAGACCTGTTCAGTCAGTGCAGTTTTTTGTTGCAGTCAGGAAATGTATAAATAAATATGCCTGGACAGGAGATGTGTTGATACAACTGAGTTCACTGCTGCCTGATACTCTAAGATGTTGTGGCAAAGTGGTTAGCAGGTATTGGACATATTCTGAACTAGTTATTTACATATCTATAATGATGTGATGTCATTAATACAACATGCATGCTATACAGTGCAAATTGTTTCAACCATATTACTGATTCGGCAGAGTGCCCTAGCGATCGCCGTCTTGCTTGGGCCATCCAGTGGCATTTTTACTTTATTTTCTCGCTCTACTGGCATAACCAAATGGCTATAATACTTTCTTAATAGAAACTATGACAATGTTTTTCTAGTATTTCTATACTACATCCATTTCTTATACACAGTCCAGGGTGTATCTCCTCATCCACTCGTTGTAGGAGCTCCTTATCCGTGTACTCTGACTAAAATACATATGGCTGTCAATTCAAAAACCTCATCCACATTGTCGAAATCATCTAAACATTCAGCCATGACATTGGAAATCTTTGTGATAACGCTAAGCTACGCTTTCTGTACACCAACTCAAAAATCTCCTCCTGGCGGGCACTTGCGTTTTCGCCATTGACTTCCACCAAACCTCTTCTCCTAGAGCAAGACCTTTTCAATAATGTTTTCAGACATTTAGAATACCAATCCGAGTAAGAACCAGTACTTTTAGTTGATGTAAGTGACATTGCTAGCTTGACTGCACTCTCGCTCAATACTGGACGAATTTAAGACATTTTTGTCCATATTAGTCTTTTTGACACAAAATAGGGTCCAGGTTTAAACATACCAAAGTTAAGCTTTAAATACTGAGATAAATCTGATTTAAAATAACCCTTGTCAGTGCACCACTGTGTACTAAACACGTGCAAACTAACATTGTGAAGATAAGATCATGATTCATTGTGTATATAGAGTCCTGGTGTGAGAAGAATGTGTTGTTTTCTTGCTTTCTCACATGCAGGTGGTCCTGGACATGACATTTGGAGGTGGTGGACATACCAAAGCAATACTGAATATGGTTCATGACGTCACAGTCCTGGCCTTAGACCGAGATCCTACAACCATGTCTCTGGCCCAGCAGTTAGCCAAGGAACACTCGTAAGTGATTTATTGTGAAACATCAACAAAACACCAAAGTAAATGCTTATGTTATAAGTTGTCTCGACAAATGTTTATACTAAATACATTTTACCATACATTTGTATTGTTGCAGCTGACAGCTTGACCATTTTGAGCAGTGTTTTGGTTGTGGTTATTATTTCTTAAAACATACTGTAGGTGTGATGTAGTATTGCACTTCTCCCTGTGTTTCTCACTTGCATATTCAGTGCCCGATCAAATACTGCTCGCCAAGATACAGCCCCTGAATTTCACCACCCAATCAAATCCATCCTCCTTCTTAACTTAAAGCTTTTCTCCCCCCACGCAAAACTGGTGGGCCCGGCATGTCATTTGTCAGAGTAAGGGCCCACGCCTGCAGTGTGAAGGAGATGCTGCCTCCCACGGAGGATCTATAAGATATGAGGGGGGGGGCGGGAAGTAGAGAGAAGCCCAGAGAAGTTAAAAACTAGAGAGAGAGAAAAAGAAAGAACAGGGAGACACGAGGACACAATGCCAGGGTGAGAGGGAGTGTGTGTGTGTGCATGAGCAAAGCGCGGGAGGATGAAAATGAGATGTTCCTAAGACCATGGCGTGGGAAGGAATCCTTTTACGTAGATTCTGGGGAAACCTCTCTCAAGGGAATCTGCCAGAGAAATGTGCCTGTGAGCAGGGAATGACAATTAAGAGAGAGAATGAGAACATTGTATTCTGTCAGCAGCAATGTACCCCTGCTGTAAACTCTTCCACGCCTACTCGTGATGCAAGTTGAGAGAAGCTAGAGAAATCTAGCAATTAACCAATATTATTGGAAGCCTGAGTAAAAGACCCTGGCAGCCTACGCAGTGCATCCACACAACAGGGTTAGAGGATTTTCTCTCTCCTCTGTACTCCCATTTCTTGAGGAAACCTCAGTGCAAACTGTTGACTGTCGGTGTGAATCTGAACCCAGTTTTACAGTACAAAAAGAATAAATTCACCTCTGAACGTTTATTTGAAAGCATTAGCTTATGAAAGTAACCCTCTGTTCCCTGATGTCTTTAATGGGATTTGTCTCCTGCATGTTGAGCCGCGCTATTCTCCGGATTTTACCATTCTTGTTGTTGCTATGACTTCCCTGCGCTTGAAGCTACGCAGGAGTTGTGCCCACAATAAATGTTATGAATCTGAAAAGGCACCAAGCATTATTGAAAAGCCCAATAAGGCAAACGTTGGATTCACATGTGTGCATATGGAGTCACAAACAGACTGAAGATATAAGATATCGTATTACCAGTTTGGATGCACATTGTTGATTTTATTTAAGTGCCATGCCACATCAGGGTAGTATTAGTCATCCTTGTCTTCTTCTTTTTTTTTATAAAATGTTTTATTTTCCTATCAAATTGAATGTACTTTCAATGCTATCTTAACCACACTTGTTGGAATTCTTTCTCTCTAATTTTTATGGATGTAGCTGCGTAGTTGGCTATCTCGGAAGACGACATTGCTATTTTTAGTTGAGATTCAGAATACAGCTCAGCAAGGGGCTGCGTTGTTGGGGGTATTTTGTCGGAGGTACTGGTGAGTGCCATGCTGGATGGCGTTCAGTGCAGCAACATTTCAGACTGAACTTTTATGCCAGATGACCCAGCGCTGTTTTGCCAAATTATTTAGAGGGCTGTGTTTTGTCACGCAGGGTGTGAACATGGCCTTAATCCAACCCTCTAAATTCTGACCATTTAAAAAGGGCCTTGTAAATAATGTAAATGACGGCGGGACTACACACACACACACACACACACACACACACACACACACACACACACACCTGACGCTGTTGTTTTAATCCTCACGCCTCTTTTGCTCCCATAATTCCGTTTAGTGTGAAAAAGCTAAAGCTGGCGTTATGGCACATCTTCTTTCGACCAGTATTGCGCAATCTATGTTAAAGTGATCAGGGTCCTCCTGAAAAAGAGAGCATTGCTTTAATAAATATGGGTAGAAAAACAACAACCACAAAACAAGAAATCCATGTGGCCTAATTGTGAAGACAAAACATACCTGCACCAACACAACCACCCCATGAAAATGATACACACGGTCTAGGTTTTCCATGTGTGTGTGTAGAGAGAGATGTTATTACCAGCCGCGACAGCGGCACTGGTATTATTTTCACCGTGGGAGTCTATGGTTGAGTCACCATGGCAAAATGTGGTCCTGGAGACACCTACTGTCTGAGGAACTACCACAGAGGCAGTTTGGAGTACTTTGACCGTTGGTTATTTGTCTGTCTGGACAAATTTCGTCAACATGACAGCATCGCAACAGTTCAAGATGCAGTCATACAACGTTACAGGTGTGTAGTTGAGATCAACATGAAGGTAGAATTCCAAGATGGGCATTTTCCAAGAAAGGTGTGTTTGGTTTTTTCACCGTAGAAATAAAATCCAACCAAGTCTTTGCATTATTCAGTACAAAACACAAGTTGGCCATCCTCTACACGATCATCAGAGACGACATCCAGGGAAGTGTAGATTTTCATAATGGTAAATTGTCCTGATCTGCGATGCAACATTTTCTCACCGTTCAGAAGACTTGCGCTGTGATCACCCCAGACACTACGGCTAATCGACCCAGGGGCGTGAAGTGGCGCAGCAACGCTGTCTTGGCTGGTAAAGTGGACAAACAGCATGGAAGCATTTGTCAGTTATTGATGATATTTCAAGGAGTCTATGGCAAGGCAAGAGAACAGCTATTAAATTACAAAATTCCCAATTTTTATAACATGCATTAGGTCAAAAAATAGTGTTTGTTGACTCTTTCTTCCTCCCTCTTCTGTGGACTGTAGATATTTTCGTCACTGCTCCCCTGCTGAAAACAATCAATCAGCATCTTGTGTTTGGCTTTTTGCAGGTAAAGGAACTGAGCGGGTCAACACAAGGGAATATTTAAGGCTTGATTTGTGAAGAGGCAGCATCGTGTTGAACAATCATGCGCTCAAACTGAGTCTGCTGAAGCTTTCTGAGGTCTAAACCGAAGGGCGATTTCACAAAAAGTTCTCAATGCACCCGCAAAGGATGAACTGCACCCCTAAATGCGCTGCCAAGCAAATAGCTTCTCAGTGTTCCTCTGCTATTTGCTCATATTTATATACGGTAATATGTAACATTAGGTGCAAAATTGGCACCTTTTCATTTACATGAGCCTCATTGCAATAATGGTACAATTCACAAAGATCAGCCGGAACAGCCACACGCCGTAACTGTAAAATGATTAGTCTTCAGAGAGTTGTTAGTAAGTGTATAGGGGCTGTTAAAATTGGCAAAATTGGTTTAAATATTCGCTCTTAAAAACACAAAGGTTTGAACAATTTAAATTATTATTTTTGCGCTTTATGTCCATAACACTGTGTCCTAATTGGCCCTGAGCGACGCCCAGTTTCTATTAACTGTTTCTATATGCATCGAATGACCGGAGTCACACAACGTGACACTCCGTGATAGTACAGCTTTTTTCTTTGCAATTTCATGTTAATTCATCATATTTTAATATCTGTTTTTTTATATTCTAATGAAATATATATTTGAATTTAGAATATTCATAGACAGCCTTGAACTGAACCAAGATCACACAATGATCTTGGCACAAAAGCAATATTTATTTTTTACTTTATTGCCACATGGATAATTGCAATCAGATGCAGAAAAGTGAAAAATTGCTCTCAGCTCCAAAACTTTATGGATGTGTTTGCGCTGTAATATCGTTTGTGAATTGCACCATTAGGCAGATTGCGGTTGCAAGTGATGCAATGTGTTACAGTATCAGCGGCGACACCCCATTCTTTATGAATTCACCTGTGAATGTGCTCTCAAATTTCAAATGGACAAGACCAAGTTAATGCAAGGAAATATTTAGTTAAGGGAGGAAATTCTAAAGTGTAGCCAAATACTCTGCTTAATGCAAAGTAAACAATGTGTTATTTGAGCTTGATGGTTTATTATTGACCTTGGAAATATTCATTATACCCTATTTTACAATAGTTTTCCTTTTTTTCTTTTTTGCAAGTTTACATTTTTAACTTAAGCTCAAATGGTTTTTCCAGTAAACAAATAATACAATAAAGTAAAACAATATGTAAATATGCTGAGAATTCCAATGTCAGTTGGACTTCATTTAAATGTTAATGTTTGTTTAAATGTTGTATCCAGAGTTTCTCGACTGAAAGAAGAAGCTAGCGTAAATGGTTATATACCGACATTTGTTTTTTGTCATTGGATCCACCATTGACGAACACCAGTCTCATCAGCTCTTAATCTTTGTCACTGGCATTTCACATATCCCATGATTCAATCTTTGAGGCTTTGGATTGTTTCTGTGAGTTTTGGGAAGATCCTATTCAGTGATAGGTTGATCCAGTGGGACGCCGGAATAACAAAAACGTGCATGATGTCAATGTTGTGGGGTGCTACAACTAAAAATAGCTGAGATCACTTAAGCAATTATGAGCCCACACTTGGACCTCAGCACATACACCACTGAAACGTGTCCTTTTTAATAATATAAGACCTTACGTAAGACATTTATATCTCCAACACTGTGTCTAAGCCACATAAAGAAGTTAATAATTTAGAAATGTTATATAACTGTTTTGCATATTTTTAAATCCTTCAGTGGCTTACAAAAACGTGTTGGTGAAGAAATCGCAGTGTCTAGTGGAAGGTATGTTCATCACCTGCGTGTGGGTGGACACACAGACTACAGAATTTTAATTGCCATGATTACACGCCTTAGATTATTATGGTATAGTTATTAGTATTGTATAAAAGATAGCTATTACAGTAATTGAATATATATATATATATATATATATATATATATATAGCTATAGCCTTCAAATTATTATTATTTGTAATTCATATTATTTATAATTGCATTTAAAAAGATTTATATAAATATAATAAAAAGACAGATCTCTTTTTTTGATTAGAATGTTGACTTGTATCAGCTTACTTATTTTCACCTTTTCCCATTCATGCATATAAACTGGGCAAGGTTGAGAACACTGCTTCATAACGTACAGCAGCTTAACACTTGGACACATAACGCATAAACTCCTCCCATAGCCCGGCCTTGTGTGACACTCATTGGAAAGCTTGTGGCACTGCCCATCAGTCACTCTTCTCTCCCTCTGGCCATTCATGCAGATGAGTCACTCCTTCACTGCAGGTCAGGGATGGGCTTTGGCGATAGAGAGGGCCACACAAATGTGATCCTCACTACCAGAGGGCCAGATTGAGACCATGGATCCAGTAGGATGCTGGAACCTCATCACTCAATTGTCTGATAATATTTATATATCAGAAGATCAAAATATATATTATTAATCAAAGTTTACTACACCAATATTTATATTTTCCTTATTCAATCACATGTATTCATGCATTTATTTATTAATGCGACACAAAACATTCACATTCCTGAGTGATATATCCTAATTTCAGTGTAATGGTGTCTCAAAAATCATCATTCAATGATGTCACAAAAGTTAATGCCAACACTAAATGCAACAACTAATATTCATGATCGTAGTCCATTGCTTTTCTCCACTTCAATTCCATGACATGTTTCAAATAAGCATGCATTCATCTCAAAAGCGCTTCACCCACAGGTGGACCAGTATAAAGTTGTGTTTCAATGAGATACTTCTTGCCTCTTCTGCCGCTGTGCAATAGACTGAATGTCAATGTTTGTGCATCCAATCTGCATGAGCTGGAAGGCTATCAGCCTGTTCCTCTCGTTTGACTTGTTGTGCTTCATTGTCGAGGAAGCTGCTCTCGCAGATGTAAGTGCTCCCAAACATGCTGGCCATTGAGATTGCAAAATCCCTGGAGTGGAAAGTGGGATTCGGGTAGTCGTCTCCAAAATGAAATTCTCTCATTGCGCTTTGCTTGAAAGATGTCTGACTTTAGTTCCCAAAGGTTTCTCTCTGACAGCGGCAGGGGGGTAAACAACGTCATTTGTGGCTGCATGGTGTAGAAAAGGGTTCTTGAACTGCTGCTGCAGTGTTTCTATGTCAGTTCTGTACTTGAGGGATGTTTTCTTGCATTCGGACATCTTTGTGCATCTCTTCACATGCAATAGTGTGTGCCATATCTGAATGGTCGAATGGTTCTTTGAACAGGTCTTCCTAATGTTGAAATGTGTGCAAAGAGATCCGATACAGTTTGGCCTTCTCCCTGCAACGGCATATTCATGTGGTTTATATGCAAAGTAATATCTGAAAGGACGACTATGTTGCAGAGAACAAGCTGTATGCCTGAGTTTACTGCAGTAAGCACTTGTATCGTACTGAATGCTGTCCTCCAAGAACACTGGGATTTCAGTGCAAAGCGCAGAAGAACCCCTCTCCAAGCGCTTCCAGCAGCACATCCATCTGATCCTAGTATGAATCTGTAAGTCCCCATAAGCGGTGCTCACTTCATCCTAAAAGGCTACAAACCTCCTATGATTAAGAGACCTGTTCCCCTCTTGAATGAGATTGGAAACCTTGGTCACTAAATCCATGACATGGTTGAAGTGCATTATCTGGGCGCACAGGACATCTTGAATGAAATAAAATTAAGCCTATGATAGAAAAATACTATTTTGTTAATATTCAGCAAGCAACATTTTGTTATGTTACAGTCTTATTCCAAAATGGATTAAATTCATTTTTTCCCCTCAAAATTCTACACACAACACCCCATAATGACAAAGTGGAAAAAGTTTTTGGGAAATCTTTGCAAATATTAAATAAATAAAGAACAAAAATATAACAAATTTGCTACAACAGCATTTCTACATGCAGGTAAGCAATACAATATAAACAATGCGCAATATATACAACAAGTAGAATACTATTAAATTAACTAACAAAGCAAACAAAACAATAGTTCAAAAATGTAGCCAAACAAACACACAACAGTGTTATAGTTGACTGATTGATCTGGCCAGAGGTGATTTCTTATAAAGTCTTACACCAGTGGGCAGGAATGTTCTCCTGTACCGGTCCTTGTGACAGCAGAGCTGGATCAGTCTGTTGGAGGAAGCGCTCCTCTGTCCCTGCAGTAGGTGGTGGAGAGGGTGGTCCGGGTTATCCAATATGGACAAGCATTTCTTCAGTGTTCTCCTCGCCACCAGTTTGCTGCCAGCGATGGAGCAATATGTAGGTTTATGGTGACTTATTCTGCGGTCAGCAATATGGAAAATTTGAATGCCATCATGTATGAACTGAAATTACTGCAGGGTTTCCTTGGCCCCAAGAAATTATACTATATATGAAAAAAACAGACTGCATGAAACGGTGGCACAACGTAAACAATTCTTATTGTGCAAACTGCAACAAAGTAAAAAGCAGGTTGGTTGCTGTAGAAAAGTGGGCAATGACTGTACGTTAATGTAATATTATGTTAGTTATGATATTATGTGAGGTATTATGTTGGGATCGCAGTTTGGCTGAAGTATTTTTGCTCCGGCACATTTTGTGATGAGGTGACGCCAATGTTGGATTTTTTTTTAAACCCCAAAAACCTCCAGACACAGCTCTTCTCTTGGACACAAGTTCATTTAGTGCATTTCCGGTCTCTTTATATTTATCCTCCATCTCTCTTTTCTGTTTTTGAATGTGCAGTAGAGATGGAGTTATGCTGTTTAGCAGTGTGTATTTGTGTAATTATTAGCTTTACAAGTGGTTTGTGTCACAAATTGTTGTGTGCCATGGTGTTGTGCCTGTTAAAGATACCTAGTTGTGTTTTTTTTGTGTTATAAATTTATTGAAGAGAAGGGTATGCAATTGATATGTCCCTGCAGCTTTGCCTGGCCTTAGCATTCCTCTTGGGGGTTCTGCGATGTAGCAATATATAAAACATGTCTGTAGTTCGGGAAATTAAAACCGGTATACCTGGTGATATGGTATACCGCCCAGCACTTATGAATGTTGAAAACATCCTTGTCTTGTGAGTCTCACACAAAGCTACCAATTTCAATAACTCCTTATGTACTTCAAATGAGCTGTGAATGAATAGCTGGCTATCATCCATCACATCTGTACTCTTATCCAAGGAGAAGTACCTGTAATCATGCATCACTTGTTGGTTGGAAAAAAACAACTGTGTGACGAGGCAGACCGTTTCAAAGTTATTAGTCATGTCATCATTTCCAAAAGCTTTAGCTGGCTGTCTGCGTTCGGTTCAATGGGCTATCCTGACCCTAACCTCTCGAGGTCAATGTCGACAATGTGCACATTTGCTTTACTGTTTTTCCTCCTGACAAGGGCTTCTTAGCTTGAAAGAGAAACGGCGTGAGATGCCTTGAGAGAGGACTCCTGTGTCGTCGTGGCTTAGGTACGGCTCTGCTGTTGTGTATTCTTCCTTTGAGGTCTTCTGGGACGGTGACTCTGGCAGCTCTGATGTACTTATTTGAGTTTGTGCGTAATGTTGTAGTGACAACTCAAGTTGTCCTTCGAGGCTAATTTAGTTTCCAGCCACATTTACATACACATAGGTCTCCGTTTCCTATTGTGCGTGGAAGATATGGTGTTTGTCCAGTTTTCTCTTTTGGCTGTTTGTGTCGGGTGTTGTGGAGGAAGAGGCTGGCTAGGCCAAGACAAGACCGTGTGCAAGCAGTGGCTTGGATACGGGGCTTGTATTTCAAGGGAGCACCGTCTATTAGTTGATGGCGTAATTACAATTGGGATCCACATTAAATGTGGTCAAAGGACCCACTTGATTCCAACATCTGCAGGATCAACAATGTATTGATATTTGGATATTGACTCAAACTGATTCAACTTATTACTCTTCAATATTTGTAATCATTCAGATTTACGTAAATCATGACTTTATATTTTTCTCTGATGTCATCTAAAAAATTACATAGATTTGAGACATTTGGAAACCAATTTAGAAATGTAGAGGTTAAGAATCACATGATTTTCACGTTAATCTTGTTACACTAAGCTTTGATAAATGAATTGAATGCCAGTTGTTGTATGTTAGCAACTAGCCTTGAGGTAACAAGATAATCATCCGCACAATACAGCTTGACCTCCAATAAAAATATTTGAACAAGAACCCAGAATGTCTAAAGTTTTTGAAAACTAATGAAATAAAAAGTGTGTAAACTGTCTCCAAAAAGACCACAAAAAATTGGTATAGTGTTAGTGAGAAGGAAGTTAAAGAAAAGGCTTGCGCAGTTGATGGGAGAGAACAACAAAGCCTTTACTATAGATTTTTCAACAAATCAATCACGGTGCAGGATGGTGAATAACAACGGAGAAGCAAAGGAAGGCCCTTGCAGCGTGGGTGAGATGCTCCCTTGCTATTTTGTCTTCAGTGGGTTTTGAAATAGAGGACCTGCCAATGTGTGTTCTTTCCTTGCATGCCCCTAGTTAGTCTTGAGAAAGGTGGATTCATTATTGTCAACATAAAAGGGGCAAATATCAAAAATATTAAAATGTCTTCTAAATGGGAAGGGTGTCAATACCTGTATTTTATCGATACCTATATTGATACCAATGCTGCTTACTGGTATTAATACAGTTCCATTAATGGTGCTGCTTTACGACAAACTTCAACAGAACTTTAGGGGAGCAATAGAGCAACAGATGATTAGAAGCTAATGGCAATAGATAACTCTCTAGGGAAACATATTTTGTAACCAGTTTAACAGACACTGACTAAAATTAATATTGAGGCACCCAAGTGATCCTCAAAAATGTGCCTTAGAACAGGAGGAAGAGAGAATAAATAGTAGCTTGAATGATGCAGGGATGCAAACTACTTTCTTTTTCCTTCTTATTGAGAGCTGCAAGTGGCATGGTCACCTGACATAAGCGTCTGTTGCCGGCCAAACAGACAACTACTAATTCAAGCCGAATACTTTATTGAATAAATTTTCAATTCTGATAAAACAGTTTTGATTTACAGGTTGACTACTAGCCTCCGCTTCAAAACAATGCAAGCATGGCGTGCATGGTGTGCATGGCGTGCATGGCGTGCATGGTGTGCATGGTGTGCATGGTGTGCATGGTGTGCATGGTGTGCATGGTGTGCATGGTGTGCATGGCGTGCATGACGTGCATGGTGTGCATGGTGTGCATGGTGTGCATGGCGTGCATGGCGTGCATGGTGTGCATGGCGTGCATGGCGTGCATGGTGTGCATGACGTGCATGGTGTGCATGGCGTGCATGACGTGCATGGTGTGCATTCGTGCGCTCAGTCTCGGGGTTATGTCCTGCCAAGTAGAGAGGGGAGAGTCGTCTTCAGTGTTTTACAAATATTAGCAAAGTAATTGACCACAAAGCACATTAAAAGTTACATTGATTTCATAGACAGGGGACATCCTCCCTAGATGGACTTCACAAAACACCAGTGCTGGCAATGTAATTTAAGTTTAAATCAGTACAGGAAGACATGGTATTAAAAAAAAAATGCACACTTAAGGTAAGCATGTAGTTTGACAGGTGTTTCAATATCACAAGTGTGTATATATATACTTGTGATATTGTGTGCATTTTCAAGAAATAGAATAAAATGCACACAATATCCCAAGTGTGTGTATATATATATATATATATACACACACCTGTGATATATATATATATATATACTTGTGATATTGTGTGCTTTTTCAAGAATTAGATGGCGTCCCACTCACAAAGGCTAACAGCTATGAAGTCCCTTTATATGACTGTAACTCTGACAGAGGGTGAACTTCTCATGTTATTCTGAGAGTATGAGAACCTCTCAAATTGATCTTGGGGAAGTGGACATGCTGCACACTAGGGCTGAACGATTAATCAATCACGATTTAATAGAATGTAATTTTCAAACTGCAAAAGCGGCTATTAAAGGAACAATGTTTGTTTTCTTGAATACTACAAGGTCTCTAACCAACCAGAGGGGTGGAGACACTTTTGCCCCCTGGGCTTCACATGCACAGACGCTGCCCTACGCTCCATGTGACGTGGGATGCAAGTGGTAGTAGATGAAGAAAACAACTTTTAAAATGCCTCGCCACACAAAGCTTTGAAGCTCGCAGAACTACTGTGTGAAAATGGCCAAGGCCGAAGGCGGGTTTAAGTGCAACCCACATGTTATATCATTGTTGTAAAAGTAGAGCAAAGTCTCCCCTGTACTTCTTGACCACGGTCTGGAAGCAAATGCAGGAATGATTAACAACAAGGCTTTGAGTTCTCTAAATATTTTAATTGGAGCGGTAGAGCCATAGTCTGTAATAAGACCAGTGTGATTCATATTTAGTTTTCATAAATGAATGTTCACGCCAGGCCTATTGTTCTGCAATGCGTTGTTGTTTTTTATTTGAGTTAATTAATAATAATCTTAATACATTTTTACAAGGCTTGGAGTTAAAAGTTAGACACGTAGGCCTAGCCAACATGAAGGAGCAGTGTATATGTTGACTGTATCCAGTTAAGTTGTTTTTTTGGATATCTGTACTTTACTATTTATATTTCTGCTGACTTTTACTTTTACGTCACTAAATTTTGTAAAGAAAACTCATACCCGCTTCACAAAGACAGGATGTGGAAATGGAAGCATGTTTCAGAGCTTTTGGTGATCTCAGGATATTCTGCCTTGGTTTTAATCTAGAACATCGGCAGAGTTGAAACAGACTTAAGTTTAATTTTGAGGGTAATGTATCACGTAACCCTGTTGACATTGTTGCTAAATCATTGCCCTAGATTTGAGCTTTAGTCATGTGTTCAGTTGATTATATGAACCCATCATCAATATCAAACCCATTTGATGTCAATATACAAAATATTCAGCAAAGTCTGAACTTCATAGTCAAAAGCATATCATTTGTGAATAAAGAAACACAATTCAGCCATAAACATTAACACAAAATATGAATATGACTCAAAGTGACCCCAAAAGTGACTCAAAATGCACCCTGAGTTTTGAAAAAACTGCCGATTTAAAAACGCATACTACAAGCTAGAAGCTAAAGCTCAACAGTTTTGGAATCCTTTGATACATGAGTATAAACAATGACTGATTTCATGATTGAAGCAGTCCGGATGAAGTGCCTCTTATGCTTACCCAAACCTACTGAAATATTTGCATTCAAAAACTCATAAATAGCATAAACATGTTGAGATATCTAGCAGTGTTTCCCACAGGATTGGAGTATATCTTTGGCAGGAAAGGGGTGGAGACAGGTGTCTGATCTTCTAATTTAGCTATACAAGGTGCTAAAGTTAAGTTAGACAACGTAATGCGGCGCTCTCGTGGCTAGCTAACGTTAAGTTAGCTTAGCCACCACACCATAGGATTGACAGGAGGCGCGAGAGCGCAGCATTACGATTTGAACCAAGTCGGAGTTGGAGAGGCAAGTGTGTGTAGCAAGTGGAGCTAGCTAAAGTTGTTATGCTTACAACATGTCTTTCTGTCACTGTTTCAGAGAAAGCAAGTACACCACCTTTTAAAAACTATGGAGAGCTAGCCTCAACATAGAGAAAAGGGGCTCCTGAGACTCCCTCCAGCAACAGGCAGACCACGTTAGTGAACACCTTGACTGTCTCAGAGGTCCATTGACAAATCTGTCGTGTAGTATTTGGTCCATGGGCTCCAGCCATTCTGTGTTGTTGAGCATACTTATAAACGTACGGTTACAACTCCTCCATAGTGTCATATTGCTTTTCGGAGAATTATGATGATACGTTCATAGTAGATTCAATAGTATACTTATATACAATATATTATGTTGAACATTGTTGCTTCTGGATGGATCACAGCCAACTCAATTAATTTTAACACAACTCCTTGTCCTTGGTCATGGAGGCCACAGCACTTAGAATAAAGAATAAACTTAATAATTCTCAAAGTTCTGACCCTTTGCTTTTTTATTAACAGCATTTACTTGTACTTTTACTTTCAATACTTAAGTACATTTGATATCAGAAAATTACTTTTGATACATAAGTACAGTAAATATCAGATACTTTAAGACTTTTATTCAAGTAGTATTCTAATAGGTGACTTATACTTTTACTGGAGTAATTTTCCAGTAAGGTATCTTTACTTTTACTCAAGTATGGTATTTGGGTACTTTATACACCACTGACTGTATCCAATGTGTTGGTCATAGATTAATTTGTTGCTTGTGTATTGTGAATAATGTAGAAGGTAAGGCACTTTGCAAACTAAGGACAAAATTGCATTCTGAATTGCACTTTTGATATATGAAGTGCCCTGGATAGACTGGCGACTTATCCAGAGTGTACCCTGCCTCCGCCCAATGACAGCTGGGATCGGCTCCAGCGCCCCGCGACCCTAAAGAGGATAAGCGGTTCGGATAATGGATGGATGGATATATGAAGTGATCATTTTCCTGTATCTACTACATATTGAGAGCATATTATCCAACTATTTTCCTTCACTTTGCTAATGTTACCCCTCTCTTCCATTAATTTAAACCTGTCCGTCTTGACTACAGTCCATAGAACGTAAACAGAACCATGTGTGCTTAGTTGTGCAATGCTTACAAATGTGTCATTATGAACAGCGAGACATGGGAAAATGCTTATTAACAGTAGGCAAACTTAATTGCATGCCATTAAATGAGTGAATGAATGACACGGGATACCAATAGCAGCGGTAGTATTTACTGAGACATGTGGAGAGATCATTACAGCTGGAGCTGAAATTCCCTGTGTTTAGGTCCCATAATTGAGGTCTAAAACATTTTACTTTAGCCTTTAAAGCCGATTCATGTTAACCTCACACTGTACTGAGTGTTAGATAAGGAGGTTGGAGCTGGTTAGATTTTGCTGTTTGGTCTGTGATGTACAAAAGGAGATGTTTGTCATTTGGAAATGACAATCAGATATGTTGGTCACTTTTACTATCAGTAATAACTTCACTAGCATTAATGGGTGGAGGAGGCTGAAGAAGACCCTTTGCTCCTAATGTATAGATGTTAGCTCCTGTGGCTCTGCCATCATCTTTGTTCACACAATGTTGAAAGGTCGTATGAAAAATGCATGAATGTGGCTGGAGGACCTCACCACTCGTGCATGTGGAAGTGACTGTGTAAACAGTGTCTTGCTCTGTCAGTGACGAGGAAGAATCTGAAGTCAGTTCGTGGGCTTCCAAGGAAACACCTGATTCATTTTTTAAAGGTTGACTGGAAAGCTACTCCCACTGTTGCAGGTTTTCATTGAATCGAATGTGGTCTTCCCATGAACACGTCTGCTTAAAATGCTTAATATTACCTCGACTTGTTGGTTGTATTTTTAACGCACCAGTTCGTTGTCTTAAAATGTCTTATTCAACTGAAACTGATTTTCTAAAAACACAAATGGTGAGGCACTCACACACGCCATAACATAATATATTTTTCTCTTATAGTCTTTTTATTACTAGTTTTGTACCCCACCTTTCACCTTGACAATGAGCTGAATAACAATTAAATATTACTATACTTCTGAAAACACTGGATGTCACTGAAATCACATTTCTTTTCATAATCCATTTAAACAGGGCCATTATGTTAACAGCAGCCATATGCATCGATATACAAATGTCTAATAACTCTATTACGTTCCCCAATCCTTTCTCCAGTGGTCGGGTAAAGCCCTTGCTTGGTCGATTCAGCGAGCTTGAAGCCCTGCTGTCCAACATGGACATTCAGCCAGGCAGCATTGATGCGGTCCTGTTGGACGCTGGCTGCTCCTCCATGCAAATGGATGAGGCGCAGAGAGGCTTCTCCCTCAGTAAGGATGGGCCCCTGGACATGAGAATGGATGGAGAGAGGTAAGAGATTTGGATCTAAATTTGATTAACACTGCTGCATTAACAAAACTGTCATAAAAATACCATTTTACTTTATTTTACTGGATAATTAGAGTTATTGGTTCCTTGAATTGCTTCAGTACTCATTGGATCAGTAACGTCAAAGTGCAGCTAATAAAATAGGCTTCTAATGATATGGCCTCATAGACTTTTACTTTAATTACCCTTTCTTTTAAATTTAAATAAATTAAAAATGTAACATATTTTCCTAGGTGAATAACCAGTGAATTATATTTTAAATAAACAATCATTGTTATTTGTAAACGATTGAAACAACCTATGCTTTCCTAACAAGCAACCTCTTAAACGTTAACAGGCCGATAAATCAGCCAGCCAATATAAGCATATTTCCCTTATTTCCTATTGGTGTATACCAGGCACGTGCACAGATAGACCCCTAGTGGTGCTCAAGCACCTGCCCTTTTGCCTTGAATGAGAAAAGTGCCCCTTCTACTGGTGCCCAATTTTTTCTTCATTCATCAGTATTTAAGAATCAAAATGACTCTCTCTGTCATCAATTCCCCCCAAATGTGTTTTGATATCTGACGGGGCATTTATTTGAGTTCGTGTGAGAATTTCGCCCTGACATGCTCCGCGGCGCTCATAATGGCGCAGCATAATGCCAAGAAAAGACAGACTCCAAAAGCAGAAGGACAGGGAACTGCAGCAAGCAGCTAAGGGTAGCAGCTCTCTTTGATCTTGGATCAGGCCATCAACTAGTAAAACAAATGACGGAGAATTTATTTATTCAATTTGATAATTTGAGTTAGTTTGTTAACAATAAATATATAAGTTGAAAATATCCTACTGTGTTTTTTATTTATTTCTTTATTATTATTTTTAATTTCATAAATAATTTTGGCGATGGGTGCCCTTTTTTTGGTTTGAGCACCTGCCCCCCAAAATGTCTGTGCACGTGCCTGGTGTATACATATATGTGCCCACAAGTAACAATAAATGCTAAAGATGTATGCATTGAAAACTGTCATCATTTCACAAATGGTATTTTCATCTGTAATATGTCATGTTCAGTACATATATTTGTAACTATTCTTATTTCATGGATCCTCATCAGAAATGTGTTCTAGATAAGTGTGTATGTAAATAAATTAGTATCTGCTGATGTATCATAAAAACTCAATCCCTAAAAACAAATGTTTTGCTGTAAGTGTTTGCAAATTAAAATTAATTATAAGTCAAGCTTTCCTTTGAATATACAATATTGGCAATCACTCTGTATAAAAAAATAAAAAGTGTTTTTGTAATTTAATTTTGCACCCATAAAAAGGCTACACAATGAATTGAAATATAGCAGCATTATAAGTCCATATTATCAAAGGCGGATGTGTAACACTACGAAAGTGAGACTATGTAATCTGAAACCTTGCTAAGCAGAGTCATGCATGTCCTAATATTTATCAAGCTGTATCTATTTATGTGTGTGTATGTGTGTAAAAAGATATAGATATATATGTATTGCAATGTAATGTTTTCATCAATACATAACAATGTGCAAAGCTACCAGCTAAGATAACCCATTTTAGGCTATTGCACATGCTGCATCTCTCTTTTCATTCCCTCACAATCATTCTATTCACAACTGTCAGCCATAAAGGATTTCAGCTGTATCTCAGAGTTGTCAGAATTCGCCACTGTCAGCAAGGACGTGACGTCAAGCGGCTTAATTGGGCTTCTCTTTGTGCGTAGGTACCCCGACATGCCCTGTGCTGCTGACGTCGTGAATACCTTGGATCAACAGGCTCTTGCATCCATCCTCACGGCATATGGGGAAGAAAGACACGCCAGGAAAATAGCGGCAGCCATTGTAGAGGCACGCCGTGTCAACCCCATCACCCAGACACAGCAGCTGGCCAGCGTGGTGGCAGGTAGATAGACACTATCCTGATTAATTCCCCGCAGCATTCTGGAGGCTACGAGGGAAAATAAAACACGAGTGAAGTTATTAAGGCTGTCTCCCTGTGGGACGTATTTGTCTCAGAAAATTACGTGGACTGTGACCTTAGTCAGTATCCTCTCTCCTGCCTCTGCGTTGGGTGCCTTTCTTCCACATCTTCCTTTGAGGGAGCTGAGACAAAGATGGAGCTGGAGTTGGCTGCAACAGAATGTGGCTAATGCCTTGAAAGGAAACAGTATCTCACACATGAACACATCTCTGTCTCTCTCCCTCTCTCTCTCTCTCTTTCTCTCCTTCCATATTGCTTTTTTGTGTTATTTCCCCCCTCTTTTTCCCTGTTTCTCTCCTCACAAATGTGCACAAACACCCGCCACAAATGCAAACACACATGACACAGTCGTGCATTAAGCCGGGATTACATTGTTTGTCTTCACTGATTGTTTTTTCTTTTAGCCCTGTGTTTCTAGATTTGAGCTGCTGAACGAGTGAGATGTCTTTTCAGTAGTTATTGCACAGAGCAGTATGTGCGTCAGTGTCACCCAGGGAGAACAGGTGTGAGTAAGAGCAGCTGTTTGATCTTTCTTGAAGAGCAAAGCGAGTCCCCACCAATGTCTATTTGAAAAAATCCAAGAGGTTTTGATTTGAGAAAGTTCCATCGGGGCTCTATGAACAATTGTGACATTGATGCTGACAGGAAACATTTTAAGTCACAGGAGAAATGACAAGGGTGGGAGTTAAAATGTTTAGCTTATCTTACTCATTCCACAGCAGTTAACATTAAAATTATGAATTTTCTAGATGAAAATAACAAAAAGTGCAGAAAGAATGTGTTGCATTTTCACATGAAGTGTGACTGGGTGACCTTGTCATGTGATTTAGTTGTTTACAGAAGCATGGCTGTGTGAATGAGCAGGCTTTGGAGATGTATGCACACCTGGGGACACATCGGTTTTTTTTGGGGTTTTTTTCAGGAAAGTAATTCTCCACTTAATGAAAAATCACATAACTTAACATCATTTTGGCGACAGTGAAAGAAAATGTGGGCTAAAACTTGTACGTCCCCGGAACAGCTGACAAGTCATATCTGATCCGTTTCAGTTTATTTCTTTTTCCAAATGAGATCTCTAAAATATATAACATGACACTTTCAGCTATTGGCCTAAATATTTAGCATAAAAACACATCGACATGGCACAGGCAGCAATGGAGACACAACCTGTCATACAGCTTTGAAGGTAATAGAGAAATCCCACAGCCATTAACTTCTGTTGTTGTCAAGGTGCCTAAATAGCCTGAAATGGAAAGCAGAGCAGCTTTGCTTTGAATTCTACCCAACATGTAACTGAAAGCAAAGTTTGTTTACTTTGCTGAATGCTGACGGCATGAGTCAAGTGAGCTACATTTAGCTACATTACAGCACCAAATGCATTCAACACAACAACCTAATAAATGGCAGTGTGTGTGTTTGAATAGCCAGTGGGTAGGACATGGATGCATTGATTTAGAGACGCCAACTAGCTGTGTAACGTTAATTTTGACCCTGAGCCACAACATTAAATCAGGTGTGGTGATCTACTTGAATTAATACAACATTAGCACATCAGCTTTCACTGCCAATTTAAAATGCATTTAGAAAAACACAACCTGTTGCAGAGTTTCCGCAAGATGACAACAAAAGCGTCCTGTTTTTTCGCTATTGAAACATTTTAGACTTTACTTTAATCAATTGGGCCAGCTCAACCAAGTTGTTTCAGTGTTCTTCTGTTCCACTTATTGTTAAAAAACTCATGCTTGTTGTTTGGCCTGTGACACCAAAGCATCAAACGCTGTGGTCCAAATATCTCATTGTGGAATGTATTGGTTCCCTTGCCTTTGTTGGTGCGCACTACAAACATCAAATATAGCAATTTCAGATGAAACATCACACAAAGGTAGTGCTGAATTCTGTTTGTTGTCCTATGGAATAGTTTACATTCACAGTGCTGTTTCCTGCGTAGCAACCAGATTTCCTCTTTATGTACACATCTTAATCTCTTCTTTTCTCCATGGATCCATCTATAGGACCTTTGAAAGATGAATGAGAGAGAGAGAGAGCTCATGGCTTGGTGAGGCCAGACCAGGGCTGGTCCTTGTATTGATTGCAGTGTGAGTCACACCTTGGGCTGTTTAGTGCAGGAGGAGAGAAATGCCACATCACTCACTTCTCTATTTATTGCTGTTTCTCTTCAGGTCTATATAAGTGTCTAATTGTTCATTTGTCTTCTGTGTGGGCCTTATGAGTTGGTCAAGGTGGAATAAGCTCGCTGCATGTATTGACATAAAGCTAATGTTTTCCCAACTTTAATGTCTTAACGTTTTTTTACATGTTCAGTTTTGGCCTTAACCTTTAAATGAGCTGTGCTTAACATTCTGAACATTAATATGGCAGCAAACGACTAATTGGTGTGTCAAGACATAAGCGAGTATTGTCTGCCTGAGCTCCCCCTTTTGTGTGTGATGTTATCCAAGCTTCTCCTTACTTTATTGATAAAGCCGGGCCGTCCCGCACAAGCTTTTAGTGCATGCTAGTGCATGCTAGTGCACGTGTTTGTGCCTCACTGGTTGGTTCACGGCCACTGATCTGCTCTTTTCTCATACGGAGCTTACAGCTAATAACGCCATCCCGACCGACAGCGAAAGTGTCGGACCCACCCTTCGATTCCCCCTCAGTTAAACATTATAAGCTCTGTCAGCACTTTCCCCTTGGTTTGTACTGCTGTTCGCAATGGTAGCAATGAGCGTCCGGCTCATCTTCGCCATGTTGAGAGCCGTTGAGAGGCATCGAAATGCTCCCAATCTCATATCCAGTACCTTTATTGTCCACATTTATAGACCTTTTTGTACTTAAATCCTCATGCATTCTGCACCCTGTATGTTATTCATCAAACAGGTGCACAAGTGCAGTTTTCCTCTCGGCATGTCTGCACTTAGTAATGCCTTTCTCTTAATTGCACATGCATTTTGAGGATCACTGATATAACTGGATGAGATATGAAAAGATTTGTATGTGAAGTTCCCCTTTTCTAAAAGGCATGTGCTAATTGTTTAGTAGTAGAAAATTTGTTTTACCCAAAACAAGACTGAGGGCACCAGTTATTTAGACTGCAATAACTACAAGAAACACTATTTTGGCTTTTTTAAACAGAACTCATGGCATTATCATCTAATCTCTTATGCTCAGTAAGAATTAACTTAAACTTGGCATTCCTCGAGCTGAGAGATCATGAGAGGCATTCAGCTGCATTTACCTCGGTACTGTAGGGACACATTAACCACAACAACACCATCTCCACCTCCATCTGCTGCGCATAGAGCCTCTGATGGACCAGCCGCTCTCTCTTCACTGCTTACTTTGGCTTTTGTGAATTTTTCAATAAGCTATGTTTTGTGCTACATCCTGCCACGTCAATTAATCTCTTTTTGAGTTTAATTTTCTTGATTTTATGACTCCTCGTGAATTAGTAATATGAGGTGGCCTGTACTATGTATGTCTGATGATTACCAGTCAACTAGAACATATGGCAGTAACTAGTACCAAGACAATGGTATGTTTTCAATCAAGAGTGTCTTTTATTCTGCTCACTGGTGGTGAGATCTCGGGTATCTGTACCTCTTTTGTGTTATTCACACACTGATCACACCTGTTGGTTGTTAAGGTCATGGATGAGTCATTGGGTCACTTGCGTCAGAGTCACAATGGAGGTATGGATCGGTCATGTGGTCGCTGATTAGTGGTGTGGCAGTCCCCCGCTGCGTTCATGGATAGTTGTTCAAGTTTGACACGCAAAGCCTCCTTCAGTCCAAAATGTGTATATTGCTGAACTCTTGTCTTTTGACCTCGGATCATCATCATCGTTGTTGTTTTTGTCCCTGTGCATTCCTCACTGCATTTGGATTGCCTATTGTATGACAATAGCCTTCTGAAGTTATAGGGAACTGACAACTATTCGGGTTAAAGGTGATGACCTTTTGGACAGCCATGAGTGTAAACTGCAACGTGACTCAATCACGAGGAAGTACTTCTAGGTCTGTTTAGATTGAGCATCCAGTTTTCACGAGACCCACTCACTCTGCCCATCTCTTTGTCTCTAGGATCTTTTCCTGCAGCTGTTCTCTATGCACGTAAAGACAGACTCCAAAGACCTGCACACGTGGCCACTAAGACTTTCCAAGCACTACGTATCTTTGTGAACGATGAGCTAAACGAGCTACATGCAGGGCTGCGTGCTGCCCGCTCGGTGCTGACACCTGGAGGACGTCTCTGCGTGATCACCTTTCATTCGCTAGAAGACCGACTGGTAAAACGCTTCCTCCAGGGAGATGACTTGTCCAATCTAGATCAGTATCACTTCAGCCCGAGAAAGCAAAGCGCTGGGAAGGATAAAAAAAGAGATGGTGGAATTGTTGATTGGCTTCCTCTGCGAAGAAAAGTGATCACCCCAGAAAAGGACAACGTAAAAGAGAATCCTCGAGGACGCTCCGCCAAACTGAGGGCAGTACTCAGACGTTAATCATGTGATGACAGTTATGAGAGAACAGACATTTTCTCTTTTGTCATCAAATCTTTTGAGCTTTTTTACATCTAGAGTAACTTTTTACAATTGATACTCAAAGCTAGTTAAGTGAAGTGAAAGATGTATATGCAGTTCCAGTTCCTTTGTTATTATTTTTTTTTCTTGACTGTAAAGGTATAATTCTTTCTGCACCTGGGTACTTGGAGAACCTCATTAACTTGTTCCAAATAACCCAATTGGACAGGTGGGAAGCCAGTGAACTTATTGTCTTTGGCACTGCATCAGTGGTTGGTTAGGGCACTGCACAGTGATGGGGGACTGAGCTCAGATACATTTTTTTATCATATAGATGAAAAACATATATATGTATATATATGTACAGTACTGTGCAAAAGTTTTAGGCAGGTGTGAAAAAATGCTGTAAACTAAGAATGCTTTCAAAAATAGAAGTGCTAACAGTTTATTTTCATCAATTAACAAGATTATTCTTTAGTTCGCTGTCTTTGTATTTTGTTAATTGATGAAAATAAACTGTATATATATACTGTGTGTGTGTGTGTGTGTGTGTGTGTGTGTGTGTGTGTGTGTGTGTGTGTGTGTGTGTGTGTGTGTGTGTAAAATTTACAATACAAACACCTCAGGTTGGATACAGCACTGTAATGCTACTGTATGATACTGTGTTTGTTTGATTGATGAATTAAGACTTTAATTGATGTGCTATCTTAATAAATTAGATTTTCTTGCATTGCCAATGTTTGACAGCACAGTAGGTGGTTATTGCAGCTACATATTTCAACATATAAAACCAAAAAAAACTCTGTTTCTCATTGACGTCTGTATTTCCCCTGAACTTCCCTTGATGAGTCGCTCCAGTGAAACCTCTACTGTACCGTATGAATCAGTAATGCCACTAAATACTGAATGACGCAAGTGTCAGAAGTGGTGCTGAATGAGCCGGGTGGTTGTTCTTGAGCATTCTCTCACCTTCAACTGTAAGCAGATGACGTGTTTTGATCTTTACTATTTGACTTTGACTAATTGTAATTGCTCCATCAAGATTATTAACACCTTTTTTTCTTCTGTGTCAGTTTAGTGCACTCTAAATATACCCTTCAATATATCTCGTTACCTTGGAAACTAAATGGCGCAAGTAACATTTAACTCTGTCTAAAATGATGTTCTGTTTTAATATGAAATTATGCCATATTGTGAGTTTGAATGTCCCTCCCTTTTGACATCAGTGGATGTGGAATACGTCATAACATTTAATCTTTTGGATCCTTTTCTTCTTTGATTTCACACTGTTTACCATTTATAGCAAGAAAACAACTTAATTTCACACTGATGCGAAACATGTCCATATACCAAGAAAACAATTAAGAAACATGGAAAAGACTTTAAGTTCTGAAAGGTTTATCTTCAATAATTTTAAGTGCTCTTTTGTACTGCCACTATTTTACCCACCATGCTGTCACCTTAAGTGTGTGTTGGTACGTGCTATAATCTTCTGAACACTAATTCAGCTTCTGCAAACTCACCACACATACAATACATAAAGCAAAGGCGTTTGAAGTTCAGATTTTATAGAAATATTTCAGAGTTATTGCCTCAAAACAGTAAAATCTTAATTATATTGTTGATTTTAATGAGTCAGCGTCAGTTTAAGAATAATAATCTGGGGGGGTTGAGTTAAAACAAAGTGAGACCTCTGTAGCCCGCTCCTCATCTCTGCTTGAGGTGACATTAGCCGCTACTAGCATGACACCCAAAACTCCAAAGGAACTAATGTAGGCGCTAAAGATGATTTGTTTTTTAATATTTCAGATTCTGATCGATTTTCATCTTTTTTTTTTAAACTGTGCATCAAACATTATGAAATGCTAAATCGATGGAGATACACAACCTTTACTGAGCTCATAAAACAGACATTATTCCACATGGTGAGCACTTTTACTTTGGATATTTTAAGTACATTATTTTAAAAACAATACTTTTGTCATTTAAAACAATAACATACATATAAATACATCTTTGCTTGTGGGCATTTTTCTCATCGATGTACTCGTTAGGTTTTACTGTTTTTTGATATGGATAATTTGACATTAGGATCAATGTATCACGTCTTGCTCAGATATTCAGTGTTTTATTGTAACATATTGTCTCAGGTATAAGTGCATGATAAGGCGTCATATCTGTTAAAGCTCCAATTTTTCGAATCCACTGTTTTGACAATTATGTTTTTTTTATGGTTTATTTGGGGCAGGAGGCGGACTCAGTCGCAGGGCGATATCCAGTGTAATCAGTAGGTGGTCCAGTAGGTGTGTAACCGGTAGGTGGACGATGGCATGTAAATGTACCAAAATACCCAATATAAAGTTGTTTTTATTTAATTTTAATATCTCTAGTCTAGAACTCTAAAACAACGGATGTTTGTTTCTCGTTGAAGGAGAAGATAAGTCAGGAAAATCAGTGATTATAAATTATTGCTATCTATGACTGCAAATTCTCAATTGCCATGGAAACAATAACCTTGGTTAACAGCAAATACACTGTAAGACAATGCTATTATTGTAGACTTGGATCAATCCAAAAATAGACGCCCAGGTACGCAGCTAATAGCTCATATTGTTGAATCACGTCTCTGGAACGGCAGTCAGACAGCGAGCAGCTTCAAACCGGCAGGCGGGATGAACGTCTTCACTTGAAACAGAGATGAACCAGCCAGACACGATGCTGACCTTCTGCTTCAATTCAACAGAAGAAGACGCACCAATGGGCCTCAGAAAGCCTTTTCTTTTCTTTTACAGGTTTTCACTGGACATGAGTTTGATTCTCGGCTGGCTTTAGAGCAGAGGTACAGCAAATTAATCTGGCTAGTTGCTCAGGGTGTTGGATTCAAGACGTTATCATTCACATTGCCTCCACCAGCATTAAACAATTATTAATACAAAATCCAAGAGTGTCCAACCCCCAATCTTTTTGCTGTTTTTATTTTATTTATTTGTGTCCCTATTAGCATAATATATGTTAACTAGAAAATTTCACAAAAAATCACGATGTGTGGCGACTACTGCCGTAAGACGTTGCAATATATATATTACCGGTAGTGAGATGTGTTGTTGAGGTTATTGAGGAGTCATTTCTGTATTTGTGACGGACTTGAGAGCAGTTACTGCTTCATAGACACAGGTCACTGGTTATCATGGTGATTGGGGCACCAGGATGAATGGCAGATGAGATCTTAAGACTTGTATGTCTCTCTATGTATCTATAACAAGTATATGTGTATGTCTCTATGTATCTATAACAAGTATATGTGTATGTCTCTCTATGCATCTTTAACAAGTATAAGTGTATGTCTGTCAATGTAGGTTAAATAAGTATGAGTGTGTGAAACTGCTCTGATTAGCTCATTTGAAGCACTTGTGTCCCTAGGTGGCAGACTGATTATTAGGGAGACTGGACTGTAGATTTAACGAAAGCAACCTGTCAAACTACTGAATTTGACAGAAAACTGTGACTCTGATTGTGAAAATATTAGAATCAGGAGAAGCACAAGACTGTACTTAAATGTTTGTGGGGTTTAGAAATGAGAACGTAAAGGCAGTTCAGAAAGTGACCCCGTTTGCTTCAGGAGAGAAACATTGTGATCAGATTTAACATGGAGTCCAATGGAGCAGTTGGCTGACTTTATCTCGCTTTCAGGCTTGCTGATAAAAAAATAAAAGTTTGTGGGATTCCACGACACATTTGTACAAGAAGGCACAAGATTTCCTACGTTTTGTACTACAAATTATGCCTGAAGAGTGAACATTGTGCAGTGAATGGCAATTTACAAATATTTTTTCTGCAAGAGTCTGAAGCTGCTCCGTGCTCTAATGATGACATCACGTGCGCTGAGCTGCGCTAAGAAACTAAGAAACGGTCCGAAAATGTTCCTAAACTTGAACAATGATTATATGAAAACTGTGCTAGCTATCAAAAAAGTGCCCAATTAGGAAAATAAACTCCATCCTTTTCTTAACGTTTCAAAGGTTCAATCATTTCTCTAGACAAAGATGAGTGCTTTTTTTGCTCTCTTCACGCCGAAATCCCATTTGATTGAATGGGACAATTTCCTGCCGTTTTTGCCGCTTTTTGAGGAAACGGCCGGCCAAATCCCTTATAAAAGTAATTTCACACGATTCCCGATCAGGCCGCATGTTTTTATGTGTTTTGTACACATGTGCTGCTAATGCTGTGCAACGAGTTATGATCCAAAGGTTAGGCGGAAGATGGAGAATGAAAGTAAGCCCGCAGGAGAACATGCAGTGTGCACACTAATTATCGTCTTCACACCCAGGTGAAAAATAAATTTAATTAAAAAGTACATTTAATCTTAGCATACTTGAGTATACTTGAAGCCTTACTAATCTTAAAGAGTGTTATTTTGGAACGACTTATTTTGTACTTAATATATACTTAGTTGTGTTTAAATAATATTTAAGCACAACTTGGACTATATTTAGTATTTTCTTTGTATATAACAACTTAAGATATACTTAATACAATTTAAGTGTATGTGCTAATATAGATAGCTTACTTAAATTATACTTTTTAGTGTTTTAAGTATATTTGAAATATATTATTAGTATTTTACAAATATGTAAACATTACTATATCTATAGTGTGGTAATAGTATACCAAAAGTATACTATTACCACATCATAAATATAATAATATTGTGGTAGTATACCAAAAGTCCTCTTATGTTAGAGATCCGATCTCTAACATAAGAGGACCAGATACCTTGTATGTAAACAAATGTTGTGACCTTCAACATTGGAATCATCTTTTTTTTCAGGAATAGTTAAGTGTAAATGTATAAATACAAATGTATCTAGTGAAATGTAACTCAGCATATCAATCAAGTGCTTTAATTATGGACAAATATGAGATACATGTACTTCACTTGAGTATTTGTATTTCACGCAGCTTTATACTTTTACTTCACTACATCTCAGAGGGAAATATTGCATTTTTTAAGTCAATAGTTTTAAAAGTATAAATGAAGATTTTACATACAAAACATGTAATTGGCTTAAACTGTACTGTTGTAGATTTAACTACCCAACAATATATAAAGCAGTTAACATGAGTTTCACCTTAAACAATAAAATACGGACACATTATCACATCGTCAATAATGATCTATTAATATTGTCATGACACACGTTTGAATACAGGACATTTGGACATTAATAATACAGTGGAAATGCATTCGGTTTTTAATCATGTGAAATGTTAGTATTTGAGCATTGAATTGGATTAATATTGTGAATCTTTTTTCTTTTGTGAAATCCAAGCATTTACTCATTTGTGAAGGCGTTATGGACAGCAGACGTTTCGCCACAACAGGAATCCAAGCCAGTTTGAAAAGGATTGTTTGAAACAAAAAATGCCACGAGACCCACTGGGTCAAAAGTTGTTAAATACAAGGTAAGAAAAAACCCAATAAAAATAGGGTGTTGACATAGAATCTCATTTGTTTTTTGAGTCTGTGCTTCATTCAACTTTTTGTTGTTTTTTCTGTCGTAGGTAATTGTACATTTATATTGTCTTGTCTTTGACTGTCAGACATAAAAGCTATTTGAAGACATCAATTTAGGCTTTAGGAGACTGTTGCAGCCATGTTTTTCAAAATCTTGTGACAATTTGTGTAAACACAATCAAGAAAATAACTGTCAGATTAATTAATAATGAAAATAATAGTTTGTTGCAGCTCTATATGTTGGGGAAACAGATGATTATCATAAGCTGAAATTTGTCTTTAAACGGCTTTAAAGAGTCTATCTGGCTGCCCTATAACAAATGAAAAAACTAAACAACAAATATACCGACTGTGTACAGTATTTGATTATAACACTGAAGTTGCATGTGGCCATCAATTCAATCTCACTGTTTACATCGTTTGTACTGAACAACACAAGTTGAAGGGGAAGGCTAACCGAGGGAAATCATGTGATCACTTTGTAGATACAATTAGGTTAGCAGAAGAGATAAAAGTTAAAATAATCCAACTGAGGCAAATTTGTGATTTTGGGCTAACAAAATAAATGTAATTGAATTGAAATAGAATTTAACACTTGTTTGGTCGTTTAATAAGCAAAGTAATTAAAAAAGTAATTCATCTACGGGAATACCAAACATTTGTCGATGACAGCATCTCTACTGAATGCTTCCAAACCAAATTTCACTCTGGATATTTGAGATGGGATTTGTCATTATTTCTTTATTTATTAGAAGATATGTATTATACAGTATTAGATGGGAGCAGAATGCAGCTTTAAATAAGTATTGTTAAAAAAAAAAACTTCTCTAACTATCCCTGGGGTTGAATGATAAATGTTTGAAAGTCTGTCCAGGTTCCAATTTATGTTGTTTTTGTTTGCGTAATTTAAGCGTTGATCTTCTGCATTGTTCTTGTAACTGTAAAGATCTGGAAAGGACAATTAAATCCACCTTTTCGAAAATGTAAATTTATTCAATCATGAGAAGTAATTAAACAGGTCTTAACATCTTGCCCTCATTAATTATATGCATGTAAGAGATCTTACATTAGAAATATTGGTCTTTATTGAACATTTATGTATATCTTCGGCTGTGAACAGTATAGGCTATTGGAAAGCAAGGCCAAGGTGAAGACATCACCTTAAAAAATCTAATGTATTGTGTAACTAAAACAAATATTCTGCATATTAACTAATCATGAAAATAATAATCATTTGCAAACCTTATTATATTAACGCAAAATAGTTGCACATTAACATGAGATGTAGGGGATCACATACCCATAACACATTTGTGTGATCTTTTTCAATATTATAACCCCCTTTGGATTATTGTTTGTAATGATCTGTGGTTTCAGAATATTCTGTGGAAGTGGGGATTAAGATGATGTGAAATGTATACATAAGTACATTGTAAAAGCTCTGGAGTGAATTGTCTTCTGAAAATGTATCATGAGCTACTTCAGTTGTAGGCGTGTACTGAGCCTTTAATTGAAAAAAAAAGAGGTTAAAAAAGGGTGTGTGTAAGGCTAGAATTATTGATAGACCAGTTAGCTAATGCATTTTTATACTGGGAGATTATATTGGGAATCTGAACAGCAGCAGCATGTATAACTAACAACAACAACAAAAAATAACAAGACAAAGACATGACAACTGAAAAAAGAACAAGAAATAGCTGTAAGTTGAAGCATGAAGCAATAACTCAATGTTTTCTCCCCCTAAAAATGAATGACTGTGCACTACCTCTGGATAGTCATCTGCCTCTGAGTGTATCTTTTTGTGGCACTGTGACCATTAACTGTCTGTGCGAGGAAAGAGACATGCGTCAGCCTGTGGCTCCCCCTCTGACAGACTGAAGAATGTATGAGTTTCAATGACTGAGGCGGCCGCAGAAAGCTCATTCTATCCACATCTTTACTCCCCTCCCTCCCAACTCTCACTCCCCGCCCATCTCCGCTGCTCCGCCTGCTATAAAAAGACTTGTGACTAAAAAACTCTGAGGTCAAAGCCATTTGAATAATTTTTGTGATTGACGCAGGGCTTGCAGGTCTCTTACGAAGAAGATTCAACTGTAAAAGAAGACGGCCATGTTGGATGATAGCGCAATAGTGCACAGCCAGGGGCGAATAATGCATTTTGCTGACATTCAATTTGGAATTTAGTTCAAGGGATTAAAGTGTGACATTGAATACATTCATTACAAGTCCTTCCCTCTTCAGAGTTTACCCAAATGAATCACCGTTAAGCTGTCAAAAATAAATCAGAGCTGTTTAGTGTACCCTGAAGCTTAAGCTGATCGCAGCATCTTCGTTATGTCTGACCCATCATCAGAGCACCTCTTGCTGTGTCAGGTGGTGTACAGGGTGACCTGATATCAGCGCACATACTCCAGAGTCTCCAGCTGAAGGAGACATCACCTCCTTTCTTTCCTCCTACAATAACCAATGGTATTTTTGCACCTGTCTGACTGTATAGCAAACCCTGCCACAGCCAAGTAGGAGGTCCTGGAAACAACAACAAAGGAATCCTCATTTCAAAGATGGTACAATCTAAATGGCAAATACCACATATAAGTTTAATATGTGTCCAGTACCTGGATATCTTATCTAAGTAAGGATGATCTGGATGTAGTGGTATTTATATTCAGATGTTCCAGTGTAGCTAAAGATTAACGGTTCATATTCGTCATGATTTATTCACTAAGTACGTCTCCCTTTCCCTTTGTTGCATTTTGTTTTTATTGATACACCAACATTTTTTTTTTTTAAATGACCTTTTCTCGTGGAATATTTTACATGTATTTTTTCTTTGTATGGTCTTCTTTGTATTTAATGTATTACTGTCGATTAAGTTAAACACACGTGTGTGTTACCCGAGTATATTATCTTATCTTATCTTCAGTAAGTCACTATGGCCAACTGTGACATAACCCTCACCTTGCAGGTTAAAGCGGTCCTTTCAGAGTCACCCACATCACCTAACTTGACCTTCATGCGCTATGTTTGTTGATAAAACCGTTTATAACAATGCAGGGGGAATGTAGGTACTGTGAACGTGTATTAATAGCAGGTCTAAATATCTGATTGATATATCCAGATGCAGCGGAAAAAGAAGAATTGTGGTGGTGTTCAAGTGATTGTATTTAAACATATAGCAAGAAATGAAATAACATCCATCATAAAAGGACTTATCTTCATCAATGTGTAGAAATACTGTCACCAAAAGCTTGAGACCGTGAAAAAGACTTGAATCTTTAATGTCATCATCATATTCTCTCTGAACCCGCTGAAAATGGAAGTTGATGATCTGTAGTTTACGTTGTGCTCGCTGAACTTTAGCCGTACCACCAAAATGTGTTTCATTTCCGTAGTAGTTCTGAGAAAGGAAAATAACTGGCATTTTTCTATACGGTGGTAAAATAACACTGCAAGAAAACAAAACTGCCTTCACATTAGGTTGTAGGAGGTGAGATGGCAAAACCTTGAAACCAGGAGCCGCTGTAATCTACACCAATGAGGCGATATATTGGATGGTGGCAGCAGAATAAAATCACCACCCTCCAAGTAGGTGTACAGTATATGACTAAATCTTACCAACCCCCCACTTACTGCCATTATCTCACCGTGGGGAAAATTGCCTGTCTGGGTACAAGCCTGCAATATTCCCAGCAGTCGTCCATTTGGCTCTTATTCTCTCAAATGACAGCGAAATGGAGGTCACTCGCCAAACAGTCACCCTGGGGTTAAAATGATAGAGTTTGTGCAAGTGTAAATTACTCTGTAACACCGGACACCTTCACTCCAGTCTTTGATGGATACCTTCTGAGTCTTCAGTATGAACTCTGTCATTGCCGTGACAATATTAACACAGTACTAATAGTGTGATCTTTTCGGTCTTTTTTGTAATTGTTTTCTGCCGAGCAATTCACAATATTGCAATGCTTTTAGCCAACTCCATATTTCCAGTCCATTCTCGTTCCCAACTCGTTGCATACTGACGCTTTGTCAGAGCAGCTACACTATGGATGCAGTAAACACCTGGCTAGCGTGGGGAATTGAAACAAAACCACTTGCTTAAGTTGAGGCAACAAAACCTCTTTGTTAAGTTTAGGAAGAAGACTTTGGTTTGGGTTAAAATTACACAACACATTTTCACTCCCAACTGCTCACATACCGGTGCTTAGTCAGTGCCACTTGGCATCAGAGAGTGACGCACTAGGTAACCCTTTGGTGTCAGTATACGCACGCTACATTCAAAGTGACATTTCAAAATAAAGTTTTACGTTTTAGGTCAAGGAAAAGAGCGTGGTTTATGTCCTTAACATGACTAACGAGTGACAGAGACGTGCCTAGAAAGTTGTATGACATTACATTTAGCTGACGCTTTCATCCAAAGCGACTTACATGCTATACAGTAGACACAGCAACAGTGAGCAATTAGGGTTAAGTGTCTTGCTCAAGGACAAAGCGATATGGACTGGCTGAGCCGGGGTTTGAACCACTGACCCTCTGATTGAAAGACAGACTTGCTAACCACTGAGCCACATGCTAGTTCAGATCTGAAACCACACCACCTTCAAGGATTTAGTTTGGGCACATTTACAGACATTATAAAGATAGTTGCCAAGCCAGCTGTTTGAAATAGTTAAAGGGGAAAACATAATCCATAGTACCACTTGTTTGGCTTCTGAGCTGTGGTTGTAGTCAACAGCAACTATTCAAAGCTTTGGCCGGGGGTGGGGGTTGGTGGTACTCACCCACCGGGACCAGAGCAGCCTTTTAACATATTGGATAGTTTGCATTATGGACTCATGTCATGTCTCCTACTGAGGTACAGGTGGCCTGATACACGACTCAATGAACATTAATATGCAGATGACTGTGCCCATTATATCACTAATTACTATCACTAATTATAAACTTCAAACTTTTTACTAAATCATCATATTACATACATTTTTAACATTCATACATTCAATTTGCTTTCTGCATTTAACCAATCCATAGCAATTTTAGGATAGGTGGGCTGCTGAGAAGCACTTCGACATGCTACCTCGTGGTTGCAGGACGACCACTCATCCCCATGAGCTACAGCTTTATAATATAGTATCAACACAATTTATATCTAGAAATTTACTGAACCCAAATGGCGTGTTCAGTAAACCATGTCAGTGTGCAGATTCAATATCTGAATCTCTGGAACCCTTTTTCCGTGTTTTGGCAGTGAGTCATGTTCAGACACATCAACATAACATAAAGAAACAGACGGATATCATTTTACACTTGTTATAGCAATGGCAATACAGTATTTGCCCTTATATTTCCCTGGCACCCAGACATGAGAATGTTTAACATAAAATACAAAAAGTAAAAAACAAACATGTCATATGACTAGTGCCTGAAAGCACATTAACTCTAAAAACAGTGTAGAATAAAAATGGTCACAGCCACCTTTTGCCTTTTCAAACAGTTTGTTCTTCTCTTTGACTGCAGGATTTATGCCTCACTATGGCCTTCGGAAATAAAGTAAAGACCACTTTGACAACTTGCTGGAGCAATGCAACATTCCATCTACTGCTCTCGACTGCACCTTCGTGATTTAACAACAAGACTTCATGTATATCCAAGAGGTAAGAGCAAGGTGTGCTACTTCCTGCAGCATCCATTGTGTACATATATTTGTGTTTTTCACTTTTTTCACATGGAATAAAAGCATACAAAAACCGTCTGTGACGCTGCTGCGGTGATAGCAGAAGGTGAAGGTTCTGAGCAACAACTGCTCCATTATTCACACCCCTATGGATAGAAATGTACTGCGCAGTGCATAGGGTTATCTGCATCATTAAATTATAATGTATATTATTACATGGCCCACCTAACTTTGAAGGAGAAATACAGACAGTATATGTCATTAGATGTTAGACAAAATAAATGTATCAGATACCTTAACATTGTGAGAATTATAGCTTAGAATTCACATGTACAGAGTGTACACGGTTCGGCTTAAGTGCAATGAGTCACACTTTTGCTTGACACTGGTAGCCAGACAAAGTACAACAGACAAAGATCTGGTCGTGTATTCAGATAGATAGACGGATGAATGGATGGATGGATGAATAGAGGATAGATGGATGAATAGAGGATAGATGGATGGATGCACATTTTTCAGAGTCTCTCAGATGTGAGAAAGGCTCAAGTGTGGCTGCTGCTCACAAAGAAGTTGAAGCAGAGAAATGCCACAGCGCACGCTGAGTGACGTCAACCAGGAGGCCCCGTGGGGATGAGGTGAGTCAGAGCCAGGGCCGCGGCCTCGCCAGCTCTCCGCAGCCATGAGCGCGTCATCACCAGTCTCACTGACACCCTCTCACATTTCTCTGCATCTGCTTCAATGTGCCTCTGCCTCCCTCCATCCCTCCGCCTCCTCAAGAGGATCTCTTCACATCCATGGCATACGCCAGTCCTAGCTCTGCCTGTCTGTCTTTGTCTCTCTGCACACTTTGGGCTGGGTACTCATCAAGCATGAAATGTTTTATATCAAATGATGGTGAAAGCTTTCTGTCTGATTTTTAAAAAATGGAATCAAAGAAGCATCCTAAAATACAAGCAAACAAACAAACAAGATACAGTAAGTCCCAAGTTTGTCTTGGGCTGAAAAAACCTTTTTTAGATACCTCAACATTGTGAAAATTATATAGTTTTGTATTGATGATGTACAAGCAATAGCACAGTTTGCTGGTGCAAGCACAGTGAGTCACACCTTTGCTGTACACTGGTAGTTAGACAAAGAACAGTGCAACAGACCGACATCCTCTCATATCTTCCAGGCCTAACCATGTGCGGGTTAAGAGAGCAAATGCCTCTGTATCTCAGCAGTGTAGGTTTATGGTGATAAGGAGCTCATTAATGCAGGATATACTGTTAGTGATGGATCGGGGCTGGTGCAGCTGAGCTGTGATGATTCATCCATCACTTGCAGAACAACACTTTAAATATTTTTGAGGGACCGCTTAGTAACAAAGTACCCCGTAAACCTTCAGCACTTAACCTGCCTCTCCTAATGGCCAGCACTGATTGGAAATGATGATAAATAGATCCTCCAAACAAGAATTCCTGACATTTATCGTCATTAGATCACGTAAAATATATACAAATTAATGATGTCTTGTATCCGAGTATACATGATATCTTCAAATGGTTAGTTTTTTTGTAATTTTATTTTTGGATTTTGTACAATCAAAAGACAACGTAAAAAGTATCAGGAGCTAAAACAATAATTAAATGGCCAAAAAATTGTATTGGTAACTATTTTGATAACCGCTTCAAATAACCTTTGTAAACATACTGTGGCTTTTTTAAATGTGTGGATATGCTGTCATCACTGTACAGTACTTGTGATATACTGTATTCTGCTAAATTAAAAGGTTTTGAACTGTTGATCAGACAACAAGACATATGAGCCCCTCTTAGGCTCTTGGAGCTTGTCATGGTCATTTTTCACCATTGTCTTATGTTTAATAGACCAAATGACTAAACAATGAATTTACAAAATAATCAGGAGATTGATATATAATACAATCATGGTCATTTACTGCCAGAACCCCTTTTTTGTATATTTTTTGTTCAAAATAACCATTATGTACACAAATAAAACACTTGTGTAAATTAGTTTTTCCCAACCAGGGTGGACATGAGGTTTGTGTTAATAAATGCTTTTCTCCCTTTTCTTGTTTCTCTACATCTATAATGCAGAGCAGAACTGAAAAGAATATCAATACGACAAAAAAACAACAAAAAAACAGCATATGAACAAATCAAAATCGACCAGTTTGCTTTGCCAGAGGAGAACACACTGAAATGGAGATTTCAATCTTGGTAAAAAATCAACAAATGTCAGAATCTGACTTGTCAGAATTTGTTTACAAAACTGACAAATAAACCTAGAATTGAACGTTCCTACACACAGCCAGCTCTTCTGACGCGCAATTTACAAAAAATCCCAGTTGCTCTACATGACAAGGTAGCAGGGCTATGATGGCATGGCACAGACAAGCCTCTAATGGGGAGGAATGCAGTAGATGGAGGGGAGGGCTGTCAGATATGGAGAAGCAGACTTAATTTGTGTATTAACTTCCTTCCAATTGGTTGACTTGACGCCTGTCTGCAAGCTGCCTGAAATGGGTTCAAATTCCATTCATGCCAGGTAGAGCATGCTCAGCTAGTCTGCTGGGGGCGGCGCGGTGGCGGTGGCGGTGGCGGGATGTGTGTTGCTGTTGGGTTGAGAGCGAGATGGGGGAAGTAGCTTGCCCGGAGAAAGAGGTCTGCACCACATACAACATTCAAGCAGACGTCTGACGTCAGAGCATCAATAATTAACGCGTTTTATTCATAGCCTCAGAGAAAAAGAATCAATTGACAAATCACATATTCGCTTTGGGTTACTTCAAACGGTGAGACAATTAAAATGCACAACATGTCTGTATTGTGTGCGAAGTCATTTACACATTTTCTATTTATAGTTTCCATGTTATTTAGGATGCACTCCCCAATATATAGCAAAAGCAGGCACAGAAATCGTGACTCACTTGTTTTCTCCTAGTCTGCCTTTGCTTTCTGATTGGTTATAAGATGCATACAGCCTTTGCATTTATCCCATTTTTCACGCTTTGACATTGCCTCTCCCTCCTTTTTTATTTCATGTATTGTTCTGCACACTATCTAAGAATATTCAAATTGTATTAATAATTAATGTTCAGATTTGAGTGTACGTGGTTGACTGACATGAACCCTGGTTTACTGCAGACATCAACTTAACTGTTCAGCTTTATATAACTATGTAATATGAAACAAATACTGAAGACAGCAGGTTGTCCTTAACAACGTGAAGAACTCATATTGAACTCATATATTAGATGAACTCATATTGCATGGCTACAATTAAGATCATATATCATTCACTTTGGAAAGATAAACTACCAATTAAAACAAAAATGCTCAGCATAACCACATGCCTTACATGGTAAAGGGACTGAACTTGTATGCTGCTTTTCTAGTCTTATGACCACTCAAAGCTTTAACGCTACTTGTCATCATTCACCCATTCACACCCATTCATACACTGATGAGAGGAGCTAGCATGTAAGGGGCCACCTGGCCATCTTGACTATCTAAACATTCATACCACATTCACACACCGTAGGCACACCTACGTGAGCAACTTGGGGTTAAGTGTTTTGGACACTCGACATGGACTAGCGTAGCTGGGGATCAAACCGCCGATCCTCTGATTAAAGGACGACCCAAAACGATGCTATACACACATAACAATCCATAGATTAGGATAAAGGGTGTACATATCAGCTCTTCATGAGGAAACCTTTCTCCTTGTGGCATTCCTTGTAATTTGTGGTATTTTACCCGATGCTTTATTATAAAGGTTTCCTTGTTTCCTTGTAGCATGTAAATAAGACTTGCTGAACATGATGACATCTTATTCTCAGATGAGAGCTGTGTCAAGTTTCACATGTTCTCTGTCAACACTCGGAGTGTCTTGAGGAAAAGACCCAAAGATAACTTTAAACTGAATCTGTAGTTTCTCTTCAACACTGCAGTGTTTTCAATGAAAAAGCGGTAAACAAACCCAGTGCACGCTACCTGCTCAGCATCAAACAGGCAACGTTACCAACTGGCCGATGAGAGTGGTGGAACATTTAGCAGCTACAGAGCCAGATGTGTTTTTAAGGAGAAGTTAGATCCCAAAAACAGAGGAAAAGAGGAGTGAATACACCATACACCATTTCAACACCATCATCCCGTCTCTGCTGCAGGACAAGCTCTCCCAGCTGCATGTGCCCGACTCCACCTGCAAGTGGATCACAGACTTCCTGTCTGGCAGGAAGCAGCACGTGAGGCTGGGGAAACACGTCTCAGCCTCTCGGTCCATCAGCACCGGTTCCCCCCAAGGCTGCGTTCTTTCCCCACTGCTCTTCTCCCTGTACACCAACAGCTGCACCTCCAGTCACCAGTCCGTCAAGCTCCTGAAGTTTGCGGATGACACCACCCTCATTGGACTCATCTCTGGTGGGGACGAGTCCCCCTACAGGTGGGAGACTGACCACCTGGTGACCTGGTGCAGCCAAAACAACCTGGAGCTCAACGCTCTGAAGACAGTGGAGATGGTTGTGGACTTCAGAAAGATCTCAGCCCCACCAGCCCCTCTCACCCTGTGTGACTCCCCCGTCAAAGCTGTGGAGTCCTTCCGCTTCCTGGGCTCCATCATTACCCAGGACCTCAAGTGGGAACTAAACACCCGCTCCATCACCAAGAAGGCGCAGCAGAGGATGTTCTTCCTGAGGCAGCTGAGGAAATTCATCCTGCCAAAGACAATGATGGTGCACTTCTACACTGCCATCATCGAGTCCATCCTCTGTTCCTCCATCACCGTCTGGTATGCTGCAGCCACTGCCAAGGACAAGGCCAGGCTGCAGCGCATCATTCGCTCTGCCGAGAGGGTGATTGGCTGCAATCTGCCGTCCCTCCAGGACTTGTTTGCTTCAAGGACCCTGAAGCGGGCGAGGAAGATTGTAGCTGATCCCTCTCACCCTGGACACAAACTGTTCGTGTGCCTGCGGTCCATCAGGACCAAGACCTCACGCCACAAAAACAGTTTCTTCCCGTCTGCCGTCGGGCTCATCAACAGAGCCCGGGTCCCCCACTGACTCTAATGACTCTGTCACCCCCAGACAATTCCCACCGGTCACTCCCCTGCACATAGCCTAATACTTAAATACACTTGACAATTTAACATTACACTTGCCACTTTCACACAACACTTACACTCATGCACATTCCATGCACTTTATCTTATTTTTGGTATTTTGATATGCTGCTGTTTCAATGTAGATATTCATTCATCCATTCATCCTCATTTATTGCACTGCGTTAACTGTTAAATGTGTATTGTTAAATGTTAAATGTTAAATGTATGCACCTTCCCGCCAGGACAAATTCCTTGTATGTGTAAGCATACATGGCAATAAATGGTTCTGATTCTGATTCTGATTCTGATACTGATACTGCTGTTAGAGATGTCAGGTTGCCAGACATGACTCTGAATGAATGTGTATGTTGCCAATGTTGTTCTGCTGTCCCCAAGTAATTGGGAACAACACAGAGTTATTTGCCAGACTATTTCTTGGCTGGATGCAGTGACATTTTACAAAAACACATTTAAAGGGACAGTTCACCCCCAAATTACATATTTTTCCTCTGGCCTTTAGTGCTATTTATCAATCTTGAATCCCCTGAGTTTCCAGGCTTTGGAGATATCGGCCATATATCTGCATTCTCTCGAATACAATAAAACTACATTATATGGCACTCGGCCTGTGATGCTCAAAGCGCCAACAAAGAAAAGAAAAATGTGTGTTCACAGACCTTGTTTTGAGCAGTTTCATTGAGATACTTTTTCCTTTCAACCATAGTTCCTGCATTGTATTTGAGAGAAGGCAGACATCTTTACGGACTGTATTAACAAAACTGGACAACTTACAATTGATAAATGGCACCTCAGGTAAGAAGGACAATCTGTATTTTCAAACTAAGCGGATGCTGGCAGTCGCTTCATATTTATCGCACTGACGGAGTCATCAATCTTCTGATCTAACTGTCGGCAAGAAGTGTATTTACCAAATTGTTAAAGTATTTCTTTAAAACAGCTTTAATGAATCAGAAATGCTTTAAACACTGCAAATAATTTCTGTTTCTTCATTAATTTACTACTTGTCAATTTGGTCATCCAAGCAATCCTATGAATAAATAAAAATTACCTATATGTAAAACAAAACTGAATCAGTGAGTTATATTAGACTATTCAAACAAGTATAAAACCTGAACTATCAAACCAATACAAATGTTGACTTCATTAACATACCATTCGTGTCCTCTGTTTTCCCTTACTGACCATCTTTGGCCTGCCTCTGACCTGTGCTCTGTCTTTGCCCTTTGCACCTCCCAAGACACTTTTGGATGCACTTTCTGTGGGTTAAGCATGCTTTTTTATGATGGTTAGGATTGAGTAGTAAGCTTTATTCAAAAGAGGATATTATTATCACTGTCATCTCCAAGCTGAGACAAAGCAAGACAAACAGGATTCAAACAGATTCCTGGAGAGTCAAAGACAACGATGGAAAGTACAAAATCATGCCATTGAAATATTTCTTTCACAAAATCTTCAGCACGTTTGAATAGAAACTGAGTAAAAAGTACTTAACCACGATGTTGTCTCTACCAGGTGGTTAAATGAGAAATGTGTGTCCTCTTTTATGCTGACTGTTTTTACTGTTTTACACTTTTCACTACTTTGCGTTTTGTAGCACATTTACTTCCCCAGAATCAGAGTCAGAATCGTTTATGGCCAAGTATGTGAAAGGTGCATAACAATAAACATATAATACAACAATAAAAGTAATAAAAACAATAAACATAATCAAGACATAATTTAAAGATAAATATGGTAAACAACAACAGATAACAGTACTTACAAAAAAAGGATATATTATAAATAAAAAGTGGCAAGTGTATTTTAATAAGAAAAGAAAAGATGTGCAAGGATGTCCTGGGAATGTCAGAGCCAGTCCCTAACCCGACTGCAGCTGGAAAGAACTTGTTCTTGTGGAGTGAGGTCTTGGTGCTGATGGACCGCAGCCTCCGGCCAGAGGGATGGGACTCGAACAGCTTGAGAGGGGTTTATGACTCTTTGAAACTGTCTCCTAGGAATTATGTTAAAACACTATTAATTTGTTTTTCAAAATGTGTTTTCAAGGAGACGTAATAATGGCCTGGATTTCGAGTAGTGAGTGATGGTTGGGTGGACGGTAGGTGAACAATGCACAGGACTTTGAGTCCAGGGAAAACGGTTCACATCCTGTGAGGGGCTGAACCACTTTAGGTTAAGCTTCAGGAAACATTGTGGGTGCAGTTACATGTTAGTAAAGTAAACTCATGCTTCAAGTCGCTTTTGATAACAATGTGTTTCACCTTAACCAAGTGCTGAGCATCGAAACATAAGATAAAACAATCCTACTTTAGCTGCTATGAGGAGATTGTTTCATTTGTAAAACAAATTTCAGATTTTGCCAGTGAATGTTTTGTTCATATGTTCAAAATAGCAGTTTGATGTAATCACAAGACGATGTTGTTTTGTCATGGCTTGGATTCTTTTTTCATTTTGATTAACATTTGGCAGATGTGCTGTGACTGAATTAAATCTTTCAAATCAGCCTTGTCGTTGTACCGCTGAGTTTATCTGACAAATACAGCGTGACTTTTGCGTGCTTTTGAAAGCATGTATTTACATTACAACTTCAATGTTAATCGTGAATGAATATGTAACGTTACAACGTCCTAATTCATTCATGACTATGGACAACTGACTGAAAAATGTGTAAGCTGGTTGCTGGGTTGACTAGAAGAATAAAACTAAATCACTCACCTGACTAAAAGCTCTGATTGTAGACTGAGCCGGTGTCCATGTTGTGTTCGCTAACATTAAATCTGGTTTTGTGTTACGGTGGGTTCTGAAAGTTTGTTCAATCTACGACTTTGGCTCCTCAGGAAGAACATATATTCACAAAATCTGGACAGTGAAATAAAGTCCAGGCTGTATCTTTGACTCCGTGTGAGGCTGGCCATGCCACTCATGTCAATGTGCCATTCTCTGACTCATGGTGTTGCCTACAGTGGGGGAGGGAAACTCAGAGGCAGAGAGAGGCAAGAGCTCTGGTACTGAGAGTGGGATGAAGTGTTTTCTCCCCCTACTGACTGAAAAGCTGTCCGGTATTTTCCTTGGAAATTTCAAACACAGATCGGCATTCATTCAGTCATACACATTTACCATTTCTTGTTTTAATTGAAGCTTTGTTTTAAGATTTCTATACCCTAAAAAAAATTATATATACTTCTTTCCAGTAGTAGGCTACGCGTTCTTTTATGCTGTCATTATCTTATTCATTTAAAATTAAACACAACTATATGCACAGCTGGCTGCCCCAATATACAGTATCATGCTGTATATCAGTATACATATATACTATATAGTATTATTAACTTTCTAAATCAGGACACTGCATCATTTTATCATTGCACTTTTTTGCTGGCCCAGTGTGAAAGAATAGAAAAGACAAGCTGTTTTTAAATATTTATAAATTGTTCACTTATATGGCGAGGTTAATGTTCAATTAGTTTAACCAATGAGCCACCTATTAATTTCTCTTATCGAACCTAGTTAACTTTATTAAATAACTTTAATAAAACTAAATGATCCAACTGAAACCTGTAATCATATTTTATTGACTGAGATGACTGAGACACTATAGTTTCTATTGGGAGCCCATTTGATAGTCCCAACCTACAGCTACAAACTAAAAATGAAAAACAAAAACATGGATCCACCCTGGTTGCTGTGTGAATAGGGGGGTCAGGAAGAGCATCCGGCATAAAATCTATGCCAAATCAAATACGCAGATCATAGTGGATCAGTCAATGAGATGGAAACCGATGATCATCTGGGATGACCCCTAGAGGTGACAGAAGAAGAAGAAGAAGAAGAAGAAGAAGAAGAAGAAGAAGAAGAAGAAGAAGAAGAAGAAGAAGAAGAAGAAGAAGAAGAAGAAGAAGAAGAAGAAGAAGAAGAAGAAGAAGAAGAAGAAGAAGAAGAAGAAGAAGAAGAAGAAGAAGAAGAAGAAGAAGAAGAAGAAGAAGAAGAAGAAGAAGAATTTTCATTATTGCTCCAAGTACCAGAAGTCCTGATTCAAAACTATGAACTTGATAAGTTTGACTTTTAACTGGGACATTGTGACGTCTTTAATTAACAGCAGAATGCATACTAACCATATTTGTAAACCCACTTGTAGAATCACTAGAGATTCATACAATTAAAAGAAGGGATTTGTTAGCTTTGCAGCTTAGCAGGTACCTTTTCGTCCTAGAAAGGGAAATGGAAATGGCTATAATGTGATTAGAGATCTCAACCGTGTCTCTAAATATGAGTTATTTTGTTACTTACTAAAACAAATTTAAACCTGGATTCAGATCAGATAATACGTTATACAATGGTTATAAAGATGGCGCACCATAAAATTGCATTCATTCAAAAGAAAGAATAAACAAATTACATTTAAACTTGATTTAATTTTATCATCAAATGTTTTTAACACAATTACATCTGAAACACAAGGAACACATCATGTAAAAACTTAATTACTTTTACCCCAGTATTATATTGAGAAAAACCTTTTAATTTTTATTTTCACAGTTTGAAGTTGCAGCCAGACACACTTATTCTCCGTTTAATTAATATAACATGTTAAAGTTTGCAATTTTGAATCATCAGAAGTTATTTCTGTTAATGTGTGCTCCAGAGCAAACCAGTAACTTACAGAATTATGTATCAAATTAAATGATTGAATTAGCACATTATAAATACTACACTTTTCAATGAAAATATGGCATTCTAACACTACATCAGAAAAATCACAAATCGTTTCCTTCTGTTAGTTATAAAACTGAAAGAAAGGTTTCTGTACGTCTGACAAAATAAAATGATAAAAACATCAGCAAGAAGTGATTTAAAAACAGCAAAAAACTGAATTGGTCCCTTTAGGAGGCAAGACTGTAATGTCTCAATATATAGTTTTATAGTTTAATTGAGCAATGAAAAACATGAAACCCAAGGATAAATTCCCAGAGGGTCCCAAGAGTGTATTACAACAAATGTAATGTTAACTGAGAAAGTGCACCAGGAAGCTATGAAGAACATCACTGATTTATCATCACTTGTATGTGATGCCTTTGCTGAAGTTTTGTAGATTTCAGCTCAGCTGTGTGAATGTTTTCATATTCATGTTAATACAACCTCCAGTTTGCCAAAACTGTGGAAATAAGTGTAATTTCACTGTTTGATACTAGTTAACTTTGAGGAATATAAATGTTTTACAAAGAATTTTTATTGAATTTTAACAAAATAAGCCAAGCCCAGTGGAGTGTTAGTTTGAGAATCTTTTGTCTATTGACTTTGTCTTGCCGTACATTTACATATATTTATTCTCTGTGATAAAATGTGTAACCAAAAAGTGCTCAATGGTTTCTTTCAACCCGCACCTTTTAAAAAATGTATGTTTTTTGTGTATCACACATTGTCATATCCCACTTTGTCCTGAGGTTATGTTTTTCCCATAGAGTGTATATAAGAAGTCGATATAGTCATTGTGACGTCACCCTTTGGCAATTTTGCAGTCGCCATCTTGGATTATGGCCATTGCCATGTTGTTGTTTTTTGCAGCCAATGAACGGATGTGACCATGTTTGGAGTAGGGAAGAGTGACGTAGGAAAACTGTATACGTCTCACAGTAAGCCTGCCCAAAAGTATACTCTGCTTTATGGTCTATTTACTAATTGAACATCATGTTGTATTGAAGAAGACTTAAAGCTAGCGAATGACACCTTAAACCAATGTTTGCACTGTTTACTGAGGCAATATGATCATTTTATTATAGACTTCAACACAATCTGACTTCTTTTTGCAACCAGAGAACCCTGACATTCCGGAACGGAACCCTGCCATTCTAGAACCCTGTCATTCCGGAATGGAACCCTGACATTCCGGAACGGAACCTTTCCATTCTAGAACCATGTAATCCGGAATGTAACCCGGATGTTCCGGAACAGAACCCTGAAATTCCGGAATGGAACCTTTCCATTCTAGATCGCTGTCATTGCGGAAATGGAACCTGGACGTTCTGGAACAGAACATGGATGTTCTGTAATGGAACCCAGACATTCCGGAACGGAACTCTGACATTCTGGAACCGAACCCTGCCAATATATAACCCTGTAATTCCAGAATGGAACCTGGCTATTCCGGAACAGATGATGGACATTCCGGAATGGAACTATGACATTCCGTAACGGAACCTTGCAATTCCTTAACAGAATCTGGAAATTCCGGAATGGAACCCTGATATTCCGTAACAGAATTCTTACATTCCAGAACAGAACCTTTCCATTCTAGAACCCGGAAATTCCGGAACGGAACTCTGACATTCCGGAAAGGAACCCTGCCATTCTAGAACCCTGTAATTCCAGAATGGAACCCGGAAATGTCGGAACGGAACCTTTCCATTCTAGAACCCTGTCATTCCGGAATGAACCTCGACATTCCGGAACAGAATCTTGAAATTCCCGAATGTATCCCTGACATTCCGGAATGTAGCCCTGACATTCCGTAACGGAACTCTTACATTCCGGAACAGAACCTTTCCATTCTAGAAGCCTGTCATTCCAGAATAGAACCCGGACATTCCAGAACGTAACTCTATCATTCCGGAATGGAACTTTTCCATTCTAGAACCCTGCCATTGAGGAATGGAACCCGGACGTTCCGGAACAGAACATGTACATTCTGTTATAATCTTTCCATTCTAGAGCCCTGTCATTCCAGAATAGAACCTGGACATTCCAGAACGGAACTCGTTCATTCCGGAACGGAACTTTTCCATTCTAGAAACCTGGGAATGGAACCCTGTCATTCCAGAATGAACCTTGACATTCTGGAACAGAATCTGGAATTTCCTTAATGCAACCCCTACATTCCGGAATGGAACCCTGACATTCTGTAACGGAACTCTTACATTCCGTAACAGAACCTTTCCATTCTAGATGAACCTCGACATTCCAGAACAGAATCTGGAAATTCCCAAATGTAACTCTGACATTCCGGAACAGAACCTTTCCAACCTTTCCACATTCTGGAATGGAACCCTGACAATCTGGAACCGTGCCATTCTAGAACCCTGCCATTCCGGAATGGAACCTGGACATCCCAGAACAGAATCTGGAAATTCATGATTGGAACCTTGACATTCCGGAATGGAACCCGGACATTCCGGAACAGAACACGGCATGCCGAAATGGACCTCTGACGTTTCAGAATGGAATCCTGCCATTCTGGAACCATGTCATTCCGGAATGGAACCCTGGCATTCCGGAACGGAACCTTTCCATTCTAGAACCATGTAATCCGGAATGTAACCCGGATGTTCCGGAACAGAACCCTGAAATTCCGGAATGGAACCTTTCCATTCTAGATCGCTGTCATTGCGGAAATGGAACCCGGACGTTCTGGAACAGAACATGGATGTTCTGTAATGGAACCCAGACATTCCGGAACGGAACTCTGACATTCTGGAACAGAACCCTGCCAATATATATACCTGTAATTCCAGAATGGAACCTGGCTATTCCGGAACAGATGATGGACATTCCGGAATGGAACTATGACATTCCGTAACGGAACCTTGCAATTCCTTAACAGATTTTGGAAATTCCGGAATGGAACCCTGATATTCCGTAACAGAATTCTTATATTCCAGAACAGAACCTTTCCATTCTAGAACCCGGAAATTCCGGAACGGAACTCTGACATTCCGAAAAGGAACCTTTCCATTCTGGAACCCTGTCGTTCGGGAATGGAACCCGGACATTCCGAACGGAACACTGACATTCCGGAAAGGAACCCTGCCATTCTAGAACCCTGTAATTCCAATATGGAACCCGGAAATGTCGTAACGGAACCTTTACATTCTAGAACCCTGTCATTCCGGAATGAACCTCGACATTCCGGAACAGAATCTTGAAATTCCCGAATGTATCCCTGACATTCCGGAATGTAGCCCTGACATTCCGTAACGGAACTCTTACATTCCGGAACAGAACCTTTCCATTCTAGAAGCCTGTCATTCCAGAATAGAACCCGGACATTCCAGAACGTAACTCTATCATTCCGGAATGGAACTTTTCCATTCTAGAACCCTGCCATTCAGGAATGGAACCCGGACGTTCCGGAACAGAACATGTACATTCTGTTATAACCTTTCCATTCTAGAGCCCTGTCATTCCAGAATAGAACCTGGACATTCCAGAATGGAACCCTGTCATTCCAGAATGAACCTTGACATTCTGGAACAGAATCTGGAATTTCCTTAATGCAACCCCTACATTCCGGAATGGAACCCTGACATTCTGTAACGGAACTCTTACATTCCGTAACAGAACCTTTCCATTCTAGATGAACCTCGACATTCCAGAACAGAATCTGGAAATTCCCAAATGTAACTCTGACATTCCGGAACAGAACCTTTCCAACCTTTCCACATTCTGGAATGGAACCCTGACAATCTGGAACCGTGCCATTCTAGAACCCTGCCATTCCGGAATGGAACCTGGACATCCCAGAACAGAATCTGGAAATTCCCGATTGGAACCCTGACATTCCGGAATGGAACCCGGACATTCCGGAACAGAACACTGCATGCCGAAATGGACCTCTGACATTTCAGAATGGAATCCTGCCATTCTGGAACCTAGAACTATGGCATTCTGGAATTGATCCCTGACATTCCGGTACGGAACATGAACATGCCGGAAAGGACACCCTGACATTCTAGAACCTTGTAATTCCAGAATGGAACCTGGACATTCCGGAACGGAACTCTTACATTCCGGAACTGAACCTTTCCATTCTAGATGAACCTCGACATTCCGGAACAGAATCTGGAAATTCCCAAATGTAACCCTGACATTCCGGAATGGAACCCTGACATTCCGGAATGGAACCCTGACATTCTGTAACGGAACTCTGACATTCCGTAACAGAACCTTTCCAACCTTTCCACATTCTGGAATGGAACCCTGACAATCTGGAACCGTGCCATTCTAGAACCCTGCCATTCCGGAATGGAACCTGGACATCCCAGAACAGAATCTGGAAATTCCTGATTGGAACCTTGACATTCCGGAATGGAACCCGGACATTCCGGAACAGAACACGGCATGCCGAAATGGACCTCTGACATTTCAGAATGGAATCCTGCCATTCTGGAACCATGTCATTCCGGAATGGAACCCTGACATTCTGGAACGGAACCCTGTCATTCTAGAACTATGGCATTCTGGAATTGAACCCTGACATTCCGGTACGGAACATGAACATGCCGGAATGGAACCCTGACATTCCGGAACGGAACTTTGACACTGATGATGACTTTTCATCTTGTTTATCTGCATTTGGGTCTCCTGAGACAACACAATATTTTCTTTGACTTTTCTCAGGCATGTTGGATTGCACTGCTCCATGTGAGCTCTCAGACTTCGATGTGAGTGACAAGCCAGGAGTCAACCGGATCATCCCACTTAATACTTTCACCTACTGTGAGGATATTTATGGTGAGAGACAACAGACTATCTGAAATCCTTCCATGTCTGATGCAATACAGAATTTCCAGATCTTAGTGTTTCTAGATGGCTTATGCAAAAACATAATGACACCTTTCATTTGCAAACATGTGCAAACAAATTTAGCTAATCGGCAGGTGAGATATGCATTATCTGGTATTAGGAGAAAAGACTACATCTGACTACACTCACGTGATTGTCTGTCCATGTGCCCATAGGTGCGTCAGTGTGTGTATGGTATGTGTTTGTATTTTGATTCTAACATGAAAAGGCACTTTCACAACCATATATTACATTCTAAAAATAAAGTCATGACGTCAAACAGTTATTTCAGTTGGTCAGCTCGCGTTCCCCCCTCCCTTTTCAAAAAGCACTCAATAACAGCAACTTTCAGGCTTAAAAAAATAGGTGTAAAAATGTTTCTTAGTAGAACAAGTAACACAGAGGATAAATTTGACTTTGTATATTATATTAATGATCATATAATGCAACCATTACTGTTCTCTAAAGACAGTGAAAGTGAGACATTCCAAAAGTCAAATCAAATATTTACTTATTTATTCTTTTTCAAACAGCGTATCTGCATCCTTTACATAGCCATAGTGTTCTATATATTAAAAGCAATCATTATGTCCCACTGGTTTATTCATAAAGGATGGATATGTTACTACAAGGCTGAATTGTGGAAACAAGTTTGGGATTGTTGCCTTGATAAGTATTCACATCACATATAACGCTCTGCAGTGAGGCTTAGATATGAGTCATAGTCTAGAATGGTAGGAGGGCACATTAACAGACTGACTTTTTATTGCCACTCAGCCGAAAACAAATATCTTCATCGATTGGTTGAATGACTGTGGAACCATAATAGGAACTGACTAATTAAATAAATATTAGGGTGCTTATATAAATATAGTACAAACCTATAAAATGTTGAATTAAACTGGAAGTGGTCTGGGAAAAGTGATTTGAACAATGTTGAGCACTAATGAAGGTGACACATGAATGACAAAATATGTATAAGGTGATTAAACTTGAGTTTGAATAGGGCAAGCAAAATATTATGAAATAAAGGAAATATCATATTTTTAAATAGATTTTTTTCATGGATTTTATAAATAGATTTTTTACAATTATTTTAACTTTAACTTCCTGGCTTTAACATTAACATTTAGTTTTTCTCTTCTACATTTTATTAAAGACCGCTTTATTTGATGGACTGATACAGGAATTTTAAATATAAAATAAAATGAAAAAAGAGGTCCAAGCCCACAATAAATATTAGGAGCTCAGCCATCACTTCAATATCTATAACCTTCATTGATTTAAAGACAAAACAGTGCTGTTTTATTTTAAAGTGTAAATTAAAATGCATAATATGTACGTTGGAATTCATGTGAATATAATAGAACATAAAAGTGGAAAATTACTTTGCAGATTATAATGTAACAACGATCTAGATTATGACTGAGGAGAAACAACTGGAATTAATCAGAGTATGAAAACATTATTTTCTGTTTTTAAAAAAAGAGAACCCCCATAATAACTCTGAATGACTCTGTGATCATACTGTTGAAGTTAGTGCTGTGGAATTTATTAGAGACTGGCCTTTATCTGTTCCTGCTGGCCTCATTTGAACCGCTGCCATTGTTGAAATACCAGCTTTTATGAGTATTCATGGTATTCTCCATATTTACTTGGGAGCAACGGAGACAGTTGACTCAAATTGAGTTTCCATCTCATCTCTGCTGTCCGGTTCCTCCGGGGATTGTCTTTGATCACCTCAGACCTCCTGGAAGCATGAGGAGATTCTCAGTCTTCGGTCCTTATACTTGATCTGCTGCCTGCTTTTTGTCACATTCAGTGTGATCATGAACCGAGACGAGCATTGAAAGCAGACTTAAAGATGGATAACAGAGTGACCAATTTCCTTTTCTTTTAGATTGAAGACTGGCCACACCTGTGCTACCTGCACCAAGTGTGGCTTCTTAATGTGGCGGGACTCAGTATATCAGAATCAGAACCGTTCATTGCTATGTTTGTTTTCACATTCAAGGAATTTGTTCTGGCGGAAGGTGCATACATTTAACAATACACATTTAACAGTAACATCTATAGTACATCTGCTAACTCGTGAGTCAGACTAAGGACAGTTTATTTTGGCAAACAAAATGACACTGACAATGCCCTCACTGTATATAACTACTTATTCTACTTGGTTACGTGCTCTGAAACATTTGAAAGAATATACCAATTATGAGCAATATTTTGTCTATTATTTGGTGTCAAAGGTCACCTAGTGTCACTGTTCACACTGGTCATTAGGTGTCATTGATTGTTACCATGGAAACACTTGTCAGCAGGTGTTACTGATTGTTACCATGGAAACACTTGTCAGCAGGTGTTACTGATTGTTACCATGTACACGAGGCTCAGCAGGTGTTACTGATTGTAAGCCTTCAGTTTTCTTCATTTTTGTGACTCTAACTTTCATCAGAATGCAATAAGAGGAACATTCTTGTGTTTGTAGTCTTTACACTACAAAACACAAACATTTCAAGAATACCCTTCATCTCTTCTATAGTGCAGTGCATGGATTAGATAAAGAATTACACAGCTCTAAGAAATTTTCCCCCAGTTCCAATAGTCTATTTTATTAAAATAAAGCTAAAATATTGAATCAACCGATAGAAAACTAATCTGCAAATATTGTGTAATCAATTAATCCTTTGAGTAATTTACCAAAGGTAAGTAAAAACAAGTTGAAGAATAAAATGGACAATTTTCTACTGATTTTATAGACCTAACAATTAACCCAGAAAATAATTAGTGGATTTGACAATAATGAAACTGATCCTAAATAGCAACCCTACAGTAATGGAACAAAACGATATAGTGATGAAAGAACCGTTTTTCCAAAACTGTGAAACGACTGACCCTCAACACTTAGTGTTTTACAAGAGAAAGCCTGCAAATGCTTCAAATTCCATGGAGGGAGTCCAAGTGACAGCACTTCAGATATTTTGAGGATGAGAAACCGTTCTATTTTGAAGAACAAAGCAGGAGCTCTGCTTCATATTCATCCCTGTTTTGTTAAGTCTTCCACATTTCGATGCCATAGAAAAATGTAAATATTGAAACTTGTCAGGAACTGCTGTGGGAGCCGGAACCAAAGTCGACTGGCAAATGGCAGTTTACATATTTTAGTTGTGAGAAACATAATTCTGAATGTGTCTTGCATAAATATCGCACATCAGCATTGTCAGTGGAGAATTTAACTGACTTCAATAAAGTAGTAAGGTTTCAGTAAGTCCTAACTTTTTTCACAAGCAAGCTGCAAAATTAATGTCAGATATACACACACCTCCTCCCTACTGTGTGCTCGTCCTACAACTTCAAAACATCCTGCTGTAGCCGCAACAACTCAGAATCATTGCCACGAGTCTTTTGTAAATGCCGCTTTTTTTTATGCAATCCAATCTCAACTTAATTTGAAACATACAAAATATGTGGATATTACATTACATTCGCAGTGTTTTGAAAATCCAAAGTGTGTGTCCCGGTGTTCATGTTGAACAAATCCAGCAGAGAAAACATTTCTGCTTGTTGCACAGGAAATAAAGAAATTAATCATGTTTGAATTCCATTTACCTGCTTTGAATTGAGGTCCCTGTTATCGTGTACGCTTGCTTGGTCTCTCTGAACGCTTGAATAGAACAGAGCCATCAAGTTATTAATAATCCTTGTGCTTTTCCTACTATATGTCAAAAAGTCTGCTTTGAGGAAGGCCTATTGAGCCGTCTTCTGGCACTTAGGATCTGCCTTCCACACGGTAAAAAAAACATAGAAAACTGCTAGAATGTTAAGGTTATGCAAAAGCTATTTTTAATGCTACTTTTAAAGAGGCTACGGAACAATAATTAACCACGCACACGGTTGTCTTAATGAAATTAAACTATGAAATATAGGTGGAGTTAATTAAATGCTATCATATGTGAAGCAGCAGAAACAGAGTATTTGTAAGTGCTGCATTGACACCTTTTTAAAGGACCACCTCATTGCTAAAAATGCAATGGATGCAAGTTGCAGCAGACTAATTTCGTATGTAACTTCCATAGATTTGGAAGGACGTTTTTTCACGATCCTCTTCAATTTTCATCAAGAAAATGCAGAGTGCAGCTTTTAGCTCATGAAAAATGTCTCATACGGTATATTTGCTCAAGACATGAGCATGCTTTGCTTTGAACTGGACAACTCATATTTGAGGTATACATCTGAGTTAAAGAGGCAGGTTTCAGCTGGTTGTACATTTGTGTGTTGAATGTACAGACGCCTTTGTGTGTAGCACAGTTGTACCCAGGCTGTGAATGAAACAAGGTGCTTGTAGCTACAGCAGGAGAGGAAGTAATAACTCTTAATGTTGGGCATTTGGGCGAGGCACGAGGCCTCATTATCTCCCTAAACGCCTCAGGCTTTCCGATGTTCTCACCTTACACCCACTGCTGACCTATGACTCACCAGCCCTCCATCCTCATAGTAAACCTTTATTACATTACCTTAATCGCAAAGCATCATGTTGGGAGGTTGGAGGGCAAACGCCCGGCTCCTCATCATTTATCATTTCACCCTCTTCTTATAAATGACGTACGCTTGACTTGGGCCGTGTCCATTTGACCAAATACTGCACATACTATGCATTCTTCCAGGATGATGTACAAAAACAACCAGGTCACTTTTGTTTAGATTCACCAGACTAGTTACGGTGTTGGCAGACGTCTTCTACGTGACAGAACACAGGGCTGTTTGGGCACTGACGTCACTCCATTGAGATTATGGTATGAGAACTGGTGTCTCTGCTCGGGAATGTATCATAAATTGTGTGAGTTTATGTAAATTTGCCAGTGAGCGCCTTGAACCAAAAATCAGGTATGAGGTAAAATGAGGTAAAATTTCAAACACTTACTTTTAGGCCTCAATTCCTAAACTACTGACATCCTTGCAGAAAAAGATGATATCCTTTTCCGTACTCTTTTTGATCAACAACTGTATTTATTGTTGAATAAACTGACAGAAACTGTGTACGGATTATTCCAATTCTGAATAGGTTACAATAGCAAGTTTGTTTATCCTGTGAGACATCCTTCTCAAGGCATTTTCAGTGCACTTGAATGTCAATAATGAGCAGTTTTTTTCTTTTCCCTTTACTGCTATTACGACCATTTCCGAGAAGTTTCAGTAGCTTGCACTCGTATCTCAAACTCTTAAGTGGGCAGACTGTTCTCCGTGTGGGTGAAACACAACAAATGGACATTCATCCATTATCTTTTCCTCTTCTCCGGGGCCGAGTCGTGGGGGCAGCAGGCTTAGCAGGGTTAGCAGCAACGTTTTTCAGCTCTTCCTAGCTAGATGAGGTATAAAACCTTTCCTGCCTGGTCTTGGTGTAGCTGGTCTCATCCAGCATTCGGAGAGAAAAAAATGCGGCATAATTCGTAGATATCCCACTATTTGATTGAATATGTTATCCATGTAATTTTGAACAAGGACATATAAAGACGCAAAATCAATCCAATGGTCTAACAAACAGATATTTTAGCCAGGAGACTAAAGTTCTTAATATATTTTGAAAAAGACAGAGTGTATGTAAGAGGCAATAACCTTTCGATGGATATCATAGGAACCGTTTTAGTATGATACCTGAGTTTACCCCGAGGTCTCGCAACAGTTGGACGTGTCCGGAAAACCTCTTAGGATAGGCGTCCAGAAGGCATCCTGACCAGATGCCCCAATCACCTCAACTGACCCCTTTCAGAGAAAATGTGTCAAAATAGATTCAGAGTTTGGTAGTCTCGGATAGCCCTCCCAATCTGACAGCACTGTCGGCGTTACAGAACGGTTTGACTGTACATACAGTATTATCATTCTGGTGGAGGTGGGGAAAAACACTCTGTAACACTTGTTATGGAAATCCCACTATTACTTGTAACATGTTCATCAGTTTAGTGTTCCTGGATGTCCCTTTCCTGATCGATCACATGATCGCCTCTACTAGAGTGCATCACCCCTTTTTACCACACAGTTCAACTGACATTTCAAAACATTCACAAACATCTCTCAAACAAACCCTGCTGCATAATCAACCTCTTCGCTGTTCAGTCATATGCTCAGAAAGTTGCAAACAGTGCTGTACTTCAAGAGAAGCCTTGTCCTCAGTATTTCTTTATTCCAGGGAATATGAAGACCTGAAGTGCATTTAGTTTCTTTGGTTTAAAAGTGGGTTTTCAAAATGCAGAATTTGTATCATTTGTAACAAAATACATAAATGAAGAATTTGTTCCTGAGGAAAGAAACTGAAGAGAAACTCTGGAACAACATAGAAATGTTACAAAAAGTATATGATACTATTTTATAGTTTTTTTAAATTTTTGTATCTGTGGCGGGAGGAGTTGTTTAGACTTAAAACTTAATTTATGATTGATTCTGCTGTATTTTATTATTTTATGTTTTAATTTCAGTATTAAATTAATTTTAAAAAATGTTAATGTTATATGTATATATTTTTAATATTGATTATAATATTGGGGCTGCACGGTGGCGTAGTGGCTAGCACTGTCGCCTCACAGCAAAAGGGGCCGGGGTTCCAATCCCGGTCTGGGCGGGCCTTCTGTGTGGAGTTTGCATGTTCTCCCCGTGTCAGCGTGGGTTCTCTCCAGGTTCTCTGGCTTCCTCCCACAGTCCAAAAGACATGCATGTTAGGTTAGTTGGACTCTAAATTGCCCATAGGTGTGAATGTGAGTGTGAATGGTTGTCTGTCTATATGTGAGCCCTGGATAGACTGGCGACGTGTCCAGGGTGTACCCTGCCTTCGCTCAATGACAGCTGGGATCGGCTCCAGCGCCCCGCGACCCTAAAGAGGATAAGCGGTTCGGATAATGGATGGATGGATGGATTATAATATTAAGATTTTCTGAAATTATATATATATATATATTAAATGTATATATATACATATTAAATGTGTGTATATACATGTGTATATATACATATTAAATGTGTTGAAAAGTCTACATCTTTTTTTAAGTAGTAGTGTTTTATTCAGTCATCACATACAATGACTAAAGCCTAAATGCAATCTAATATACATTTAAATAATAAAGTGAATTACTGTGTTTGAGCCACAACGAATTATAACGATGTCGATTTATGGTAGCGGGATAGCTGCTCACTGAAACAACAAGGGATGAAGCGAATGTCTTTTTAGGAGTGTGTCTATTTCTCAGAACCAAAGGTTTTCATCTCAGCCAGAGGCCACAGTCTCCACATTCCTTATTTCCAAGCCTCACTTCTGCTGATGACTCATCTCCCCTGCCTTGTTACAGGGAGCAGCACTCACTCTCCATCGTCGGACTACAGGATTACTTTACTGCACACACCTTGTAATGAAATGGAGAAGCCGATGCAAAAGGCAGAGCGGGCCAACAAATTGATTGTAAACTGCTTCTGAATATCTATTTATATGCAAGGTATTCTGATTTCAGGAAGAGAAATTTACTGAGAATGTAAATTTTACGCTGCAACAAAAAAAAAAGAATATGCTAAATAGATCATATGGCTAAATACCTAAAGCAGGTGGTCAAATCGATGTTCCAAAAAGACCTGGAAGCATATATTGGAGGTGCTATTTTGGGTCAGTTGCTTATGTTAGTGGGATCATAACCAACATGCAACAATATAAAAAATGGAGGCGTTGTGTAATTCAAAGCACTTTGAAAAGCCTGTAATTGTAAAATAGAGATACTGCACTTTTTCATATTTTTCTCGTTGAACATTATCTACTCTTTTTTTGACTTTTCTTTCACAATGTTTGGTGTTAAGCACCAATCAACCAAAGCATAATTTGAATGTGAAAGCCTATTCAAAGATCCGGATTCTGATATAATGATACTCTATCATTACTTTTTTAAGCTGATTGGACAAACTTGTTAGCGAACAGTTGCATGATAACACATCCTGCGGTTACGAAGCAATATGAGCCGTGTTTCTGGCCATTTAATGAATGTAAGTCAATAGTCTCATTTATCTCCGTTTTTCCACCAACCCCTTATGTAGCTGCTATAAGCTCCACTATGTCCACCATTCAGTTGTTAATTGTGTCTCTGCTGATGATGCTGAATAGGTTGTGTACAGTGGGTTGATAGAGATTTTATTCTGAAAACAGCTGCCTGCTGCCATAAAATAACAAACAATGAGAGCAGTTAGAGTGAACCGAAATAATAAAGTTACGGCCAAAAAGCTAAACAATAAGCTAAAGCTCCATGAAGCCAAGAGGATCTGCTGCTGTTTGGATGGTAATTATGTGTTGGTTCATCATGAACATTACATGTTGCCATTTTATATGTTGTTATACAATTATTGAGTATAGCTTATTTATGGGCCATAGTGACATAATAAATCTATTTTTCAACAGTGATTTGTAACAGGCTTAAAGACGCAGACGAATGACGGCCAGCCCGATAGGGATGTCAACATCAGAAAACATATTTTGTTGTTAATTTGGAAGACTTATTGCCAGAAACCTCCAATGGGATGATGCATATTTAAGAGCCGTTTATCAGCTTGTTTTGGACTTATTCTGCCCTCTAGTGGCCACAAATTGATTATTGCAGCTTTAAGTGTAGGACTGATCATCTCCATGGACACTGTTAAAATAACACTGCTGAAACTCATGTCCACATTCTCTGAATTTGTACTCTGCTGTCCACTCTGTATACATCCATAATTCATGTTATATACTAGCCAGACATAAGAGAATTTAACTTTTCAAATATACTTTAAATATACCGTTGACTGCTGCCTGTGCAGACTTTATCACCTTGTTTACGGTATTCTTGTTATTTATCACTGGCACATGCATAGAGCCCAGTGTGTTCAATAACCCTCATTTTTCTCTTCCTTTATGATTTAATCAGTGAGTGTTGGCAGGAGCCTAATGGCAAGGCCAGTGATGAGTCAGCCAGGCTGCAGTTTTGGAAGCTGGAGGTGAGAATAACACAGAGGCAACACGGAGGGGAGGAGGAAGCAGGGACAGAGAGAGAGAAAACACAAGCAGAAAGGGAGACGGGAATGAGGGATACCATTGTGAATAACACACTGAATTTGGAAACAGGATTTTTGTTTTATCTAGTCATACATGACTGATAACCTTTTGAAATGAGCGGATTTGTTCCAGACATAGATCTCATTCCAGCGCAAGGATGCTTTCCCTCATTCAGGAGTCTGTGTCAGACCTGCCCTCATGTTATCAAAGCAGCTCTACTTGGTTAGGATAACATGAACGTAAATGTTGTTGAAAATGTTTGCTCCAGGATGGATACCCTTGTAAGACAGCCTGATTAACGAGCCAGACTTGTAGCATTCCTTCCATAGTCCACCAAATACCATCATGACAGGAGAGCTTTCCATGCGTGTGTTTAGTCCTTGGCCTGAGGTCTTTATTTTAAAACATGACGGTAAATGTTAATTATGGACCCATTTAATAGTTGACTGTATTTTCACTGCCAGAATAATCTAGTGACATTGTTTGGGTGACACATCACAGTTTAGACAGTGTGGTATTTTCATTCATAACACTCAAGCTATTTCTGTTCCTGCTATTGAACTAAAGAAACCAAAATATGTTAGAATTTCAACATATGAAAGATATCGTCTATTTCAGTCACATCTAATAGGTATCTTACATTGTTTTTGTATGTCTCATTTGTTAATCCGCACATTGACAACAGCAACATGATGCCTTGAAATGAATTTGTCAGAACCATTTCATGCCTGTTATAAGGGATTATAACTCAATAAGATATACAATTAATGGGACTTTTTCGCAGAAGGTAAGACAAACAAAGATTACAGACATATCCGCTAATATATACATGTACCACCAAGTACGATTTTCTTTTTTGTGTGTAAATAGCTGCTGCAGTCAACACAACTTGCACAATCATTACACTATATCCTCATTATGCGTCTCAATGATAATGTAGGCCACAAGAACACATCTAAAATAAATTGTGTTCACCTATCCATTTTGAAAAGATATCCCAGGATGGGGGAGGGGATACAAGGCCTGTGTTTGTTGCAGTAATTTTGGAAGCAAGTGGTCTGATTACTGTAATCATATAAATACTACGGTGACACTTATAATGCTGCATGATGGATGCACTAGCACTGTTAGAACTACATGAATGAAAGAATTAGTGAATGAGTGTTCAGGGGCCATCTCCCCACAAGCACCCTGATTTGGTCTTCTTCTCGGTAGTGATTCACCATAAAGAATCATTAATTGATTGGCTTATGTACATTTCCTTATTTGTACGTATGCCAAATATTGTTAAAAGCACAATGAGTAGAATTTGTCACATGCTGTTTCTTAAACACGACATTCAAAGTTGACCCCTCCTCCACAACTCAATGAGGGTTACACTGCTCACGAGCGTGTGAAAGCCAACCCAAGATTCACTCTCATTTTGGAACGAACTTTGTCAGTTTATCAGTTTTATTATGCCTGAAAACTCCCTATTTGTATACAGCTGAATCAAATGTGATACAACGTATTAATTGATGAGCTTTAGAAGTGCAAGTAGATCTTTTGTGTGTTAAAAGTAACTGCAGAGCTTGTCTGTGCTGTGTTGACATAGCCAGGCCGGCCTAGCCCTTTAGTGCATGTGGCTAGCTCATGGACGCCACTCTGCGCTCATACGTCAGTTACAGCTGATGAACGTCCATCAGCAATGTCACCAAACCTCCATTTCATCCCCCAGATAAAAACTGTTAGCTCTGTCAGCACTTTTGCCGTAGTTTGCACTGTTAGCGCCATTAGCACCGTTAGCTGCAGCCACTAGCTCAATCGTTTCCATGTTGAGAACTATGTGGAGGCAAGCAATGTGCTCTGAATTGAGCTTGTATTGAACACCTTTAAAGCAAATGTGCTGTTGTCCTGTCTTTTCACTGATGTGTGTGTTGCATTGTCTCTGACATTTTTTTATCTGATCTTTTATAATATAAAACAGTATCAAATATACATTTTCTTAAACAACACTAAAGTTTTTGTCAGGTCTTCCGACTGAAAGGGTTTGAAATAGGTTGAAATAAATGCAGTCACTATGAAGGCAAAAGACTTCTTGTCCTGTTCTTCACAGTGCAGGTGAGAGCCTGTTTCCCACTCTGCCTACACATTTCAGGGTAAAAACTCATGGGCGATTGGTGGTAAGGTAAGATGTCTTGCAGTTATTATGAGCCGAAACTCAAAGGTGCCTCTCACTTGTTTCCATCCTTTATTGTTCCTAGGCACCTGAACATTGCAGATGAAGATATGAACCATATGCAATCTGGCTGGTATCTGTACAAAACCTTTTGCTTTGATAAAATGTCACTGACATAAAAAAGGTGTGAGAATTGTGTGAATTATAATGAATTATATATCCAAGATATGGGTATGAAATGTCATCATGACATGGACTGCTTGTGAGCTGAGTTTTAAAGAAAAAGAGGATGAGGCATGAGCTTAGTTTTTGAATGATGGTACCAGCAAATGAGGGTGAAAAAGAAAAGATTCAGTGTGAGTGAGGGTGAGAGCTGGAAAATATCTGACCATTAGGTGATGTGAGTAACGTTGATTATTCTGCAACTGTTCCAACTGTAGCTGTAAAAACACTTGTTTTGCTGCAAAAACATCTAACTCGATAACTCATTTGGTCTCAGGTTCTGGTCGAGACTTTCATATTGAAAGAAAATCTTTGGTTCAACACATGGGACAATTCCACTAATTTCCCAGTATAGATTTCCTTGTTCCATGACTATAATAGAAGTGTATAATTGTGTAATAGAAACGTTGTTTTTTTTGGCAGTGTACTAACACAGTTGCATCGCGTTACAAAAGCTTGATATGTTGATCCCACAAAGATGTGTCCTTCAGAGGACCAGAAGGCAATGGAAGTCCAACAGAGTGTTTGGGCAGCTCTTGATTTCTCAAATGGCTTTTGATTTCTAGGTTCATCACCACAATGTTGCCCTTCAACAGCCAAACCACCAATACATTGCATGATACCACACAGTAGCTGATATACAGTAACTGACTTACATAGTGCCGTGCCCATTCAAAACAGCCACATTGCAATCTGCCATCCGCAATCAGGTAATGGTCATTTGAAAATCAGCAGGGAAGTCTAGTCACGGTTGTAGCCGTGCCTTCAGTACAAGGAGAAAAATGATCACGTATAAATAGATCCATACTTTGTACTGAACAATATACTCCGGTTAAAGGATAGGTTCACATTTTTTTGTAAAAGGTTTTTTGTGTGTCTGTAATGGGAACCTATCCTTTTTAATCTGTTTTTGTGTGGGATAGATGCAAATTTGCTCCAGCTATTCAAGCTCATTAAGATGATGATGAATGTGTGCCCTATAATTAAATGAATACACAATTAAAAAAACATTAAACAGCGTTGACCCTTCCTCTGGTCTACTTCAAGAAGTATATTTACCAGTAATGTTATATGCAGTAATTTTCTGGAGTTTATTGTGGCTGCAGGCTAAACGAGGTGGCCCAGACGTACGTCACTAAAGTTAAGTCTTCCAGTTATTTCTGGGGACTCATGAGGCATTCCCAGGCCAGATGGACATGTAATCCCATCAGAAGTTAACAAAATGATTAATACATTAAAGGAAGTCTACTGCAAGTACATAACAGCACTGACCATCCCAACAGATAATGAGAATTTGTTGTGTTTTCTCCCCTGAAATTTGTTTTAAAATTATATTTATAGGTCACAGTCTGAAAATCTGATTTTTGTTTTTCTCTCTGCTATTGTTCTGCTCTCTGTGTTTTTGCAAAGACAACATTTACACTTTGACACAAGGTTAATTGCAATCAGACGCAAAACAAAGAAAATTGCACTCAGCAGCCTAACTTTCAGGACCTGTTTGCACTGTAATGTCATTAGAAGATAGCATTTCTATTTTTTTTAAGGGTAGTGCCCATGCAACGATGCACTGCACTGTGTATAGAGGTGGTAGAACAGTTGCAGTATATGCATACTCTATATATGTTGTTCTATTTGATTCTCCCAATCACAAATCGCAAACCCAATGACACACAAAATGTTTACCGGTTACTAGGATTATTATCTTTGTTTCAAGAAAATAATGTCCTTGATGCTAAATGTTTTGTTCTTTATTTACTTATTTCCCATTATTTTTATTATTTATTATTTAGTTATATCTAAATGCAAAGATAATTGTGTTGCTTTAACAGATACAGAACGTTATGTCTTTGTACATCTCTAATAAAGGCCTTGCACATTTACTCGAGAAGCACACAAGCTGGCCTCATCGTGTGAAAGAAGTAAAATGCCACACCTCTGGTTCTATAAGCCATGTGCCACTGAAACAACACATTCTGTCCTTTTGCCAACATTTTCAGTTTTCTGATGGGTTTATCAGGCTCTGTTGTGAATTGACTTACCAAGCTGTCATATAATTTTCTCATGTTTTATGTGAGGTTACTTGACATAAGCTTGAATTTTAAACCCCTGTCAAAAAGCAGACACTGCCTGGTTACTTTTAAGACCCAAGTCTTGATACACACACACACACACACATGCACGCACACACACATACAAGAGTTCTTGTTATAAAAGTGTCTTTTTTTATATTTAAAAAATGCAGCAGCAGCAATTAAACAGTACATTTTGTATAGGCAATCATTGAGTTGCCAGCTTTAAAAACTATTAACCTAGATAAAATAATATAAAAATCTGTCTGCTGCTGTGAGTAGAAAGGGAAGGAGAGGTAAGAGGGGGAGAGCACGTTCTTCCTGGTTGGGAAGACCGTCACCTTGCTGGCCTGCCGATCTTCTCAGATGTTCCGTCGTCCTCACCACCCGATAGTTTGTCGTTTCTCCTCTGAGTTCCCGGCTGCATCGTCCACGTCAGCCACGTGGTTTGTTATGTGGCGAGTCCGAGGGCTTGTCCGCTATTCCTATCCTCACACCACACCAGGTCCTGCTTTTATCTGCTTAGCTTATCTGCTCTCTTTTTTTTTTTGCCTCTGCTGGTCTCGGGCCTGTCATTTCAACACTGTTTCATTTGCTTGGAACAATGTCCGATGACGCACTTGGACCCATCCTCTCTCTGTTTCTTTGCTGTTGAGGGGCTTCCATCAACACATTGACATGAAGATGGGCGTGCCTGCCAAACATAACAAAGGAAGGAGAGAGGCCAGTAGACTTAACAGTATTGTTATTTGTATGCACACATTCTGGTGACCTTTGAGACATTTGTGTCTGCTCCTCTTCTTTTAAAAAGCTCAATGTCAGCAGAGTATGATTTAACCTCTCTGCTGAGCCGTTCCCTTAGGGGTGGTATGGGGTTGTATACCTCTTCCTGGCGCCGTAACTCTGGCATATTTCTGTGAGGACCGCTGATTCAAAAGCTGCTCCCCGGTCTGAATGTATCCTTTCCAAACAGCCAAATGGCTGGATGATGTGTGTCCACAATACTTTGGCTCTCGTACAAGCCATCTGGTTCATTGTTGGCATGGCCCATGCAAACCTGGAAAACACATCCAAGATGCAACCAAGATATAGGGGTACACATCTACAGGCTGCTCCAGTAACACATCATCTACATCTACCAATTCAAGTGGGTAAGAGGAGAAATAGGATTTAGGGTCGACCTTACCTCCCGATGTGATTTCTGGTGCAGGTAGTGGCCACAGTTGGTTGACCATTGATGAAAATTGTCCACTTGCCCTGGCCAGTAAAAGCTGCGCTGCAAAACACATAGTCTTTGTGCCAGCCAATTGGCCAACAGTGTCATGGTAGTGTTTCCAAACCAATTTTCTCGACCATGGGGAGTATCAGTGTTTTCTCCAGACTTACTGCTCCTGAAACTCTGCATCTTCTGCTGTGGTGGCCATGGTGGAGGCAGCCTCTGGTCTCCTTGATACAGCGTCTACATTGACATTTTCTTTCCCTGGGCAATATTTAAGGACATAGTAAAGTGTGCCAATTGTACAAACTTGTTTGTTTGCAATTTCGCTCATTATAGGGCTTAGGGATTGGCTTGCGTAAACCATGATCCGTTCTCTGTTGTCTTGCACCTGAGAAAGGACTGACCCCAAACCCTCAAAAATAGCATCAGTGTACAATCTGAAAGGCAGATTAAAATCTGTTGAAGTCAAAATAGGAACACTTACCAACTTGTTCTTCAAGTCTTCAAAGGCTTGTTGGCTCCTGGAGTCCCCCTCTACAGGCTGAGTCTTTGAACCCCAACTGTTCCATGTGTCAACACATGCAAGAGGCAGCAACTTATGCAGGAATAAAGTTGCTATAGCAGCCCACACAACAAAGGAAGGAATTTACCTGGCATACAGTAATGGGTGGGGGCCAGTCCATCACAGCTTTGACATTCTCAGGGTCAGGAGACACTGTCTGTTGGTTTACTAGGTGTCCCAAGAAATGCACTTCAGTTTGAAACAGCTTGCCCTTCTTTGATTGCATGTTCAGTCCATGATCTTTGTGTTTCTGAAACGCTTGTTCAAGGTGGGCAAGACGTTGGTCAAAGGTACACAATGATACCATCTAGGTAGATTAAGGAATCATTTCCCTGTGAACCCAGACATTGCTGCATCAGATGTTAGAACGTGACTTGTGCGCTGCGTAGTCCGATGCGTCAGCCATGCATTCGAACTACGTGGCTTGCTCGGACGACCCAGTCCGAAACGCGGAGGAAAGCGGCAAACTATCGAGTGGTTAGTTCCTGTCACCGCATTCCAGTGGTTGGTCACGTGGTGCGTCCATTTTCTTGTCTGGTATTCCCGCCCTTGCACCACACCAGGCCCTGCTTTTATTCGCAGATACTTCCGTCTCTATCAATCTCGGTCCAATCTGGGGCCCGTCTTATGATTGTGTGATTTGCCTCAGGTATGTTTGGGGAGTGTCTTATTTGCCTGCCAGGCAAAAATATCCCAAAATAAAAACACCACACTAAAAGAATAATAATTACACTCAATGCAAAATACTATCTTCCTGCTGGCTATACTCTGTGACACAGCTCGTCATTAGAGGGCAGAGACAGTTGTGGGTCCATGCAATGAACAAGCTTGTGTTTATGGGAGTTTTTCAGCAGCTTGGTCAAGCTCTCATGGTGATTTATATTTACTTTACTGACATTACTTTTTCACAAATTACAGAGTTATCAATTTATCAAAGTGTTTTTTCAATAATGTCAAACTATTATTTTACATTTTTTGGGGGGTTCTGTTCTGGTTCATAGTTCACATTTCATTTAAGGGACTATTATGATTTGGTTTGGACAAATATTTTACTGGAGCTTCTGTTTTCAGTGACTTTCTATTTTACCAGGACCTAAACCAACCCTGTAAAGCTTTGGTAGAAAAAAAAAATATTAACAGGCCAGATCTAACTCACCAGCTGCCTTTTGACGATGCCTGTTCCAGGGACACAGGAACTTGTTACATCTGATGTCTGGGTGCTGTGAATTTTATCTTTCCACTCTTCACTATTTGGTTCCTTGTAATATGAGCCAAGTGGGAATTTAAGCTTTTGTATTTCAATATGCTGATTCGATAGTCCTAAATAGTATATCAAAAATATTAGTGGCTGCAAAGGATAACCAAACAAGAAGCCAGGTTTGTTTCTGCCACAGCGGCACACATAATCACCATCTTCCCTACCTCAATGGCTCATATGGGGATCATTCTTTGGTGAAGCAATCTTATGTAAGATTCAATGTTTCAATTTTCCAGCAAAGAAGAAATGTTTCATTCTCTTATTATTCCACATAAAAAGAGCATGCATGGAGTATCACTCACTAGCAGTTCACAGGCTTGATTGATTAAGAATTTAAAGGGCAAATAATCCATATCTATATTGACATGGATCACAATAGTTTAATATTGATGGTTGAATCAAAGATGGCTGTTGGGACCTGTGTTAAGACAGAACATAGAGCACATGATGCGGAATTTTTTAGATTATCTTGGAAAGTGTGTGTCTGCGTTTGAAACCAATTCACATACGTGATAGTAACAAATGTCAAATAATGTGCCGGGTAATACGAGAGTTATTGTTCATGCAATTACGTGAAGCATAACGCATACATACATTTTTCAAAAGCCAGCTACCCAAATATTTGGATTAAAATGATATTACCATAATGAAACTTTGTGAATAGCATGAAATCAATGGTGCTAATGCCGTGATAGGCTAGGCTAAATTACATTTTCGTCACTAGGTACTCTGTTTGCAAGACTTGTACAAAGGCAATAAAGTAGTCCATGAACATGATAAATTAGATTAAAGTTCATTACAATTCCTCCTCGATATTGTTCATGGTGTTATGCTGGTAACATTGGTTGTCTTCTTGCTTCTTCACAGTACATTTTGTTTGTACGCCCTCTGGCGTTTTGGAGAATAATGCAGCATAACAGCAGATCAAGCAAAAACGCCTTTGTGCATGCTCGTAGCTTGTGTGCCATCTGTGATGCCACGCACATTTTAACACTAAGAGTACAAATTAAATAATCCTGGGAAACTGAGTCAAATGGCTCTGCTGCCGTTGTGAGGGGTGAGTCCCAAAAATACATAATGATGTGTTTGTGAGAGATTCTGTTGACTTTAAGATCCAAAGATGGTGCAGAGAAATGACAAACAAATGTGAAAACTAGCTTCATGTAACCTTGTGAGCAGTGCTGTGAGGCACTGTGAAAACGTGTGTGTATGTGCTGTGGGTGTATGCGTTTGTGTTGCATGACGCAGATCATCAATTGTGAGAGGCAACTTCCAGCAATCTTGTGGAGAGGAGCAGTCCTTCTTGTGCTTGCAGTTACAAAATGAGTCTGGCATGTAAAGCTGTCTCTTATTGTAAATGTGCAGTTGATTAAGTTACTGTGTTTAATAAATGCCACTGTTGCAAAAACAACAAAATGTTTGTCTCATCATTCCTTATTTTACAAGGCTCGTTCACAATTGTTCCCTGTCAGCTTCTTTGCATTTATGTGCTTCATGATTCCTTTATTAGTAGCATCTCATCAAACACACAAACGCCTAGAGGTCTTTGGGAAAGCCTTGCTTAACTGTGCTGGCAGAAATGTGTGCGCAAGAGCGATCTAGTGACGTGATTCAACCCTCTGATGTCTTTCATGGAGGACATCGGCTGAGAAATTATTAATTAGTTTTGCACAAGAGTGGAAGGCGGGAAATACTATCAGCTTTACTTAGGGCTGTAAACTTTGTCTCCTATAGATGGGTATGGGTTATCTCAATGGTCAGAATATATATATATATATATATATTTAAACTATATATTACTGTCCATTGCATTATCATAATAGCTTACAGTAAGGTTTTTTATTTACACACCACTGGAACATTTCAATGTTGTAGAAAAGACATGATGATAAATAACTGAGAAAAGTAAATCAATCTTCTATGTGGCAAATAAATTAATACTGCATGATAAAGGTATTAAATAAGTCGGTCACCAATATATGCATACAACTATATTCATTGTTATCTTAGAATATGTCCAACACATACATATTTAATAATAATAATAAATACTATTTTTTGTATCTGGTTTTATTTAAAGGATGAACAACATGCAGCTGATTGTGAAAGAATATTAACATTACCATTTGAGACAGCACCTTCCATGCTTATGACTTGTCTTCAGTCTTGTCACCTTCTGAACTTATTGCAGTTATTCATTTTGAACTCTACCAGGTCGAGATGGACAGGCGGAGGTGTATGATTGGTGCCAACACAAAAACGTCTACCTTGGTGCACAAAGAAATTGAAAAAAACACAAAAAAGAATTGTTGGCTAAAGTGCAGCACAATACTTTACTTTTTGCACATAACTAAACCCTTCTGCAGTACCTGAGACTTTACTGATGGTCATAGTGCGTTCAAAATAACATATTCTATTGCTACATGTACTTTAAAGAGAAATGTTACGTTGTTTGTTGCAGATTCAGAATTTATTTATTCTCAACAGCATTATAGAATTGAAAGCTCCACCTTCAATTAAACACACTTCATTAAAGCTACAAGGAACTGTCATTTAGTGTTGGTTTTGGTGGTCCCTGTGGACGAGAGTGGTAGTGTTTCTGAGCACACTTAAGAACACCTCATTTTACTGCAGCAGGGTCTGACAGTCTACCCGTTAAGTAATGGTTCTGGTTTTCCCATGCCTCCTTTCCCAGCAATATGTCCTGGGCCTCCAGCAAGGTTGTGTCTGTGTTGGCTCCCAGAGGAACAGCAAGGCAAAAAGGTTTTGAGTACTGCTGTCCTGGCTCCTCGATGGTGGAATGAGCTCCCCATTGACATCAGGACAGCAGAAAGTCTCTACATCTTCCGCCTTAAACTAAAAACACATATTTTCCGATTATACAGTACCTTGAATAAAGAAAGTAGCATTTTAGTAACACATTAATGGCACTTACCTATAGCACTTTATAGTTTTGCTTTGTTGAAGAAAATGTATTTTCTTGATTCTTGTTGTTCTGAGTTTGTACTCATGGTTGAATGCACTTATTGTAAGTCACTTTGGATAAAAGCGTCAGCTAGATGAAATGTAAGTACTTCTTCTACCACCAATGCCAATACCAACATTCCCAGTTCGAGAAAGGGTGAAAAGTAAAGCAATGCAATGTTTGCCTCGGGTCCTCAAATCACTCAGTCCGGCCCTGAAAAACATACCCAAGTCACAGTTACTCACGGTCAGGAACACTTAGGATATACACTTACCAGAGGTAATTTCCAAATAGGCATATTATTCACTTGCTGGATTTCAGTAAGCATCGTGGTTATAGTAGAGCATGGATTTAAATTATCGTAGATGTTTTGCCGGCAGGAACGTTTTAACTTACATAGTTTAGAGTGGCACTGTTCCCTATCCGGTTGACTCCAGGGAGGTGAAGAAAAGTTTGGTTGCAACATTGTCCAGCATGCATGTAGTGTTGGCAGGCTATATCCAGGATCCAGCACCAAAAGTGAACTGCAGTTAATGAGCTGTTGTCTGCCCACTGTGGAGTCAGATGACAGGCTAAACTCAGGCTCCGCCCCCGCCGTTGAACACAGCACTTTTCTCTTGTTTATTCACTATTTATTAATATTGTACGTGTTGAGTGTCCAAATTGCGTTACATTTGACACTGCGTGTCCTTGGAACCCCAGCAATACACCCACCAAGTAGATTGGATGAACGATTCTCGAGATATCAAAGGACACACCCACATACAGACAAATGGAGAGCGACTCTTTATATTGGGATATCCATCCATCTGTTATCTAAACGCTTATTCTGTTCAGGGTGAAATATTCTGTGGCCTATCCCATAATAATTATCAGAAGTGCACACCCTGGACAAATGGCCAGTGTTTGTTGTCACAAAGCATCAAGACACATATGATCTACATTTTCCAGTTCACCCAATCTAGATGTCTTCAGTCTGCTGGAGGAAGCGGACATGAAAACATCCACAGAGAAAGGCCCCAGCCTGCTGGCATATTGGAAGACAGAACCTTCTTTCTACAAGGAGACAGGGATAACTGCTGAGCCATCATTAACATAATGTGTTTATCATAAAGGTTAAATTGCATCAAGCAGCCATGCCGAACTGACACAATGTGCGTATTTAGAACAATTTGCAAATGAACAGAGATTCAGAGCTCAATTTCAGTCTACAGAAATATTATTCTACAGTGACGGGCTGCTTATTAGCAGATGAATAATATCAAATTAGCCACTTCAAACACACTTCAATGCCTTTTTTTATATTAAATTGAGTTTGGCTGGACTCTGTTGCCTTTTGCTCGTCAGTAAAAATTCGACGTCATTTGTATATAGAAATATGGAAAAGCTTATAAAACATGAATCTTTTCCAGGCAAATACTGAATATGTAATTGTAGCAAGGTTCGACCATGCCGTGGGTTTTCCGGAGCTCTGCACATAAGGACGACACCAGTTCTTTCCTTCTACGGGTTTTATTCGGCATCTTGCCATACACACACAGGCGTACCCTACACCTGTACTGCCTAGCTCTTTCTCCCCGCTCTGCGTGGCTCTGGGAGCTTATCAAGCTCCCTTCCCCGCCCACGCAATCCCCCGATCATGTGGATCAGCTGTGCCGCCTCATGCGCCGCACAGCTGATCCCCATGATCGCCTCTCTCTCTCCCTGCTGCAGGTGCGCTAACCACGCCCCTCACCCCACAGTAATGTATGCGTAATCTATACATTACGGCTGCCAGGAATTCACTCTCTCACACACACACACACACACACACACACACACACACACACACACACACACACACACACACACACACACACACACACACACACACACACACACACACACACACACACAGAGTCTGTTTTCCTATATTTTGTTTGCTGAAAGTGCTTTAACAGCAGCGTATAAATAGGCTCAGAGGAGTCAGATTTAAACAGCTCCTTTACAAGAAAACGCTTACAGTGCTATGCTTTGTTCAAACGTTCATGTACTTTTATTCATCCTCACATCATTAGCCAGCTGTTCAAAGTGAGCATGACTGACGCACAGTGATGTACGAACAGCGCATGAATTGGTTGATTGCTATATTAATAGTAACCTGTTTTAGGGATTGTGTCCACGTGATTGGAGGGTGTGGTGACTCATATCTTGTTGACATGGAGACCAAAATAGCAGCCAAATGGAAGAGGACATTCAGTCTACCCTTGAGACTTTGCACGATGGTGAAGAAAATGGGGAGAGAAAGATAGAATGAGAGGAGTGACAGAAGGAGAGAGGAGAGGAGAGGAGGACTATGAAGGTTTGAGTTGTATAAGCCAACGATGAGTCACACTCACTGTTTGAATCTTGAGAACTAATAGAAAATCGTTTGTTTTCTCTCACTAGGGAGTGGGTTAACTCTGCAAGGACAAAAAAGGAAATAGGTTGATTTGAGAAACAAGAAGGAGTTGTCTTATGCAATGCATGTCAGGTCATTGCAGAGTGGCACGATGATTTGGTATACCAAGTGCATTAAATGCACTTGCAGAAGGTCAGATGAGGCTCTGAGTGGTAGGAACTTTACAGCTATGATGTGTCATAACCCAGCAATGTGTCAATACTGCAACAGATTTTGTCACGAGCGTGAACTCTAATCATGTCTACAGTTAAACGGTCGCAGGCAAAACAATTTTACTATATGGATGGCAATGTCGACCTGACGGTCAGTTGGTTGTTCCACCACTATGATCCAGACTGAAATATGACGATGGCCTCCTAATCTTGTCGAAACACAAATTGATTTTGATCAGTGGTTCCCAACCTGGGCTGTACGGTGGTGTAGTAGCTAGCACTGTTGCCTCACAGCAAGAGGGGCCGGTGTTCGGATCCTGGTCTGGACGGGCCTTCTGCGTAGAGTTTGCATGTTGTCAGCATGGGTTCTCTCTGAGTTCCTCCCACAGTCCAAAGACATGCAGCTCAGGTTATGAGCGTGAATGGTTGTCTGTCTATATGTGTCCCCTGCGCTAGACTGGCGACTTCTCCAGGGTGCCCAATGTCAGCTGAGATCGGCTCCAGCAGCCCGCGACCCTAAAACAGGATAAGCGGTTCGGATAATGGATGGATGGTTTGAACTGCTCATATCTCGTAGAGAGTAAAGCAAGTAGACCTTGATTCATAGGAAGGGGTCACAAGCTGAAAATATTAGGTATAAAGGGTCGACACCACTATAAACTAAGATGAAGTAAAGTTTTCTGTCCACTATTACTCGCTATTAAACCATATTTACAATATAAATTGGATTTTAGTTTGTACTATCTGGTTCACACTTTCTCTGGGACCTCATTTGCGCCATGCCAATCCTTTTCAACTGGTGCTGGTCTGATCCAGGATACCTTGTTTATCCAACAGGATCACATCACAATTAGTCACCAAATTACACACACAATCTTTGGTTCATACTATATTTACACAATGTAACCAGCATGCAATTACAAAGATAACAAAATAGCAGATCATCCAAAAATCGTATATATCGCATTTGAATTTACACAATATGCATTTTAATGTGAGACAAACGTTTTTCTACATCTTCCCCAAGAAGAAACAGGAAATTCTCCACGATTTCAGCTTCAGAAAATATATTTGACCAGTTTATTACTCAGCTTTTGTGTAAATTAATTCCATCCATCAATAGAAAACAACTGACTAAGATGGCATTTGCCTTTTCAATCCTTTCAGCCCAAACATGTATCAAACCTGCAAACTTTTAGCTGATTTTCATTCCCCACCCCCTACACACCACACTCTTCAAATCACCGCACTGTTTCATTTCATTGTCTTTAACCAGTACACATTGTGGGCGCACAAAAGGAAAGCAGCATGGTTTTCTGGTGCTCCATCAATTGCAAATAGGCACAATGAACAGGCAGGATAAGCCAAACCTCGCCATCAGCAGGACTTTCAGATTGAGAGGTTGAAAATTAATCTGACAGCATGCTTTCAAATGACAGCCTGGAGCTACGCGGGCTAATATGTGTTACTATGTTTCTCTTGAATCCGTGGTTTTCAATTATTATGTTTCAGGTCTGTTTGGTCAGAGTTTCACACTGGGCTGCTCTTTGTGGCTAAAAAGGCCCACATTGGATTTATCATTTCTAGTATACTTACTGATTTTATTGCCTGGGAATTTGTCAAAGCTTATTTATTTCAAAACACAGATACTTAACTGTAAAAACAAATACATCTCAAATAACAGCAAGGTTACATGGAGTGTTAAATTATGAATTACTACTAAAAGGTCTGATTAATTAATCTATTCGGCGGTCGACAGAAATGTAATTGGCAAGTATACTTTGTTAATCAATTAATTCCTCTTTTTAGAAAAAGTGCCAAAAATGAACTGCTAAAATGTTTACAGTAGCTGGGTTTTGTTGTCCTCTCGGATAGTAAGTTCATGTTTAGGACTTCTCTGACTTTATTGACCAATTGATGTAATTGAATAGCTGAGAATCATGTAATCGTCAGTTGCAATCATATTATTAAACTGTCACTAAAGACTCAAATTATTTTTTTATTTAGCATTTTATACCCTTCATTATCTATAGATTGATTTGCATTGCATTGTTCTATCCAATATGGTTGCATGGATGTTGCATGGATGTTGTCAAATCTTTGAAGCACCAGGGGTTGTCCTAATTATTAAATAAATTATATTATTTTTAATACAAGGAAAACTGATGAAAAGTAGGATACATTGAGGGTCAAAATAGGGACAGTAGACTCCATCTTGTCACTGTGCTGTCAGTTCTGAACATTGACAGAAGTCAATCTGATGAAGGCACATCTTGTTCATCTGAGAGGATACTCCGTATCAGACATATGTCACCAACTGGTGACAAACAACAGTGTGCACTGTACTGACGCATGCTCAGATGTTAGAATATAGCTTGAGGGGACAGTATCACAATGAGCATTTATACAGACACAGAAAGCATGAATGACAGGACCACATAGGCCGACCTTGCAAGAATGCAATTACGAGACATTCATTCTGCCAGATCAGTAAAGGGGAATTTGGAGATAAAACGTCGTAACTTACAGAAATGTTCTTTCGCTCAGAGCCTTTCAACAAAAATGACAACTGAATAATATGCAGTAATATTTGAGAGTGCTTAACGTAATACAACTATTCTTTGATTTAAAACCTGGAACAATTCGTCCTCTTTAGCTGGTAAGGCATTATATCCATGAGTAACTTTTAATGAGAGTGCAGCTTTAGGCCTTAAGACTTAGACGCTTCTTTAGAGCAATTTGTCCTCTATTGCTGCTGAGGAATTATATCCATGAGTAACCTTTAATATGAGAATGTTAGCTGTAGGCCTTAATAGTTAACATTTCTAGGTCACCATATCCCAAGCATCATCTATCTGAGTCGTTACGACCCGATCCGGTTTCTATTTAGTTCCATGACAGCGGGTTTATAGTAAATGCTGAAGCTCTTGGTTGGGCAATATAAAATTGGTGTAAATGACACTCATGAGCAACAACAGCACATTGAGACTTTGAATGGCTACGACTGTGTACATCATAGAAGCCCCCTTTCAAAGGCTCAAAACGCAGCTTTGTCCCAAGGTTATTTATATAATACTGTCTGAACAAAAGGAAAAGTGCTTCATTACCTTGAAACGTCAATCAAGACTTAATTTTCATTAGTTCACTTCACAGCCTGGTCGGTTTCTGTGGTCTCTTTGCCAGAGATAGTTCTTGTTTGTGTCAGCGATGGTCATCAGACAAAAGAAGCTTTATTATAGTCAAGAAATGACGAACATCAGACATCCCAAGTCGTTGTAGAAGAAGGTGATCATTGTGACCACTGACTCCATCCGAGGACAGACAGATAGCGTCATCTGGCGTTACGGTCACACTATCCCTTACTTGCTAATAACTAATCTGACCTTAGCATCAAATTGTCCCTCAGGGCTTGCCTTTCTTATTGAGCAGCAGAGCTAAAAGGAACAGCCTGACTGAGAGAGACAAAAAGTGACAATCACTGACATTTTTCACAGCATACAGTGGAGCTACGTTTCTTGTATAACAGGACAAAGAAGTCCAACTCGACCTCCGGAGAGGAGGACAGACATGTGTGAAAGCCAAGGTTGTGTTCTGCATTACAGGGAACCAGAGCTGAAAGAACTGTCAGTCATATGGAAACTATTACATCTTAGTGATGGAAGTTAAGGCTCCATTCCTTTCATTCACCTCTCTCTTAACACATAGTGATTTGACTCAATATTAATACAAAATATATGGATTTGATATATATTTAATGTCAAAATATTGCCGCTTGGTTGAGGTTGCGTTAATATACTGCTAGCCTGGGTAGAATAATCTATAAATTGTACATAAACACGGTACTTTAGTAAATATACACTGGGATCGTTTTATTCAGTTATTGCAGTTTTCATTAACTTTTTATTATATTTAATATTTCAATATATTTGGGATGTGTGCTGTTCAGTGAATTCTTTCTTTTCCCTCTTGATATTTCAGTCACGAGCCTTTCTGACGACAGAGTTGACATTTGTTACACACAATAATGAAAGTCAGGTTTTCCATTTGAATTCCTCCATGCCTTAATCTTCTGTCATGAGGAATATATTAAAACACAGTTTGGTTTCTGCGTCAACAATGTTATACTCCTTAAGCAACATTCATTCACAGTGTGAATGGAAAATAGTTTGGAGCACTGAGAAAATCTAACCACTGTGGGGTAGTGTTTCTCTTCATAAGAACCTGGCTACACTCACAACTGTGTTTAGAAAGAAACTATTTAAAGAAATAAATGTACATTTTCGACATTATACCCATGTGCTTTTGCTGAAATATGAAGGTGCACATATTAAATAGCAGTGGACTTTGAGAAGTGCTTGTTGGTATACTGGCTTAAAAGACCAAAACACACTTTTACAATCAGGTTTATTTTCATTTACTTCCTCACTGACATATACCTTTCAACTAAACTAAACATTAGTTAGACAATTAAAATAATAAAACATAGCCTTTTTTCAATAATTATGCTTTCACATATATGTCTGGGTGAGTGGAAGTAGAATAATTTACAGTAATTAGGGAATATTGTCATTCTTGACAAAAAACTCCAGACAATCTCATATTGTTTTCTGCATTTTATTATTTAATATCTGCACTTTACTTTCACCTCTACACAAGTCTGTTTCTTTCACAAACACAAATACTAAAAATAAGGGATAGTATCTTACTGCTATTCAGTGAGATTACTTAAAGACTGTCCTTCAGTGCACGTTTTGATCCCTGTCAATAGACACATACATGATTTTAGACATAGTAATAATAACGCAAGAATAAACTGCAGATCTTTTTTAATACTTCAGGGAACTGGCCAATTAAAGTAAAATGGAAGGTATCTACATGATGACCTCCATGTGGGTTCATTTTATTCTTTAGAGCACAACGTACTGCAGGCAAGATGTCACTCTCATGAATAAGTCATTGTCTTTTGACCTTTCACCTTTTGTCTCACTCAACTAGCTCAAAGCAATGACAACCCACCCCAAAATCAGAAGCGTCAGACATTACATTATGTCTTTTAATTAATTTGCAATTATTTTGTATTGCTATAAGAAAAATATAATTTTTCCAAAACAAGGGCAGGTTTTAGTGTAGAAACCTAGTTCAGTTTGGTAAAAGTTCAATACTGTTAAAGTTATTACTTATTATACTCAATACTCTCTGTTTACTGTATGTCTTGAGATATCTGACTGGAACTCTCTAAAAAATATGATTGTTTGTCACTGGGGGTCCAGTACGGCTGTCCAGTACGGCTGTCCAGTACGGCTGTCCAGGATGCCTTACACCTTGCTCAACATCAAGGAAGAGACTAACTTTAATTAACAGTGAAAAACCAAACATTCAAAAGTCACTTTCACAGCAGACCAGTGTGTAAAGCTGATACCAGGACTTTAAGGAGCTGTGTGTTAAATGGGTTTTTACTGGAATAAATTGTTTACAGAGTGTAATAGCCTTATTTCCCTAGTTTCAACATGAGCCAATTTCATTTGTAATATTTTCAGAAATGTGAGTGTAACTCACCTTCTGAACAAGACATTAGTTAATTCTTGGGAGAAGCAACTCTGAGCGACTTCCTTCCACATTAGAGGTGTATGCCACAGTGGGCTGATTTGAATGGCCATGATTGATAGCATACTGTAAAACATCCCACTGAAAATGTATTGCTTGTAAACCAATCCCAGTTTTCATACATGCTGCAGGTGCGCCGAATGCCTCTGGCTGCAAGAATACCAAACATAGTCACCACACCCTTTGCACCTTGTGCCCTGTCTGGTTGACTGCCCTTTTCCCCCATGCACCATTGATTATCCCATGATGTCAAGGGTGGAGATGCTCTGGGTGTCAGGTGCCATAAGAGTGAATTTGTCAGTGGTGTGTTAAGAAGAGCTTTTTTATTCATGATGGAAATAATCATGGGGGAAAAAAAGAAGAGGCAGGAGCAAGATCACTGATAGAAATGAGATATGAGAGGAGGAATTATTGTGAGTTTCATGACATGCTCTGAAAGTAGAGGTCTAGGTAGTGGATAAACACACATGTACAAGTGGGCCTTCCCTACTGGCTTTGTGGTTTCTCATCCCATTTGATGCTTGCAGTCAGCACTTAACCATGACCACAATATGTTCAAATGTATCTGCAAGTGTGCATGTAATGTAATGTGCTTGCCATTTAAAGTCACAGCGTGTACAGACCGACAGCTTTGATTTACTCTGGCACAACAAGAGAAAAGAGTCATGCATATGAACAGGAGAGAAACACAGAGGAGCCATAAAACAAGTGACACCTTTATAGCCAATTCAAACGTGTTTAAGTATCCTCTTGAAGATACCACAATATAAATGTCTGCCTGAAATGTTGAAGACAGACGACTGTATTTCATCCCCTAACAGGTTACCTTCCAATGCAAAATACTCACATCTGAATGTACTTCCTAAACAATTCAGTTGGTAAATTCTGTGGTTCTAATTTTGGTGCTAATTGATAGTCACAGCAATGTCAATACATTAAGTGGTTTGTCAGACATCATGTCAGACCTGGCAAACCTGCAAAGGATCACTGGAATTCTTCAAACAAGGTTCTGGTTATCAGGATCTACAAATCCATTGCAAGAAGGTCATGGATGTAAATAAACTACATGCCTATTTAATAATTTAGTTGTTGCACCCTTGTCTTGGTGTGAGCTATAGAGACACTTTAAACTAGAATATTTTATAAGCATGGATGAGTTTATACACAAAATTAAGGACTATTTGACCACTGGATGTAGCATATGTCCTGTTACTGAACAATACTGCTTATTTATTCTTTGGGAAACATCCTGGTTTAATGTCTTGTTAAAAGGCCTTTCATGGTAGCTGTTGATTCATCCACCTCTTCATTGTTGTGCGTATTGTGGGTTAAATAAAGGAGGTAATAGGTAACCCTAAAAACAACAATATGCAATCCCCCTGAGGCAGGAAGTGTTAGTCCCTGCATTCTTTAACTAGCTTGTAGTATTTAGTTATTGCACCCCCACTGCCACAGCATGTACAGATACCTGGATTACCAGAGCACACTTAATGTGATCTCCACTGAACATTGTAAATCTACCTTGTCACATATCACCAAGTCAATTCTCCACCTCATCAGAATAGTGAGCAACACAACCGGTTTTCAATCGTAGCATTAGAGGTGTATGTACTGTAAGTAAAAGCACTTGTATTTCACTTTCCAATGTTGAACTTTATGCTTTTGTCATTACAGATAACTCATCTTATTCCACTTTGTGTATTGCATTGTATTGCCTCATATAAATATTGTACATAATAAACACATATGACACCATAATTGAATGTGATGCATTGCTCAAGAATATAAAAAGAGTCAGATCTAACAATATGGACCAACTTAATGTTGCTCATTATGTCACCAAAGCAACAATTTAACTCTGTACTATACATTTTGAAACTAATGCTGCTATTTTGCTGATACAACATATTTAATGCATACTTGTAATGCTTACATTCAAACGATGCTTGTTACATGTTAATGTAGCAATAATTTAACACCCTGTAAACTCAGGGACACGTTGCTCGTAATACTATACTTTACTTCTATGATTTCTTTTCATGCACAACATTAAGTTACAAATGGCCGTTGATTAATTTTCATTGTGATTTTGCCATAATAATCTGATCATATCTTACATTGATGGAATCTATTGAAGGCTGCTTAAATAGTTTGCAAACCTGTATGAGCAAGGCTTGGTTACCAGCAGGAGAATCAGCTTGTTGCTTGAAGGCCACAGAACACAGACACCCCAAAAGCCCCAGATACACAATTTGTCACCGTGATTTAATCAATTGCTAATTTATTTACAAATATACAATATTTAAGGTGTTAAATATAAATTTGTACTTAAGTACAGTACTTGACTGAATGCACGTAGTCAGCAGTGCAATGCGACTAAGTCATTTACTTCAGTACTGTAATTAAGTACAATTGCAATGCACTTGTACCTATGCAACTTTATACTTCTACTCCACTAACCTCAGTTCAAATATTGCACTTTTTAATTTTGACTTTAATTTGACTTCCTGTCCAATCAAAACCATGTCTCTCCAGGTGATTTTCTTTTTTTTCAGATAAATTATATAAGAAATATGATGTATTGCTATGGATTAAACTATCCAACAATAGAGTAGTGAAATGCAACAAGAAGCCTTTTTCTGCACAATGAGTACTATTCTTCAGGTACTTCAAGTAAACTTTTATACAAGTTTGAATGCATACCTTTTTTACTATAACATTGTATCTTTTACAAGATAGTATTGCTACTATGGCTTAGACAAATAACTAAATACTTCTTTCACCACTGGTATTTCCACAATGTGGTATGGGTACTTAAGTAAAGAATTTGAACTCTACTTCTTCATCCACCAAAGTACTAAGATACATACTACCAATGCTTTTAAAAACCTGGTACGTACGTGTTTTTTAACAGAAGTGCACTAACCCACTACCCACACAGGACCTCCATACTTTATGTGCACAGTTGTTACCTGACTTTTCGCCCCGAGCCGCTAGTGAGTGTGCAGCGGTTGGCACTATGACGCGGCGGTGCAGGTCTGAGTGTTGCACAGGCCGGGCCCAGTGCTGCAGGTTGTCCGGTAGGGTGCCTGCAGAGCTACAAGCATGTTGGTGTCAGGAGCAGGGTGGGGGGGAGAAACGTGAGCAATAGCTGAAAACTATCGGTGCTCCTCAGGAAGGAAACAAACCGTGGTCGCCCGCCGGCATGTTTTAACTGAACGTTTCACCGCCACCGGATCAGCCTGTTAGCGACGCATTAGCAGGCGACGCTCGTTTTGGTGTGTGTGCGCGCGCGCGTGTGGTTATTTAATGGGACGACGAAAAACGCAGAACACGCAAGGTAGGCTACCGCTCCTGTCGCCAGCGCTGCTACTTTATTTCCATGGACTAATACGACACACGCACGGGGGCTGAGCCATGTTTCGCAGCAAGGTACAGCGCTGCTCTTCGAAGACTCCGTTGGGTCGTTACCGCTAGCTGGACCGGTAACGGGGACATTTTGGGGTCGGGCTCGTGAATGTATGAAGTGCTCGGACGGTAAATGTTGTTGTTGTTTTTTGCTTCATCTCTTCGTGCCTCAACCGACCGACCACATGAAAAGTCGACGTCCGGAATAAATTAAACCACAAAGAAAGGCCTCCCTTTTTCACCGCGTCCACCTGAACAGACGAGGAGACGATGCGTGTGCATTTGTTTTGGATATGTTTGTGCTGCTTCCTTCGCTCTGGAGCCGCCGGTCAAGGGCAGTCGACGGTAGTTTGTTCGCCCTCATGCAGCTGCGATGAAGATGGGGGTGCAGACTGCTCCGGGAGAGGGCTGACCACCGTCCCGACCGGGTTCAGCGCGTTCACCTACTACCTGTAAGTACCGAACCACTGGGACACCTCCACGCACGTCTGTGCACTTAAAGGTGCCTCACCGTAGAGGCCTGTGTTTACATCGCAAGAGAGTAATGCACATGCAACACCATGCGGGAAACTTTATACTGATGGTCCCACAGAGGAACAACATGGCCTAATCAAGCTGTTGAGAAGAGTCTGAGGATTATGGCACATGGATAATGATTGTAAACTCCTTCAGTTCAGGTACACTAAGCACAGTTAGAGATGGACCACTTGTACTAACTTTAAATTGCAGCCGAAAAGTGAATCCTTCTATGAAACAACATTACAACAGCTTACAGTATTTACTCATGTTGCAGTAACACTGCAACTAATGATTATGTACATCTTCAATGATTTTATAGTACAGAACACGTATCTGCAGCTCTTTTTGATAATCAATTAATCACTTTACAAGTCATTGTTCTGATTTCAACAATGTTTACAAAATATGATAGTGAATATTGAATATTTTGAGGTGGTGGATCACCTTGGACTATTGGAAATTAGAATGGACATGTCACATTCCTTTTTGATGAACAATCAAGCGAGAAAACAATCGCCACATTCAATAATGAGAATAATTGTTAGTTTCTGTATTTAGTCTTTAAAATGCCAGAATAGTGAAAAATGTCCACCACACGTGTCTAGAGCCAAATTGCTGTCAACATATTCGTTTTATTCTCCGAAAACATGAGAAAATGTTATGTGACCAAAACACAGTTAGGAGTGCTGAGTTCAAACTCAGGGCCAGGTATGGTTGAGTAATGCTGCGTGGATCATAGCCAACATTGTGTTTAATAAAAAATAATTGTCAGGGCCATTAATACATTCTCGCTAAAGCATGATGAAGAGTTTAACTACCGTTTCATGGAAGGGCACACGTTTCTTTTTTAGAAGCACATGTGCACTAGGTAGGTGGGATCTTTATGAGGTGGTGCAGATACAGTTGATGATTGCCCCATGAATAAACTGCTCTGTTGGTTTCACAAACTCAGGGTTAATCATAAGCTAAAGTACCCACCTTGAAAACAGCAATCTATTGTGGCATTTTGTTATTACTATTCTCCCTCAAAAACAAATAGAATAAGTTATGACTTTAAGATTACATAGGCCCTCATCCATTTGAAATGGACCTGTATTTCACAGTCACCTTGCCTTGAGGTTTTGAGGTTTGTTCTTGTTTGGAGAAACTCTGTGCTGTTTGTGACGCATTTATACGAATGGTGGCCAAAGCCTCGCTACCCCAGAACTAATATATTGTGCAACTTGAAGTCACCATTGGTAGGAAACAATAGGTAGTGGATTCATATTCCAGGCTCTCAAGACATTTCATACGAAAGTCTACTGCTTACAGTTGAAACTCTCTCCATACGTTACCTTATTATTGTCATTATCTCAACAACAACAACAAAATTATATCGTAGCCCTTACTGATACTCTGCAGGCTTATTTTATGCCAAATTAGAAACCAATTAGTTGTTCTTAAAATTGTGCTATATTCTTACATGGGTATTTAAATGCTCTGTGACAAATGTTAAGCACTAAACTGCCTCTTCTATTCTCTTCAACCTTTCACAAATATGTGAAAGGTTGTTTGTCCCCCTCTCTGTCCTGCTCTCATTTGTTCTCCTGGTCTCTTGAACTTAAGTTGTCCTCTCCCACTCCCTTCGTCTTTTGTATGTGGAGCACTGGGGTTAGGGATCATGATGGATTAGTGAGACATATTGCAGCTGCAAGGGCTCCTTCTCCCAGGGCTAATGGACCCACAATGGTCTGCTGATGTGTAAAGGGGAAAAGAATCCCATATGAGGGTTTTGGCATTACAACATTTTAACTGAACTTTTACTAGTTATTTTTCAGTCTTTATGTATTCATAAACAGTGTGATGGCTAAGAGACACTGAGAAAAAAAAGTAGTCTAGTTAGTGCCAACAACCATAAGGAAGGTGAAAATATAGTAAGCGTAGCACTGCTCAGAGGTCAAGAAGGCCTCAATACAAGGACACATATTTTAGGCAATTTCTATTGGTGCCTCTCTACTGTCGATTTGTACCCTTTGCTTTAGTTAAATCTCATAGCAATAGACAACCACACGTTTTACAATACATCATATGATGAGGTTGGAGTGGACTCACCTACAGCACACAGGGGCTTGAGTTTTGGCACCTGTGATGGAAACAGGCCTGTCACAGAAAAGCAGATGGGAGAAAAAGTAAGCCCCTCATCCAGTAACAAAGCAAACACTCCTTTTGAAGGTATGTAGCCTACCTGCCACAGAGTCTCTGCTCACACTATTTCGATACAGTGTTTGCTTGAACTCTTGTGCATTTTTAGAAACCAAAACAGGCTTATTACAGATTGCTTCTTAGTTGTTAGGTCCTTTCATACCCTGAACAAGGTTGAGACTTAGGGGGAAAAGGAGGGGTGGCGTCAGAGGTCTTGCACTCTGCTGGTGGAGCTTGCCGGCTTCACCATTGGTGCCCTCAATCCATTTTTAACTGAATGATACTTTTGTTCTTGGTCAGCAGAGGTGAAAGGAGCCAGTCAGTGGTTCCCACTCCCAAACAGGATGACTTGTGGATGAGTGAATATTAACGCTCTCTCCCCAACAGAGTCCTCCACTAATAAACCTATTCCCATCCCCCATCACACGGTTTCTAACTGCTAATTGCTACTGGTTTTCTTAATCTCGTGGCAGTTTTCAAAACTACAAATATTAACCCAAGCCTAGTTGGTTACACATGTATTACCGGTTTTCAACTCAAATGGTTTGTATTGTAGATCTGCTTAATGTTTTGTAGTATTAGTGACCAAAGTCTTTGGAAATTGTAGTTTGTTTTTAACAAAGTAAAGACTGTCATGTCTTGGGACTCCAAAGTGTGTGAGGATGTAAGTGTTTTGAAAATGATGGCCAGATGCTTAAAAGCTCATTTTAAACAGAAAATAATCTTTATTATGCAACATTTGTAATGACTATCCGATAGTGATTCCTATAGCTGACATCTGTTCAGCTGGACTATGAATACACTTTAAGTGTAGTATTGTCTGAAATGGAGCAGACGGGAGAGCTGCTAATTTTACATCCCACCATTCATCCGTAAAATAACTGCGCTGAAGCGTCTTTGAGTATCTAGAAAAGCGCTAAATAAGTTTTAATTATTATTATTATTATTAATGTGGTATAATATAGATAAGTTAACTTCTAAATGTGTGTATATTTACTATGTGATGTAACTGTTGATGCATCACACACACACTATTTGATAACGCTGAGTAGATTTTGACATAACATTGCATAGTAATGCTTGTCATGGCATGGTTCCTGTACTTAGAGTGGAACATGGTAAGGCCTGGGAGTGTGCTGCAACAACAGTTTAATTATTGGTTACACACAGCATCGTTGATTCTGTGTTTTGAGGAAATTATGATGCATTGCACCACTGGCCTAATGTGATGCATTATTTGTGAGGGGTGATGCGGCTACTCTTGTCTTGTGGAAAGACAAAATAAGTCTAGTTGTCAATCGGTGCCTGATTACAAAAAAAGAGAGAAGAGTGTCATGCCAGAAGACACACAATTTCTAAAAAGTTATAGAAAACTTAAATTAAAGGGAACTTGGTAAGATATAGATTTTTGCAATCCGGTAAAAACAAAAGTAAATTGTTGAATCGGGGGGAGATGGGGGAAAGCTAGTCCACATCTGGAAATCAAGTTTCATTTGTTCAACAAAGATACAGTTAAAATAAAAATGTAAAAGGAAGAGCATTTGAGAATAAGGATTTGGGAGTTTTTATGAAGTAGAATCATTTCATCATTTCATCAATCATGATTTGGGAGAAAGCATGCTTTGAGAACAAACCTTTGCCAATTGATCTCAATTAAGTACAAATCATTTTTACAATCTGATGTTATTATTTAGTGTTGGACAAATGCACTAAACCGTAGCTCTATCTGGTTTTCCTGAGGCATTAAAGTTTGTATTATGGCCGACATGTTGGATTGTAGTTGATTCAGACCACAGGATCTTTGTTCATGTGCATCTCTTTTCTAAGAGTATTTGTTTTGTCCATCCTGCTACACAGGCTTGATTAGTGAAGTTCTGCACGTATTGTTGTCCTTCTGGTGAAACCTCCAGCAGGACTCAATGAACTCTCAACTTATGTCACTGCAATTTCTTTTCTTCCTGGCTAAGACCTCAATCTACCTCCTTTCCTGGTTGTTTGGTTTGGTCAGTGTCAAGATTTACTAAAGTAAGCCGGAGATAGCGGTGGCCGGAGACATATAGTTGTCTGTCCGGAGGTACACTATGGCTCAGTAACACCCAAAGGTAGTTTCTTCAAATTTGGCTTAGACCTCCACCTGAATGCAGATGTTAGTGGTCGAAAGTCAAGGTCACCGCAACCTCACGTCTGTCCGTCTCATTCTCAGGAAATCAATATCTCAGGAATTTCTTCAACTATGGCGCAAACGTTTGGATGAACTGATTAGAATTTTGTGGATGAAGTGTAAGGTCACTGTGACCTCCCAAAACAAATGTTTGGCCATAACATAAGAATGTACATGCAAATTAGGACAAATTCACACAAATGTCTAACAAGATAAAAATGCTGTGAGGACATTTTGGACAGACATGGATGTTATCTGCAAATTGACTGACAGCTGGAGGCATTCAACTGCAAGCCGGTAATTCTAGTTTGCAATTATGAAGCTTATTGTGCTCTTTGAAATAGTTTTACACAGAATCCCAGCCAGCACATTTTGTCAAATGATTAGCACAACACTTATACCCAGTAATTATTAGGTGCAACTGGCTGCAGATATGTGCTTCATTGAAGTGTTGTGGACAGTTGTTATATTATTTATATTTATGGAAGGACATTCTTCATATTCAAATTTTGTCCAATAAGTTGTTGTCCAACTGTCCGACTTTCAAGTTGCACATGCATCTTGATAATGTTTCAGGAAAACCTTTAGTTTATTTTCTGCACATCTTTTAAATCTTATGCTGGGTTGTAGGAAGTGTCAGACAATAACAACAGAGATCAAAATACACGGTTACTGCTGGGCTGAAACACAACAGATGGGAAGCATTACATGTGGAGACTCATGGCTAAAACCTCTTGTGAGCAGGTCTCAACAACAGAAGTAGAAGACCCAGTGTATGCCCCGTTCATCTCATTAATTATGAGCACTTTCATTATAAATTGATAGTAATTGATAAAACCCATAATTTCAGTATATGGGGACTTGATACTGTTTGGAAATGTGATTGTGCATTTAAATGTAACATTTCAATCAAGCACACGATACATATTGTTTTAAAACGTTTGGTATGTAGTTTTTCTATGTTAACTGACTTGCACAGAAATTGCATTTTGACTTGTAGAATATGTTCATGCTTCACCGTAGCGGCCTTATTTTCATTTTTCTCAAAGCATGTCTGCTACCTCTGAGATTCTTTCTGTGCTTCCTCTGCTAAAATGAAGCCAAATGGCACATGGGATATAAATTAACTGATACCTGTTTGTAGAAGCGCTTAGGCTTGAAACCATTTATCACAGCTGCATTTTTAGTGTCCCCTTCAATCTATCTTAGCCGGGACAGGCCAGGACCTTGATGAGTAAAGCAGCCAGACACAGAGGGAGGGAGGAAGTGTGATAGAGTCATGCTGGCCTCCTGTTCTCCCCAGCCCTGCATGTGGTTCAGACCAAACCAGTCAACAGTCTGCGAAAGATTTAGTTAAACGGTTTAAAATGTGGTTAGGGGATGTATCCATCTCACCACCAGTGGTGGCAGATCTGCAGCAGTGGTTGCAACGCACCACCAGAGATGTGGCCTGGGTTGAAAAGAACGATACGGAGTGGTTGGATGTTGATGGAAGTTTTGTTGTAGCTGCACAGTCTGTGTTGTAATTGGATAACCAGGTAAGTGGAGATGGGACATAGGTCGCATGGATGATGAGGGTTGTCAGGGCCCGCCTTTTAGTGTGTGTGTGTGTGTGTGTGTGTGTGTGTGTGTGTGTGTGTGTGTGTGTGTGTGTGTGTGTGTGTGTCTGTGTGTGACTGCAGCGGAAGGGCAATATGATCCTTGTAGGATTCAGGGGCCCGCACACAAGGTCCTAGAGAGATCTGGCAGTGAAATTCAAGATGGCCAGTTGGAGCGTGAAGGGGGGCCAGGGGGTTGCTTAATTTGTGAATCTCGTATGTTTTTTCAGTCTTGATATGTCCCGCGTCTTCACGTAAGGGGGGGGGGGGGGGGGGGGGGCCAGAGCGCCAGAGCGCCAGAGCTGAGTTTGCTCTCACTGGCCTCCTCGGTTGACCTAAGACAGCCTTTTGTCCTCTCTTTTAATGTGACAGTCCCTTACTTTAACACATTTAACATATTTTCAGTAGCAAATATGTATGGCTTTTATTATTATGAAAATAAAAACCCTAAACTCATATTATCTTTGTGGGGAAGCAAATCAAGTCCTGTGTGCATATCTTTCATGCTGCTACATGCCTATCTTTACTTGAAAGTTAGTTTGAAAAATGAAGATCCCCGGGGCAAGGGAGAAGGGATTTTTCAAGGAGCTCATGCAGACACAGTTCAATGAATTAAACTGCCATAAAGAATGGGTGACACAACTACCCTGTTGGTTGTATGTATTATGTTATGCAGCCAAAAACCTTGTTGTGTTAATATCTTAACTGCAATATTTATGCAATAGTTAAGTTGATAAAGGAAGGCCTTATTTACAGATGATTATGTCAGTAAGTAAATGTTACACATCGCTTTTCAAAACCAAGTTTTAAACGGGTTTCACAATTACAAATGCAAAGCAATACAAATCATTTTAATGACATAAGTTTTAAATGTAACCGGTAAAAAGTTTTTATCAAAGTGATTTAAATGTATGCATGAATGCAGAGATTGAGCCATCTTTCTAAATGATTGATTGTTTCCACAGGGACCTGAGCATGAACAACATCACTGAGCTTCCAGCATTTGTATTCAAGAACTTCCCCTATCTGGAAGAACTGTGAGTACATGCCCCGTTTTTCTTCTTCTCCTTGCTAATGATGTATTTACTCTGTACAATGTTGACATGAGGGCTTATGATATGCACCTGGTTATTTGAGTTTGTGCTGCAAGACACACACACGATATAGGTGCACAGCGTGCCCTTCTTCTCAGCTGCAGCAGATAAGCGCAGCATTACGTGAGGTTACGAATCACTCAACCATTCATGAATTGAACAAGGGGCGGTTACAAAAGGTGCAGTAAAGCTCAATTAAAAAGGTGAGGTGAGACAACATGTATTGAAGCAACAGTCACAGGACATCCTGTGTGGCTTTGTGCTTTTAAGGGATTATCAGGGTGGCAACAGCACATCTGTGCTCTGGGGCTTTGTTGAGTGGCGTACTTCTAATCTTAGTGGGTGCTTGTTATTTCTTTACTCTTTAAACACTCTGCTGTCTGGCTCGCTGCTGCTGGGAGTCAGAGATAAAATCTGTCTACCTGATATCAGGTAACATGCAGCCCTGAGAAAGCAAAATGACCAGTGAGCGAACAAACTCGAGCGGTTCCAGCTCTACTTGGCCTTTTGCGGGTGTTTCTTCAGCTCTCGTGCATCTTTCAGCCGGCCGAGTCTGCACCCTCTTCTTTTCCAAACACCACTTCAATCTGTTTTGTCGAAAGGCAATTTACTTTTCATCGCATTGTGTGGAGGAATGCAAGGCAGGAAGGAAGAGGGCAAAACTATTGTTTCCTAGGCAACGAGGCAAAAGAAAAAAGAAACAGCCAGTCTCGCTACTACTCCTTTCTCGTCTTAGGTCATCATAATGGATGGACTGTCGTCGGGGTGTCATTGATTGACACAGACCCTCAGTTTATATGTGTTTGTTTAACCTTTTCTTCTGGGAACAAATCTGCAGGCTTGTCTCAGTGAACTTTGGGAGATGACTTTCCCGCTCCAGGGCTGCAGCAATGTCAGTGAACCGACGCATGGGCCCCGAGGCCAAAGACAAGGAGAGAAAGAGTTGACATAGAAGGAAATCAGGAAGAGAAAAGAGAGTGGGACGTCCTCATACAGGACAGGAGCGGAGACGAGGGAGGAATATATCCTCCTTCGTAGTCACGCAAGCTCCTCCGCTCTCTTTCTTTCTTGCCAAAGGCATCACAAAGCTCCGCAGACGTGATGACAGATATTCTCTGTCTACTTTGCAGTTTGTTTATAGTCTTGAAATAACCTGTGACCGATAGGCTCTCTGTATGTCTTCAGTAAATTGCAGCAATGACATCTGGGTTTAGATATGCTGCATTTTGTTGACGGAATGATTGTTAGTGTATTGTTATTGATATATTTTTTTTTTTATTGATGTTTGTTTATAAACTTCAATTGTAAAAGATTGTAAAGATCTTTTTCTTCTCTAATATTTGTATATGTATAAATTTGACTGAAAGATATTCTAAAAAACCCATATCAGTCTAATTTATCCTTAACTATAATGTAACAATCACTATGTTTGAATATTGCAGGGCATGACATCCTATTTAGTGTTGGCTCACATCTGATTCTGATCAATCTTAGTATGATCATTTTAGGTGGAATTCTACATTAGTGTTTTGGACACATATTGTGTGTTATAACTGTTTGTTTTTTTTTGCTCCAAATTAATCTCCCATGCTGTTGATTCAACCGGGAAGTGTGATTCTGATCCAAGTGCTCAAACTGTGAGTCACATTGACTGTGGGAAAATCAATGTGGCTTTTACTTCTGGAACAGGGACGCCTGAAATAGCTCCTCTAACTTAACAACATGGTTATTGGAAATTGCCATAAGAATATCTACATTGCCGACATAAACATAGGAAATTAACCAACAGGCGTATTGTATATATAACCCACGACTACCTGTACCAACAATGGTACAAAAAGGTGTGTACGACATGTGGGAGCCTGCCATGGGAGAGTGGTGCTTTTTTGCCACAGTAGTTTCCTGAAAAGAAAGTCAATTTGTATTGTTTCAGCAAAATGTAAACCCTGAATGCCTTTTTTAAAAATGTGTTGGTGGTAAATGATGTGTGTCGCCCTTTACTGCCAGAGTGCACTGCAGGGCTCTTTGTGAATTTGATTTTGACAAAGCTAGGTAGACCTGTAGGAGTGGTGTTGCACAAGGAGAGGATTTAGCCTTTTCTCAACGAGATTTAGCACATTCTTCTTTCCTTGTCAAAGCCTAGGGGGACATGTACTGCATGTGTTGAAAGATGCAAGAAGAGGAGAAGCTCTTTATGTTGTGAAACCTGATGAATATCTGCATGATTTGTCTAACCCGTGTTTGCATGAGGTGGTTAGCAGCTTGTGGCAATGCTAGGCTGTTCAGGTTTGTCTGAGATCTTATGGCATTATGTCGTATTGATATATTAGGCACAATGGTCCCTGGATATTTGAAATCCACAAGAATGACCAGCAACAGGCACAATTTGTGTCATTTTAAATATGTAGGCGTCTATCTGCGTGTGACAACTTGTACTGTAGTCATGACTGTAAGTGCAGATTATGTCTTGGAATTGAAAGCTGTGGATGTTTCAGTGAGATAAACAGTTGGTGGCACTGATTTTTCTGGTGAAGTGACACAAAGCCATTGCAGAAAAGAATGGCACAACAAAATGACATGATTAAAAGAGTGCCAAACCTCAAAAGGCTTAAAAAGCAATGTAAAAAAATCTGATGGGAATATGACATTTGTTATTTTAATGTATTAAATTCCAAACAATGACATTCTCTTGATTGCTCCACACAGATCTGATGTTTTTGTTTGCTCCCATATTCCATACCATCTGTGGCCCAGAAGCTTCAGTGCATGTTTAAGTCACGTGTTTCATGTTAGACCTCTACCGACAGTTGATTTTTAAATGCAGATATAATAACAATGGTTTGTCAACGGAAAAAGCAGATAGACGATTAATTGGCCGATATCAGGAAGAAATCTCATTCACACAGATATTTTCAGATGACCTTCAGATTTTCAAAATGACCTTCATATTGACAGATTCACAGATGTAGGCTATATATTAGTTTGTGAAAACTTTTGTTGGGGGGCTCAACATTTTTGTTGGACAACTATTTGCCTAACACTGTCATAAAGCATGCTTATGCAACAGGAAATGCACTGATTCGCAGCTATTCATACTTGTCAACTCGCAGCTATGCTACAAAAATGCCTTCTGTTGAAGTAGCGCTCTCATTCAGGGAAATGTGTGAGTTTTGAGTCTACATGAAGGGTACACGGTCTTCTAATACAGTCTTGAGCCTCGATTTCAGGCTCACACCAACAGCAGCTCTTGTTGCAGGGAGTTCGGTCTGGTCTGACTCGCGTTGCAGAGAGATACATTTGTTGCTAATCTCTAAGGCCAGTATACTTGGGCTCTGTGTACCAGTCAGCCAGTCCCCTACTTATTTACCCTCCTGTTTCCTTTAGACTTCCTGTTCCCAACAGGAAAGGGAGGTGTCCCCTCAGTCCAAAGTAATTCATGCAGGGACTGAAGAAGCTTCCCACTGATACATGTTACAAGGAGAAGACTGTTACAAAGCTGGACTGCTTGTGTCAGCCTCAGAGGGGTGAATCAGTTTTTCACGCACTGAATAGTAATGGTTGGGAGGCTCAGAAAGGGATCCAAAGAGGGGATATCCAGGAACAGCTCTAATCTTTTGTGAGTGACGGACTAAGTGACAACAGGCAAAGGCACAGACGCCTGTCTTTGACACCCCAGGCCCCATGTTCAGCCCGAGAGCTGGAACCTAATCTACTGAGGCACAGGATGTGAAGGGGTTCTTTAAACACTCTGCATTGCTTTATTCAGAAATGTATGTTGTAGCTTTGACACATTTTGAGAAATTTCCAAATTATATACGTGTGACGTGTTATATACTTTCTCTCACTACAGACGACTTGCAGGGAATGACCTGTCATTCATCCACCCTGAAGCCCTGTCTGGACTGCATCAGCTCAAAGTCCTGTAAGCATGCACCCCCCTTGTCACCACCACCACCGCCATCAACACACACAAACACACGCAGACACACTTATGGCTGTGAAGGTGTGAGGTTTTCCACATATTGGGGGAGAGAGTAAATATTGCAGTTTGTGGTGCTGTCTGTTATTGCCACCCTAAACATAGTCATACAATTTATAGACTAAATTACTTTTTCCATCCCTGCCCCAACACCATCTGAAGCTGTGAAAACACCTCACAGAATTGCAAACAATTTGTGTGTAAAAATTAGTTCTGCATAATTTACTTTGGGCAGCACACCCTAGTGCGCTTGCACAGACTCAAACACATTGAACAACACACAAAGCGCTGCCCTGTTGATTCTGCAACAGCCCAAAAGTTCAAAGTCCTGTTGATCTACAGGTGAGGTCTCGGTGACATGACTGAAAACACAAACACATGGAGTTATTTTATATGCTTATCATATCAAGTGATTAGTTCACATCGTTACTTGTAAAAACACAGGTGAAAACAAACAAGTATTTTGACTATATTCAGAACCCCATTTCTAAAAAATGCCGCAAGCATGTAAACATCCAATTTTACAGGCTCTTAAAAGTGAACATGAAGATGGCTACCTTCATAACTCAGCCTGTGTTAAGTTAAGTCATCAGCCTGGCGACAGTATCAGGAATCAGGAAAACTCCATGAAGACAGCGTCGCTCAGTGTGGCGCCACATAATCAACAATAAAACCGCACAGAGGAGGCCTTCACAAAGCTCCCTTACATAGTTGCATCAGCGGTATCTGTGGATACACGTTGTTTTAAATACAGTATATAGTGCAAGAAAGAGTTGTGAGTTGAATTGAAGTCCTCATTTTGTCATTTTACCTGCAGAATGCTCCAGAATAATCAGCTGAAGACTGTGCCCGGTCCTGCCCTGAAGACTCTCCTTTCTCTCCAGTCTCTGTAAGACACACACACACACACACACACACACACACACATGCGCACACACTTGTCTGCTCAAAGAACCGTGAGCTTCGAGTGGACCATTCCGTCCCTCACTTTTTATATTAGGGATACACTCACTTCTAACTCGGGTCCATGATGTCACACCAGCTCTGCTTGTGACTTCTATGAATGCCTGTGTTTTCTCAAGAATGTCAGACGAGATGCAATAAAGGTTTGTTTAAAATTGAGATCAGTACTTGGGCCTCGACTGTTCTGATCATTTGTGGTAGTTTTTGAAATTCTTGTGTCAAGGATGAGAGTGTTGTACTATGTGTGCTCTACCACTTCGGTCCACACTAAAAATTAAAATGTTGTACAGCCATTCATGGTCCTTTTTTGAGGATGAATCCCAATGATTTTCCTCTAGTTCCACCATCTTGCAGTTCACATTTGTGGTTTTGTGTGAAATGTTTAAACAACTATCAGCTAGATTGCTATTTAACACACTGGAAAATCACACTTTAAAATCTGGTATTTGTGTTGCTCCAAACAACATGTCTTTGCGCCACGTCTTAAAAGTTTAGACTAGAAACACCAAATATGTTACCCTACTGTAAGATGGCCATAGTATGAGAGTAAAGACTTGACTCATCCTCCGAGAATAACTGTTGAAATCTCAATTATTTACTCTAGACTTTGTTGATGTCATCCAGGGGCGGTTCCACTCATATCACATACTTTACTCTCCAGTAGCCCTGTGCAAATGTAGGTCAGTCTTATTCAGCTGATCTGTTGTTAACTTTTCTCTTGTTTTGGATTGTTGAGTTTTCCAGGAACTTGTGTTTTTCCACGTGTTTACTCTTAACTGTCAGACCTCTCACAATTTCCTGCTCCACTCGCCTTCAGTTTTTTCAGCGGTTTTCTGCGAGCACTGTCAGTTTCATTGAGACTGTGATATGTACATGTTGAGGTTGGTATTTGCCACCTCCAGGAACCAATGGAGGATTTAATCCTGCTGGAGAAACTTGCTGAAAGTCCAGCTTTCTTCTATTATCACCCCTCTATAACCCTCCCCTTGTCCCTTGATTCCCCTCTTCTTTTTTCACTCGCTCTTCTTTCTTTTTAACAGATGTCTTTTCTCTGTGAGGGTTTTAAGGTCTGTAGCTGAAGTAATATGCTTTGACAGAGCCAGTACTCGGTTTGTATAAAGGTTTAGAGAGCTGAATGTCAATCAAGACTGTTTTCCTTCCAGCCCAGACACTTGAGGAATTTTGAGGGAGGGCGAGACACTCAGTGAGGGAGGACAGCAGGAGAAAACAGGGTGGTGATGGTGAAGAGAACACTTGGGCATTCATAATACTGCTTCCATATGATGTCCTTTTATATCACCAAGCTATTGGCCCCTGATCAGAATTTCATCTGTTTGCAGGGCCACTGTTTGTAGTACAATATAGCCAATATTAACAGTAACAGTCAACATCAGATTCCCTGAATATCACCTCATGAAACCTGAGTATAATACTCTAATAATAATACTCTAATAATAATCTGATATAGTTACTTCACATTTTCTCACAAAATGTGAAGTAACTATATCAGATTTACCTTCTGAGCTTCTCCTCTTCGTTGAGAGGAACCATTTTAGCTGCAAACACCATTCAGCTGTGACTAATGCACATCAAAAGTTGGTGCTGCTCATTGCATTAATATTGTTCCAAGACATTTCAATGCCTTGAAGAAGTCCAAGTTTGGTTGAAGCCTTGTTGATAGAACAGAATAATTGGGGCTTTGTGTGCGGCTAACTGCTTTTAACTGAGTAGAGACCAAAGGTCAAACCCAGGATAAACTGACCTTAACAGATGGATTTGACAAACGTTCTTGTACTTTCTGTTTGCTTCTTTGCTCACCATGGCCATGACCTAGAAAAGTGACAATACAATGAAAGTTTGAGTAAACGATTGAGTAAAAAATAAAAATCTTGTCATATGATGAATATAAAACTTTCTTTGGTGTTTTATTGCTTTTTGGAAGGCTTTCATAGCAACGGCGTATGCCTGAGGTAATGTCAATAGCATATGGATTTAGTAAATAGATGACCTTTCCTTGTTCCTCTCTTCTGCAGGCGGCTGGATGCAAACCACATCACAACCGTTCCAGAAGACAGTTTTGAAGGCCTTCAGCAGCTGCGCCACCTCTGGTTGGATGATAACAACCTGACTGAAGTCCCGGTCGGTTCTCTGAGACACCAGGCGAACCTTCAGGCTCTGACGTTGGCACTCAACCGCATCTCGTACATACCAGACAACGCCTTCGCAAACCTTACCAGTCTAGTTGTGCTGTAAGTTATATTAAGCTTCTCTTTTAATTGTGGTTTAAGTAGGGTTAGGGTTGTTAGGGTGTTAAAGTACAAATATTTACTGTATATATTTTTCACTAATGTTTTTGAACAGTCAGCCTTTGCCACAATGTGCAGATTGAGAAAAAACACCAGATGCAGTCAATTGTATTTTGTGTATTTTACGTCACCACTAGACAAAGCTACGGAAATACTCAGAAGGACAACATTGGTAAAGTGGCCATGTCATGACACCATCAGTCACTTGATTAAAGCAGTTTGGGACAATTGCATATCATGGGTTTTGATGAGTCTCGGTTTTTTCTGGGATGTAATTAAAAAAGTAATTGAGTAATAAACGGTTTCACAGTCATTAAAAGAAACGTCCCCAGGACAGCTAGGAGGGCTTTGCTTGCAGTCTTCACAGACCTATACACTAAACAACTCAGCAGGAACAACCTGCTGGTGTACTTTTTTTTTTACTATAAAAACCTTAATTAACTAGGTACACTGACTGAGAACATTCTTGTGTTGACTAATATAACCTGAGGGAGTAGCCGAAGAAGGGAAAGTCGTTAGGTGTTCTCGTCTCTCTGTCTGACGTAACATCCACTTAGTGAGGCATGACTGTGCTGCTACTTCTCTGCTCTGAATTAAAAAGGCTGTAATTCCTATTTAGTTTTTCATGTATTATATGCATTATTCTGTCACCACAAATCAATGCAAAGTGCCTCTCTTTGTTTCCTGCTCTAGCTCTGAATGTATCCTCTGAGCGACTGCAAATCTGATTCCAGACACAAACATACTTTAGTATTTATTTCCACTGCTTACAGTTAATAAGTCAACAAAACGGGGAGCTACTGATGCCCTGCTGGGTTTTTGCATACACTTTTGCAGTGAAATATGCCATTGGGGTTTAAATGCTAACAGCACTTTGAAAAAGTTGCTCAACTCTGAGCATTAATGTAAAATCAAGATTATCTTGATGTTTTATGCATGGAGGAGAGCTAAAACCTTCCATTAAAGGAACTGGTAGAAATATGTGGCACATTTCAAATCTCTGGGATTGTTCCAAACTGTTAATTCACACACACACACACACACGTTGAGTGGTATTGCTGCAAGGTTAGTATAAACATGTCAGGGTAAACAGGAAGAAAAGACCTTGAACCTATTAGGCAAGGATAGCCTTCTGCATCACACTAAAGTAGAGACACCTGATTCATACATTTGTGGAAACTCTAACAAAAGCTGCAAAACGAGACTGAAATACAACCCATGATGAAGGTGATAGATCATTTAAAATCTGTCAAGGTATGATAAATCTCACAGATGTGTGTGTAAAACTGCTTTTGCTTTTATAGACATCTTCATAACAACAGAATTAAGGAGATAAGGGACACCTGTTTTTCTGGACTCGTGAACCTGGAGACACTGTGAGTGCAGTCATACAGTAGTTAATATGTATGTATGTGTGTGTGTGTGTGTGTGTGTGTGTGTGTGTGTGTGTGTGTCAGTCTGAGTGTGTATGCGCTGGTGTCTAACAGCTCCCCCGCCCACCTCTGCTCCGGTCCTTCAGACATCATTGTGTCCACTTCCTCCTTTAATTGCTATAAGATAAATAGAGCAAAATACATGATGCTTATCAAATCTACCCTCCCACTGTTCACTTCCTCCTGCCACACAAGCCATGTAAAATATTTTCGTTATGGCGTTACCTAATGACAAACGCCTACTGTACAACACCTTTACAGGCGACTGAGAGTGTCCTCATACATAAAACATGAGATATCAGCAAAGGCTGATCCAGTCTTTACATGGTAGCACGGCACAATGGACACTAGGCCACACGTAGGCCTATATTAAAATTATTAAAGGCCGTTCTGCAACAGTTTTCTGCAATAGCTTCTAATGGTGAACTCCTAGAACCTTTTCACAATTTACGACATTTTATAATCTCGTGAATTTCTAGAGAACTAGGGATTAGTCATTAGGGATATGGATGTTCTTTAAGCATTTGTACTGGTTAATTGTTCATTGGTTATTGCTGCTTGAGTAAATCATTCAGCTCTGCTGGCAAGTCATTTATTTTAAAAGAATGATAACAATGCTACTTATCCTAGTTATTTATAATATGTACTTGACTTTGTGCAGACAGCAGTCACAGAGAGAACCAGATAAGTTAACACCCCTGTTATCAATGCTTTATTATATCGTTTGTTGTTTTAATGTACCATTGATTGGTGGAATAAAGGTGTTATGTTAAAATGCAAAACAATAGCTCTGACTTCCTGAATCTCTCTGTCTCCTCCTAGAGATCTTAACTTCAACAACATGGTGGTGTTTCCCAATGCAATAGAGGCCCTGCCCAAACTCAAGGAACTGTGAGTACATCGTTCTGCTTCTCCATTTGGTACCGGCACTAAAGTCAGGGACCAGTTAGCTCATCAGAGAACGAAGGACTTTTAATGTCTTCTAGTTTTTATGTGATTCAAAACACACACATATCTGAGAAAGTAGCTCTGAACTAAATAAGGTGAAAACTAGAGCACACATGAAATGAAGCCTCACTCACTCACTCACTCAGTGAATTGTTAAAATCACAAATATCATCTGTTCCAGTTCACATACAGACCAGGCCAACAATGACTGGCATCCTATTTATTATAATATTATTAAATATTTCTGAAATATGTTTCAACATCTATGCTTTTATTTTTTAAGGCAACACAGTCAAATCTTATTTCCTGTTTTTGATGAGCACACTATATAGTTAATGAAAGGATTATTTGATCAATCGACAGACCTTGATTTCTGTAGCAGACAGTAATAGTTATTCCACACCGTTTTGTTTGTGCTTTGAACTGTGCAGTTTGCCTTTTGCAGCATTTCCTTTGGTCTTTCTTTAAGCATAGGTCATCTTAACGTACTCATCGTGTCAGGGTTTCATATTGATACTCACGCTGTGTCCTTGATGTTCTTCCTGCAGGGGATTTCACAGCAATGATATTGCCTCCATACCTGAAGGGGCCTTCCATAACAACCCCCTGCTGCGAACCATGTAAGGTCAAACTCAGTGGCACTACGCAGAAACAGACATAGCACACTAATAACTCACTTTTGCACAAATGCTATCGTGCACAGTGTACAGTATGCCTTGTGGTCGGCACACATACCGTGTCAGCTGACCGCGTGAGGCTTCAGTAGATGAATGTCCAGAAGATGGTGCCATTCTTGCATAGTAAATTATTTTGGTTTGAACTCTTCCCCCTCTGCTCCTGCTGCCCTGCCAGACATCTGTATGACAACCCTCTGTCCTCCGTGGGAGCTTCGGCTTTCCAGAATCTGTCTGACCTGCACTCTCTGTAAGTCCTGCTGTTAGACATGACTCCCGACAAATCAGTGCTAAAAGGTTTTGTCTTAAACACAACTTAAGTGTGTTTTAAATCCAATCCACGACTCATGCTTTCATGACCTGACTTTGTGATTTTACTATTCTGTGCTTCAGGATGCTGCGTGGGGCCAGCATGATGCAGGACTTCCCCATCCTCACGTGGACTAACAATCTTGAGAGTCTGTGAGTGAATTTGGATGCAGCATCATGCGTTGTGCTTTTGTGCGTCTCAGGAGTGACTAATTAGACTTTTCATTTCCAGGACCCTGTCGGGAACCCAGATATCGTTCATCCCCGCTGATCTGTGCGAGAACCTCAAGTTGCTTCGGACGCTGTAAGAGACCTTTCCTTCCCTGTCCTGCAGTAGTGCTCAAAAATATATCTTCTGCAAATAATTGTACTCGTCGAAGATTTAAGATCATTATGAACTTAGCGGGACAGAAGAAATTGTCCCAGTGTAGTTTGATGGTTAAACTATAGTTTTAACATCGCTACAGACAGAATCAGAACCATTTCTTTTCCAGGTATGTTACACATACAAGGAATTTTGTCTTGGGGTGGTGCATACATTAGACATAAAGCAACAATCAACACAGTGCAGAAATAGAAACATATTTAATTTACAGTAGAATATAAAATAAAGTGCACTGTACTATTACAGGATTCTGATCACCATTCATTCAACAAAATAAAGTGCCATTTTAGTAAATTGGGCATACTGAGGTATTGGGAAATTCATTGGAGACCAATTGTATCTCACAAAGTGGAGCATGACTAACACTCCAACTCTTTTTTTTATCAGTCTTCCCATTTATCTAACTGTTGAAGCTGTTTGTTTTCCTCCATCAGAGACCTGTCCTACAACGAGATCAAGGAGCTGCCGTCCCTCCAGGGCTGCACCCGACTGCAGGAGATGTGAGTGTTGAACATGTAGCAGTCAGTTCGTTGATCTTAAAATCTCACAAGACAGATTATAATTTGAGATGAAAAGATTATAATGTAATCACAAACAATTGAAGTATTAAAGGTATTTGTGCTTGTTCATAATAACCCTAAATTATGGTTTTAAATCTACAGAAGCTTTCAACATAACCATGTTCAACAAATAGACAGGGACACTTTCCAGAGTCTCTCTGCACTCCGTCTGCTGTAAGTCCACTCAGTCACGCACGTTGGATGCTGTAGAAACACATATTTATGCGTGGAATGTGAGTTCACTGTGTTGTTGTTGTTGTTTTACACAGAGACCTGAGTAGAAATGAAATCCGAGTCATCCACAGAGATGCTTTCCTCTCCCTCACTGCGCTCACCAACCTGTGAGTACGAATGATGAGCATTATTATTGATTATGTTATGTGTATTATTATGTATTATTTTACCCCCTCTGATCATAATGAGTACAGAACTATAAAGTCACGTGCCATCACTCAATGTTACTCTTGTGTAATTAAATGGTCACTTGTTTCCTTTTGCAGAGATCTGAGTATGAACTCTCTGACTGTGATTCCAACTACTGGACTGAGCGCACTCAGTCAGTTGAAACTCTCGGGGAACCCGCAGATGAAAAATATCTTGACTGCAAAAAACCTGCCCAAACTCAGGTACGGAAGAACTTCTGTGATCTACTGTCAAGTTCTGTTATTTCATGTGTTCTGTGTTTGGTGCTGACTATGTAATTGAAACCTTCGATGCCTGGGGACTTTTGGTGCCAGTGATCTCTCACCGATCTCTCTCCTCATTTTCTGCCAGAGCTCTACCGCCACTCACTAAGATTACAAAATACAAATGACTCATAGAAAATGTTTAGGGACAATGTGATTTTTAATGTTGTAAACCACAAAATTGTACAATGTTTAGCTACACAAAATAAATGACTGAAATCTAATTTTACCAAATTAAGATCACATCACAACAATAAGTACACAGATCTTTTTTTAGATAGTTTCTAATCAAATGATTGATATATAAATTAAACAATACAAATATTAATTAAATCATTAGAAATGATCTTATAGACTCAACTCAAATATATTTGACGTTATATATGCTTTTCCCGTTGAGGTATTAGCAAACTGGACACTATCTATTTTCAACACTGGACCTCAGCAGGATGCTCACAGCCTTTATGAATGATCATTGTTTATTTGCAGGTCCATCTCTGTCCCGTATGCTTACCAGTGCTGTGCTTTCGTTGGCTGTGACTCATTGATGGGTTCATCTGTGGAAAACGACATCAAGAAATCTTCAGGTGGGAATGCTGCTGTCAGTCTTTTCCTTGGAACGCTTCACATGTTGGCTCAACTATTTTAGTTTTATTTACATAAAAGCAACAGAAACTATCAGAGAGTGTTTTACAATATCCTCCAGGTACATGAGCATGATAACAGCATTGTTTCTTGCCAAACCACCCGATATCAAATGTTGGACATACTCTGGCCTGGCCTTTTTTTTTTTTTAACTCTTCACATATTGTGTAGTGCAGTATTTCTAAGTGTCAGTAACAATGTGTTTTATTGCATTAAATAATCTAAACTCTACAACATTCAATACTGTCCTACATTTCCTATTTTAATTGTCGTGAAAAATTCAAAGTTGACAGAAACTTCGTAAAAATTTAGAAAAAGCAAGAAAGTGTATTTTGTGTGCATATCTGTGCACATGGGCTGCTTTATGATTTAATATAGGTCAAGACCAGTATAACACATACTAGATGGAGGTCTTTAATTACTAAAAATATGAAATTATTTTTTTAAAATACATTTAAAAGCATGCCCTATTCAACATCCTTTAATTAGTCCAAAATTATGGTAAACATATATGGTCTTTACTATATGTATTTAAATAATGTATTAGTTCAACACCATGGTAGAATAATAATGTCATGTTATTAAAGATGTAATAATTAAGCTATTGTTAATTGTTATATAGCAAATAAATAATTAAATTGAAAGCCACATACAAGCATTTTGTTAACATACTTCCTGCTGTTTACACCCGAATACTTTTTAGGCCCCTCTACTTACTAATTAAGATCACCTTTTTAACATTTCTTCCATGACATTTTCTTTTTTTTTTTTTTTTTTTTTTAGGAGGGGAGGATGTGGAAAGAATTTCAATGATTATGCATTGCTCTCCTTCACCAGGTAAGCAATACACAGCGTTTAATATCTTTTGTTATGTGTCCGTGTATCAATTTTGAAGAGCTTTGAAATAATCAAATAATATATTGCGAAAAGAAGTATTATTAACTCTTGAGCAACCACATTGTTTCTGTCTTCAGGAGCCTTCAAGCCTTGTGAGCACTTGCTGGGTAACTGGATGATTCGTCTGACGGTCTGGTTCATCTGCCTGGTGTCGTTGGTCTTTAACAGCCTGGTGCTGGTGGCCACCTTCTCCCCCACACACAGAGCCGCAGGCCATTCCCACCACTCCCTAACTGCGTCGCTCTCCCCTGCCCGGCTGCTGATGGGGCTACTGGCCCTGGCCAACCTACTAACCGGCCTGTATGTTGGCGTGCTGACCGTGCTCGACGTGGCCACCTGGGGCTCGTTTGCTGAGTTTGGTGTGTGGTGGGAGATGGGTCCTGGCTGTCAGGTCACAGGAGCTCTGGCCGTCTTCTCGTCAGAGTGGGCGGTCTTGTTACTCTCACTGGCAGCTGTTGAACGCAGCGTGGCCGTGCGTACGATACTCGGAAAGGTGATGATGTCGCCCAGGAGGAACGTCTGCAGCCATCGCGGGTGCTGGAGAGGAGATCGGCGCTTCAGCCTCGCTGCAGGACTGCTGGGGCTGCTGGCTGCTGCTGGAGCCTGCTTGCCCCTCCTGAGTTCAAGTGACCAATCCGCCTCTCCTCTCTGCCTGCCCTTTGCTGGTGGAGAGAGTCCAGCTCTGAGTGTTACAGTTGTTCTGGTGCTCCTCAATGCGCTGGCTTACTTGTTCACTGCAGCTGTGTACACCCAGCTGTACTGCCACCTGGGCAGGGTGGAGCTGGCAGATCCGGAGCAGACCGGTGCCCTGCGACATGTGGCCTGGCTCATCTTCACCAACTGCATCTTCTTCTGTCCCGTGGCAGCGTTCTCCTTCGCCCCTCTCTTAACCGGCTCTACAGCCGGCGGCCCGGAGATCGCCAAGTCCGTCACCCTCATTTTTTTCCCGCTGCCTGCATGCCTGAACCCAGTGCTGTACGTGTTCTTCAGCCCGGCCTTCAGGGAGGACTGGCTGAGACTACGCGGCCGTGGAGGTTTGACAAGAGAGGTGAAGGCTGGTGCTGAAAGTCACGGAGATGCTGGCGGCGGAGGGTCGGTGCTCACAGACAGTGGCTCCTCCACCCACCTGGGCTTTGACTGTGGGATGTACTCCCAGCTTTGTGGAGAGACAGTCGTATGCGAGCGGTGTGAGGCTGCACTGCATGCCAGGACCTGCTCGTCTCCCCCGTCCTCCACAGTCTGTAGACACTTGATGAAGTCTCACAGCTGTCCCACCCTCCTGGCGGGAGCAGCAGTCTGCCAGCGTGCTGAGGGCTTCTGGGCAGACAGCAGCACACCCTCTGCTCAGTCTGAGTATGCAGACGAGGGGGACTCGTTTGTGTCGGACAGTTCAGACCAGGTTCAGGCCTGTGGCAGAGCCTGCTTCTGTCAGAGCAGAGGCCTTCCTCTGGTACACTACTCTTACAACATACCTCGAGTCAAGGACTGAGGGCGCTTCAGAGCTCCATTATGTCTGTGTGCACAGATCTCTCTGTCATGTGAATTTAGATTCTACAAGAAAATATCAACACTTTTATATCAAACAACAAAATGTGCCAACTACCCTGCTAAAAGACTTTTCAGCAAGCACTTATGTTTGTAATTACTGTGTAGACAGATGCAACCAATCATTTAAAGGCAACCTGGTGTGCTTTTTGAACTTCATGTGAGCGTTTCTACTCTACTGAACTGAGCACATCACGTTACAAACTGGTCAACAAAGGATCTTGCCACCAGTGCCTGCATCTTGCTTTCGATTGGATTTAATTTTGTTGCGAGCCTCAATGTATGTGTCAAAGACATTGTGATTTCTCTGTTTTACCTGTGCTTATAAGCTTTTTCAATTTTAATTATTACACATCTTGTACAATTTTAGGGTTTCCTCACAGCAAAATTGTTGATTTTATACTTATTTTTTACATAAATGTAGCAAATTGAATAATCATCCTAGACTTTTCTGTGTGAATGTCTTTTCAGGTGGTCTTCACTTACCAGAGGGGTATAATGTAACGTCAGCAATAACCTCTACCCTGCCTGCCTGTGATCGTAATCTATCAGCGTGAGAATGATATATAAGTAAACACCAGTCTATAATAAATATGTCTTTGCTTTAATTTACTAAGACTAAGAATGTGATAAAAGTAGCAGATATCACTGTGATAGCAACAGCTCTGCTTGGTGGCGGTGAACAATGTTATTTATTGTTTGAGCAGGAGGGAGGGTTGAGATGATTTCAGGTGGCCTTTGAATGATGAATATACAATATAACCCGAACATTCACCAAAACGACAGCACTTCTTTGTTAAGTTCTTAACCAAAAACTATTCAGTCAGTTTTTCCCATCATGTTGTTTTATTATCAACTATATATATTTTTTTAACGGGAAAGAATAAGGCTAGCAATCAGACTTTGTGTTAAGCTAAGCTAACCTGCTGCTAGCTTTACCTCCATGTTGCGTGTCCAGATAAAAGAGTGATACCTGGCATCCATTTCTTGTTGGTTTAAAACATATCATTCAACATAATTTGGCTTGTGAGTGCCAAATTAAACACATGATTACCGTCCAAGTTAAACACGCATTTATAATCCCACTCTTCCACTTCTTCCAGCATGACGTGAAAGCAGCACAAGACTGACAGCCAGCTGAGTCAACAAGAATGTTTTTAAGCAATGCCAAAAACTTTAAAATGGACTATTATAATTTAGATGTGTGTAATTATTTTCAACCACAGATATTAAAGACAAGTATCTGCAGTGTGGATCTTTTTATTTGAGGTACTTTACAGCTCTACAGTGCAGTAATTTCGACCAGGAAAAAAAGTGGCATATTGGTCTAAAAGTATGAAAATAAGGCACATGTTAAAAATAAGTCTTTTCAATCCAGTTACACTATAGACACGTAGTGTACGCACAGTTCACTGTGGATTATTGTACAGGTCATCAGAAAAGCATTATTATATATTAAAGTATATTAAAATGGACATCCTTTCACCCTGAGAGTTGACCCGAGTGAAACTGCGTGTGACGAGGGATTGACTGACGTCTGGTGTGCTGGAGCGTGACTGTTCACATTAAAGCTGGATACGCCCTCAGAGCGTGTAGCCACAAGTGCACATCATGTGAGTGCTCAGGAATTTAGGCAATGTTGGGAAAGTTTTCTTCCACCAACAAGGCATTCTTGTGTACTTATAATGCACCATTTTAATTTAGATCTTTTGAATTGTGTTTTCTGTTTCCCATGTAGGCATTTTCCTCGACCGGGTGTGTAAATCTTTGCACCAACCAAAATGTCTGTTGATTGTTTGAGATTTCCCATCTGGGCAAACTGTACAATTTCTTTTGTAAGTAGACTGGTTATTGTATTTTTATGTAAATTATTTGAAACAAAAACAAGTAATCAAGAATGGGATGCTAACTAAGGAAGCTACCTCCTTGACTGTAGTGGCTACCAGCAGTGCTTTGTCAAAGAAACGTCTGTCTGTTCTTCTTTTTGTTTGCATTCTTAGCGTTGACATGTGGTTAAATCATCATTTTAGATATGTGCAAATTGTGGGAGGAATCTATGTACTGTATACTGTGATTTATTTTTAACCAAACTATAAACTATGACATGTTTCTGTTTTATCTTTTATAGATACAAATTTACAGAATAATATGGATTATAAAAATAATCTCCCTTAATTTCAGTTCCAAATAAAATCTCATTGTAGCTTTTCATGTGAGATCTTCCAGGGTCCATTTTATTCTGTTCAATTAGAATAATAATTCTATAAAATTGTGAATGAATAAAATTGGAGAGAGAAAAAAACAACCATTTTTATTTACCTTTGTGTTAGTATTGGAATTATAGCAATCATTATCTTCAAGTATTTTATCACATCTGAAATGATTGTACTGTGTACCTGCACAGGTTGGTTTTGGGACTGGAGATCCTTTAGACAATTTTGTTCATTGCAATATGTCACAGAAAGGACAGCCTCTCCTGAAGATGAAAATATTGACTCAAATCGTACATATTTGTCTTCCAGCAGAGTTCCACATTGAACTCTGAGCATCCGTGTGACAGGCGGCACGAAGGCCTCATGAGAAGGCGGGTCATTCCTCCACCACACTGCTCACACTGCTGTGTCTCATCTTTGCTCAGAAAAAGCTCCAGAGACAGTCCATTCCTTTGGTCTAGTCTGAAATATCTTGACAGTTATTGGATGGATACCCATGACATTCACAGTTTCCAATATTAGTATTTCATGCTACTACACTTTGTACTACACTACTGCATTAGTTACTGGTTATTTTGCAGCTTCAAATTTTATTTACAGAATAAACAAATAAGGCGTGCTGTATTATCCTCAGCACTTTTACTAGCTGCAATAATGACATTTTGCATGAATGCATATTTTTAGTTTTGGTACTTTTAAGTATATGATGATGTGAACACTTTTACGCAAACATTTTGACTGCATAACTTTAGAACGTCTTATTGTAGAGTTTTCCTGTACCTCTGCTCACTTTATCCTTGAGCTAAAAGCCCCACTGTGCCCCAGAGAGCTGCTTGCGGTAGTAGTGCTAATAGTTTTCATCTGAAATTACCCATGCAGACATCATTGTAGGGGGGAAATGTTTTTTTCTAAACGTGACCTTTCCAAGACTGTTGGTGCCATTCAGTGGAGTTTCCTTTCACCTGCAGTCATGTTGTCCACCACTGCTGTCTCCCTTCACTTGTGAAGAGAGCTGTGACTTGGGGATAAGTAAAAACATAACCTCAGGGATTGTATAAAGAAACAGACATGCAATTTAAGATGTCCTGTTTGGCTTTGAAGCGTGTAGGCTTTTTACTCGTAACTTGTGGATTTTGGTGAAACCCCGTGTCAAAACACTTGGCAGAAGTGGAGGCCCTGGAGGGCATTCGTCATGTATGTTAACAGTGGCCGGGTGACATGTACAAAGGCTCAATGGATCTTTTGCAGCTGTACGTTAAGAGGTCACAGGAAATATTTACATCGAAAGCATCAAAGGAATAACTGTCGAGTGATGTCACCAACAAGTGTTGGTCTTCATTTACACGTCCTCAGTGGTCAAAGGACTTCATTGCTATTCCAGCCCTTACACACGGCCCTCTGTGGCGCTCATTAGGCACATTGCTCACACCTCTGGCTTTAGCGAGGCTTTGTGGCCGTAAAACCAAGCCCTCGGTGACTCTTATCCATTCCTCTGAGGTTCTTAGTATCAGAGGCATGCTCTTCACTGACTTCCACGGCGGCCACAGTTATCATGATGGCAATTTCGGGAACTGGTTTCCACATGTACACCATTACTTGATGCACTAAGTAATGATGTTTTTATAAACGCTACACTATGACTTTAAAATTATTATTATTAAATTATATTAGGACTTTTTTCCACTGACTTTTGTTTGATTTCTTTTGACATTCTGTCATGACTTGTGACATGTTTTGAAATACATTACTCATTCAACTTTTTTTGACAAGCTGTACTACTATTAACTAACTAAAGTAACTTTTTAATATATTACTAAATCTTATACTATGACTTTTCAGACACGCTATATGTTTTAATTAGTTTTTCAGACCTGCTATAAAATGACACTTCACTTTTTTTATACATTTCAACATTCTATACTGTGACTGTTATGTTTTTTTTCAACATGGTATACTTGATTTTTAATTAATTTTGCCATGTTTTTTAAACACATACTATGATTCTTTTAAATAATGTTTGTCATTTTCTACTTTGACTTTTGAATTACCTTTTTTGACATACTATACTTTAGACTTTGTTCTATGACTATTTTTACTATTACTATATGCTATAAAATAAATTCACAGGCCTATTTTCTTGTGTTCAATGACTTCTTTTGCACACTATAGTATGACTGTTTATGGCATATAGTACTATGACTTTTGACATGACATACTATACTTTGGAATTTTTATGGCATACAATACCTCAACTGTTTTATTGCTATGACTTTTTGTTTTACTACACCATGGCTGCTGTAGCTATCATGATGGCAATGTCCATAGCTGGTCTCCACTCTTACACCATTACTCACTACTCCAAAGAATAATTCCACTACTTGATAGTATAACGGAATCAAATCACTCACTTTGTGTTTTTATTGCATTATTATACTTTCCAAGCACACAAACAGATCCAAACACTGCAATACATTTCTTTAGACCAGCTGAAATAAATGAGGCACAAGATGGGAAATTATAAATTAATTTTATAAATATTTCCTCCCTTTTTGACTATTATGCACTTTTACTTAGAAATGAGTGTAACATTCAGTAATCGAGAAATTACACATGATACTAACGCATAAGCAAGTATGGTGATATGCTAGATGATTGAGATGAAGGAAGAATGTTTGGCAAATATAAAGAATATATGGGATGGTCACAGTTTGTAATGCAGAGTTTCTTGTGACACAAAACGTCACCTGACTTAGAATCTCTTCAGTCAGCAGTCCGAGTCTCTTTATTTTCTTCTTTTGCAATTTGAGCTGTAAGCCAGAAACAAAACAGAAGTCAAGATACAGAGGCCTTGATAAGTTAATGTCACAAAGGGAAATTAGTAGCAACAAATACAAGTTAGACACTTTTTCATTATTTGTGTCTCAATATTTATGGATTATTTTTAATTTTGTGTGAACAATAATTTAAATATGATGACTTATTCAAACGTATTCAATCATAAGCTATTCATGCCCACTTGGGTGTAACAGAAACAAGGTGGTAACATCATAATGATATATCATCATCTCACCTGTTAGACATGCAGAAGATATTTAGTGATTATTATTCATATCAACAACTTGCTGCTGTCTGTACTTGCTGAAAACGGCACTACCAGAGTTATGAAAACAATAAAGTTGTGGGCTCAAAAAAACTAACAATGAGCTGAAAGACAGAGAAAACTTGTAGAGTGGAACAAGGGTGCCTATTTCATTTCAAAATCTGGGAATATTTTGAGATTTTTAGTTTATTTGGATTTGCTGTAAATTCAGCAGTTATTTTGGGGAATGTTCTATTTTTCCTATAATCATAGTTATTTCCAGGACTCCTCTTGGAAATTAAGAAACTTTGAAAACTTTGAAATCAGTAAAGAAAACCACCATGGACCATGCGTAGCTCCCAGCAGGATACTTACAGCGGACCTCCAGTTTACACTCCACGATGTCTTCCCCGTTGTCGTTAACTGCTTTGCACATATACACTCCTCCATCAAAGGTACAGGGCTTACGGATCTCCAGTGTTAGAACCCCTTGTTTACTGAGCATCCGATACTTGGCTTCATTTGAGATGTCCATCTTGTTTTTGTACCAGGTCACTTTGGGCTAACAAGGTAGGACAAAGTATTAAAATATGTCAGGTAATACTTTTTATAATCTGCGAGGCTGCACAAGTATTAGTGTCTTATAGTAAGTATTAGTGTCTTAGCCTTATAAATTATCTATTGGTTTGGGAGTCATTTCCCCTTGCTTTTATTCCTGTTTTTATTGACTCAGTTATTCTGTATTTTTGAATAATAAAAACATGTTGGCATGAAAGTTCATTCTTGGCTCTGGACTGTAGGGTTAAAATCTCCAGAAAAAGCTGGTGAGTGGAACTTGAGTTTGGATTGTTTTGTTATTTTTTAAGGAGTGAACTTTCATGCAGAAATATTTGAATTTAGCTTTCCTAAACAGCTCCTAACAGCTAAAGTGTTAAGGCTGAAAGCTTTGGAAAAAGCTAGAAAGTGGACCTCGGGTAGACATTGTTTTGCCAGAATTACATTTTAATTGTCTTCCTTTTTCTTAACAACAAAAGATCACAAGCATCTTTTACATAACATGTGATGACCCTACTGACCTTTGGCATGCCTCTGACGGAGCAGCTGAGGGTTGTGCTGTATCCTGCTATGATAGAACGGTTCACCAACGGATGTGTGAACTTGGGAGCCTGTGAGAAGTCACGATCCTTGTAGGTGGGCGGCTTGTACTCGATACCTGGGAAGAGAGACTCGAGTAATTGGGTATTGTTCTCTTCATGACATAAAAACAGAACCATAACCAGTTATTTATGCGCAGTCACAGCCCACCTATTTTCTGGATGTAAGCGCTGTCTGTGGTGGTGCAGGGCTCTGGGCTGAGGCCCACCTGGTTAATGGCAAAGACTCTGAAGATATACTCATTCCCCATGACGAGGTCAGATGCGACGCAGTTTGTCCGTCTGTACTGCTCATAGACTGTAAACCACTCCTTCACAGGAATCACAAAGACATGGTTCAGAATCAGTGTTTTCCAATTCAGTAAAGTGTTTCTGCTGATTGGTGTAATCATATGCGTTTGCCTTCACAGTCACCAGATCTCAACCCAAGTAAACATTTTCAAGATATATCATTGATTTCATTTCAAAATACCTTCATAATCAACCTGAAACTAAAGGAGTTGTGTAATTGTACACACTTTAGCTGTTTTTATTTAGGTACAAGAATTAAATAGGATATGGGCAGACATAATCTAACATGTACACAGTTCATTGTTATTAATAACATGATAACCGGCACCTCCAAGCAAGTGTAATGGATTTGATCTAATACTGACTAAAGTGAAACATGAACCATCAGCCCAGGCAGGAGAACAAGGGCCCTGCGTCACCATACAGACAATCCGGACCAGGTCAAGGCTACGAGGATAAGATTAGGACATTCCTGGCCGACATCGTTCCTGGCAGCTCGAGGTGGAGGACGGTGCTAGTTGGAGGTCTTGCCAACAGGCCCATAATGCATCACTCTTGGCCCACAGATGCTCAGCATTTGCTGATTACAGTTTATGAGTCACGAGGGGAGGCTAAAATATCCCTCTGTGTCCATGCAGCATTCATCCTCACGTGTACATGCACACTCATGCATGTCAATAGAAAGGGCACATGTGGCTTCCCAGCAGCTCAGTTGGTGGTTGGCGGGTGAAACTAAAGACCTGCATTGTTCCAGTTTCAGTGAGCAAGAAAGACAACCATTGGCGTCCTCTGAGAAGACCTTCAGATGTTATGTGTTTCCACTTGGTGACCGGTACCAAGTTAGGCCAGATCCAAATTGGGTTGGAACTGTCCATATGTCTAATACCCAAATAGATTGCATTGGTAAACATTAGCATTTTGAGACAAATTATATTTATTGCTACTTATTATTTTATTAAGTGGCGCAACATGACCGCACCAACAGTTGAATTGTGTCTCTTCGTAGGATTTCTTCCCCAAATATTTTACTCAGTTCCAACATTTTCATCTCGTAAAGATTTCTAATGTCGTATGAACATATATATTCTTGAGGGTTTCTTCTGGTTAAGTGTTGTAAAATGATTTAATTAGCACGATTACTGTCTACCATCAACATCAGAAGCTTGTATTCAGTCTAATTTAAATGTAATATAAATGTAAGCTCTGTATAATGGTGTAGAGACTCACCATTGTCTTCTTTTCAGCTTTCTGAATGGCGTAACCAATTATTTCAGAGTTACCGTTGTCTTTGGGGGGCTTCCACTCGAGCGCCACATTAAAGCCCCAGATATCCATGATCTTCAGTGCTTCAGGGGGCCCGGGGATATCTACAGAGGAGAGATATGGATTGTGAGTAACTGCTCACAACACACATTGTATTTATTCCTAATGAAAATACGCTAGTGATTTTACCCTCACCCAGCTCTGTGTTCGGTCCTGCTTACCAACAACCTGCAGTGTGATACTTGCTGTGTCTTCCATATTCTCAATCTGCAATTGGAGATCATACTTCCCCGAGTGTTTTCGCTCGGTCCTGCGAATGAAGAAAATGGTATCCGCCTCGCTGTTCCGCACACTAACCAATGTCGAGCACAGAGGCTCCCCGTCTTTGAGCCATGTGACCTTCGGCCTGGGCTTACCCTGCACGACCAGAACAGACAGTGGAAGGGTTTCACTTCAAGATGCTATGTCAGGTTGAAAATTACACAAGATTTTAGATGTTGATTTTTTTAAGGAAACACAGCTGTTATCTTGGCTCCACACTCTATTGGTCCTTAGTGAAACATCTACACTTTCATACAAATTGGCCATGAAATCTGGTACAAACATAATGACTGACCTTGTTGTGCCAACCTTGTTGTTTTCTATCTAACAACAATGAAGCTGCCTTTTGTTTTTTTTATCAATATGACAATATGAGTTTAGAAACTTGTCAGTCAGCTGGACAAGCAAAATAAAATTACATTTTAAAATGTTATCCAAACCAACGACCCCTACAGGTACTCATGCTGCATCTCTCTTCAACAGCATAAAACACTGTAAAACGACAAAGACAATCTTACTGTCAGTTTTGAAGATTTTAAAGAAAAACATCCAAAACATGACATCTTCCTGGCAGCACATTTACATACAAAGCAAAATACACATCTAACATTATTTGTGTATCATCATTTCAGTTAATATATTAATGAAACATTTACCTATGATCCCAAATGTTTAATCATGATTAATTCATTATTAATTCATTATTCTCTTCCAGACATTACTGGTTGTTTTGTACCTGAATAGTAACTCAGTCTGTGTGCCTTGTTTATGTTTACATTGTATAAAGACTCCTTGGTGTTGGAATGATGATTTAAGAAGGTATATTGCACCTGGAATTTTATCACAAGGTTGACCATTTCTCCAACTTTCTTGATGAGAGTCTGGCGGAGATTTCTAGGGATCCAAATTTTAGGGCGTTCTGTGAAAGAAAAATCACAATAAGAGGAATGACGGGAAATTAAACTCAAACTCAAGACTTAAGGGTAAATTTAAACCAAAGAAATATTCTGGTATATTAGATGTATTGGTTGAAACTGAAGAAGCAGAGAGTCATCACATCTATAAATACTGACGCATTATCTCTCTGATGGTGACCGGCTGAGCCAGACTGGTGGGAGCACTGGGCCCTGCCATGTTGTAGGCCCGCACACGGAACTGCAGCTTGTCTCCGGTGGTGAGATTTCTGATGACTACTGATGTCCGGTCAGTCAGACCCTGAATGGCTGGTATCCATTCATCCGCTGCGACCAGGAAACACACAACAAGGGAAGCAACAGATCATGACTGCAAGTAACAGATTTAAATGTAATTTATACTATGACACAAAGTGAAGGGGAGAGAGGAATGACATATCGATGGCCAAAGTGCAAAACCTCCAATCTGCAAAATTTTGGAAAAGTGGGGGGAACCTTCTGTACTTTGTGTATTTTATTTTTTATTTGTATTATGTATTAGGTATCCTTAACAAATAGCATTCTGCAAGAAAACACGTTTTTTTTGTATTCTCAAAAAAGTGTTTTTTTCAGATAGGAGGTTTTGCTCTTTGGCCATCAATATGCAACACGTTTTGTTACAATTTTCTAGAATAAACCTTACAGAAGGCCATTCGGGCCTTCTGTCGGAGATTTTCTCATTCGTCTCCTAACTGACAACATTTTGTGGTAATCTTAAAGTCCTGTGTGGGCTGTTTGGACATTTGGAGATCACAGTTGCCACAGTTGTCAAAAGCATGCCGGCGTTTATCACTTACTGCCCTCCTTGCAGTACTCGACCCCATAACCCTCGAGCTCAGCTGATCCAATCCTCTCTGGCGGCCGCCACTTCAGCGAGATGGAAGTGTCACTGATGTCGTCGAGGCAGAGTCCGATGGGCTCACTTGTGGGAGCTGAGAGAGAGGAAGAGGGCAGATAAATGGCTCTGTTAGTCAGTTAGAGCATTAAAGACATACAACATTAATTACTAAACAAGTGGATGAATCAGAAATTGGCAAATTGAAAAAACTAAGTGGTTTTAAGGTGGAATGAGGCATGAACGTACATTTTTGGTGGCTCCCCACTTTCAATTCAACTTTGACTTACCTTTGGTAATGCTGCCGAGGCAGCATGTTAATTGATTTGTTTGATCTTTGAGCCAATTAAAGGTGTGGCTGCATGGGGCTGGTGTCAAATGTTTCTGTCCATATTTCTTACATTTGCAGTAATTGCAAAGGTAATGTAGCTGTTTGTCATATAAAGGAAATCATTGGCCTAACTACAGTATATGTTATGCATCAAACATGTTAACAATACAGAACCTGTGGTGCCTGGTTGTGTGAGAAACCAGTTCCATTTAACATTTAATGTACTACCATCACAACCTGTATTTAATTTACTAAAAGTGATGTCCATGAGTACATATGTAATCTAACAGACTGCCTGATCAATGATCCTAAATCCTATAACATCAAAAACAATATCCCTTTCATTATCGGATATTTGTGGTTGTGTTATCAGTCATCAAAACCAATCTATTAGCCTGTAAGCTTGTGTACGTCATCGTGGGAAAGATGAGCCGTCTGGCTGAAGTCTGAGTGCCTGCTGTACTTTGTGTCCCGCAGGGATGAAATTACATAATTACAAATTACATTAAAAGACTTTGGTTTATCAGCTACGTCTGACGCATTGCTTTCATCACAGAAGGGCCAAAAGCAAACAGCTAGAGTCACAACAAGTTTAGCTGCAGAGACTAAATGGCTAAAAATGACAAAACAATATTATTTGTACAGTGTTTAGCAGCGAGTGTTAGGGCCTAGTCTTTCATTTACAAGAATACTTTTGTAAAAAAAAAAGGATGAATGATTGACTGCACATATTGTAATGATGATGTAATGAACATATTACTACCGATTCATCACATCATCTGGAGCAGCGACCTACACCGACAAGTAGATTCATACACTTTTGTGAAAAAATGCACTGTCAAGACATCCTATGCAATATCAGCAACTAATATTAGAAGTATGATAATTTTGGGTAAGTAACAAACACTACGAGTAAAGCATCCTCCAAATAAAAACAGACCGGAACATCTTTTTATCGTTCTGAGGTCATATTTAGTCAACCATATATGATGAACCATATGTTGTTGCAAGATCTTGTTGACACTTGTGATTTGACTCAAATGTGATGAATATAAGTTGCGGTCTTGTCGTCACTGAGGCCAGGACTCCAGGTCAAAGGGCAGAGGCTAAGTATTCAGCACAAGGGAATGATGGGAGCACCTGTCAGATGTCAAGGGCTTCCTTGTGTGTAGAAAGTCACAGCAGCAGAGACTGTTTCAAAAGGAGCTCAGGGTTGTCTGGACAATAGGTGCGGAGTGCAGAGTATCTCATTCAGATTTAATGAGATGTCTAAAACTGTGTTTCACACTTTCACCCATATGCTGCTAGAATGTACTGCCAATTTTGCCATTACTGTCAAACACATATAAACACAATTAAGTTTAACTTCTAGTTCTAAAAACCTGCATGAAACGCAACCTCTTAAATAAATAATGCCTACTAGCAACAGGTTCTGGCTCTGGTTCAGCAGCAGGAACCGGCTCCACAGGGGTCACCACTGCCGGGGGACTACTTTCTGTTGGGGTTACACCCTCTGCTGGTGGCGGCTCGTTCTCAGCCGGAGCTCCATCTTCCCTACTAGGGGCTGCCTCTGCAGGGGAGGCTGCTGCTGCTGGTGGTTCGCTGCTGGCTTCTGGTTCCTGTTCTGCCACGTCAAGTGGAGGTGTCTCTGTCTCAGGCTTGTTGTCTTCCAGCTCTGCTGGTGCCTCCACTGGAGCATGTCTTTCTTCTTCTACAGCTTTCTCTTCTTCCACTGGCTTCTTCTCAGCTGTCTTTGGGAGTTTATTTTTTTTCATCCTTGCTCAGTGTTTAGTAGTCCTGCAGCTGATTCAAGCTGATGGTTGTCAGCGTGTCCGCCTCGCTGCCAGATGCTTTGCTCTAACCTATGTCCTCATTCTCTCTCGCACACATACGGCCTCTCGTTCTCTTCGCTGTAGTGCCAACAATGCTTCCTCTGGAGCAGCAGCCTCCACAGTAGCGTGAACCCCTCTGTGTTAAGCAGCTGGTCAAAGCAGAGACGCTCACTGCCGGGCCATTATTTATAGAGAGGAATGCCATGGATAGTTTCCTAATGGGCTGTCTTACACACAAGTGGCCATCTGGATACAATGGTGTTCCCTCTTAAATCAACAAGTGGAGAACTAGATGTTAGTTCAAGAATCAGAGAAAGACTGGAGACAATTGAAACCTGACAAGATATGTCAGAATAGTCAGGAAGTAAATCTTATTAGACCGCCAGATCTCTGGATCACCACACTGAGCTACGATTTATTTGACAATTGATATGCAAAACAAAACAGTCTGACTCTTACATCCTTCTTTGTTTCCCTCATGTTTGTATGTTCAGTACCAACTTGCAGAATGTCCACGTTGTGTAGCTTCCTGTTGCCTGCTGCATAGCATACTGTCTTTGGATTCACACGAGGAACATACATAACATACATCGCCTCAGAGAACAGCAGAACCTGAGTATGAGATCAATAGGCAACAACAATGTAAACCTTCCATTGAAAAGGACCTAATGCCCTTGGAAACTTGGCTTCAAATTTTAAGTAATTCTCTCATACAATAAATATTCATGACTAAACAAGCGACAATTCAAATGTATAAAATATCTTGAGGAATTTTCTCTATAGAGTTTAACATTTGAAAACTCAGTTAATCTGCTTCATCAAGACTGTGCTTTGATTTCATTAAGAATTTGATCACCTTTCAAAAAATAATTTGCAAGTGCTCATGTGATATGGGTAAGGCCATACTTATTCAGGCCGTTCAGCCTTTACATTGATGTAATGCAGTGAATGCTTTGGTAGAGAGGAAAGGTTATTTTAGCACTGTGCATAGCATTTATGCAAACAATGTAGCTTATCAGACCTCCCGCTCGTCATCTCTGCTACATGAGCTAATACTACTGAAACAAACCTGAATCTCCGACCAAACTCAAGTGTCATTTTGGATAATGTAGGTTCCAGGTTTTGACAACAAAGAAGAATGCATGAAATAAAAAAAGACAATATCTCTAGTTATGCTCCATCGATTTTGATCCTTTTTAAAAACTGTTGATATGAGAGTCCAACAATGTTATGCTGTATAAGTGCAATGGTGCATAAATTGTTGCTCTTTTAAACAAGCGGCTTGGGTGTAAGATGTCCTCATCTTCTCCACGTGTTGATGTAACAGACATGCACACCTGTGGAACACATGTGATGTGCAACATATCTTTGTGTTACACAGACGTCCTTTCTTGACCTCAAATCAACCAGAGTGAAACCTCAGTCTGAGCAAACCAGGCCTGAAACAACCCCTGACTCATCTTCATCATCCTCAACCATTGCTCATCATCATCCTCATGTTACTGTAATGTGGGGAGTGTACCAAAATGTACTTTTGTTTTGTTGCAATTTGATTTATAAATGGATTATCTCCGTTATAGTTGAGTTTTAACAATAAACAGCTTGTTTCGTTGAATAATCAGTGGAAGGATTATTCATTGAATGCACAAAGTGGGATATGAGCTGGTATGAACCTGTTGGTCAAGACTCACCGACTGGCACAAAAGGCTGGGAGGCTGGACTGTGACGAGACATGCCGATGCCGTTGACAGCGTAGACTCGCATCTCGTACTCCATCCCTTCAATCATCCGCTTGGCTTCATAGGTTGTTTCAGTATAAGGGTCAAAGTTCAGTCTCATCCACCTGTAGCTCTTCTTCTTCTTTCTCTCCATCACGTAGCCTGAGAATTAAATGTTGGCATCATTTAGGCTCGTCAGAACCATAAAGGAGGAGAAGGCTTCCAAATAATTTGAACAAATTAAGCATTTTGATATGTTTTACCAATAACTGGCTGTCCACCATCAAACAGAGGGGGATCCCACTGGACCACACAGGAGTCCTCTCCCACACTGAGGATTCTGGGAGCCTGAGGAGGATCTGGAACATCTGTGGAAAACATGACTTGTGTTTAGAAAAAAAAAAAAAGTATATTTACACATACAGGAGATGAACAGATTGTCCACATTTTTTTTAGAGTTTATGTGTCTAAACTGTGATAACAAAAACCCAAGCTCAGTCTTACCAACAACTTTCACATTGATATCTGCAGTGTCCTCCCCAGCGGGGTTTCGAACCACAACCGAATAGATCCCCTCGTCCTGCCTCTCAGCCCCCTCGATGGTGAAAATACAGTGTCCCTTGGTGGTTTCAACATGGACCCTGCTGTCTCCCTCAGTGACAACCTTCAGCACACAAGGAGAAACAGAGCAGAACTGGATTGAGTCTCACTCTAAACTGACTGACCGTTATGTTGCAAATTATTTAGGGAAAGATGTTGCATGTCACAATACATGTAAGCAAACATCATGTCAACATGTGGAGGGATGATAATCACTTTCTATCTCAAATTTCATTTAAGTAGTTGCGCAAATCATGCATTTAAAAGCCAACAACATGATAGGAACACACAACTCCAGACGTTGACATGCAAATGCAGGACCAGCTTCTGAAATGAAAGTCTAATGAGTTGCTCAAAAGGGAAGTTATGTCCATATACTGAATTATTGTAATTTAAACTAAATATAGTTGACTCAAGGTCCTCTTCCCGGCTACAGCAGTGTCTTTTATTGAGTAAGTGAGTAATGTTAGAAGACTTTTTCAACTTCAGAATAATTATCATGTCACTTTATTAATTATATAGTTTTGTAATTCAGTATATAATCCAATGATTATTTCACAGTCACTTTATAAAGTTGCCATAGAAAACCATAGTTACTGCCCAGTTTCCTCTGACCTGTGTCTGTCTTTAGGAAGATTCAGGACGTGCTCTTACCTTATTGACGTGGACGGATACGGACCACATGCAGTGACACACATCAATAGCGACTAGAGAAGCTGTTTTTCATGCATCTGACTGGTTGTTACTGCTGCAGCCTGTTCTTTATCCAGGGTTGTAAAGCAGTAAATCAATACAACACACAACATGTTCAGCCAAGTAGCTGCACGATCAATATTTTGTTATCTTGAATTGGGAGTGGTAACCATTTGCATCCTGTTTACATCGAGTGAACTGCACATAGACTGCAACTTCTCTATTGGCTGTATTTTACATCCAATACACTACAGGTGAGCCTATTGTTTTCTTTAGAGACAAGAACAGAGGTTTTAAGCTTATTGACTCACACATGGGTTAAAGATGCAATCGACGAACTTGGACAAACATACACTCGGGACATGCATGCTTACATCCCCATCCTTCATGGTCCAAGAGGATGGTGGCCCTTCTTTCTCTTCTCCATCAGGTTTTACAGAACTAGCCTACATTTGAGCAGAGCAAAAGTCGAAGAGAACAGCGAGGTCATGTAGACCTCTCTTTCTCCTCAACTCAATGAAACAGCAAGCAGGGAGGCATCATTGAATTAAGCATTTATTAGCTTTGCACTACTTCAGCTCAGTTAAAACAGCTCAGTATTCCAGACACATTTATTAGCAGGGAGGAATGCATTAAATATCAGTGATGCTGACTCTTACTCAATAGCTGGATCGGGTAACGGTGACAATGGGCCCAATATGTCCATTCAGTTCTATGTTATGTACTATATACATTATATCCTGGAATTTTAACAATTTGTTGCTGCAGTAACAATGTTACAATTTAATTGCAATTCCTGTAAATTATGAATATGTTGGCATACAATTTATCATTTTAATGATAAATAATAATTACGTGAATATACACTTTATTTCTTACATTTTATTTTACAATGTTAGGAATGTAATATGTATGGTGTTGCTTTTCACATAAAAGGTGCATGTCTTATTAATCAATCACAGGAATATAAACGCCACTCGGTATCAGTCGATACCCAAAGCCTAGCTATCGGGACGAAGAAGTAAGACTGGTGCATCGCTAATCTAGAGCTAACCTGTGTGGCTCAAAATAGCAGTAAAAAGAAAGTATTCTCTTCAATGTGTATTGTATTAGAGCTGCACTACATGTTGTTTAAATATGACAACATTTCTTTCTGAGATTTAAATTGCAGCATTAGTAAAGCTTCTAAGTTTAAAATTAATTGTAAAATTAGGCTTTTCTTTCTCAGCAAACCTCAGATTTTAGCTCAAACCTCAGTGCTCTGCCCAGACATTAGATGTCAGACGATCGGTGTAGCTGATTAATAACACAAGTCTATTTTACCTTCCCTCCTTTGGTCCAGATCACTGTGGGAGCAGGGTCTCCAGTGATGGGGACATCCAAACGCAGCTTGTTGCCAGCCACCACCACGATGGTGGACTCAGCGGTGCGCCCCATACAGTCCAGGTGGATCTTCGGAGGATCTTGACGAGGGAGAGAGTAACGGTTAAAATGAACAAACCCTTGCATTTCATCTGGCTTTCTACAAGAGAATAAGTTTGTGGTACCTTGTCGTGGCACGTAATCAATCTTCACCTCTAGGACACAAAGGGAAAAAAAGGGTGTTAGAAATCGTTTAAGTAAAATGTAGCTTGTGAAACTACAAATGTTGTTAATTTGGCAAAAAAAGCTTCAATATTACCAATGAAATTGAGTTTAGCAGAGAGGTTGAAAGCATGGCCATCGGGCACAAAAGTGTAGTCTCCCTCATCCTCTGGTTTGACTTCATCTATGGTCAGTTTGTGGTTCCTAAAATGGTAAAAATGTTTACATTTCATTTCACATCATGTGATACGTGCAGCATATTTAACGCATGTCCACAAGCGTCCTCACCTGCCAATATGTGTGATATTTATTCTGGCATCCGGCTTGACTTCTGCCCCATTCTTGTACCAGGTTCCTCTCACGTTCTCATCCGACACCTCACACTTAAACACCGCCTGGTCCTTTGCCTTCACCGTGAGGTCGGCAATGCTCTGGTAGACCTCCAGCTCTTTTTCTGCCAATCAGAGAAATCAAAAGCTCGGAGTTCAGATTTAAACTATCCAGGCCTTCAGACTTCAGAGGAGGGGCTACTGTACGAGACGATGACATAAGATGCAGTAAGATGAAGATGTATGATGAAATTATAATAAATTAAATAAATGCAGCTATTCTACGTGAGGATTATATAGTAATAATTTGTTCAAGCGTGGGGTGTATCGTGATGTGTGCAGCTATTGTGTGTTGTCTCTTAGCAACAGGCACAAGGAGAATAGTTAATTGGATTTCGGGCAGACAATGAAGTGTGAGGATATGAAGACCAGATGACGGAGCTTCAGGCTATTACTGTATACCACATGAAATAATGTAGATGGGAGTTATTAAAGGTATCCCTAAGAAATTGTTATCTGGGCGAGATCACTCACACCACGCTCCTTGTAAAAGTTCCTCGTCGAGGACTGAGGTGTTGAGTATGCACACACACACATACACACACATACACACACACACATATATCACACATGAATATATATGCAAAATATATGAGAGTATATATATTCATATATAAATATAATTGCTTCGATAAGAAAAGGTCAATTTGTAGTCATACGTCGATGGCTGTCACATGATGGGTTTTTATGTTGGGGGGGGGGATACTTCTGCTCTGTGAGCTAATGCTACTAATGGCACTAAGATGAAATGGTTACCGGATGGTTAAAAAAAAGAGGGAACTATTTGGGGTTCATATTTTGCCTACGTCCGTGAACGGATGAGTTTGAACCGTCCCCATCCATCATTTTTAGATCACCTGTGGATGGAAATTAAGCATATTTATCCACCTTAAACCTTCACCTGCAAAACATGTTATGTCTTAAATACACTAAAAGTCATCATATTTTTCATATCAGGCTAAGAATCAGACTTACAAATATCTGAGGGGCCCAGTGCAGATCTCTCATCAGCATCACCGGGCTGTTGCGACTTGGTGCTAGAGGCAATTCTATCATCTAGCAGTACAATATGCTTTAAAACCATAAATTAATTTGTATATACAATAAAGACAATAAAGATTTCCCACCGTGATACTGAAGATTTTTTAAGCAGATGAAAGATGACGTTGCTGCAACTGAGAAACTTTAAAAGTGTTGCATTACAAAGGTCAACATAGTTTTGGGGTAATGGGACATTAAATCAACACAAAAAATCAACACAAAAACAAAGATCAGAGAGAGAAACCGGGACATATGATTTATGTCACCTAACTTTAGCTTGCATGTGGACTTCTTGGCAGTCCCCTTGGCAGAATAATGTGTGCAAATGGCAAGAGCCACTACACCCCAAAGATAGACAGCATGCCAGCAGTGGCGTGACTGGAGGTAGGGCATGAGAATGTACACTTCATTTCATCACTGACAAAAGTGGCTCCTACTGAACGCAGCTCACATGACTGACACTCACCCTGCACCAAGAGTTCAGCCATAGACTCGCCACCGTTGGTTTTGACCTTGTAGTGACCGCAGTCTTCTTTCGTGGCCTCGTTAATGATCAGGACATGTTTGCAGCCGTCTTTCTTGAAGCGATACTTGAAACACTCGTCTCTTGTTAATTCCACGCCGTCTTTTTCCCTGCACAATTCAGCAACAAACATATTGTAATTGTTAGTCATGATTGAAAGCATCAGAAGTGTCATTAAAGATAACAACATGTATATATTTAAGAGCTGGTGAACACTCAACCTTTAATTTGGAAGCTTTCAACAACATCTCATCTCTTGCTCATACAATAAATGGCCACTTCAAAGACATTCAAAGACATTTTACTTGTTTTGATTTGGTGACAGCCGTTTATCAATCACACCATGACTCACAGACTGTATATCCTAGTCTATGTATTTTGAATATGTCAGCATCAACAGGTTGACCTTTAGGATTTATGATCCAATAGCATGCAAATGTGACTCAAGAAAGACAGAAAGAAGTGTGTGTAAAGAAGAATATCTGACCATTTAACATTGGCTCCTTCCTCTGAGACTTCACACTCTAACTCCACCCTCTCACCCTTCATGACCATCTGATCCTCCAGATTCTTCACAATCTCAATGGGAGGCTCTGCAGGAAACGGAGAAGAATGAGAGGGTGAAGTGCGAATATCAAACGTTTTCTGGATTCATTATGTTGTAAACTTCGCCTGAACCATGAATACCTTTAACAAAGAGCTCAGTGGTGCATTTCTCCTCTCCCACCACGCAGCAATATGCCGCATCATCTGCCAAGGAGCAGTGGTTGATGGTGAGGTAGCGCATGTTGCCAACACTCTCAAAGATGTACCTTTATAATGACCAGGAAGACGTTTACACATTGGAAATACTCTGTTTTAGAGCTATAACTTGTAAACAAGAAGTTGAAGAAATGGCAAATGTGTTGGGGAAAGAGCTCATATGCAGTCCCAAAGAACATTGACACATTTTATATTGCCCTTTGACACTTACTTGCTATGGATGTAATGAAGGAGGAGTTTGTCCGTATTGGTGAAAGCAGAAGCAAAAGAGGGACAGAGATAATATAATTTAATAAAAGGTTCACCGAAATAATTTAGGTTTGCTTCTGAATTATTTGAATGCTTCATTATGTTTCTAGGAGTTGAGGTGATTAGATCTCCTCTCTAAATACTGACCTTGCAGATGGTTGAATTGCTTGCCCGTTCTTCAGCCATTTCACCTCAACATCTGCATTGGCGACCTCAATGGCCAGTTTTATTTTATGTCCCTTAGCTACTTGGTAAGCTGGATCCAACTTTTTGAGGAAAGCTAAGTTTCAGAGAAGATAAACATATAATTCTAAAGTTACAATTAGGTCCTAACTTTACAGTGTGAATTATACCAAGTACAGCCTAAGACCTCTGCACCGACCTTCACTTTTCTTCTCTTCCTTCTTCATCTTCTTCAGTCTCTTGAGCATGCCTCTCAGGTCGGTTATGCCGTGCTGAAAAGCAATCTTCTCATATTCTGAAGCAGGAGCATGGCTGAGAACATCCCAGACATCCTTGTCCGGCTCTGTGTTCACCTGCACGGCTCTAATACACGCACACCAACCAGAGTTTTAAATTATTATTATGAAGGAAATATATGTAACAGAAGCAAAGTAACACGGGCATGATGGTAATACCTCGATATCTTTATTCATGATTGATTCACTATAAACTATTAGTGAGCAACTAACAAACAACTGATGATTAGTCAACTTCATGAATTGTTTACTTCCTTTTAGCATATCAAATGATGTAATAATGATTACAAGTGTTTTCTATATAAAACTATACATTCTTGCATTGCTAAATTACACAAAATAACAAAAACAAATATAAAATCCATGCATGTAGTATGCTTGGATTAAGGTTAAGATCCAGCCCTCTTGTTAATTAATTCAAGCAAATTTTCTATTTATAATTTCTGAATGGCCCAGATGAAAGCTGCCTATCTTCCTCCTTCATGGGATTTTTACTGCTTATAGTTGTGATACATTTGCCAAAACAATGAGGTGTTGGAATTTGACTAAGAAGTAAAATATCTCCGTTTAGTCTAAATTACGTGAAAGAATAACTAATGAAAGCAGGAATACAATCTGCGCTGTCCTCCTCATCCTTCTTCTCTCTACCTCTTTAGTCGGTGTGTCTTTACCTCACCTGTCCACTAGAGGCCCTCAGCAACTTTTCTAGCTCAGCCAATCAGCTGACACCCTTTGTGACCGCAGCTCCTTTCCTTCGTTGTGTTCAAGCTGTCTGTAAATATTGTCTTGTTGCGTATATGTTTCTGATATTTGGCTTGCGCCAAGTTGCTGGCTTTTGTTTTGATTGGCCAAGTGAGTAAAATACTGTTTACAACTATTGTGAGCACTTTGTTGCACCTCAATATTAAAGATTAAAGATATGGTGAACAAAGAGTCAAAATGATGAATGCTATTTAATCAACTCTCAGGGTACAACATAGTGTATCAAATTAGTAAATAAATATATAACTATTATATTATAACTGAATCCTGACAGATGAATGTATGCAAAACAACATTTTCCTATGATACTCAGCAGTTTCTTACCGATTTGAGGATTTTAAGAAACTGCTGCTCATTCAAAGGAAGAACCCAACAAGGCAAAACAAACCAGACACGTTAAAACACAGCATATCAACATTAACAGTATACATATACATATTAGAAATATGTATTTAACAATACATTCCTATTATTTGAATTGTTAAAATGTAGGGAAGCATGCATGAATAAATAAATAAATAGTTCTGTGTTGGGGTTTGATATGCTGTCAAATCTCTTTGTGCACAAAGGACAATGAGTGTTTTGAGATGTTTGACGTGTTGGGATGGTGACTTGTGTTTCTGAGTGAAGACTGCAAATTGTGAGAAAAAGAGTAATGTCAGAAAAAACATCAACAACATGTACGGGAAAGATAAAAACACTAGACACTCTTTGTCTGATTGGTACAAAGTGTTGAGTTGTTGTATGAGTAAGAAAGAAAAAGATAAAGTGCAATATTAGCGATCAGGATTAATCTAGAATGGGATGAGTGTGATAATTAAAGTGAGATAAAATAGAGTGACTAGGTAATCTGATGGTGGAAAATTAGGATTTATATTGCTGCATGTGTATTCAATTGTATTTTCACCGGCGGATCAAGCTTTTACAAACTGCAAAACCTCAATGGACACATCAATTCTCCCTAACTTATCATTGTCCTGAGGCGTTTTTGCATGCAGATAACTTATCATGTTGTTATTCCAGCTTTTAGTGCAAATGCAGAAGTATCTTACTCTCTGAAGATGCAGGACGATCCAGAAAGAATGAGACAGAAACAGATCATAAAAAGTAACGTAAATATTGTTCCCTTTTTCTGAAAGTCTGCAAAATGCTGTCATTTGTTATTGTTCACCTCTTTTTTAATAAGGTACTGAAGTCCAGCTCTCCCGAGTCTTCATTTCCATCATTACTACTGCAAAAATATCAGCAACCAGCAGCACAATATCAACAGCACAAAATAAAACAAATACACATTTCTAAACTTTTATACAATATGAATAATTTCCTGTTAACTCATGCTCCAACATGTAAAAGAGATAAGGAAAAATACTGTACAATGCAAATATTCAAATGCTTGGATTAAAGAAGACAATTTGGATTGGTCATTCTGTAGTCTGAAAAGAAAAATCAGTGCATTGATGGATAAAACAAGTGCATACAGGCAGATGTTTTGCTGCAGAGACAAGTGTTGCCATGTTTAAAGGAACTGCATTAGGCACTTTGGGAAATACACCTGTATTTATTACACTCTTGTATTTTTTTGGGTAATATAGAACCAGAGCTGAGAGAGAGATTCACATAAAGACAGGAGGAGGGTGAAACAGCCAGCTTGGCTCTAAGCATAGGTAAAATATCTGCTACCAGGACTCTAATTAGACTATAAGCTATAATAACAGGTGGTAGAACATATTTACATTCAGGCCAATCAAACTGCTTTATGTTAACCTATAAGGAGCCACCCATTTTTCAGCTATAATTGCGAATGTTTTTTTTAATCTCATATTAAATACTGATTATCCCCTCATTCACAAGGTCTATTTGAAAAATTTAAAAAGCTATAATATACAGAAAACCCTAGTGAAGATAGATAATAAGGCATGGACACAAATTAGTTTAGCCTTCAAGCTAGTTTCTAACTTTTTTAATCAACATTTTTTCAAAACTCCGGCTGCATTTGAATCAATTTGGTGGTAATTTTGAGTCACTTTGAGTCATTCTTATGGTTTATATTTATATTTATTGTGTAATAGTGTTATAAAAATGACACATATTGACTTGTGAGGCCAGGATTTGACATTCTTTGTTTTATTTTACTTAGATTTTTTGATATGCTCAGTCAGGGGCTGAACCCCAAGAGTCCCACAATTGGCACTGATGGGGCCTGCATAAAGTAGTAACCTCCATTCTGTAATACTATTATACCCTCATAATGTTTTGCATGTTTTGCGTGATCTTATTATAACGTAAAATGTTGCACATTTAGATAAAATAGTATATTGTTATAACGAGAAACATTTCTAGTTAATATGTCACCCTTGATGACTCACCATAAGGATTAAGGATTACAAATGTCGATTACTTAAGAAAGTATTCAATGGGTTAAATATAGCTACGAACAGCTTAAAAGTTTTAAATGTCACCAATACGCCCCTCCAGTCGCTAAGTGGAAAAGGAGCATTTATGAAGAAGAAGAGAGAGACAGCATGCTGTGGTTATGTCCTGTGCACCTTTGCAACCATTACCTTACCTTGGGTTACTGTTAACTAGCCAGGCCAATTGTTCCTCCCTGCCTCCAGTTCTGCTACGTTACATTAATCACCTCCTTAACACACATTTGACATTGGTCTCAATTTTCTGATCTAATTCTCAGAAAGAAAATATTGCCAAGCAAATTCATATTTCCCAAAATGTCCAATTATTCCCTTAAGCCATGAGCAGCAGCCGCCACCCACGCAAGAACATTACAAACACTCAAGGTTAATGAAAACAACGGCCTCCATAGGATCTGCTCGACTCTAATCAGTGGGATGAAAGATAAAGACAAGGGCATAGATTTGACTGTGTGCCTGTCTCCTGTCTCTGATCCGACAGCGGGATTAGAAGCTGAGTCTCTGGTTTATGTGGTGAAGTTACAACACACCAGAGCTGCACTTCCTCTATGTGGCAACCCTGTGGACGAGCTCATTTACTGAAAAGCCTGTGTGTCTTAGCACATCCTGCCCTGACAGTACGATCAAACCAGCGTCAAAGCTCACTCTGCCGGGTCGCTGTTTTTGCAGCTGGCTCTGCTGTTTTGATCGAGACCCAGCAGTAGATCAGAGAGAGCTGATGGCTGCAACCAGTGCAACTCGCTGGTTTAATAACCAAATCTCAACGTATCAAGAGCTGCCTGAGTCAAAGCTTAACACAATGGCAGCTACTATGGTTGGCGACTACATCAAATATTTTATAATTTGAGTCCTCTCAGCTCTCTATGGCCTTTGTTCTGTGGTCCATCTCTCAAAATGCAGCAGATTGGAGGTTGCATCCACAAGACTGGTTCTGTTTGACTGGATTCAGAGAAGAAACAGGCCACAGAAGAGAGGCGGAGCCTCTCATCCGGGTCCTGGTTTCTCTGTGCTTTGACAATCAGAATCCTCAGAGTTTGAATGCAAGCCAACATTGTTGCAACAAACCACCTTTACTACCTTGAATGTTGTCCACTTCTCTTCTTACCGGATTCGTTCCTAATAGGTTAGCATTTCCACAATTACTTGTTACACAAAACATGGTAATATTCCACTGAGGGTCACTGAACTGAAGTTGTTGGTAATTGTCTTTATCTCTTACAGTATTAAATATAATAGATAATATTGCTGCTATGTTTTGCAGGTTGGTTTTTTATCATATGATCACAATCTCATTTGAAAAATAAACTTCATATTAAATCAATTTCATATCACCAGATATTAATGAGCACGGGCAGAATAAGGTCTAATTTGTAATCTTCATATATAGTCATAGATTCCTCATCAGAGTGTGTTATATGAATGCTTTTCATCCTAAGAAAACTATTTTGTTCTTAAAACTTTAAATATGAAATATGAGGTGTTTGTTTTTGTTTTTAATCAAAAATAAATAAATTTAACTGAAGGCGTGAATCAACACTTGTAATATAAAATGATAAGTTAAAAATGAGTTTTTTTTTGGAATTGATTAAGTTGTTCAGTACCAATACATCAGTTTTCTTATGACCTGTAAGGTCAAGAAAGAAGCTGTTTGACACCATTAATAAATGTTGTCCAGCGGCCAAACCGGAACACTAATATATAAAAAAAGTAAACTAATCAATCAGAATATAATAGATTCAAAAATGTAACCAAACCTTTTTTTCTTTTTACAACATATACAACTTACGTGCGCCTAAAAGCTGTTCTTATGTCAAAACCTTCAGCAGCACAAGCCTCTGAAATACAAAATAATTTTGTTAGTGACTGAATTGATATGACAAACAACACTAATGAGAACACATTAACACACACACACAAACACACACACTAACAACAGACCCACTCACCATGGACAGTCAAGTCAAAATTGCAGCTGTCAAACTTGTCCCTGGATGCAACCTCACATCTGTAAGCTCCAGCAAAGTTTGGCTTGGCCTCGATGATTTGCATCTCAAAGGTGTAGACCTGCAACCCCGTGCATGAGGAGAGACGTGAGAAGGACTACACGACAGGTGTGAGGCGAACATCTTTGATTCAAAACCTTGTAGGAATGCTTCATGTGTATAACATTAGTGAGTCTCAGATGTGAGATTTTTATAGCGTGTGCTATAATTTAAATAAGATTGTGCTAACATTTTCCCTGCTAACTTTTCTTGTAAAAGTTTGTTTTTGCATCTTGTTATGAAAATGTTAAACACAATTTGTAGGGTTACCTTGTCTTCCATAACATAAGATCTGAGGTCACAAGCCTGTAGTTAATCATGTTATGAGGATGAGCGACTGAGGCAAGAGCTTGCAAAACTAAGGGTGAGGAGGGCAAAACACCTTTGTTGCCTGAAAGAAAAACTTTACATATTGCATTTTTTTTTACTAAATTGATTGACCAAGTACATATCAAGTATTTTGTCAATTACACCTCATAGGACATATATTATGTGTCTCAAGATACAATGTCTATATTTGTGTTTTAGTGTCTGCAGTGTTGGTACAGTACCTTACTGCTGCGGTCATACGTCTCCTTGAGCTGTAGGTGCTTCCCAGACTTGCTGGCGAGGTCCATCCACTTCCCTTTGAACCATTTAATGGTGGGCTTCTTCAGCAACGACTCAGCATTCACTTTGGCCACAAACGTAATGTTTTCACCTGCACAAAAGATGAATTTACCATGTGGCTTAGCACTTTATCCAAAGCACATTTAACATGCATCTGACTTTAATTTTCTTTCTATTAAGTTTCCTTCTTTTCACATTTCATAGCTCAGAGTTTGAACTTAAACAATGGAATAATAAAGATGTAAAAACTCATGTAAAAGCTTGTTTATTCAACAAAATATGACACATAATTATTACAAACATTATATTTGTATATTCATTCCTGTATTTGATGCCACTCACCAACAGTGACCTCCCCACTCTGGGGTTTCTCTGTGAAGAGTCCAGTCAGGTCCTGTCTGGTGTCCGGAGGCTGTCCCTCTGGATAAAGACCAACAACAAGGTCAGAGCAGAAAACCACAATGTGAAGTTTAGGGATCATAACCAAACACTTGTATGCTGTGCATATGTCTCAAAACATAGACTTGGATACATAAATGGCAGCTAAGCCCAATGCCTTGGGCCAATGGCAAAGTAAACATGGCCTTTAATGTACACTTAGACTGCAATGTGTTTGTCATGTTTGATATTTCCAGGAAAAGCTATAAGTCAATGATTATGACATCGTGATGAGCAGTATGGTGTACATCGGTGACTGAACAAAGGAAAGGGGTTAAGTAACTCACCCTCAGCTTGAGGAGCATCGTGTGCGGGGGCAGCGGGCTGGTCCTCAGTGGGTGCTGCTGCAGGAGGAGCAGCAGCCGGTTCTGGTGCAACAACAGTCGCCCCGGGTGCATCGGCCGGGGCCTCAATGGGAGCTTCTGTGTTACCACAGAGATGAAAGGTCACAAGTAAGAGGTACAATGAAAACTATTGGATCTGTACATTGCACCTCTATCAACAAGTAGTCTCCAAAAAGGTGAATGACTAATATGTCAAATTATTTGATCATCGTAAACTCTTTTATGACATGTGAAAAAGCTCTCTGGTGAACATCTAGTGCCCAAATAGTTCTTCTGTCTTATCATAATGAATGGCTGAACAATTTTCCATGTGTTATCAGCTGCCTCTCTTGCCTATCCTGAGCACCAGTCAAGTGGTGGTTACTCATGAGGAAATAATGTGCTGGTGTGAGAGTCAAGGTCTCCGTGCAGACAGAGTAAGGGTGGCTATCATGTGGGCCACGGACAGCTGTGGGACGTCTCTTGTAGCACACTGGGCCATTAGTCTGCTGCCTTTCTTTAAGATTTGTTTCCACCTTATCAAATCCAAACAAACGACCTCAGCGGGTCACAATGACAGACTAATGGCACAAACGTTGATGTTTGACACATTTAGCACACAGTCACTGCAGCATGCAGAACAGTAGATGTGATAAAGTGCTGGACAAAATGATTGAGGTTAAGCCAGTGAATGGAAATATCCAGATCCTTAGAGGAATAGTTTGACATTTTAAGTGCATGTTGTATCTCGTTTGTTTAGTATAAAACGGCAAGCCCCGGAAAGCTTTCTTGTTTTACACTTTGGAAAATAACGTGTTAATTAGTGAACTTTAGAAGAGCTGGGTTGTGGATTGTGTTGCTTTCGGACAGAGCCAGGCTAGCTGTTTTCTTTTGCTTTCTGTCTTTATGCTAAGCTAACTATCTGTCTGCCAGCTGGCTTCACCCATACAGATTGTTTGGGTCTTTAGACTGCAATCGGCACATCCCCAGTTTGAAGAAGCACACAGTAGTACAGACATGCTATGTACTGCTGTGGACGGGGGCAGCTGCTAAACATATTTTAGCCCCTTAAAAGAAAAGCCAACCCCCCAAAAATCCTTTCAAGTGTTCTGCTTGTACTCCTGTCTGCTTCTCCAAACTTTTGTAGGTAATACACCGACTATGGGTAAGTACCTCATATAACCCCGCTAAACACTCAAACTATCCCTTTAACAGCACAACTCTGCAACAGACCTACCAAATGTCAAAATATTCCTAAAAGAGCAAATAGTTCTTAAAGATAGATCCTACAAAGATGTTTCAGAGGCTTGTCGCTGAGCGGCTGTCACAATGTGCAGAATGTGAGTTTATGTGCCGAAACATTAAGTGCATGCAGTGCATCAAGTATTTACTGCCGCAGTGCTTTTCTGCATTGAGTGCTCTATTTTGCTTTGTGCTCTGTGACGACACAGCCTGCAGGTGAGCAAGCAGGGACCTCAAACACACAGCTGCAGCATCAAAGTCTCCCACCTGGCTTTGATAGGACCTTCAGGTCAAACTTGACCTTTGACCCCCCTGCGATCACTGCATAGACATTGGCATCTTCCTTGGTAATAGCTTTTAAAGCAAGGGAGTGCTTGTTTCCGTCAGCTGTGATCAAATATTTGTCGCCATTGGCAATGTCCTTTGAGCTGCACTGCCATTTTACTTTAGCATCAGGCTTCTCGGTCTGTGCTTCAAAGAGCACAGAGGACCCCTCCTCTGCCTCCTGAGTCTTTGGTTTCTTGGCAAACGCTGAAACTGAAGAGGGAATGTGGGTTCAACATGAATAGTGAGCTTTTTTAAGTGTTACTTTGTTTTAATATATCTGCTTTAAAGGTGTAATCAAATAATTTAAGGACACATAATATAATTGATAAGCGAACATTGAAAATGTTTTTTTGACATGAAAAAAACGAGTAACAGGCAACAGTGATTATGCTCTTGTCAATGAAATGAAAGTTGTTGTTATTTGAAGCTATAATCCTGGAAGTTTCCATCAAAAAACAAATGTAACACCTGAAAAAAGAACAGCACATAACAAATGGCAGTGAAACAGAGAGTGAACAGGTAAGAGAGAGAAGGAGGGAGGGAGGGGGGCATTCATAGTACAAGTCAAAGAAAAGGCTCATAAGCTGAGCGGAGCTGTTGTTCAGTCTGCAGCACACTGGGTGGGGCTAGCTGAAAACCAATACATGTGCCCTGTTGCTGTCAACACAGAGTGTCTCAAAGCACCAACATCTGGCTTCATAACACATCTTATTTGTGCAGTCTTAGTATTCACTTTCATAGTTTCTGTACTAACAAGATAATAGTAAATGTGGGGCGTCATGAAAGAGTAAATGTAAATATTGAGCGAGGGAAAGTAAATCATTGAAAAGTTTAAAAGTTATTAAAAAGACGGAAAACCTCCAAGGTTATTTAACATAAACATCAATAAATCAGGTTGCTGAAAAATGTAAAGGTGTTTCTTCAAATGCCAACTCAGCAGTGGTGTCCTTGGAGAGTGTCCTTGTGCTTGTAATGTGACCTCCGGAGCCCATTCACATTGTTGTTGTGTTATGCATACTCATATTTTACTAAATGTCAAATGACACATGGTAAAAATAAAGTAAAAGTCCTTCATTTGAAATTGTCCATCGTTAAAAAGTGTCATCAGCCAGATGTACTATCAAGGGTAAGTATCAAGAGTAAAAGTACTCACCATGCAGTTTTTTTTATTGTGCATAATATAGCATTTAAATGGCCAGTGTGGAACTAATTTTAAGTAATGTTTATGGTGGTAGTTTAATCTATAACAACGGATTATGTTGTTCTGATATGTTTTGTATGTCAAATATGAATCTGCCAAGTAACTACAGCTGTAAGAAAAAAGTAAAAACTACAATATGTTCACATAAAATGTAGAAGTAAGTACAAATTAGCATTAAATATGCAGTACCTATAGAGTACATATGTATAGTGCATCAGTAGATGTAAAAATGTATCTATACTTATCAGTAACAGTGGGAGGGGAGGGGGGGTAAGTTTTACACTTATTGAGTAAAACACCAGCTGTTGCCTTTCCTGCTGTGTAGGGAGGTCTTTTTATCTTTTGAAACGTTTTCAAACATACATCAATATTCAAAACTTGTCATCTTTAAAAAGGACCTAAACATAGTGAGTGCCATCCCTGAGAGTAGACATGTGTCTCACAGTAACGCAGGTGGTTGAGTGTATATCGGCTTAATTCAGAAATACATATCCAGAGTCCGAAACAAATCAATGTACTGAACAAAACAAAGAAACATGTGTTGCGAGATGACCTTATGTGTTTATATATAGCCTACATATGTACAGGACTAATAAATAAGGCTGGCATGCTTCAGCCTCGACAGCGGCGCAGGTATCATAGTCCAGGGATTATCTGGACTCTATTTCTGTGACTCTGGGGGCACAGAATGAACAGCGTCTGTCTGCAGCCAGCAGGCGCTTGTCACAAGGGCAGCATGATTGATTGACGCATTCACACGTCCTTACCACATTTAAAGTAAAAGGAATCTCCTAATTGCAGTCAATATAAAATGAAATGGTAAATACAAATATTTACTGGGTATACTTTGAAAAACTTTGTTTCAAAAAAATACTATGGAATAACATAAGAGTCGATCGTAGCCATTAAGTGACAATAATATCTGGAGACTGATGATTTAAATGATTCTTTGTTTGTCTAAATACAAGATTGTGTTGTATAGAGCTCTCTAAGCTCTTTATTTATTTACGATCACTTGTTTTATGTTAATACTGAGCAAGGTTGAAAATTATATTGACTTTTGTTTTTTTTGGCACTTTTACCTGCAAAAGTAAACCAACGTCGGACCTTTTAATGATTTACTGTTGATTATAAAACTTTATTTTATGAAATCAAGTTTTTATTTCAATTTATTTAATTGCATTATTCATTCACGTTTTATTTCCTACATGTTTTAGCTGACTATAATAATTAATCAGTGGATTTCTTAAGTTAGTTGCTTGTTTTAAAACTACCTTTTGGTACCAGTGGAGTTTTGGGTCATTGTTTACATGAGTGGGTCTCCATTTTGTTAGTTTAATGCACGTGAGAATGCATACAATTTGTCTCAAACTTGCACTAACAGATTGTTTGGGACATATCATCGCTTTTTTTAAGTTGATATGAACTTGTCAGCAAACAGTTTACATTTTTCCCAGCCAGCAATTGAATTACCACGAACTTGGAGTCGCGGTTGCATCCAACTGATGAATGTAAGTCTAACATGAACTCTTCTTTGATCTTCTGAGGGAAACACCTGGCTCTTTAGCTGCTAAATGTACTGTTGTGTTCACCTGAGCAGGTGTGTTTTTAGATCTTTTTAGCTGAAAACGATGCTATGATAGAGCTGAAAGTGAACCAAAACTGTAAAGCTGCGGGTCGGACAGCAAAACAATATGGTGGAACGTACGGCACCGAGGCGAGCTGCGGATAAAGGTGATAATAAGTAACTTCTATAAGTTGACAAAGCAAACCATGATTATTGCAATACTTCAAAACTTTGAGTTCAAAACACTGAAAAGTTTATCAGAATGTTGATGATGATTGCTAATAATGTCGCAGGGCGCAAGACGATCCTAACTGTTATTTTCCTGAACAAATCCACGACACTAAAAGTCTTAGCGCACACAAGCTGGCCTTTTGGGCTGCAATGTGTCATCTGACATGTGATATGTCGTCATTCCACAAACAACGAGGGGGGTCTGTGGAAACTCATTTGTCAAGTTGGAATCTTGTTGGACATTTTTGGATCAGTGGTGCATTTTGTGAACGCAATGATGTGACACAAATGTGACAGTGTCGATTTCACATGACACAATGTTTCCACCTGGATCATGTGAGGTGCGACTGAGTTCCTGACACATCCAAAGGGGGCTTTAAGTACTATCATGGCACTGGCAAGCACTTTTAACTAAGCATGGATAATTAGACATAGTATGTTGTGATTTTAGCTACTGGCTACGTTAGCATTCGTACTAAGCTACTTTACTAAGCCATGGTATTATCTGTTGGAAGTGTCGACAGTTTCTTGACCTGATCTACTGTTTTGTTTTGTTCACTACTGTCTCAATACAAGTCATAGTTATAGTAGTTTATATAGCATAATGCCGCGTTTCACAGTGTTATAAACAAATATATTACTTGATCTACAGTATTATCTGCTACTGTTACTTCAGTGTCCCTGGGGAGTCAAAGAAATTCGTTATACAAATGTAAATAAAATGTCTCTATTTCACAGATTGTATTGTCTGTCGATAAACCTGTAAAGTCTAAGATATACTAATATCTAAAGATATACTACTTTCACACCAATGTAGAATATCAGAATCATGAATGGAATGAATGGATGGATGAATGAATATTTACAGTTGAACAGTAGAATATAAAAATATCAAAAATAAGATAAAGTGCATAGAATGTGCATGATATGTAAGTGTTGAAAGTGCCAATATATTATATACTTGTAAGTGGCAAAAATAGCTTTTTGTTGTGACAAAATAGCTCAAATAGTGACTTAGAATACTGTGGTAATACAATTAAACAACTTGATAAAAACTGGAATAATACTGAAATAATAATAATAATCTCATTATTCTGCAAAAAGTCAAACAGTATTTTACTGTTTATCATGAAAACTATGTGCAGGGCTCAAGTGATCTTGAGTTTGGTTGTGGTTTACAGTTGCTTAAGAGGGGCCTGGCCCAACACTGCAGAATATCTTCTCACACATATTGTATTATCACATAGTTAACTTCTTAGAAGAAGTGTGTGTTTCAGGATAATATTGCACAGAGGAAGTAAAATAGATATTCAGTTGCAGCTTGTTGATAAATTCACAGCTTCTTAAATCAGGTCATATCTATTGTAGACTTCTTAGACCTTTGTTCTAACAACAGGATTAAGCTAATATTAAACAATGTACTGTAAGTTGTTTCCATTTGTTAAGGAAACATTATGACAACACTTTTAAAAGTAGCTGAATGAGCATGTTTACCTCCTTTTTTGACTGGCTCCGGCATCCTGAATGATCTTCTCTTCTCCACAGTGTGAGTCACTGTTCCTAAGAAGTCTGCCGTCTATCTCGACCCTGTGCCTTTAATACTGGTGCTGCTGCCAAAAAAGCCCCCCCATTCTACTTTCATGAACCATCCCACCTCTTCTGGCCCAAAATGCCCCCCCACCCCTGTACTCCCCATCCCATCCCATGCAGCAACTCGGCCCCCAGCCCATCCCCCGCTCACGTCTGACCTCGGGCTATATTTCAACCATCCTTTCCTCCAACACCTCGGCTGAATGATAGGGCTTGAGAGGGAGGGGAAGGGATGTGTGTCAGTGGTTAAATTTAGAGCCTTGAATCTACAAAACGTTTTCCCACATCTGTGCTGCACCAAGTCACCCTGTAAATCTAAGAATGAATATGAGAGGGTGGTTGAGAATATGTGATCTATAGGTTTGTTTTATCTGTTGGCAGAGACGAGTGTGTATCAGTTGCAGTCCAGCTTCATTTTGGTTTGTTTATTTGCATTAATTTATGTCTTTGTTGAGCACAAGTAGACTGCCCTTTCCATACAAACATTATATACTTTTCCAGACATTATATCAGGTACAAGTGTGACTTATTGTTTTGTCAATTTGAAGAATATTAAGCTGCCAAGAACACGAAATAGAAGAAAAGTGACACAGTTAGAAAAACTATTGCTGATAATTAATTTCAAATGCTTTTCTGTTCGATTCCATATTGTTTTTGTTACTATACATTATACTAAGTTGAATTGCCCTGTACTCTACTATCTTATATTATGTTTTACTCTATTGTCATGTATTATACAATACTTTATAATAATAATAATAATAATAATAATAATCCCTTATTAGTCCCACAGTGGGGATTTATTATAACATACTATAAAGAAATATACTTGACTATATTGTTTTACAATGATATGCTATATTTTATTGAAAAAAGTATGATACTATAAACATAGATATTTAGATATAATATAAACACTTAAATGACGATAAATGACACATGGGGAAGAAGAGGATCACATGCCTTTTAGTGTTGCAGACTCAATTTAAAAAACCTTTTTTTCTTTTTTTTTTCTTTTCTTAATCTGAAAAACTGTGTGGCAACTGAACCCTGCAGATGGCAGCTGGACCTGACATTCAATTGTGAGATGTGGTTTAAGTTGACCACAGAAATGATCAGTGCTGTATTTCAGAGCCACACCTGTTGCTTCAGTTCGTCATGGAGACCCTTACTTCTGTTCATGTGTTTTTCTTTTCTGACTTAGTTGCCTAACACACTCAGAACTCATCTGATTCTGCCATAATAAGACTGATTATCCACCACTGGTTAAGTTACATTGCATTGTATTGTATTGTTTTCTATTCTATTCTGTATCTTTTTATCTTCCTATTACTTCTGGGCATCAATTACAACTCGTCCATTGAGGGGAGCTGTTGGCCCTTGGGACACCAGGTGCTGGAGTACTTTAATATTTACACACTGCACATTACATTTTAGAAAATTACTCTTTTGTATTTCAGTGTTTTTCTCTCGTGTTAAATATTATTTGGTTTTCTTTGATGTTTTTAGAGCTGTTATAGTTTCTTTATTGAACTAAATCTAATCTGCAAAAGTAGTTTGCAAATGTGGTGAATAAATATAGTTACTTTCCTATTTTTCTGCTCAAATGGAGGTGTGAGGTTGAGAGTCTAAACACTAAACTTTAGACAGTTTGCTAAAAACTGCTTTGTTTAGAAAAAAACATGAATGAAACTATGATAACTATACAAAAACAGACACAAGATATTTTTGGCATTCAAGAAAAACTACAACATTCAATGCAGGAGGAAACAACTGGACGCACAGCTGCATTGCAAACATAGTCACCAGTGATCTCTATAGCTGTAGTGAAACGTGAGAGCTCATCTTCTTCTTTATGTTTTACCGCTGATGTGAGATGTTATCTCTTAAAACCAACACACACATATGTTTATGAAGAATTTATTTTTTTACAAGCACTTCCTCATTAGAACATACAAAGTTGAATGTACAAAGCTTTTGTCATATTAGCATACCATGGTCTTATAACTGTTTTATTGGTTCTATTAGTCTGTCCCATGTATTACTTATTTGTGTCTTCTTGTTTTAAATATGAATTTGCAATTATATATACATGGAATAGTGCACACAGTATTACCCACAAGAGAACTTAAGCCTGTTCGACACACAAAGAGTTAGAAACATTAGAAAGAAGGCTCGGACCTCCTGGGATATTTCAACTCTCACTAGTTGTCAAACAAAATATTTGTACCATAACATTGAAAATGTATAAACAGAAGTTTCCAAAAAAGAATATTCACAGATATGTGAGCACCCACATTTAAAAATGCATTCTGAGTGTCAAAGTGACCCAGGGTCAAGGATGCATTAAGTGAAACTGAAACGCCCTCCTCTCTCTTTGCACTTTTTGCCTTTTGACAGTAAACTATCAATTATTGGTCAACTGAACATCAGTAATGGTGATATTCACACAATTTAATTTCCAGAACAGCAAGTTTGATTAAGCATCTAAGCATCTAACACTTTAATGCGTACATTTTGACATTTCAGGATCCCTCCTGCCTACATGTATTTTCTCTCCAGATGACTCTTCCCCAGCACCTCATCACTGAACTGGTAGGTCAGCTTCTTCTTTATTTTCTTCACCTCTCCGGTTTTGCCATAGTTGCGTAAAGCACGAGCCATCTTCTGATAGGTCATTTTTTTGCGGTTTCCCTTCTGGATTCCCCAGCGGTGAGCAAGGGCCTCCTTGTGTTTGGAGGAAAACTGGAATGACCCTTTGTCTCTGTCCACCCACCAGATACTGTCTTTCATATCGCCATTTCTTAAAAGGTCCAACAGGAACTGGTACAATCGGATCTTCTTTTTATTGCCTGTTGGAAACATCAGTGTTGCACCGTTAATAACTGATACTGAAGAAGACAACAAAAAAACAACCATGTGATTCTAAAAAACAACATGAAGCCCTATTTTGTTGCTGTGGCATAGTGACACCATAGTGGGGTGAGACGATTGATTTTACTTGTTTCAACCTGTCAACAACATCTGTTATATAAATTAATAAGATAGCTCAGACATTGGGCTAATTAGCAATAACATAACAAAGAGGCAGCAGAGCAGACATACAATATATGTTTTTCCTATTTCTTGATCGTTAATACAAAGTAACTTTACAAGACAACAATGACTACAAACAATTTTAAGAAATACTGACAGATCCTCCATGAGTCACTGTTTTAGTGTTTTCCACATTGTCATGGTGCTGCGTAAAAGAGTTGATGACATATTAACTTTTTTTTTTTTTTAAATAGATTAGATAATAAGATACAACATGTGGCTGTGTGGACATTTTTCACATCACTGTCTGTACCAGAACAGAATAAATCATCAAACTCAATGTTTGAGTGCTGAACTTCAAAGATAAACCCAGGAACAAAATGAATATCACTGTGTGTTTCCCATAACATAAAATAGTATTTATATCTTTATTGTTTTAATATTGGTGCTTACAGATTCATTGCATTCAATGTAACTAACATTTGTGTAAGAAATGATAAATTACCATCTAACTACAATCATATCACCAGTTTGTAAATAAATGACAAAGTTATAATAAAAGTTACTTTACAGTCAAACTGTCAATGAAAAGTTCTCTGAACTTTCCATGCTACTTGTCAAGTCAAGTCAAGTCAACTTTATTATCAATAATGCCATATGTGCAGGACATACAGAGAATTTAAATAGCGTTTCCCTCTAATCCCCGGTACAAACAGCATTCAACATGAAATATAAAATATAAAAAATATAAGTAATTAAAAGATATAAACAGGCAGTGGCAAATATAGACTATATAAAAAGTATAAATATGGCAGATATATATTTGAGGTGGACAGATGGTCTCTGCACTCTGAGAAGCATGTTAATTTATCTATTTGTCAGTTCGTTATTCCTCACTGCACATGCCAAATGTACAGCGACTCTGTGAGGCCGTGGTTAGATTAAAAATAGCATTGCATCAACACAATGCAAAGGGCTGCCTTGATGTGGCCGAGGTCCAATAAGTAACATTAAAGCTGATAACACACTATCACTGTCGCTGAAGTGCTCACAAAGACACTTGAATAAAAACAAACCTAATTTTCCCAAAACCCTTCAGCTACAGGAAGTGCAGATACTGCCAGACACGACTAGCGCTCAGCTGGTCTTAAACTGGCCAAAAGAGGAAGTGGAGAACAAGCATGCAATTTGAGAGGGACGCGTCCCCTCCAATTTATGACAAATGGAAACTGTTCTCACCCAATATTTGTAATGAGCAGTCATCAAGTGCCTCCAAAAACTAAAAGGAAGCTCATTTTCTCCGCTCAATATTCAGTGTCACCGACTGGACTGCACACTGGATGCTCACTGAAGTCCTTCTGCTTCATGCTCGTGTTCATGTCCGACAGAAACATTGAACACAGCTGTGCTCACGGACATGCACAGTTGATTACTCTCAGGTCTACTACAACAGTAAAACAAGTTAAATACTAACCAGTACGTTTTACTGCTCTTGCTGGTAAACATCTGGGTGTTTGAGTCGCGTTTATTGTGCGCATATTTATATACAAACTGGAGCCAGTACAGACAAGGCCTCATTTTCCAGACCAGCAACATATGAGACATTTCTGCTTTATGTTAATGTGCACATTTCTGCAGAAGGGCTTGGACCAAAAGGTCAGTCTTTAAAATCTGACAAGGGGGTGCCTCATCAAAAGGCCAAAAAGGCAGCCATTGGGGATAGCCTGCCATTCTCCTAGTAGACCTGCTGGATTGTTTTCACAAGCCATGATACAAATCCAGCCTTGGAGACCAAGACCTAGTTTATAAGAGACAACCAGTCTGTCTTTTTGTGAGCCCACTTCCGTTAAAGATGCATGGCCAGCAGTGTAAAAGCTGTTGTGCAACAAGTAGCTCATCCTAAAAGTGCATCTTAAATTGTCAGCGGAATACAGAGCTGACATGACTCAATGCCAGACCTCCACCATCACAATGCCAGGAACACAACACTGGCCGGCTGCAACACTGATTTACATTTTAGTTCATGGGCCAAACCATTGCAAATAATCTGACTACAATGAATTCATCTCCTCTGCTCTCTGTTGTCTTGAAATAAATAGCAACTTGTCCAAACCCTGACACTCTGTTGCGTCACGTAGCCTTGTGTAAGCCCTCGGGATCTATAATATCGTACCAGCAATTTTCCCACTTTGCAAAGTCATCCAGTGAGCTGGATTGGACCCTTTGGCGTTCTGGTCCTCGGACCGTATGTTTAACACCCCTGATCTTAAGCATGTCAAGTGACCTATCACTACTAGATATATCATGACCTGGATGATTGAGAATCTTCACATGGTTCATCTTAAAGTATCCGTGTTGACTGCTCAGTAGAGAGCTGGAGCACACATGAAGTAGCCCGTAAATCTGTCTACTAACCCAGCTCTCCTGGTGTGGCATAAGGGACTCGATCTCTCAGACACTCCTCATCAGACACCTCCAGTGGGGGACTTCGTGCTCCGTGCTCCTCATCATCAGAGCTGCGCTGGGACACATGTGGTGGATACACTGCCCGAGGGAAGAACTCCTACAACCAAGAAGTTACAGTTAATTAGTCTTAAATCAACAACATATTGGTTAACGTATTGACCATATTCCCATTTGCTTCATGTGGCCTTTTCAAACTGTATGAGAATGTTATATATGTCATCTGTATTTCTTTGGTTACACAATAAGCACACAAAAAACGCAACATGTTGGGATCCTACTGGGAAAATAAACAAACAATGTTCAACTGTAAAATATGCGCAGTATTGAAGCACAGGTAAGTCTGGGACTGAAGGAATACATATTGTTTTAATTAGTGATCTTAAACTTAAAGTGACTTGTACTTTATTTCTGTACTCGCTCACTTTCAAAGTGATAGCTTTGTCCGTATACTCTGCACAAAGTCACACATGTTTCTAGTGGGTGTTGGCCTCCACCAAGGTTGTTCATAGTCAGAGTGTCCGGTTTGGGGACCTCAGAATTGTGTCTCTGCTCTTAGCAGATGATACGGTTCTGACCATAAGCAGGCACCGCGGAAACTTGCAGACAAGTGTGAAACCGTCATGATAAAGTTCTGTTCACGAGTGAGGGTAAAAAAATGCAGCAGATGGACCGGTAACCCGGTCTCACTCCCAACTCAACAAATACCGACAGTCAAGTTAACGTCAACATACACTTTTCCTAAACCTAACTAGGGGGTTGTGTTACCTAAGCCTCCCGTGAAGACAGACGTTTATTTGAAGACAGAAGTTTATTTTGGAAAGAAATTCAATGACAGGAAACTGACACAACCCAAACTAACGTTGGAGGTACCTAGAACGTCATAGTTTGAAGAGTCCCTGATCAAGTGTTGATAATGGAGGAGTTGAGAGGGAGAGTGTCTTGTTTTAAACAACCTTTAATTGCAGGAATATTGTATTCCTGCAAGTAAAGGTATTGTATTGTATCGCAGGCATTGGTACTGCACCTTAAGTAAATCAACTGAATACTACTTCCACCTGTAATGATATTTACACCTCAACCCCCAGCATGCATTTTCAAAGAAATATCTTTTTATTCCGATTCTCTCAAAACCTCTTTAATACAACCATGTCTGAAACTTTAAGTGAGTTGGGATCTCTTTGCATAATCATCATGTGACCTAAAAGCACACACGCTTTGAGTCTTCTTTGTAATGGATACAAACAGAAAAAGCACAAATTGTGTTGCTGAAATTAAACATGTTGTGTATGTATGTTATATATCTGCCCCCATACTTAAGAAATACTGACAACTGGAATATCAATTATTCCAGTGTTTTCACTATCCTATTTGATTGTGAATACCTTTCACATGTTATGAATGTAGTATGTATTATTCATTATTACAATTCTATCCATCTAATCAAATTCAGGTTCACCTGTGAGCAGGTTTTACTTTTTATTTTTCATTACTTCACATGCACTGTACCTGTTTCTGTCGGCGCATTACTGAGCTACACCAAACAGTTTGAAATATTTAAATCTGTGCCGCCTTTGGCCTCACAGTCACCTTAAGCGGAAAAATTGTAGATGCGTTCAGTCGGATGCATTTGGCATGTCGCATGACATTTTGACTAGAATTTAAAATATTAATGATAGAACAACACATAGAATAAACCTGTGGATTTGGTATGTACTTAAGTTTGCATTTTATTTTAGATTAACTCTTTTAAAGTTGATTTGTATTTTCTTTTAAATACATGCAAAGCACCTTCGAATTTAGTAAGTGATACTGCGCCTTTATGCTGCTATCTCTGTTCTGGTCCACTGGTTCACAACTGGAGGGGTGGAGTGTGTCGTTGTGATACTGAGTGAGCTTAACTAAGCGTTCATTATATATATATATATATACAAAAAGTTTTTCTTGTAATTCACATCCTGAATTTTGTCACATGACTCTAAAAGACCTCCAGCTCCCTGAATGTTCTCTTTGATTTGAAACCCAACTGTGAATTATGTTGAATTTAAAGATGGCTGCATTGAGCAAGAAAGATATTTGAAGATTTAGAGGTGTGTGTGAAGGTCATAAAGCTATTTCCATCCATCCATTGTCTGATCCTTGGAATTATATGTTAGTAGCATGAATATTATGGAAAGCCTTTGCCATTATTACTCTCATTACACAAACAATGAGTGATTACAGCCTTTGCACAGAACATAATAAAACAGCCATTTTTAGTTTTAATTTTGAACTGTTAATTTCTTTAATATTTGGTTTTGTTGGTGACGGAAGGACTTACTGGTTGCTGTAACACGTGAGAATGTGCCCCTAGAATTGGATCCAGCAGGTTTTCTGCAGTGTACCGAATGACGTCTTGTCGTAACAGGCTGGGCGTGTGCAGAGTCTGCACACTCTGCAGCTCTGTGAAGTTAGCCTCTTGGAGGTTCTCAAACTCCACAGGGTGTACGTGAGGGTGGGTGTGGTACTCCCAGTGATCTGAAGAGAGAGAGAGAGAAACAGCATAATGGCCACATCATTTTGTTTTATTTTGTTTCAACGAAGGACTGTATAACTCCAAAACAAGACAGACATGAACCCCAGTGACACGGCTTGATATGGAAGTCCTAAACATGCCTTTAAAGTGAAGAGAAATACATGTTTAAGCAGTTTGAGATGACTCATGAAAGAAGCCAGACTGTAGTCTATGCAAATAAATTTTTGTCATTAGATAACTAAAACCACAAAGTCTAAAGCAACAAGACTTGATGATGAGCTACTTACTCATTGTGCTGTAGTAATAATAGAGAATTCAGCATGAAGCCTTTTCCTGCTTGTTGCCACAGCCGTTGAAATTTGCACTCTTTTTAATTTTTCCTTTTTTTTCAGAATCGATTTAGTAATTGTGAATTAAAGCTTTAAAGTTAAAGTGTAACTATTGAAATAGAGGAGAGACAGTGTTTATTGACATGCAAACTATTGCAACTACTACCACTTTACTACTGAATCAAGCAAGACAATAAAGCCATATCACACATCTACTGTCAAAATGCCAGATTACTCTTTTGTATAGTGTTCTTATTCTTATTTTCTAACTATTGAGTATGAGATGTTTTTATCAAAATGACAACTGGCGCTTTCTCAGTTGGGGCACATTTTGCTTTATAAGTAAAAGTCCTCCCCACACACCCCCACATACCCCCAAATTTAGATTGTTTTGGTGCGATATGCAAAACTGTTGATTACAAGAGAAAGTAAAGCACCTCACTTGGATCAACAAAACCCCATGGGGCGAAAGTTTGTTCTATGTCTGTAAATTGTAGCGGCCGAAAGAAATGGCATCTGTTTCCTGTGTTCCATACACCCTGATGTGGTGCGCTCCAGCTGCACACTGCAGGCGTTTTACGTACAGTGCACCAGAAAAAGACAGTGTTACCACATCAAGTTATGGTGATTAGTTTGAAGATTAGAATGGCAGTATTTCCCTTTAATTTAACAAGTTTAACAAGATTCATGTCATTTTTTGTTTCCCCCCCACCACCATCATCATTCATTTGCATTTTAACATGTTTTAAATTCAAACATCACTCACAGTCATTTTATAGACAAAGTGGCGATTGAAACAATGTTCGTATGAGACAAAAACAAAAAAACATGGAGTAAAACTCACCTGCCTGGATATCTGCATCTAGGACATATGGATTATAATATTCTGTAATTTGATGTCTGTAGATCTCAGGATCGTACATTTCTTCTGAGGGCTGCGAGAGCAAATAAAAAAAAATTAACCACAAGAACTAATGAAAGTAAAATCTTTAACGGGATGTTGATGCAGATAACACACATTAAATAATAATTCACACCATTTGTCTTTTATAAAACGCTCATTTTGTATCTAAATGTTGTCATTTGTAAGTCAGATGAAGCATTAGTAATAGCTGTGTTATCATTATGACTTTTCTTTCTTGCCACTACTGTTCTGAAACTCAAGAAGTTTTGAGTTTCATTTTCATGTCGCCCGTAGTATAAAGACTCTTACAGTTTGTGTGCTGTATTCAAATTGAAGTGGACTCACAATAAGTCATTAATTTGAAATGACACATGTTGTCCATTCTCTTTACTATCAAATGTGTTTCTGTTTAATGTTGCACTAAAAAGAAAACTTCTCCAGGAACTCCTCTAAGTTTTAAAGTCTCCTCAGAGTTTAGATAATGATAATTAAAAAAACAAGATACTTACAGGCGGGATGAGGTAGCTCTCCATTCTGTATGGATGCAACATGGAGACTTCTTCTCCAACGGGCCGAGTCTCAGATGCTTTACAGGATAAAACGCTCTCACAACCTTTCAAAACTTTTGTGGCACCATTGCACAATGTTTCAAAATTTCCTCTCACTCAACAAAAAACCTAAAAATGTCTCTCCTTCTCTCGGATTGTACAGCAAACCCGTTTAACCTGAGCTACTCTCAAAGGCCTTCAGCTGCGTCAAATAAAATGAAATAAACAAGGGCCGCTGTTTGACTGTAAATTGAAAAAGGAACTTTTTTGACTTCTGCAAAATGTGTGTGGGTGGGAGCAACAGTGTGTGTCTGCTGGAGGCTCCTGGCCATTGATGATTTGTCAGGGGAGACCATGAAGCTTCACATTTATCAGGGTCTGCACGCTGTCCCCTCCCTGAGCAGCCAATCGTCATCAAGTGTTTTCCTCACTGTCAATTTCTCCTGACAGTGAGTCTCTCAACGTTTTAAGTTTGCTTGACTTTATTTCATTTCATTTGAATTAGGGCACGCTTTGGTCTCAACAGCAGTCAAATTTTGATAACATTTCACACACTATGATATAGTTATACGCAGATATAAGGACATTTTAAAGTGTTAATTTATATTGATTTGCGGATGCAGATAATTATAATTTATGTAATACTATAAATATGTCTTCATTGGAGGAAGTTATCATATATTTTGATAAATACTGTACATTAATAAACACATACATGTACTTAATGAACAATTACATTACTGGCTCATAAATGTTAAATTGGGAAGTTTCAAGCCAAGTGTTAACAAATCCAAGACTATTCAAACTTATTATGTTTACTAATATAGGGTTTAGAAATAAAGGCAGGCTTTACTATGACAATAGATATTATTGTTAGTTATGTCACACTAATAGTCACACATAGGGTTTCTGACTGCAGACCTGAAACTGAAAGACTGAAAGTTTACAGTCTTGCAAAATGACTAAAACATATTGTTTAGGGATGTAAACAGGAGTTTGTTGGGGAAGAATGTCCACACACACACACACACACACACACACACACACACACACACACACACACACACACACACAAACACACACACACACACCTAAACACATAGCTGGAAGATTAGATGAAGGTACAGTATCTGTGTTGTAACCACACTGGAGGTAAATGGAGATTATATTATGGCAGAGGAGATACCACAACATCTCCTGGGGGGGGGGGGGGGGGGGGTCCTGCTTGAGTCCTGCTAAGAAACTGCTTATTTTAATGTTCGGTAATACATTGTTTTACATTATATCATGTTTAAGGTGAGAAACTAGGTGAATTGGGTGAAAAAATTAAATAATAAATATCACCATTGGACTTTCCCAGATAATTACTTTCATTAAGGCATCATTTGTTGTATTACACGTTTTGAAAATGTATGTTTAAGAGCATTGGAGCATTGTTTTATCAAATATGTGCTAATCTGAATACATTTCCAGAACATACATCTGTTAGGGTTAGGGTACAAATAAATGAAATAAAAATGAATTCGTTGACATATTGGAGTCTTTACAGAAGGCACTTTGTATCACTCCAAAAATTTGAAAATAATGTCTCACCCATAAATAGAAAATACAAATAAAATAATAATAAAATGTAAATATCCATATCGGGCATAATTGTTACTTTTGGTAAATTTGAGAGAAATCTATAGATGCAAGTGTAATTAATTAAATACCTATTTGTATATTTTTTATGTTTTCTTTCCATTAGTGTGTAAAAAGTGGAATAAATATAGCATAAAATTTCAAATTTGACCAGTGATTGAAAAACAATATTTTGCCTTCATTTGGTCTAAATGTTCACGAGGCCTTAAGGCAAAATAAAAATGAAATATGTTGGCTTTGGCAACTATAAACCCTATAGATGCTGCACCAACAGACAACAGTTAGAGAGAACAGTAACAGTGCAGCACAAATCTGTGTGTATTGTTAGCCTGTTTAAGAGGAAGACTGCAGCATTGTGATAAGGCAATGCGCAGAAAATATTACATTCTCTGAGATTAAAATACTGAGGTTATGTTTATCTTCTTACCGAGGTCAGTGTATTTATTCCCATGAGCACGGAGATCTCCACTACACATTAAAAACATGGTCAAATTGTCTTTCAAATACTGCTTTCATACTTTATGCAACATAGTCAGGTACATTAATCACACAGGAAGGACTTATCAAAAGCTACCAAAGATAGTGATTACCGTTGGACATAATATTCACAATAGTTGTACTGCGTGCAGATCTATCGACAACATTAATCTTCTTATGCACATTCAATGTTACATGCAGTTTGACATAACTGTAAAAAGGTTGCTTTAGATATTTCTGTCTTCTTGACGGTTGTATTTTCCTCGTTGACTGATGGAACCCCTGAATAGCCAAAGTCTCCATATGAGGATCTGTTAAAACCACACAGACTGTGGGCAACCTCGACAGGCCCCATTTTAATCACAGCTGCCTGAGCAAACTGATGACATATAGCATACAGTAGCATTTTCCGAGAGTATTAATACACAGAGTGAGCTGCAGCACGCCACGCACTATTTCCATCAAAACTATTTTCTGTAAAGCCAAAGGATAATTCTTTAGTGACTTTTTGTTCATGGCCTGCAAGAAAATTACTGAAAAGCTTCTAAAACACAACTTTAATTTTGTTAAAGTTTTACTGAGTAAAAGCCACCTTAATTACATTAAATACTAAGTCAATTGTATAATAATACGGAATGTTCTAACTGACATATTATTTGATCTGTTGTAGCATTGTATTTGTAGTTTAAAATGGTGGAGAAACATAAAGTTGCATAGAACAGAAGTACATCCAAATTGTGCTGTAGTACATTTTATATGAAACCTGTTATTTTAAAGAGCAAAGCCATCCGGTCAAAGAGTTACACCAACTGCTTTTTGCTATGTATGCATGTTTCTTTGGGTTCAAATTGATCTAGAAAAGGACACAAAATAAATCCTACACTCTGTCGACCTGTTCTCATTTTAGTGACGATGTTATGAACATTTATCAGGTCATATTCATACAGGTAAACAGCACCAGCACCAGTGTGTGCTGGATTTTTGGATACCTTCACACTCAGTGTTTATGATCCGACGCAACTGTCTCCAATACAAGAACTTTGTAAAAACTGAACAAGATAAAAAACGGAAATAAATAAAGACTGATTTTCACTCTTTAATTGTGTTGTCTAGGTTTGTCTAGTTATGTTTGTTTGTTTTACTTTATATCCTAGCTAGACATTGACTAAACATTAACATTTTAATCTAAAATAACTATTTTTAAAATGGTATTTCTGCTTTTGTCCTCTTCTTTGTTTCTGCGAAATCAGGATTTATACTCAGATCTAAACTATTTGCAGTCTGTTTGTCTTCCTTGTGGCCTGAGAGATGAGGTACATGCAGAATACCGGACACGCGGTGACATATTATTAAATGAGGAACTGGGAACTTGTCTTTCAGATTCAGTTCCTTGAAGGTTGCCTTTAAATGAATCCATTTACGTGTCATATGACCAGGATTATCCAAACCTCCATACGGCCGGGTGCCTCGTTGTCCTCCTCTGTAGGAAGAGTAACCGGTTTTAATCCAAGTTTTAAATGTTGTGGATGGAAGAAGATGATAAAGACACATTGTTAAAGAATACTAGTGTCAGTTCCGTATATATGATATCGTTGACAACTATATAATTGTGATATATTTGATGTTATTGTGTAAAATATATAAAATAAACAACAGAAAACAGAAGAAGGCAGATAACACATTTGGTTTTATTACATCCTTTCCACAAAACTTCCAAAATTCAACTACATGTACTGTCACAAACTGTCTTGTTTTTCATTTCAAATAAATAGTTAGAGTATCACACAGTGTGTTTCGACAAGCCTTTAACTAGTCTCTTTCACTTTCGGAAGTAGATTACAATATCATAAAAAGACTGTAATCCCTGACACATCACACACATGCAGTACATTATTTTCCAAAATGTGTCCAATGGCCATTTGCATAGGATTTTACAGTGACTGTATAAGTGTATAAGCAGTGGTGGAGTTTAACTTAGTATATTTATTCAAGTACTGTAAGGTTTAGGTATTTTACTTTGGTATTTCCATGTGATATCTCTGTATACTTCCATTCCACAACAATCCAGAGGAAAATATTTACATAAAACATATGCTGCATAAAGCTTATGATGAGCTTGTAAAATATGAAGCATTGCAATTAAATAGAATAAACTACCCAGATACATATGCTATACATATATTAGCTATTTCAATAGGACAATGCTCAGATGCATCAGTCGTTTCCATTTTCATGCATTGAGTACTAGTTTTACAATAATTTTACTACACTTTGCTAATAATATTTACATACATTTACTAAGATTTAGTAAAATCAAACTTTGCAGCAAGTATCAGGTACTGCATAATGTAGCACAAGAATCATAAAATCAGCAATCTAGCTAAGTAATGTCAGTTAAACAGCAATGTTTTCATAAAGTCATGCCAGACCAAGTAGCTGCAAAACCTGTGAGCTGAATTGATTCTTATGAATCCAACATTTTAATTTGTGATAGGAAGAGATTTGTGATAGGTGTTATGCCGTATTTGAAATCTCACTGTAAGTAAAATTTTCAAGGCTGAACTTTAACATGCAGCTGATTGTTTGTATGGTGTGCTTTTGCTTCCTAAATGAATTGTTTGACATTTTTGGAAACACACTTATTTCCTGTCTTTCTCAGAGATAGATGATAAATCTTTAATTTCTCTCCAGTAAATATTAATTAGCTTAGCACAAAGACTGGAAACACCGAGCCTGGCTCTGTTTATAGTTAAAGTTAAAAGTTAAGTTTAAAGTTAAAGAAAATATGTAATCCAGCACCTATAAAGCTAACTTACACATATGTAAATAGCTCATCATTAGTAAAATAATCAAATTGGGAAAACAGCATGTTGTGGGTGATTTCTTGGCCTGGCTCAAATGATGTAAAATGTGTTAGTAAGCTTTAAAAGTGTTGAATGACACATTTTGAACAGAGGATAGGCTAGCTGTTTCCCCTTGTTCCAATCTTTGTGCTTAGCTAAGCTAACCAACTTAAAATACCAAGCAAATACAAAAAACACTAACTATGGCCGTACAAATTCTAATAGGGGCTAAGGCAGTGGATTGCCTCACGCTGAGCAGGTGTCCATGTTATTGTGTCCACCAGCAGTTACTGAACAAACAACATGTCTCACGAGATATACAGTAGAAATAAATGTGGCAGGGTTGTTATATTAGTTTTGAAGTGTGAAACACTGTGAAGTTGCATGCATGTATCCTGCAGTAGCGCTGGCTTTCTGGTTTGGTACCACCACAGGGTGTAACTGAGCGCTTCACAGGTTTTCTGTCTTAATGCAGTCACAAGATGCGTATCATTGATGGTTGAAGCCCTCACAGGCAAACAGTTACATCAGCACCTCTTACTACACAGCCACATACTGGGGCCCCTCAAGTCTGTGGGCCTGCTGTGTGGAGGTGTCAATGTTCTTATCTTTGTGTGGACTTATTTTAAGAGGCTACTAATATTCTGAAGGAAGCACTGCTGGTATACTGCCACAGCTTACTTAACACTTCAAAAACATGGGGATTATAAAATGAAAAACGACAGGTCTTTACTGTGGCTTTTTTTGTTAAATGGTAGCAAGACAGACCAAAGTCAGAGGCATTTCCCAACAGTCCTGAATATATTTATTGTGCTGTTATACATATTTTTCTGCTGACATTCAGAGTTTTTCTCAGACATGTGGAGTCTCCCTCGATTCAGTATCATAAGATTCACAGCGCAGGGTCATGAGATTGTGCCAGCACAGCCTCGCAGAGGGGAATGACGCGCATGACCACTGACTGTGGAAAACAGGATACAGGCTACGTCGCAACAGGATGTGTTGCACTCCTCCTTTGCAGAACATCAGTTTGACCAGAATGACTGCAGGTTGATGTCCACACTCTGTAACTCCTGTGGCAGTATCAACATTTCGTAATCGTCTTTGCTCACCATTTCTTCTGAACTAGTTGAGTAATTTAGTTAAAAAAGAAAGCTTTTGTCTGAAAGAAACACATGCAGGTTGCACTATTCTTTCTATTAGATGCATAACTATAGATGATTACTTACTTTAATTGTGTACAGCAAAAAAATAAAATAAACATTGAACCATTCAAGTTAGTATGAAGTATGAGTCCAGTTTTTTTAAACATTAACAACCAAACAAAAGATAACTGTAATAAACATGTGTTGTCTGTGCATTTTTAAGTTAACACAATATTTTTCAGCCTTGCATATGGAAGAAAAATGTAAAAATGTAAAACCTTAAAGATGTAAGAGTTGAGAACCAAATATATATATGCAGAAGCTCTATCTATCTATCCATCTATCTATATCTGTCTGTCTGTGTTTGTATCTATGTTTGAGTTAGGCAGGATATTATTAATAACTAATTCAAGACTTGCATCAATTCTTACACAAATTAAAACAAAAGCAAACAAAAACATTTCTAAAACAAATAAATAGAAGTAAATACTTTAAGTAAACTGTTTCCCAGATTTATCAGCACAAACACTCAACATTGTACCTGCAATACACAAAGTAACACTAAAACACCATCTCGTTACAGTGTGCTTGTATAAGGAAAGTCAGGAAACGCCCACAATCTCACTCAACGTCTTACCGTCGCATCTATCCAACATCCAGTGATGAGCAGCAAAGGTGTCCACGGCGGAGTTGTTGAACTACTGGAAGCAAATTGCCAAAGGTGCTTGAAAAATGCAGGCTTTCTATATATCTCTGAATTAGCAGGGGAACTAAAAACTTCCTTAATTCTACCAATTTAGGTTGGTACCATGAGCTTCTTCTTCTTCTTCTTCTTCTTCCTTATTAAAACAAGAAGGTGACAAACATTTCCTACAAACCAAGTTAAGGCTGTGAATCTAGTGTGAACTGGTGCAGATGAGTTCAGTGCATTCGGTCACATCTTGATGTGAATACTATTCCTAATGCTTTACAACAATAATCATCACACATTGTAACACATTGTATTGTGACGTGTAAGCTAGCAAGTAGCATAACACTCCACTGACATGTATGTTAATATACATTGCAATATTTTACAACCACAGTTAGACAGCATCATGAAGTGGGAACTTTGAGTGACATAATTAAACTTGTGAGGATTAGGCAGAATATAATACACTACAATGTAGTCATTGTTTGTACAATTGGAAACAACATCATTAAATCTAAAATGTCAGCGAGTGACCAGAAATTATTAAGTATTAATACACTTGAACTTATAAGTCATTATACAATGTTTTATAATGTGTTGTGCTTGTTGTTATGAAGAACTATGAATATTTGAGTCCTCATAATTATACAGTGGAAAAAGCATTATACAATGCATTATAAGTAGTTTACAATGTATTTTTGACACCGGCATCATAGAAAGTGTTACAAAATATTTGTATTTTCATGCTTTTTGCAACAACTTGCAATACTTTTTACAATTCAAAGTGATACATGTTGCATGTAAACATATTTCAACAGACGTTTGGCCGCACTTTGAATTCAACGGCTACATTAACTTGTATCCTCCAACAGCAAAACAAACACAACCCCATGTATCCCTTTTATGCATCTTATTTCAACAGAAAGCATGCGCTATCATTTATGAATTATGTTTACAAAAGCAAAGTGATAGAACATCATATATTTCATCGTGTATTTAAAGAATTGTGAAACGAGGCATGCATTTAGGTGTGACTAACAGATTCTATTTTGATAATTTTGTGATGAGAAGTGTCGCAGCAGATGTGGCACCCCTGTGCTATACGTAGCTAGAAATAAATAACAAGCATTCAGATCCACTAATTAATTTCCATTGGATCTCACTGAATGAATGAGACAAACTCATTGGGGAAAGCGAAGCTATGAGCTCCAGTATGGTACCATTTTGTGTCCAGACCAGCTTCTACAAAAAGAAAACCACATCTCATCTGCAGGAGCTGCAGGGTGACAACATGCACATAGAGTCACACTTAAATGCATGTTTTTAAAGTTTGCTCAACCACAATGCATTGCAAAGAGCTTTTAGAAGAATACACTCCAATCATCATGTTAACAAATAAGCAAACCTTTTAAAACAATACAATGTGCATGCTATATGTTTGTTTTGTTTACTTAAATGACTGAAAAATACAAGTGAGCTTGGTAAACATGATTTGATATGACTGTGATAAGACTTGCAGTATATTGGGCAGCTAACAATAAAAACAGCTGAATTCCGGTACAGAAATGAAACTCACGTGTCAGATGATTTATTGTGTATTGGCAGCTCTGCCAGGCCAGTGTGAGCCTTAAATTACCAGAAGACGGAATAAATTGTCACTTGAATACGCAATGCAATTTTGCGCTGCACGATGTGAGCTGTCAACAGGCACAACATCATCAGTGAGCCTGACAAGCAATCCAGCAAGCATCTGGTTGCATTAGGCTAAAGTTGGACGAAATGCATTCTGTTTGATGTCCGATTCTTATGAAATTTACATTGGATATTTCAGTTTTGTGGATTGGCTGTCCACAGAATGGGCCCATGCTTCCTGGCTGATAGTCCCCAGAGGTTTCAGTGGCCATACTGTGTTTCACAATGACATGGAATGGTCGCTTGACAAGCCTGCAAGGGGACATCCAGCCCTCTCACTTCTTATTCCTGATTCCTCATTTTCTCTGGACTCTAAAAGATTTAACTATCAGACAAGGCTGTCGGTATTATTAGACAAGGGTGAATCACAAGGCACATGAACACACGCACACAACACACACACAGACACACACACACACACACACACACAAAGCTAAACAAAGCAGCACAATATTAGCCCTGATCTGTTGTCTCAATCTATTTGAATAACGTTTGAGTTTGAGAATATCTATATTCACAAACAACATATGCATAAGCACACAAATATACCCGTATACACCCATACAAGGCGTTGGGTCCCTATCCCACCAAACAACCAAGTTCCTCTTTCTTTTTGTATTGCTCAAGTCAAACGGGGATGATTCAGTGCAGATATTAATCATGTTCTTTTTTTGTTATCTTCACATCTGACTGTGCTAAGTTTGCTTGTCAGAAAAACAGTTCGCAAGTCTATTTTAAAAAATCGGAGAACTCAAAGATCGGGCCAACTCCTTCAATGTTTTAAACAACATGCCTCAAGAACATACACCGACGATGCCGTTGAAGGGAGTTAGGAGTGTTCATTACCATACATTTGTACATTTAAAACAATTTATGTTATCTTTATGAAAGTTTTTTACAGATGACCTAGAATGTGTCACGTAGTCTTACTTTAACTCAGGAGAGACTGCTGAGCTATGTGTTTAGCTACAATTGCAAAACAAGTTGAAAAGCAGATGTAATTGTTGTGGTAATAGAATTACATTTGTATTCTTGGCTGCTGTTAGGGCAAATGTCACACGATAATGTATGCAGTGAACTCCTGTCACATGCACCACCTGCTGGTAAGGCCGTTAATTAAGGAAATGTATTGTACTGTTGGACCTTATACAGCTGAGGTGGGGATATAGTGCTGACCCCCTCTGGATCCAAACATGGTTGCAAAATGTTTGTTGTGACCCGTGACAGACTGTATATTCAAAAACAGATCAATTACTTTGAATGATTAACCATTTTCAAACTATTTTGGTTTGAAAGTAAAACTACTAAAATGTAATTCATAAAACTACTGCACTAGAAGTAAATGTCTTGCATTCATTCAAAATCTGACCTAATTAAAAGTACAACAGTAATGTAAAATGTACTCATTTGGCAAAACAAATTACATAGATTGTAATATGATATTGTTAATTTATTAATACTGTTAAAGTATTGTATTTATTGTTGCTGCTGCTTGAGATGACTAGTTATTTCCAGTTTGGTAGATTTGGCTGAGTGACTCCTAATCTGGGGGTCAGGCCTCTTCCAAAGGGGAGCAAGATGAATCTGATTGGCTTGTGAGAATATGAATGGATATAGGATCGAAGACAAAACAACGTTATAATACACACATCTTATATTCACCTGTTGGACTTTTAAAAGCTATACCTTCACATATATTGTTTTGGACTATTTATTATTTGTCTTTTTGTTATCTGGGTGTTATCAAACAAGGCAGAAATACAGTTCATCACTGAAACAACTATCTATATTTAAAAGAGTTCAAATGCAAGTTAATATCATTTGTTACATTTATACCGCCTTCGCTATGAGAGTTTTTGGCTCAACACACTCTTCATGAAAGCATGTTCACGTCACACTTGGCTAATCCCAGGGTCTATCTAACTCTTTGTGTCTATACATGAAACAGCCGCTTTAAGGGAGACCTGCATGAGGAAAAAAGAAAGGGTTATGTCAGTGGTTCCTAGAAATTAACTTAAATTATTTGACACACATTGTGTAATCCTGTCAAAGGTCATATCCAACAATAGCAGTGTGTTCCAGTGTGACCATTGAGGACACCATTGCTGATATGCTTTGCTATTGTCAATATTTGGGGAGGGGGGTTGTCTCACATGGATGAAGTCCAACATGGATGCATTATAAGATAAATTGAAATAAACAAGTTTTGCGACCTAAAATTTGCCACTGACTGCATCTAGTGTGGCTGATGATTACAACTGTGAACTTAACAGAGAGTGAATTCATATTGATGATATCCAATCCTGGAGTAACTTCAAGTAGGCCTTTTTCACAACAGACGTTTCTGTTTGCTATTGTGCAAAAGGTGTCACTAATAACACTGACAAGGGCTCTATTTCAATCAAGTGTCCCTGTAAGCTGTGACAATAGTTACACCATGTTAAAATGTGTTCTGTGAAAAAGGCCAGAGCATTAATATTATATATAGCTTAATTCATCTGAATGGAGATTTTTGTGACCAAGACCCTCAGTATACATCATACAGTGTATTGTATAGACAGACGGATTAGTAGAACAAAGGCAGTAGCAAATTACAAATGATGGTGCCACTCATCGTCAAAGTTGTTCTCAAGGCCCCGTCTGAGGAGACTGTTGTTGTCCAGTATGCAACCTGTTGGGAATTATTAACACAATTAATGTTAGGCTACTAATACCAATTACAAGCGAGAATGAATGAACTGTATATAATAAAGGAATGCATCACACACATTTGGAACAGCATCTAAGACTGGGATATATCACAATTTTACAGTTTAAATTCCTTTATTCCAATAAAACACATTTGGGACTCAGAAGTTCTTGATTCCCCTGAAACTGTTGTCTTATGCTGCCATTTCCAATTCAAGACTGGCCTTAAAATCCCTGGATCCTTACTGACTGTGTGCCTTATTGTGCCTAAATGTGAACATCGACTACTTTATTGTCAGCTGGTGTGTACGAAAGCATTTGGGTTTATAATCTTTTGTATTTTACCCACCATTTGAAATGAAATATAACAAAACTCTCCTCCTGGGGGCTTCTTCAGGATGTGGAGTTATTGGGGCAAAATGTTACGTTAACGTTACTTACTGGAATATTTGGTGGGGCGGGATCCACGTCCCGTCTCCCCTCTCCTGTTTATACTGCATCCTGACACGTGGCTGTTTGGGAGAGCCGCGGTCGCGGTGACCGACAGTTACTCCCGAGCTGCAGCTAGCGGATCCCTGCCTGCAGCTGGGAGCTTTCATCAAGCCGGCCTGGATGGCAGGGACACACTGGTGCGAAGCCTGCAGAAACCACAAGGTACGCACGCGTTACAATGTCACATTCGCGTCGTTGTTTGCTATTTTCCGGCCCCGAACGTCCGAACGTCACTTACTCAACCTGCTGCTACTTTGTTGCAGTTTTGACCGTTTTCGTTGATTTGCCGTGATTGCGCGTGCGAGCTAACATCTGTAGCTGTGAGCGGACGTTAACTTCCGCGACTGTTAACCAGCTAACGTTAGTTAGCTTGCTGACTTTTGTTCACAGAGTTAGCGTAGTTGTCGAAAAGTGCAGTTTTTAGTGGGACGTTAATTCTCCGTAGTGTTTGTCACGCTATCACTGCGACGCTTTATAGTTTGTGTTTTCTGTATTTTACGTGAGTTGACGTCAGCCGTCCCTGTTTGTGAGTGAAGTGATTTATTATCATCTGTGCCGCTCACCGACAGGTAAACGATGGGCAGCAGATGCAGGGGAACACTTATTAACCTAAACACCTACATTCTGTCGCAACAATTGGCACACAAGACGACGCACAGTTCCGGTGAGGTTTACGTTAAACTTTCCACTGCGACGGCGATATATGTGGCAGCGGCCAACAGGAAGCGCACCACTGAACTCTGCTACGTGTGAACGCTTCCTTTCCTGGCGAAACTTTACTTTTAACACAACTTAGGCCTGTGTCGGCAGCTGGTCATAGTAACAACAAGTTACATCTGGTTGGAGTTAAAACAATAATACAATATATGGGTCAAGCAAACAGGCCTATTCCAGCTTCTCAATTGCGAGGATGTGCTGCTTTGCCTACCCTGATAACCAGACAACTGAATGCTTGAGCTTTAGAATTTAAGTCAGACTATTTACCAACATCGATATGAATGTTGAAGTAGCAGACTTAATGTCATGCTTATGTCAAATGTTCCTGCATGTTTTGTGAGAGGCCTGTGTGTCTGAAAGTATTTCCCTCTTGCAGCATTACTGGTTGCAAGTGCTTTTTGGACCGTGGGACGGATGAAAGGTGGAAGCTGTAAGAAGCCCAGCTGGGCTGTAGCCGCTTTGTTTATCCCAGTTACCCTGCTGATGCTGACCTCCAGGGGGGCATCAGGCAGCCACAAGATGACACAAACGGCTATGGCACATGCAACAGCCTCTGCTGCAGGCCCGGGCCACAGCCTGACAGATTACCTCCAAGCAAACATCTTATCCAGTGAACATCTTCATGTCTGGCTCTTGTCCCTGGTGGGCTCTGTTGCTGTTGGCCTCAGTGGGATTTTCCCCCTCATTATCATTCCCATTGAAGCCGGAGCAGCCCTCAAAACAGAAGGTAAGAGATGGCAACATGTAACCAAAACGTGCATGTGAATTACTTGCAGTGCTATACTATCACAATATTGATCTCATGCCAATATTGATAATACACATAGTAACTTAAGAGAAAATACCCTTTTTAAAAAAATTGGTTGTATAATTCTTTTGAAAAGCAGGAATCAGTCAGTACATGTCAACATGAACACAAATGGTGCCATGTAAAGGCCAAACAGCTATACAATAACAAAAGACTTCAGTGTTGAAAGCAGAAGAGTTCAGAGTTCAAATTTCTGCTGTAAAATAAATATTTCAGCCTCATTAACCAATTAAGTATGTACGTAAAATGCCAGCTCTTTAGTGGCTACGTAATAAATCTCAGCTCTCCACACCCTCTAAAGGGAGAAAAATAACCCCAGTAAGTTCAAGAAATAGTTCTGCTGGGTGTTAGTCAGCCAGTCCTGAACCCAGCTGCACCTTCTTTGTGTTTACAGTTGTCAGAGGTGCGCTGACTTAATGAATACATAAAACAGGCCCTTAAACTTCCTGGAAGCTACTAAAGTCATGAGCTACATTGCATATATTCCTGTATAAACATATCTTGAAGTGTAGATGAGACAGAAGGTAGAAGGATTTCAATTTACAAGAAACTTTTACCTAATTATTTTTGTTTTTTGTTTTGTAAAGTTACTGATCAATAGCAAGAGCTGAGTGATGTACTGACAATTGAAAGGTTACGCAGTACCAAACCGGATTGGTTGCTCTGTAATTAAAGTCATTTGGATATGTTGTCTGTCAGGTAATCATTAAGAACATTCTGTGGTAAAGGTTGAGATATCACTGGATACTTGGAACACTTTCCCTGCTGGTCGCACTGGATGCAAAGTCAGACGGCCACCACATTTTGTAGTGACCATGAATGTCAGTACAACATTTCATGGAAGTCCATCAAATATTTGTTATTTTAGTCTTGATTAGATTGGTCGACCCACACTGTAGCAGACAGTAATGCACACTGATGATTATTCCCAGTACACATATCATATCATCTCCTAACCATTCCATGTTGATGGCAGTTTCACTGGGTGGATTTTTATTCTTTAACCTATGAACCAGCAAAGTGCGTCTCAATTCACCTGTTCTTACGTGAACGTTTTATTGACTGATGAAAGAAACTGAGCACTTCAATAACCATGCAGGTTAGCCTGAGGCCTGTAGCCTCTTGATCTGCCCCACCCACAGGAACGTGGCATTCCAGATGTATTTTAGGCCGTGGGGTTTTCAAGTGCAGTCCTGACCGGAGGTTAGTCGTTACTGAGGAAACTCCCAATGCATATAAACAGTTCTGTGGAGGAGCACATCCTCACTGTGTGTATTAGTAGACTGAGCCAGAGTCCCTTTTTTTATAGATCCGTGTGCATCATGCTTTACTTAATAATTATGAATGAATCAGTTAGAACAGTTCTATTTTTATATACAAATAAAATAAAAAGAGAAAGTAACTTTAGTGCTAAAAAAAGAAAGACCCTGTGTAAAGTCAGTGACAAAAGAAAAATCACACATGAGTTGGTGGTGGTAAAATAGAAATAATGATGGCAAACAGGTCGATTAGTAATGAATACAGAATATGGGTGAGGGCAGTTTATGAGGGGGAAACAAAGCACAAAACCGTAACCAAACCAGATGGAATGGAGGCCTGGGAGGAAGCGAAGAGAGGTTAGAGCTGAAGCTACTTAAATAGACTGAAGCCCAATTTCCTCAGGCGTTTTCTGATGTCTTTTCCCACTCTGCCCATTGGCTCCTAAGCCAGGAAGCCAAATCAAGCAAACGGCAGACGGAGGAATGTCACAGTCACATGACATCAATTTACAGTTCTTAATTAAACACAGTATGCAGTGATTGCTGCCCTTTGTCCCCTGTGTTTCCTCAGCTGGTGGCCAGAGGCTGAAGCAGCTCCTGAGCTTTGCTATTGGCGGTCTTCTTGGTGATGTTTTCCTTCACCTCCTCCCTGAGGCGTGGGAGCGCTCTCGCTCTTCAGGTAGGTCTCCTTTCATCACCATCTTTTATATTTTAATTTATCTGACCCGTCTTAAATATAGATGATAATAAGATATGTATATCTGTTTACTAGTAGAATAATCAAGACCTTTTCACCTAAACCTTATTTTATTCCTCAGATATCATTTCATTTTGAATAAATTAATCATGCATTCATATATATTTTTTCAAATGTAGTTAGACCAGTCAGACCAGCAAGGACCCTATTGTTATTTAATTATATTATGTTTATTTAATGCAACTCTTGTTTTAAGTTGTTGATTGTAGCACTCACACATGTTGTAGCTCAGTTTTCACTTACTAGATTTACTCATTCAGTCTTGTTTGAATCTCTGTGCTTCCATTCTAGCTGGTAAACACAACCACTACATAACCCAGGGCTTGTGGGTAATCGTTGGCCTGTTGGTTTTCCTCGTCCTGGAGAAGATGTTCCCAGACCACGACAACCACGAGGATCTAACGCCAAATTCAGATCTGAATTCTAACTCTGCTGTAAGTGTTTCAGCTGAAACGACGTGACAAGAAATGTCAATACCAGCCTTCAGATTTTAGTTTTCATAGGTTTGCTTGGTCTGTTAGTGCCTGGTCTGCATATTTCTAACAGTGTTTTGGTGACTTTAGCATCAGATGAGCTACTGTCAACCAGCCTATCAGTGATCTCCTTGAGCAGGGAAGAATTTAAAACGAGAGTTTGATGAGAAAATCAATACCACTCTCGCATCTCGTGAGGTTGGCAGACAGCTGGGGACTCCAAGATTGTACTGCGCCCGTCCAAGAAATAATTTACCACATCAAACTACAAAGAGTTGTTTTTACACTAAGGTTTTTGTTCAGATTGAACAAACAAGTGTCATTTTAATTAGTGAGATTTAGGTTTTGTTAAGCATGGACAGTCAGGCTAGCTGTTTCCTCCTGTTTAAAGTATTTGTGCTAAGCTAACCAGACAGACCGAGAGAATGGTATTGATCTTTCGTCTAAAACTCGGCAAGAAGGCGAATAAGCATGTTTCCCAAAATGTCAAGCTATTCCTTTAACATCCTGAGTATGAATAATTATGAAATAGGTCTTTATTAATTTGCAAACAAATATTTTATATTATTTAGCGTCAAAATTAGATTATTGTCTTTATGAGCATCAACGTTGTAGTCGTTTAGAAATTATATGAAAATAGTGAAATATGACTGCAAGATTGACAATTAACCATTTAACACATGGCATCATTTTCGACAATGAATGGCTGGTTGCAGTATGTTTGGAACGGCGGTCTCATCCTCTCTTGTCTTTGTATTGCCAGTGAGGGGGAAGGTGGGGGGATTGGAATCCACGGCTCAGCTCCTCCACTAGTCTATTTATAGCTCTGGGGTGAAGCAGCTGCTTTAGCCATTTCAGTGTCCACTGGAGAGCACTCAGCTTGTAGACAGAGGCAACAATAGAGTGTGACAGTGTGTGAGAGAGACAGAGGTGATGCATATCTTTGCCTTTACAACACTGGGTTTAGGCAAATTTCACCAAAATGTGCAAGGACTACACGTCACAAACTGAACTTCTTTTTACTCCAATTGGGTCATTGGTTTTGATGGATGCATCACATGTGTGGAGAGCTACAATGTTTAATGTAAGAGATTCAATCACTTCTGTATTTTTAGTTCGTTTTAAATTGGGTTGAAGTGGTAATTTAGCTCCGATCTCAAAAAAATCATCAGGCTTCATTACTTTCTCATGCTTCAATCATAGACATGGAGCAAATATTTCATTGCTGCAACCAGAAGACAGCAGGCTATTTTCCCCTCACTTAATTTGACTATCAGTCTAAATGGCAACATAAGTGGTTTCTGAATGAGGGAAAAAGGAAGTTGGCTATTCTCAGAAAACTGAGCCTGAAATGTCTCTTCTTTTATATTCAAATTGGAAACATGTTGAGCAATGTTGGAATTAAAAGGTCATATGTAATGTCTAAAAACAAAATTAATCAAAAGTACAAATTACTTATTATTGCATATGTAGGAAGTTGGAGAAATAATTCAACATAACAGCTGTTCTGCTGGCAGGAGGTGAAAGCCATTGACACACAGTGGGAGCAGCAATAAAATGCATGTTCATTGCACTGTTGAATCCAGGCGACCATTAACTTACTGTTTTTGGTAAGACTGGTGTGGTTTCCTAAAGGGAGACGAGCCCTATTAAATGGCTTTGTACTGATGGTTGACAGTGATGGGTAATAGGAACAGAAAAATGTATTTATTTTTTAAGTTTGAGGGTTATGGTTCATGTGGGGACATTCCTCATTCTTCCTTGTTTTTCTTCCCTTTTTCTCCACAGTCTATTTCAGCTTTCAGCGGAAAGACATCAGCATCACCCAGAAATGGGCATCATGCTGAGTCATGGAAATCCTCCAAGCAGAGTCTGCAGGAAAGATCAGAGAAAATCAAGGTAATTCTGACAACCAAGACATTTCCCAGTTAACCAGACAGGCAGAATCTTATTTTATTTTAAAGAGACACTACTGGGTGTAAATGCTTGGCATGGGTTGGTTATGCAAGAGAGGCATGTTTTGCTTCTTCAAGCCTCCAAACTAATTCATGCAGTTTAGTTCAGCCACTTAGTTGGCTCAATTAAACCAAAATCTAAAAGATAAACAGGCTATTTAATCATTAATCCACATCAACCACAGTGCCTTATACATTGCATATTTTCAAGTATGTTTTACAAGATACTATTTCTTTCTTGAATCCATATTTGGAGATACTTATTTACATAAGTGATTTTAGCACACCACATTGTATCTCACCACATGCATTACATGTACATGTGCAAATAAACCTCAGAATCCTTTACACTTGGTAAACACTTGCACCACTTCATTTAGAAGAAACAAAAAGCAGCCACAATCAGAATCTTTTCTGATTGTGGCATAGGTGGTCTATTAGTGAATCACAGATTTGTAGTACATTTAATTCAGAAATGTCCTGAAAAGTCCTTTAACCTATCCATTTTCTTTACTTATCCTAGTCAGGATTGCAGATGTTTGCAGCCTATCCCAGCACGCATTGGTTGAGAGGCAGATTGGAACTGCACAATTCAACAGTTTATTACAATAACAATAAAATTGTCCCCCATCTGCTTTTTCTTTTCCGGAGAAGAATGGTTAATTTCTGCCTCATTTAAAAGGGGTCAAAGTACAAAGCAGGGAGTAACTTTAGCTGACACCAAAAACAACCAGGATTGTGTCCTGAAAGAGAATGTTGTGACTGATGAATGATAAGATTCCTCTGTTGCTCTCCGAAAGGTTTCTTCATTTTTTTAGTTTTGGGTTATAGAAAATAAACTGAATTGAAAGATCCCTGTTGGCCATACTGGCTGTAGTTATGGCTACTCAAGGTTAACATTGTGTTTGTGTGTCACAGACATGTGGATACCTAAACCTACTGGCCAACTGCATTGACAACTTTACCCATGGATTGGCTGTAGCAGGAAGTTTCCTGGTTAGCAAAAAAGTAAGAACTCTCATCACAAAAAAAAAGGTTTTTGATGAGTTAGAGCACCCACATTGATCATGTATATATGATATATGTTGATCATATGATTTGTCTTTATTAAAGATGGTCTTGAGTTTGAGGCCTATAATAACCCTTATAATTTGGACACACAATATAACACCTTATTTGTGAGTAGTGTTTGGCAGCATATGCAGGCTCGATGGCAGAGCAGCAGACCTGGTTATCAGCCGTCCCGCAGTCTCAAAAGTGGGCCGCTCAGTGGACATTCATTAAAACAAACCTTTTCAGTTTGCTACTTATTCTTGCGGCATTTCTGACAGGCATGGTCAAAAAGGCTCACTTTAAAGTGCAGTAACATGTATTTGCACCGCTTCAGTGGGTTAGTGTATATTTGTAGCAGTGGGAAAAGAGTCCAGCTGGAGAGACATAAGGCTAGCAGCATGAACTATGGAGCAATGTGCCAGAGAGGAAGTTCTCAAACATACACATACAAGACATCTCACCGGTGTGTTTTGTTCACTCCCTTGCACATTTATCATAATGTGACTTTGCCACGATGAAATACTGTATAAAAATGATCTGTATCAATGCAGCGTTAATTAAATATGACGATTCATTTTAAAATATACATTTTGTTTTACTATAATCAAGTCTTTGACTAGTATCTCCTAAACAATTGTATTATTAAAAATAAAATTTACAAGAAAGAAGTCTTAAGTTATTATGCCAAATTACTTTTTGAGTATATTTTTTCTACTCGTCTAACTGTAACTGGTTTGAGCTTTGAGTTTACCGCCATGTGTCCAATAGCCTCTCATTTACGTGTGTGTGTGTATAACTACGCTTAGTACACACTTGATAGGTCTTTTCATGCTCTTCATGAAGGATTATAAACACTTTAAAACACTTTAAGCTGTCACAGCTCTTTAAGCTGCTCAAAGTTTGTACTTTTTTCTTTTACATTTTCCCTCTTTGCACTGCAAGCTTAACATATAGAGCGTATCTCGCAACTCGGGGCCCGTCAAGGATGAATGTGTCAAACGGTTTCCCTTTGTTACTACAGAGCACATGTCTTTAACAAGTAAGACAAAGCAGTGTAAATGAAACTTATCTTGCAGGTCGGGTTCCTCACCACCTTTGCTATCCTGCTCCATGAAATCCCCCACGAGGTGAGATACAGAGTCCTCGGTTAAATTGTATATATCATTTCTAAATATAGGCATTTGAAGTTCACTTGACGGTTTTATGTTTACATAGCAGAAAGTTCATAGGAAGAATCAGACTGCTCGAGTGCTTGTAATCATGCTAAATGTTTAGCCAATCGTCTGCTGTGGGGAATGTCCCCGTCTGCAGGTGGGAGACTTTGCCATTCTGCTGAGGGCCGGGTTCGACCGGTGGAGTGCCGCCCGCATGCAGCTGTCCACGGCGTTTGTCGGTGTCTTGGGAGCTTGCTTCGCTCTGTGCGCTCAGTCACCAAAAGGCACAGGTAAGATGCTCAAAATACTGAGCATACAATCCAACCATTGTACAGTTGCCAGAATGACGCATAAGTCTTTCTTACCATTTCTAGAAAATGCCACTGCCTGGATATTGCCGTTCACCTCTGGAGGCTTCCTCTACATTGCCTTGGTGAATGTGGTGCCTGACCTGCTGGAGGAGTCCAGTTTAAGGTATATATCTTTGTCTGTGTTCACATTACAAACACAATGGGGAGCCACTTATTAAAACATGGCGCCATAGTGCTACTAGTGGCCAAAAACTCCACATGGTACTTTTTTTAACGTGTTCTGTATTGTTGGAGGTGAGACGGTGGTGACGATGGAGGAAGAATGTTTACAAATGGAAATTGTAAGGGGAATTGTCTTGTTCTGTGGTGTGAAACTGGGCAGATGGCATTTTTCGTGCATGTCCTTGATTCTGTCTGAATCTGTGCCCTTTTGTTTTTCTCTACCAGGCAGTCTGTACTGCAGATCCTGCTAATATTCTGTGGCGTGGCTGTCATGGCTGTGCTCTCGGCCATTGTTAATTGAATATGGAGAAAACCCCTCTCGCCTTAACCAAACACTAAAACTCAACACTCCACCGGTATCTCTCATTCCTGGAAACCTTTCATCACGTTACACTAAATCAAATATCTGACAGAAGAACGTCACTTTATGGATGGAAGACCTTCTTGATCTACTGACGATACATTGTAGCAGACACTTTAAAAATGTGCCAAACTTAAACATCAATGGAATTAGGAGGGTTTGAATGGGTCTTTGTTACCAAATTGCCTTATATCGTTAATCAGACAATCATGTTGTTTTGCACATGCATTTACACAGGTACACCTGATGAACCAGCTTCACCGAGCGGGACATTGTTAGACTCTACAAGGACATCCTTCTTTAAAATGTATTCAACTCAAAGTTGTTTTAACATTGTATATAATATTTTTCTGATGTAGCTGCTATATATTTATTGAAAATTAGACAAGCAACCTATAGTTTTATTAGACGTGCACCCCCGCCACTCTATATTTTTGTCTTGAGATATAAGTGCCAGGAAGTCAGGATGGTCTGTTACACCAGGGTCAGGGCTACAACAAAGTACAGTTGTTGTTTCTGTTTTGTATCTTCATACCCTTCAGTCTGCACCGTTTGATTGGATCTGCTTGAATAAACAATTGTAATAAAGTTGAAATTAATTTGAAAAAAAAGATTGTTACTGTTTTTGTTAGTAATCAGCTTTAATTTATACCGTTTCCAAGAATTCAGTTACACCATGAAATAAATACCTGTACATTTCAGACATCCATAAAAATTATAACAGCTTTTTATGAACTTCACAACAAAAAAAACACATATAGGAGACAATTAGTATGAGTAACTGGAACACGGGTGTGATAATGATCTCAGGGATAGGTTATCCGGATATTGACTGGTAGAGCTGTGAAGGTGCTGAGGCAGCCCAGTGTGTTGTGACATCGCTGCACAAAAACCTGTCCACCACGGGCATATTTTTACTGCAGAGATCCTATGCCTAAAATGTCATATGGGCGTGGATGGAGGGGGGTATTGATTGTGTTCACACTTGTCCAATTTCAACACAGTCTGTTTGGCAAGCTTCTGTTGCCATAACGACTCCGCCACGGGTTGCCTTCCTTAGTCATCAGCCTGCGAGCGGCCTATTGTCCGTGGGAGCCTTCCTCGGTCACAGCACAGAAGGACAACAATCAACCGCTATGTGTACTGTAGTGCAAACGCATGAGTGACCAATCTTTCATTGATTCTCAGCCGTGTTCCAATAACTTCATTTTTAAATTCTGAATTAGATTATCTGATCTTGTTGACAAATATAACCCTCTGCTCACAAAATCCTGACACTGTCAGCCTTTTTGATTTAATGCCTCTGCTGAGGTCAACATATACCAAAACTGAACGTCTCCAACAAAACCCAGACTTCATGAGCTATACACATGTCAAAACAATCATATCTATGTTCTCCACTGTAATGTGGTCCTATATCAGGAGTTAGTTCCAATAAGCTCTCTAAGAAATGGTCTATCATTTCCAGTGGCTGAGGCTCATTTAAGTCAGAAAAGGAGTGTGTAGGAGTTACACTCAATATATTTGATTAAATTAAAATTTGTTTCAGTTATATGATTATATTAGAGTACAGTATTATAAGCAATATAAGACAATAATTGTTTAACAATGAAATACTTATTTATATGAGCCTTTCTAGGAAAACAATAACTTATCACAGACCACCTTACTAGATCTTCTTTTGGTTGAATGCTTGGCTTCACACTGCAATGAACTACAACAGGATCTCAAACTGGATCACTACATTTCTTCAAACAACTTTAAAGATTTAATTGAAGCCAATATTGACTAGACTTGTAACAGATCTGAGTGAGTGCAGCTCTTACAGTTATAGAAGCCTTAACTCATCACTGTTATATTTATTGCTGGTTTGATGTCCTTCTTTCATGTTTGCCATTCCCCTCTTTTAGCGATATGATCCCCATGCAAAAAGAGTGCATTTCTCTCATTGGACTAACCTGTATTAATAAACGTAGTTTGAATTACCAATTTGTGGCAGTGAGAACCGAGACGTTTGCTTCAGTAAGTGTATATGCTGACGCGTCTCTTAGAAGGGTAGAGTATATGCATTTGCATGATACTGTATTAATTTCCTAAAATTATATTTAATTTTCAAAACATATGCAACATATTTAAGGCAGGTCATCTAAACTGGCACGAATCTCATATCCATTAGGTTAATTGGCTGAGTCATACATCCACAATCATGTAAACACTAAAGTTGAGTCACCAATTGCATGCAACTAATCATTTAAAGAAACCACCACTGTTGCTTATTTCTAGGTAGAAAAAGAAGGGAAAAAAAAGGATTCCACTGCCCCTGTGTTTTGCAAAATAAAAAAATCCCAAAAAGTGACCATTCAAGCATCACAAATGACCACTCCCCCATAGCAGAACAGCACTCTCCTGTCCACCCCATCCCGCAACAACCTGGAGGTGAGACAGCGCAACTACATCACTGCTCCTGCCTCCTCACAGCGTTGGTCGCCATCCATCCCCTCTCTCCTCTCCTCCTGTACCATAACAGATGGTGGGAACAACATTGCATCCACCGGGTACCACAACAATAGACCGCAGCATCCAGTCCAGACGACGCTGGCCTTGCACCATTATGCTAGTGCAGGACTGCGTGAGGCTGTGAGTGCCGTCGTGATTCATTTCACGCGGTACCACCACCACCACCACGGCCACGGAAGAACCTTCCTGCGACTGTTTGGGCTCTCCATCGAGCGGGGAAGATGGCCGCTATGAAAATATTAACAGGCACAGGGCTCTTCTTGGCTTTCTGTGCGCTCGGGCTGCTCGCCATGGCGATTTGCACCGATTATTGGTACGAGACCGACGCAAGGAGACATCGAGAGAGGTGTAAAAACTATGCCAACAAGCGAAACGACCCGGGCTACATCTACAATTCAAACATCAACCTCCCCCTCCAGATGCCTCCAAAGAGCCTGGAGAGGAAAGGTAACGGCCCAGATGCTGGAGCTCTCATCCGAGGGAAGCGGCACTTCCTGGCCGCTGCGTCTCCCATGGAGTCTCATTGCAGTCGGCAGTTCAACTCCACCATCTCCGGGCTTTGGAGGAAGTGTCACCGGGAGGGATTCGACCTGGAGATCGAGGACCTTATTTACAAAGGTAAACACGAGCCGTCTGGCTTTTCTTGTGTGCACCAGGCCGTGATGTTCGGCGATGAGCTCACACCTAGCCTGACACAAACAGGATGGCACAGAGGCCCCCACTCTCCTCACACATTAACGGGTCTTTGCGCCTTGATTGTGCGTTTTAAATTTGTTATGAAACGAGATTAGGATGTTTTTTTTAGAAGCTTATGTCTCTTCTTTATTTGCGAATGTCGCTGTCCATGGTGCTGAGAACCCCCTTTGCTGAGTGTCTCTCCCAGATAATGGCTGCACCTCTATTTTCTGAGCCAGTTTTTCATATAAGAGACACAACATCCCATAGAGGTTAACGTCATAGCAATGTGTTTTCTTCCTGCAAAACACAAATGCTGAATCATTGTTAAATGTGGTTTGAATTTTAGATCAGAGCGGAGAAAACATAATGCACAGCCTTCCTCATTGAGCAACAATGAGAAGCCATGTTTCAGGCCTCACTCATTTTGCAACACATGATCCAGACTAAGATCTTAAAACTGAGCAGTTACAAAAAGAGGGGACCCACTATGTGTACAAAAATCAGAAGTTGTTGCAAAGCAGCTTAGGGATTTATCCTTTCCTCTCTCAAGCATTGTCTCTGGATATTTAGCTACATCATGTTTTTTTTCATAATTCATAGATGTCTGAGCAGCACCATAATGATTATGGGCATTTTTGTTAAGTTTAACTATTTTAATCTTATGTAACATTAAAAACACCTTTTATTTAATCAATAACACGATGACTTTGGAATAATCTAATCTACGGTGTATATTTAATGTGTATACAATCTATTTATATCCACATAAAGTGACAAATAATGACAACACAGGTATATGTTTGTTTAAATGACTGAACCTGTCAGTCGTATAGGGGTAGACATGGTATGAATATGTTAATCCAATACCTCTGTTGTAACTACCTTTTTGAAGGTTGTTGTTTTACTGTTTTTGTTGGCATTGTCTCAGAAAGATGTTTATTTAGTTGTGTTTTCAATTAATTGTACATGTGTGCATGGAATTATGACCACACCTTGTATTGTATGCATTGATAAACTACTCAAAAATGACTGTGGTCACATGAATACAATGTCTTAATTACTATTAGGGCGAGTTGCCCCAGACAGAAATATTACACATAACGTAATGTAAATGAAAACACAATATTAATCAGTTTACTTAATCTTGTCTGATTCTTAAAACCATATTTGTTTCTTTTCAATAATTATGTTTAGGCCCAATGTTGGCATTAATATGTTAAACAATTTCATGTCATATATCAATACAGCTTTCACAGATAATTTAAATGGAAAATGACTTATACATGATACATTTACACATTATACAAGCTGGTCCATATGTCAAATCAATGTAATTTAAAATAAACATAAATGCCCCTAATGGAACCACGCTCATCCATTTGAAAGCATGACAACCAAGTTTTTGAGAGGTTTTTGTGGGACTGGCACACTTTAAATGATGTCAGTGCACTTATGGGTGAACAATTGAGGCAATTTAAAAAACTGAGTTCAGAAATTGTTTTCTAATGAACTTTGATATTGCCCAGGTATTGAGGTTTCTGATGTTTGTTTGAACCTGATTACAGTCTTGATGATCACAGAGTTATGACAGCAGTGATGACAGGAAAATATACTCTGATGTTGTCGTCTCATACTTTATACAGTGATAAATTAAAGCCACATGCTCCAGATCTATACAGCAATCTTTCACTAAGTGTAGAGAGTGAGTGAGTGTTGATTTGTGTGGCATTGTATTCGGCCATTTACACACACACAGGTGTTTTCACTTATTTTGGCAGATTAGATTAAAGATGATATGATGTGATGGGAATGCAATTAAGTCATCAAGCGCAATGTACCATTAAGAATTCTAAAGGTGCACTTTGTCCCGCCCCAATAGACAAAGCTAACAGGAGAGTCAGGGAGATGTCAATCAAGCACAGTCAGCAGATTACCACACTGTCCTGAGAAGACGTCTGATTAGGCAAAATAGATAAAAGTTTGCAAAGCATTTAGCATTGTGCCAGGTACCATTGTGTCTGTGTTTGTAATTGAAAAACAGTTTCTTTTGAATTGTGAAAGATGTGTCTTAACTGAGGTCCAATTTGAAACTTCTTAACATGGGATGTGGAGTATTGAAACCACAGTCAAACAAGTTTGCTATGGGAAGTCCCAACAAAAGGGCTTATGTTTTATAGATGATGATGAGGATGTCATGTCATCAATGTGTTCGGCATGCAGTAGTTTCCATTTGAAAATGTTAGTTTCAAACTTTAGACGTACAACAAAGTCAAAGTCAGAAATGCCTTAAGTAGGCGGCAGGTTGTACTTTGGTATCGCATGTAGACTTTTCTTTATGTAGCTCATCAATTTGTCTCGAAAGCATGAACTATTTGGACTAGATGCTGCCTTGATAGTATAAACCTTTTTTCTGTTATAGCCTTGGGTGCCTCAATAAAGAATATTCAGATCAAAAACTGAAAGATCACAAACCCAGCTATCAGACGGAAAGTCTAAAAATCAGAGGTGAATAAAGTGTGATAAAAGTTAGGGCAATTGTTTTATTAAGCCATAGACCTTGTTGACAGAATATATGTTTACTTGGTAAAGCAGGAAAAGCACAGGTGGAATTAATACAACTGATAACTGCTGCGTTGCTTTCAGTTTCAGGGCTCTGGTATTGAGCATGCTCAGTCACTGATGTGCCTTTACAGGACACTTAATGGAATAGAGCCATCGTTAATGTGATTATTTACACCTGTGCTTTTCCTGCTTTGACAAGCCAAAACGTCTGCTGTGAAAAGGGTCTATTGAGCTCCCCCCAAAAAAGAAAGATGTCTGCCATGGGTTCTAACTTGAGAGATACGCAAAGTACTTTAGAAATATCACAGTTCCTCTCCAATGTGAAAGGAAAGTGACGATTTGTTGGGACATTTAAATATAAAGCTGCTGTGTCGCTTGACGAGTAGGAGCTGGACTACAAAAAATTTTCAATTCTGAATGTATCGGACTGTAAATGCCTATTTTGAATGCAGTTTTCTGCACTGACTATCAAGTCATTATGAGTGGATTCACTTTAAATGAGAACAATTAAGGTTTTTTATGGGGCCTTCGGTAGAATAATCCATATTGCACATTGTTTCCTAATCCTCCCTTAATAATAATAATGTAGGAGTGGTTGGGAACACGAGGTTAATTAGGACAGCTCTGTAAATTAAAACTCAGTGAGGGTGTAAAATAAATATGAAGCTTTTCCACTATGTGTTTATATTATTTCATAATCCCAAAAGCTCAGAATGCGATTTTTACTTAATTTTCTTTTCGTCACTTTGCTCTACTTGTATGTAAGATATTTGTGCTCCAGTTATTATTGTCTCCTTCATTTTTTATTTATTTTTGCCAGGAATAATTCAAAGATGTACCACAGTCAAGTATCACTACTCTTCGTCCATCCTACCACGAAATTTACCCGTCAACATCACAAAGACCATACGACAGGATGAGTGGCATGCACTGCGTAAGTATCAACGTGTTAGTCTGTCTTCATGGAGTTGGTTGGACTAGTTGGTTTAGTCAATGAATAAAAATAATAATAACACATTTTTACCTGTTCTTTGCAGTATATTCAATTAATAGACTAATTCATTAATACAATAAATAAATACAAAAACAGAAAAGGTTGAGAAAATCCACGATTGACCCTCTTGATATAGGTCATTAAAAAATGTTCCCCTTCATGGCTTTGAATTATTTTTAGGCGTTCCTCAAGGCACGATGTTGGGCTCTTAATTTCATTGTACATCTATCCCCTTGATCAAATTATACAGATATTTTGGAATTTTTAAGATTGAATCAAAACAGTTGTTTTCTTGTTTTTATCATTTCAAAGACATTTATGAAATACAGTCTTTTTTTACATTACATTACATTTTAAACAGCCAAACTAATAAACTAAATGAATGCAATGTTCTTCCTTTGCTGTCATCCTCGCCCCTGAATATACTGTATCACTGACCTCATAAGCCCTTCTCTCCCACGTCGAGACTCATGACCAGAGGTTATCAGGTCATCACTATTAGGAAGCCATTAGCTTTCAAGTGGCTTATCTGGGGACATTAGGTCTGACAGATCAATATATGCTTGAACATCTTCCCTTAAAACATGTGAGTACGCTTTTATTCCTCACTCGAAATCCTTGTTCAAAGAGAGAGAGTGAAGGAGTTGTTTGACCTTGGATTGCATCAGTATTATTTTCAGTTTTAAAACCCATTTATCAGTTTTGTTTTCAGTATTATTGTGAATCTGTTATGTTCTGTTATATACATGCTACACTAAAGCATTATTTAAGATCATTCTCATATAAAATAATACTAGTGCCTATTAAGAATCACATGTTTTTTTTTAATGTAAAATACAATTAAAGTAATGTTACATTCATTCTGAAATGACCTGGTTGGTCAAAAACATTTCAATGTGGTTTATTGATGGAGTGATAAAGGCCTCACCATCCACTCTGTAGTTGGAGAGCAGCATATTCACCACAACACACACTTTGTAAATTACCAGTTTACACAATAGCCTTTAGTTTCACTGTTGAGTTTCAGTGGCGGCGTTTTCACCTCTGCCTGCAGATCTAAGAAGAATGACAGCTGGCTTTGTGGGCATGGCCGTGTCCATCATTCTCTTTGGCTGGATCATTGGAGTGCTGGGATGCTGCCAGCAGCATGACCTCATGCAATATGTAGCTGGACTACTCTTTCTCATGGGAGGTACTGTGAGAGCACACATGCCCACGTTTACACACAAACATGCAGCCAAAATCCAATTTCATTCAATTTCTGTATATATTTGGTGACAGCTTGATAGCATCATTTGGTTATCATGAGCGAGTAGATCAATGTCCTGCAGTAACATAATTTCTGTCCTGCAGTGAAATGCACAGTACATGTAGGAATTCAATCGTCAAGCTGGACCCATTTTAAATCACTGCTTGTCTCCTTTGCTCACACAGGAACATGCTGCATCATCTCCTTGTGCACATGTGTGGCAGGAATCAACTTTGAGTTGTCCCGCTACCCCCGCTACATGTATGGCCTCCCCGAGGACATTAGCCATGGCTATGGCTGGTCCATGTTCTGTGCCTGGGGGGGCCTCGGTCTCACATTGTTGGCTGGCTTCCTCTGCACCTTGGCCCCCTCTCTGAGCACGCCTACTCGCACAACGACCCACAAGCCGAGGCAGGAGAATGGAACCGTGTGACCGAGGCGTTGTGAAGCGACCGACCCACCGAACGCACAAACCACGCCCTTCCAACCTTGATGTTTAACTCAGAAACAGTTTTGTCTGATCACCATCTCACACTACCCTCGACATTGCCATCTCCCTTCAGTGTTCAGTGTGCCTGAGCTGTGACAGAAGGAGCAAAGTAATGACAAACTTCACACACCTAATCTCGAAAAAAAAAATCCCAGAGGGAGCTCCAGGAACACCAAGACTAACACCTACAGTAACGTATGTCTGAGGCATAGCTCTCATAGCACAAATAAGACATTTTATTGGTTCAGATGTTTGACATGTTGACTTTATGGCGATCTAAAGGTGACTGTTTTCTCTGAAGAGAATTTGTCTTAAACTGGTGCTCTCTTAAATACATAAAGCCACACAAACTCCCCCGCAACACATACACACACACACACACACACACACACACACCAGAACATGCTTTTCCACACATACTCCGGATGAATCATGGGAAAAATCCGTCAAAAGAAAAGAAAAGAAAAACACACAAACATCAGGCCAGAGCATCTTGTCAGCATTCCTCTTTCAGTCGAGTAATGTGAGCTGTGTTATTGTTCGTAATGAAAAAAAAAATGAAAAAAACTGCCGTTGACTGCCCATTGCTTATCTTTAGTGTAGCACACTAACTGATATCATACATGAGCCCCAGGGGTAACGTCTGCAGCCTCTGCAGAGCACAAGATGGATCTAGCAGCGTGGTCAGTACGATAAAATACACTTAAGTAAATCTGCATTGAAAAGAAAATCGTTTGATGCTTCTTTAAAGACTCTATATGTACAAATGCATCTCTATGTAGATCCAGATCATTGTTTGTGTAAATTAGATTTTGAATAAGAATGTTTGCTTTCTGTTTGTTTCGAGGTGATGATGGCTGACAGTAAGGAGAGGATTAGGAGTTACAGGGTGGTGCTTGGAGCATGAATCCATTATTGGATTCAGCAAAGTAAAGGTATTTTGTGGATTCGACTCGGTTGTTTGCTGACAAGAGCAAAACATGAAACCAAACTGTGGAGGGAGTATTTGATTGCTCCATTGTTTACCCTCAATATTGGAAAGGCTTTTTGTGTAATACAAGAAAAGAAAAAATTTGCAACTTCAGTGATAAAAACAAAAGCACAAGCTGCGTTCCAAATCATCATCTGCACTAAGTACAGTAACATAGTAACATCACATATTGGTGGAGGGCCAAAGTGTCATCATGTCTTTACTAAACTCAGACTCATTAACAACTGAGACAATGCGACAAGCAGCATATGGAGAATCATATATGTGATGGACATGATTGTTGCCACAATGCAATGTGCACTGGAAGTGGAGAAGCTGTTTGTTTTTTTAAAACACATGGATGTGTCTTATAAATACATAAGAAATGTTTGATTTTAACTTTAAGATTGATGGGGGCATTCCGAATTCCCAGTTAGATTGATGTGTTGAACACATTTCTTGAGCAGTAAAATAAGTATTAATTGTGTACTAACTTACATGATGTTTCAATTTATAGTATGTTGTATCATACTTTTTCGAATTAATGTTTGGATTAAAAATACCTCCAAATCTGGTGGCAAAAATAAGCACAAATAGTAATTTAGAGACTTTCTTTTTAATTGAGGTGCACACAAAATAACAAAATTAAGTATACTTATACTCACAAGTATACATACTAAAATGTATTTAAGTGTTGTGTTAATGGTCAACCTTTAAAACAATCAAAATAAAATAAAGTAATTTGTATTTAAATTTGGAAATTCCATTTAAAAGTAACCAGATAAATTGTAGTGTGTGTGTGGTGCACACCTTTGGATTGTGTGTCATTAGTACAAATCAGTCAAATGCACCAGTTGTTGTGTACTAACTTACACAATGGTACACTTCATAGTATGCAGTATGGGATGGAGCCACTTGAAAGGTTTTGAAAAAAGAGTGTAGCAGGTAGTGGAAAAGGTATCAACGATTCTCTCTGTGACACTTGTGGGTGATAATAACTCACAGCAGCCAGTTTGCTCTTACTGTATTTCCCCCCCCATAGTCATTAGAAATCATTTATTTTGTTCAAGTTCACTTCATAAAACAAGAATATTACAGCCATGTGTGATGACATTTTTATAAATTGCTGGAGATGAGTCATGAGATATTCTATCAGCTATGGCAATTAACTTTCTTAGAAAAAAAGGTGTTATAACGTGTGTTGACGACACTGTGTGTGATGTTCAGTCCTTTCACCATCACCATTTACCTCCTCATGAGGTTATCACTTTTCAGAAGTCGAGGAAATTAACTGAGGCATGATGAAAACTGTATCTTCAGTGTCCTGTTGAATCTTTGCACTTTGCTGGGTCTCATAAAAGTCTGTGAACTTGAATTCTGAGCAGGTGGAGTTATACATTATATGTTTGCAAGGTCACATAGGGGAGCAAAGGATGAGCAGAGCATGTAATAAGCACCCTGTTGTGTCTTTTACAAACAGTTTGGGTCTATACCATGTTGTGTAGGGTCAGTCGATCTTATTGTGAAAATATTTATGCCAGAAACATGAAAGACATACCATAAATATGAAAATATTCATATCTATGGTCATTACACAGTAAATTCAGTAAATTCCCTGACGTCCTCACAGAATGCAATGCTGTTTGGTGTTTTGGTTTTATAAAGTTTTAAGTTCACACCCAAACTAATGTGCAGTAAAATAAGTATTACTGTAAGCAGTAAACTGTAATGTATAAGTACATGGTGCAAGTATAATGTGTTGTTAGGACTGAAGCACAATTGCACACAAAGTTTGTTTGTGTATTATAGTTGTAAATCAGACTTTTCCAGTACTGATGTGCCACCACTGCACATGTGCAGGACTTTATCAAAAAGTATTACAAGCAAAAATTCTAAAGCACATATTTACGCCCCATATCTCAAATAATACATTTAAAAAGTAACACCAACAAAATAACAATGTCTGTATTTGAAAACAAAGATGTTGTCTTTGATTGGACACAGAAGAACAGTAGCACACAGTAGCAAGATTAACAAAACATTAAGAATGATGTGCTTTCAAGAACAAATGGGGTCAACACAGTGTAACAATGTATTTGGAATTGTTGTAAAATCCCTCTCAAGTAACAACTTCCTGTGTTTCATGAGGAACTTAGAGATGTACTCTGTGCAATGAGAGATGCTCTGTGAAAACGCCGCTGTTTCGAGTGGCACTTGTTTCAGTAGCACAGCTATTATTTTCTACAAGTCATTTATACTGGTTCAATCCACTGCAGATGTTATGTGGGGACTAAAGAGACATTACAGTCTTGCATGATCTCATTACAGTTAGTTTCTTTCAATATATAAAACTTGTGTCCATTTTTAATTGATTTATTTTACTGAAATAAAACATGTAATTACTAAAGTGTTGTGCCTTTCTGTGTTTGGATTCCACCGTTTTGCTTTCCATAGTTACACACTTTTCTTTCCCATTAATGTTCCTTTTTTTTAGCACATTTATCTTGAAAAGATGTGACTCCAAACCTTGTTGATGAGGCAGCCATGTGTGTTATATTATCTGTGGGCATGAGGTAGCTCATGGAACTGAAAGCATATTTCCAGTTCAACTAAGAAATTAATGTCCTGGAGAGGCAGCAAGATAATAACAGCAGACAGCTTCCTTTCCCAGATAAGCATGGACTGCAGAGCTTGGCCTTTTGTCGCTGAGGACATGGTGCCATCTAGAGGGAGGACTCGATGTTTTGTCTTCCGCCTCTTCAGGGCTGAGATGATACAGGATTTGCTACAGCCAATGTAAAACTAAATATAATAGTATAAATATATATAGTAAAAAAGTGTTTTTGGATCCATCTTGTGTTACAAAATTTGAAATAAATGACAAATTATGAGACATATTATCAAAATAAAATGTTATAAGATGTGATTCAGGATGTGCCTTTGAAAATAAGTTTTTTGTTTTCTAACAGAAACCAACTGAGGTCTAATTTCCATACATTAAAATCACTACGAGTACTATATAAACGTCTGAAACACACATGTTCAAACTACCGTACCATGATACACAACACATGTATGTTAACAAACTAAATTACATTCGTACAAATAATGTATAATTTAACTCATTGCATACAGTTCTACACAAAACCGCATGAAAGTTATCATATACACTATTGCTGAAACTAACAATTATTCTCATAATTGATAAATATGCTGATCATTAATCTGTAAAATGTTCTGATAAAATGTCTCACAGCCCAAAGTGATGTGTTCAAGTTGTTTGTTTTATTCAACACCACTCCAAAACCCAAAGATATTGAGTGGTTTTGTTTTAATGTGCCCCCCGAAAAGAGCAGCAAATCCTAATATTATAGAAACTGGAACCAGCGAATGTTTGGCATTTCTTCTTGAAAAGTAACTGACTATTAGTTGATTGTTGAAATCTCTGCCAGTTAATTGTCATCTAACTGACCAATTGATGCACGTTTGTAGTAGAGTTATGTAGCTACGCTGCCAAGTTGTCACAGTAATTTGGAAAACTCATACAAAAAACAATCAGTGAAGAACCTTTTACACCTTTGTATAGAACAAGTTGTATTTCCTTTTCAACCTGCTGTAAAGGCTACATGGTAAATCCTTGACCGTGTACAGTTTGGTTGGATCAACTGAAATGTTCAGCGAGCAGTTCGAGCGTCTACTTCTTGCCCCGACTGTAATGGGCACCGACCACCAAATAGCTGTCAGGTGAGATGCTCAAACTGAGAGAGTGAGAGGGCTTTGTTTTGTCCCTGCAGACCCTGACCTCAGATCTGCTGACCAGACCTCCTCCTCTGCAGGGGTCATGCTTCTGCAGGTAACTCATGAAGGTCTCCCAGCCGCCGCCTACACGGACCATCACATGACGCTCATTCAGCATCTGCAAATGGGACACGCAAGAGCACAGTCAAGGAGGGAATGCATATAGTTTTATTATATGGAAAAACAGCATCCCCCTCCCTCCCTCTACACAGCACACACACCAATTTAATATTTACAAGCTTGTGTAGCTCTGGCTCTGAGGCAAATGATCGCTCGCTTCGGAAAGCTTTGTCAAAATCTCATTAAACCAAATGAAACAACACCTCATGGCACCAGCTGAGCACACACGTGGGACTAATCCACATATGAACATGCGTGCACACACATGCGTGCACACACATGCAGGCACAAACATGAAGGCACACACACACACACAGAACTGCTACACAAACCACCTCATAAACACTATATCTTTTTTTTAATAATAACAACTACTGTGTAGCCAATCTGTCAGTAGTAGTTGCAGGGAAGTCGGTTTCATCTGAATCAAGACAGTCGTCCATACAACTGGAAAACCATCCGCTGCCATGGCAACTACAGCCACAATATAAAGCCTAGAAAGAAAAAAAATGAAAGGAGAGATTGAGATGAGTTGAGCGCAGACCTTCAACTCCCAGTAGACGTTAACATTCCCAAGAGGCCTTGCAAAGCCATCCATTGCCCTGTCACCACCGGCCCACCCCCCTCTTGCCTTATCGCCAATAAAGCCTTCATTATGGAGCCATTAAGGGTGAGATAATACAAGCAGGTCTTCTCTTCTTATGGGGAGGTGTGTGTCACGTGTATGGGATGAACAAATCAATGGTACAAGCACGAGCACACGCGACACACGCAGCTACAGAGGAAACCCCAGACATGGTCCGTCTCAGCTGTCATCCTGCAGATTAAAATGTTGGGGTTGACGGGTCAAGTCCGACATCACGAATAAACCACTTCCTGTCAGAGTTAATGTCATTCTGACTGGGCTTGATTTGCAAAGATTCACTCATCAGCAAACGTTTATTTACAAGAAATGGAAATATAATGATCCAGCATTAATTATCAGCTCTAAATAAATGTTTTGTATTAGTATTTACCATATACTGCTGTTATATCCGTAATGTTTAAAATATGTTACTTATGATTTATCCTTTAACAGCTGTATTACTCATGAAATAGTTTCTAGTTCTCAGGTCTCAGTTACCTGATTAAATATTAACTGTCTTTTTAAAAAAAAATTGTATACTATTTCTATATAAAGTAAACTTATTAGTAAAATGATACATCATAACTATGGTAACGCAGCGACATTTGCTGCCAACTAAACTACCAATCACTACTGATCATGTAATAAAAAAACAGCGTCAGCCCCTTTCTGTACTGTAATATTCAACACAAGCCCTCTTTGTGAGGCAGACTCCTTTATTTCTGTCTCCACAACTCCCCCCTCCCCCATCCCCCCACCAGGTCTCCGTACAAAGTGTGCTACGTCTGCAGCCCATAAACTACCGTCTGGATTCCCCTGTGTCCTCCCTCTCTGGCAGCTCCATTGATTCCCTCTCTCCTCTTCTGCTGAAAGATGCATGAGCGTTCTCAGAGAAGAGGCATCTTTTAAACTGCGCCAGTAGGAGGCAGGTTTTAGCCACATCCACAAGCTTTTTATGCAGTTTTTGAGTACAGTCCTTCCTTTTTTTTAAATGCACAGTGAAGAGACAAACTAAGCAGCATTATAGGAACTGCTGCCGGCACATGTGTGTCTTATCTCTTCAGTACTATCTATCTATATAAGACTACTTGATGAAATTGTCTTCTGTAGATATTGTCTGAAAAATCAAAAAATATCTGACCTTTTCTTTCCTGTTAAAGCTAAGAATAGAGGGTGCTGTATGTTGTGCAGGTTGTAAAGCTTTTGACTTTGGTGATCCGTTGACTTTTCCTTTAGCACCACCATAAGGTACACATTCGTGATTTTGAGTGAAATGTCATGAGATTTTGTACAGATGTTCATGTGTGAATGATTTATAGTTTAGGTGAATGTTTTATCTAATGACAAAATACTTGCAAATCTAATGAGATCAAGGTCAGGGTCACCTACAGAACTGGAGCTTCTATGGAGAAGCCCTGAGAAAGGAGGAGGATGAAGCCAAATGATCTACCAAAATTCTAAGCTGAAGGCAAGAAAAACAATTTCAACATTCTCATTTCTGTCCTGATTCGGCTTCCAGACTTTAAAACGAAATGTTTTCATTTCATTTTTAAGGTTTTTGTCTTATGCAGATAGCTTGATAAACAAAGAATTGGTGCGGCATGATATTGTGAGGTGTTTGAATGTATTTTCCTTCCATTGACGCAGTCAGACATTGAGGCCGCTACAAAGCCAAAGGAGAGCCTAATTGGGCGCAGAGAAGAAAGAAAAGCCTTCCTCTTTTTTAACACCAAAGAATGGTGGAGCACTTCAGGGCCAGCGTGATTGAATAGACTCCAGAGGGAATAGAAAAAGGGGGAGAGGTGGGGTAGAAAGTTTTCACGTGAGGAGGGGCGGTCATGCTCAGCCGCTCATTAACAAGCCGTCTGATTAAACCCCTCACTAATGACTTTGTCTCATTAATCAATAGTATCTGCTCTTTGAAAAGATCTGTACACACTGAATGGCACGCTCTCCTAGGCGCTGCATCGGGTTTATCCTGGTATATGGTAATTTATATGGTGTTTCCCTGCACACGCGTAGGCAGCTGCAGGTAATGGATGGAGTAAAGGGTCGATGGGCTGCAGCGCTCTATTCACACAGCTGAGGTGTGTTTGTGAAAAGGGAAGGGAGCCGGGCAAGTAGCGTCCATGAACTTAAAGCTTGAAAGTAACAGATGGACACAGAGTTATGGTGAGACATTGTACCTGCAAGGCTGTGAGCACAAAAGGTCGAGATAGGGTAAAAAAACAACCTTGAGATATCGAAATATGAAATGCAAAAAATGTATTCTGCTGGACCTGACGGTAAACTAATAACACACTGTGGTTATCACATCAATGATGCATTTCTTTGTTTGATGTTGATGTCTTTTGACGTGCGGCGTGTTATTGACAGGTCGGCTGTGGAGAAACAGCTGTTCTGTGACTTGAAGGGAGGCGTTATTTTCTAAATGGCCAACAAAAATGTCCGTCAGCCAGTCTTAAATGTAGCTGTAACTCTGTGGAAAGCAAACTAACGCTGACAGTATTGATTACCAGTTGAGGGAGTGTTAGGTCAATATAGTTAACACACCATTAAATACATTTAAACTAGTGACCAATTAGCCTCTAGAGCTGTGATACACCTCCTTGTAACTGTATTTGCTGAAGAGGACTTATACACGGTGACTAGTTTTAAATGGACAATTTATACATGTGTGCATTAAATATACACTGAAGCTGTTATATTTTCCCTTTGTATGGCTGGATGGTTGTCTACAGATGGTGAAGTAAAACCTTCCTCTTATATTCAAACCCCCCCACGCCTCGGTGGACTTGGACTCCCGAGTGGGCTGCCATTTGCACCGCACTCCACGGTCATATCTCCGCCAAATCATCCTGAAAGAGACGTGTTTGTTTTTCCTTCAGGTTTGAACTCTTTGCCGCACGTCTATGTACTGAATAAAATCATTGTCAGCCCAGTCTTATCCTGACCATTGGTTGCCAAGCAACCCTGCCTCCCCGAAGGCCGTTCCTCGAGCCTTTGTGCAGACGCACACGGGTGGTGCACGACTCAGGGAGGCTGAAAAGCACCGGCTTCTCCATCCAAAGTGCAAATGAGTCGCTCTGACACACTACACTTGTTGCTGACTCAGCTGTGGATTAATTACTCGCGGGCATTAGCACCTCACATCTCATTATGGGATGTAGCATCTGTGACGCATCACATTGCATATTAATGTGTAATCTAATTTTACATAACTGTAGCTTTAATAAATTAATATTACTACCATAATACCGTATGGAACAACATTTCAGTAGTATTATCATCAATCTAGTGGAGGAAGTGGGCCAACCTTGTCTTCTAAAATATATATTTGATATGCTACTGATTTCTTTTGACTGTTTTAATGGGAAACATGAGTGTTGTGTGATGTTTAGTGGCAATATCTTCTTAGGTTGAGTGCTCTGTATAGTTCAGAAAACAGAAACATTTTGGTTATGGTGAGGAAATAATTTGGGTTTTGGACAAATAATAATAAAGTAACCTTGTCCTGTCTTGTGCTTTAAATCTGGAGTTTTTAAATATTCACCCCATATTTCCCTAATTTAAACCTGCTAAAGATAATTATTTTAATCATGCTTGAGTTGCTATAAATGAAACAAATAAATATAATACATACTGCAGATTGGTTCAGTAACAGCAGTGTGAACAGACTTACCCGAATGTACAGAACTTTCTCCCCAACTCGGTAGCAGCCTTTAGGTTGCTTCTCGACAAGGAACCTGGTTGGACAGCTGCAGGGCGGATTTTCAATAATGTTTCTCACCTGGAACAGGTTAGGCAGAGAGAGGGCCAATCATATTGACCTGTTACATCCATAAGGTCAAACAAAATTACTTTTATTGGAAATCAAATACGTACAATGTCATCCAAAATGTTACTGGTGCCTGTGCTCCTCCGGCTTGTGGATTTGCCGGAGGAGCGAGCTGCTGCAGGTGGGGAGGTGATGGGAGGTGTAGCGGTGGGAGTGTGGTTGTTTACTGTGGTAGAGGAGACTTTGGAAGTGGATACCAGGGTTTGGCCTGGCGAGGATGCTGAAGCTGATGTGTTAGTGGTGCAGGATGAAGAGAACAAACACGTTTGTGTTGAGGCTGTGGTGGTGCAAGGGTTAGAGGCTGAGAGGGAGGACTGAGGAGGATATACACATGTTGGTACTGGGCTTGTTGTGGCTGATGGAAGATCAGAGGCGAGGGAGGCAGTGAGTGGTTCAGACAGACAGGTTGGGCTTGGAGTGAGGGGCGCAGGTGGGGGAGAAGGAGGAGGAGAGGGGGATAGGGGTAGGGATGATTGTGGTGGGGAATACAATGATATGGGAGGAAAAAAGGAGAGGGGCAGAGGGGATGATGGAGATAAGCACCCCGCCTCCTCCCTCTCGATCTCTCTCTCCAACTTCACCAGCCCTGGAGGCTCCACTCCGTACCTAAAGGAGAGGTTTCACAAATATAGCAGCAATCAACAGGATATATCAACACAACATCACAAAGTAGAGACCTCTTGAACAACAGGGGATACTTCTGCAATCACAAGGGGACACATGGAGAGACTGAAAGCGGAGTAGATCAACTCATTTGAAGAATGAACGGACCTACTAATTGATTTTTAAATATATTTAAATAGTCATCTGTAATTGAGCATGAGTTGCAATATAAAGGATGATTCAATATTTCAAATACATAATTTAAATAATTGAAGACGTGATATATATAGGTACCTAAAAGTAATGTATAACATTTTAAAATTGTTTGCTAAAAGTAATTGATATGTAATGGATGGCCAGTTGAAATAGAGGCTAAAGGGAGGTTGAAATGTCCAAAAATGTTTAAGCATTCAAAAGCCTTTTGTCTTTCTCAGCAGATGAAGGACACTTCCTTCATTATCACAACCATTGAAAACAAATTGATGAAGTGAAAATGTCAGTTCAGTTTCAGTTCAGTTGTGATTTCCTTTTTTTAGGAGCTGTACCACGAGTAGTTACCTGGCTGCAATCCTTCCCAGCTCCATCAGGCACAGGCACACCTCTCGGGGTTGTTTGTGGAGGACTTTACAGGAAGTACAAATAAAGAGGGTCGAGGGGTAGAAACATGAAATAGTCACTCATCTGAAAGGAAAGATGTTTCCGGTGATAAACGTGTGGCTGTGTCAAAAGATAACAGGAGCTGCAATCTTGAGAGGACACATTTCAGGTGGAGCTCTGTCTCTATTGTGCGTTTCAATCTTTGAAGCCCGAGCAGGAATGTCTGTGGATGTGGAGCTGAGGGCATGAGGGCATGAACGCTTCATCAACAAGTCCGCCTCTCAGGCCTCCAATCGGCTATTCATAAATCAAAAAGGGGCTCTGTGTACCAGATAAAGGCCACGCTAAAATGATTGGGTTGAGCATGCATTAAAGTAGCTACAACATGTGGGGCACAATCTCTAAAAGTCCACAACATTCAAAACACAACAAAAAGCTAGTAACGTAGTGATTTCACTGTCACTTCATTGGTATTTCATTTTCATTCACCTGTATTTGATATCCACCATTACCATCATCATGGCTGCAGCAAGAAAAGGAGACGAGAGAAAAGAAAAACAAGTAATCATCTGAGTCCTCATGTGTCACTGAGGCAGAACGGTGAAGCCTGTCAAAGTACAGTAAGTTCACTCTCCCCGTCACTCAATTAGCTAAGTGAAGTAGGTTAGTCTGCCTGCATGGGGTGGGGACTTATTGTTATTGGAGATTAACCATCACATTATCCTTCTCACGCATGTGCCGCCCTGCGTAGACATGCCCGAGTTAGACGTACATAAAGAGTTTGATAATAAAGAACCACGTTAGCCCGTGAACTACATTTTCTCATCGAGAGCATCATACACTGGAGGTCTGAGCATATAAAACGTATAATCATCACATTGACTCTGTCACATTGAATTTGTAATTTAAATAATCTAAAGTAAAGTGTTCGTAAATCACCAAAAATATCACTATATCAGAAAGTAAACAACTGCAAAGAAATAATATATTTGCAGGTTCAAGCAAAGGAAAATAAATGTCATGACAGAGGGTCTGAGGTGGAAAAAAGAGAAGACAAGAAACACAAAAGGACTTGAAAGATTGAGTAGGAAATAAAAAGGGCACTGTGTTCACACTCATCATAAGATTAACTAAAGGAACATCCCTTGTGACTTCTTATTATTTTTACCCCAGTGAGGTGAAACTCAAAGTCTAAAGATTTTAGTCTAATTAACATCATACTGAGTGCTGCATGACTTGATTCACTTCAGAGCTCTTTAACTCCGTAATGTTAGCCTCAATCACCGGTCTTAACTCACCCAAATCCTCTGACTCAAAAAGGTAAGCTTCATCAACGCCGATCTTTCGACACCAGTAGAGGAAGTTAGCGGTGTTGTCTCGGGCGAAGAATGATCCAGAAGACGCATCAGCTCGCCAGTGGATCACTCTTCTTACTGAAGGCTGAACACACACACAGGAAGTGAGTATGCAGTAGAAACGTGTTTACTGCAGTAACACACAAATGGATTAACATGTTTTTTGTGGGCAATGTTGTGAATGTGTGTGCATGTTTGCATGTATGGGTGTGTGTATGTGTGTGTGTGTGTGTGTTGTTGCAGCACCTTGCCGTTGTTGGGGTGAATCATCTTGTCCTGGAGCAGCTGTGCGAGCTGACAGAGTACAACGCCGTTGTCCAAGCTTTCCATCAGACTGTCTGCTGTGAGGTCTCCACCTGACACACACACACACACACACACACACACACACACACACACACACACTGAGTCATGTGCAGTAACAGTAAGGTTGTTATAACTCAAACCTCCTCCTTTTTCTTTTTGCCAACTTTCACAGAAAAATATTTTCAAATGAGTAATTCAAACAACATTTCACACAGCATATTTATTCAAATGCATAAAAACAATGACAAATATTCATTAAAGTAACACCTCTGATACACTAAATCCAGCTCAAAAAAGGGAAAGAACAGACAATTGAAACAAAAGGTTAATATACAGCATTTTCTGCAGAAAGAGACAAAACTGTCCATAACAGTTTTCAGTAAGAAGGGTCTTCTAAAGGTGAGAACAGAACTGAAAGATGTAAACAATAAATGAAGAAAAAATAACATGAAGCCCATAACATTAGCAATTTGTAGAAATATGTTCATCTCCTACAGTTACACATGATATAATCTACTATTGCAGTTCTCACATATCCGTTACAATACTATCCTGTTGCATAGAACACCTTGATATCAAGAGGAAGACAACGTTGTAAACTGTTTAAATCTTTCTCTGATTTAGGGATTTACAAAATACCAAATATAGCAATAATATATAGAAAAGCACTTTACTGATTATGAACCGATATAACTCTTTGGCCCACATGCTTTTTTGTATGGCATGAGTCAGAAACTCATCCTGTTGGAGTCTTGTCACCTTCCAGACCTTCCAACAGGTTGTGGCATGTGTGGACCCTTTATGTTTCCCCCCACAATGCAGTAAAGTGGTGAGAAACATCCCTTACCCTCGAGTCACAGCCATAGTTCCACTCATGGAGAGGTATTTCAAGGATTTGGGGTAATAAGTAGGTTAATGTACCTTGGTCGTTTAATGTGACTTTTTTCACTTATTCCTGAAAATGAAAGCCTGTCAAGAGTTTTTCATCTGTAGATATCTGCTGGGAGGAATTAAATTCTTCAATTGGTAATATTTCCCCTTCAGCTAATGTCCAGATAGTGTAGTTAACATGAGTTTTGTAGGAAGATCAATGGAGGAAAAGTGTCTCACCCATCATGGTGGTGAGCCAGAAGGCCAGGTCTTCTTTCATGGGCAGCAGGCTGGCGTCGTGGCGGTAAGGCAGCCACTGGTTGAACTCCTGAGGACTGGCGAGGCCGGGCCCAGAGGGTCGGAACTTTTGTCCAGAACAATTCATCCCCAACCCGGTCAGGTGCCTCGGGCTCTGAGGACTGTCATGGATGGTGTTCATTGCTTCCACTTCACTGTCCATCCTTCAGCTCTGATCGCTCTTTGACAGACCCTGGTGGATCAAAGAACAGATGCTCGTGAGCTTTGGATTTCGACATTTTGCCTAAACTGAGTATGGTCTTATTTACAGTTTAAGTTATCTACGTTTTGGTTACAATTCGGAGGGTTTGGTTTTAGATTTAGCTCCAAATCAAGAAGTGAACTTGACAGAGCTGTACTCTGCCACCAATAAGACTTATTCATTTCACTGGGTTTCTTGAGTCTCTTTGGTGACTTTACCAAGACTAGGGTTAAACTACTGCCATGACTGGGACATTATGCCAGTTTGACTACACTTTACAGTTTCAAGGCACATCACATTAGAAATAAGAGCGTGCAAATCAGCTAATACAAGTCGGAGCAAGTGAAACAAATGCATTGCAATTAAGTTTTTTAGTAAATATCCTAATACTGTGAACATGTAACCTGAACCAATGAGCCACCTCAAAAGTGAATAGGCACTGTAATCATTGTATTGTCTGTAGAGAGATTCCTTCCTCAGAGGTAAGCTACTGTATAAGGGAAATAATGCACAGTCCTCTTTTCATGCAGAAATATAAAGCTTCAGCAGTATGAGGTCAGACCATATTAAGCCGGTGTTTTCCAAAATGTCCTCTTTCTGACAGTTTTGATTGCAATTCTCAGAGGAAAGCAAAAAATAATTAGAACGTAATGGTTTTTGAGAGTAATAATGGTTGGTTATTTCCAGTGAAAACCACAGAGCTGTCTCACACATGTACATGAGTAGCACAACATGTTGAAACAAATGTTACACACTGTGATCCATGCACATACCTTGCACTCACAGCCACACAATACACACAGTCATTAATCAAAGGGATTAAACTGACTGACTGCAGGTTTAATAAGATGTACAACTACAGCCCCGAGACGTCTCCTGGTGCCGCTATATGGCTCATTTATCCTGTTCCCAGAGCAGCCTCCGTCATAAAGCTCAGCCCCATGCAGAGACATGCTCTGACTGCCAGTAATACTCGCTGCTAATCAGCTGGAATAAAGACAACAGCACATGCAGTGGGTCACTGGGGCTGCTGAGGAATATACAGTAGAGACAGAGGTTCGCTTTGTGCCAGATGACTGACCTTAAAGGTTCCTTGTAAAGTAACACTGAAAACAGGCCCCTGTTAAAACAATGCCAAGAGCTGCGATGGTGAGGATGCGTTGTTTAAGGCACTGTGAGACATAAAATATGACCTGGGAAGTCCAGTTTGAGTAACAGATCTGGATTTTTAGGCCTCTCAGATGCCAAAACACAGAGGATGCACAGAAGTTTATAACACTGTGAGTCTTTATGGTAAGTTGCCATAAACATTTTGTTGTGCTGATTACTTAAGCACAGATGTGCTTTGAACTAAATGCTAACATAAATAACAACACTAATATGCTGCTGTTTGTTCTTATCCATATTTAGTGTGAGTGTAAGCATGCTAACATGAACTACTTAGCGCCAGCCAAATGTACAACTCAGGGTGATGAGAGTGTAATCAGTTGTGCAGGTCATTAAGCAACGTTTTGGGACAAATTGACAGCATTAAATGAAATGTGAATAAATCACCAGAGGGATTACAGTTCATCTTGAAGGGAACAAGTATTTCTGAAACAAAATCTCATGTAATGTGTATATATATATACATATATATATGATATATGTATATATATATATCAAATATCAGAGACTCATGGTGACGCAAGAGAAAAAGTCACCAAAGTCATTACAATCCATTGCATGGGGACCATGAATGTCTGGAGAACCTTTCATGGCAATCCATCCACAAGTTGTTGAGATATTCCAGCCTGGACCAAAGAGGTGAATTGACCGACTGAGGGACAGAGCCGCTAGCATGTCTTAAAGACGTTATCTTTGGTAGAATATAAGCACAACTGGAGGGCAGATGTTTGGGACACAGCATCACAGCTGGCTTCCATCGCTCATTTATCTGAGTACCACCTGCGTTTGGCACTGTGTCAGTAGCTCACTGTTGCAGATCGTCATTACAAGTTCAACTCTGTCGTAATGTAGCGGGGCAATGACGTGCATGCAGTAATGTATGTCAAGTTACTTCTGGGCTCAGCTTGTGTGAGGTAAATGTGAATATGTTGTGGACACAGAGTTCTGACTGGATGTAGTGAAAAGGGTCTATTGTAAACACATCATGCAGACGTGGGACAGAGACAAGGTGTAATGTAGAGGCGGCTGCCTCCCAAGTTTGAGGCTGGTTTACAGGTTGACCAGCAGGGCATGAGAGCGTCTGCCTCTAACAAAACATCCAGGTGCAATATTCACACCTCTGCTACAGAATGGCTCTGTAGGGAAGGGAAGGCAAAGGTCAGCCACTGGCCTAGCTCTCAGACACTAGCAGCCTTTATGCTCCAGCAGAGCTGAGGGTCCATGTCTGTAAGCGCACCACACATACACACTGGTGCAAAACACACACAGGCCCATGCATGTAAACGTTTTTCTATTCCACCTCATTTACTTTGCACAACCTTTACGTAATATTTTCTTCAGTGGTATTTCACAGCCTTTAATTGTGTTTCTGTAATCAAACGAAACATCTTCGCAGTCAAACCAGCAGTTAGGGGGAAACCGCTAAAATTACACGGCAGCCAACGAGAAAAATGTGTGCAAAATTATGGATCTGAGCTAAAGCACCAGCTTAAATACCTGAACGTGTACATTCTGTTCGTATGTAAGATGACACAGTGATTGATGATTCAGTTGCATGTGGCCTTCAGCAAACACTGCAGTCTCCAGAGTATGAAACAAAAGCTCATCTTGTTGTCTGGTAAACAACTAACTTCACAACTAGTTCACACAATTCAGTTTCCTTACATGACAGGTGCAACTCTCATGTTTACGCTAGTGAAGCAACACATCTGTAACTGAAAATAATCATCTCTTCAGTCAGGAACATACAATCACTGTTTTCACAAACATATTTCAGTGAAAATGCTATCACTGCATCACCCGCAGGCATGTGCATGCTGCTTCTGTCTTCAAAGCCAAACTATTCATAAAACATTATTAAAACTTCAAGCTGTAGCTTTCTCCATCAGCTTTGACTTAATGTTCTGGTGTCCCCTGTGTCAGTTTGTAGGAATGTAACAGCTTAAAATAGCTAATGTAAAACTAGTAGATGAATACAAGGTATTGAATAGATACAACCGCAAAGTTGAGGCATAGGTTTCAGCTATAGTGGTGCTCTCACCCCGTGGCTTTCCTTCAGCTGCTTCCAGACTAAATAAACCTCATGTCAACACAGGATGGAAAGGTCTGTTGCCTGCTGCACCCTGAGCAGTGGAGACTTATTGTACTCCAGCTCAAGTAAAACACAATAAAATACAATTCTGGCACCAAAAAAAGTATTTCTGATTGACTGTTTTAGTGTGTGGAAAATTAAATAAACAATGATCTCTTCTGAACAGTCGGTTCATTGAGGGAGTTCTGACTTTTTTTTTGCTACCGAGACCACGTTCAGACATCACGAGCATGTTGGAGGAGTCATTTCTGTGTTGATGGACTGAGCACTGAAGTGATAACTCATTTTTAAAACTCACATTCAAACACATGTTCTCTTCTGACTACATGGCCATTTTATTTTTTATACAGCTTATTCTAGAAAATGTGAACTGCAAACTAAAGATTAAAAAAACATTCAGTGCACTTTAAAGTGTCTAGTTGACACATTAAAGTACACAAAAACAACAAGAACTAACTTTTTGTGACCGTTTTTTTTAAAATAATTTTAAACCAAGTATATTTAAATATGAAACGGCTGTGTTATCCACACATAAAGACATTTGACATTATAGGCTTATTAGAGCTACTGACCTACTTTCAAACACTATTATTCATCATTAGTGCGGGAGATAGTTCATCATCGTTTTTACCATCATCATCGGTACAATCTTTAACATGTGCAACAATAACAACAATACTTTCTCAACTGTTAAACAACTATACTATATTGAAATATACTTACAAATCGCTAAAAGTAAGAGCAGGAATCTTCAGAAGGTTTCCTCTTTCGTAAAAGTTTCCTCACAGTACCTCGTCCGCCGCAGTTTTCCTCTCACACACGTGCACACATCACTTTCAGCCAGATGTTCACCTCCCTCAGGTTCGCCACATGTAAGCAGCTCCACCGTAACAAGGTGGAGGCTGACGTCACTCCTCACTCGCTGCTGCGCGCGTCTGCAAGTGCGTGGTGTCACGTTGCGCTGGACATGGCTTGGTTTGTAGAAAATCCCACTTTATACCACGTATTATAAGCAACGTATGAATCTGTTTCAAGTAAAACTAATTATAAAAAAACACGTCAATATGTGTTCCAAGTTGATGTTTATTAGTATGTTTTTTTGCTGATGTCTGACGACAGCTAACAGGAAGTAAACTGGATTTCCGTTGCAACGTAGTTCCAATTAAGCGGTGCATAGGAACTTGATGAAAGTTACAAAATGTCTCAAAATCTGCAAAGTAACTATAGTTATCTGTGCAATAACAATAGAATGTCCCCTGAAATGGAGTATATGTGAAAAGTCAAAATAATACTGGGAACTATACTCAGAGTGAACAGAGATATTATTAACAACAATATAGTATAAATACTATATAGAATATAACAGTATTCATAGACAATTGTGTGATACTGTTTGAGACAATTTGCTATTTTGAAGGAGGCTGAATCTTGTCAAACCGACCACAGATTTGAAGCCAAAACAACTATCTTCTTAACTAAAACTTGACTTAACAGTATTTTGAACCTTTCAACTTTCAGTTGCATTTTTTCTCCTCCATCATTGTTACCTGTTGCTGGTGTGAAATGCATTCTGGGATATTTGGCTGTCCCAAATACGGACAAGTCACCTCTGATGCATCCCCGGTAAAATGGGCGGAGCAAGCCATATTACATTACATTTAGCTGACGCTTTTATCCAAAGCGACTTACATGCTATACAGTAGACCGTAGACACAGCAACGGTGAACAATGAGGGTTAAGTGTCTTGCTCAAGGACACAACGACGCAGACTGCCGGAGCCGGGGATCGAACCACCGACCCTCTGATTGAAAGACCGACTTGCTAACCACTGAGCCACAGTCGCCCCATATCCGGCCGTTTGGACCGTGATTGGCAAGATGCAGACTTTTGAATTTAATCAGCACTTGGGCTGAAACGTACGTTTCATAAGTCCACGAGACCACAAGTACAGACAAGAAGGCATATCGAGAAACGGCCGTGGTCTCCACCCTTCACTTCAGGCCTCGGATCTTCCACATCCTGAAGATACTGGCAGTGGGATGAAGAAGACGTTTCAGATTGAGACTGACAGCCAGTTTGCTGCAGGATTGTAAAACCTTTACATCTGGCAGGACTTATAAAGCGCCAGACAGTCTTCCCTTGCGTCTGGAGGGCTTGGCAATAGGTAGCATCCTGTATCAGAGCTTTCGCTTTATCTGAATTGTCTCTCCTGATTGAAACAAAAAAACACGTTGCTGTTGCAAGACAAAGGATTCAGGGTTTGAGAAAAAGGTTTCTTAACAACAAGTGTTTTCACCAGGAGTATGCAGGCTACATGATCGGGCTCATCAGCAAGGCCTACGCAGAGCAAGTACCCCAGCAACAACTGCATTGTGGGAAAGGGAAGGTGTGGTACAGCCCTCACCATGGTGTCCACCATCCAAGGAAGGGATTCCTTCATGTTCGACTGTGGGGCCAAATTTCAAAGAGCATCATTGAACAGCGAACTCCTGCAGGGTCCTAACCTTACAAGCTCACTTCTTGGAGGTCGTACTCGCTTCAGAAAGGAACTTGTGAAGATGGCTCAGGAGGAAAGAGATTGTCTCAGTTTTCTATTTTGGTCAGATGGACATGTCTCCAAGGACCGTGTGGGGTATAGAATGACTCTACACCTGTTCGGTGCTGTGTCATCGCCTATTTGTGAAAGCTATTAAGCAAAACTGCAGATGAAAATCAGTCTGAGTGTCACAATCTGCTTATCTGCTGAAGGAGAAGATATCCGTATGATAAGGTATCTCATTGCTCGGTGTCGGAAGGGGCACTTCAACTTGGAGAAATGGATGAGCAGCAGTCAGGTTGTTTTGCAAGCCAGAGGATCAAAGGGCAAGTGACTTAAAGGAGTTGGCTTTGGACCGATACAAGCTCCCAGTGGAAAGAGCTCTGGGTCTGCAGTGGTGTGTGGAGACTGACTTTCAGATTCAAGATGGAGTTAAACAGTCTCTCACCAGACGTAGTATGCCGTCAGTTACCAGCTCAGTGTAAGCGGGCCAGCAACCCCGATCATCTGGATGACCTCCATGAGTGGATACTGTCTGCAGAAGTGATCGGGCTGCCCACACCTCCAACACTCCTGTCCTGACGCCTGAGGAGCCCCCTGTGGTTTGGAAACAGTGCCTGTTGCAGCTGGAACCTGGAAATGGGTGTAAACAGATGGAGAGTAAGGGTGGGGTTGAAATGGGTGGTGCTGTTGAGGGGTGCTGGAACGAGACTGGAGTGAATAACATTCTGTGGGGATCCAGAGTCAGACGGGCCGGCGCTGGTGTCAAATGAAATGTCTGGTTGTGAACACAGCCACCAGGCTGGCTCCTCCCCTAATCAGTGTCAGCATGTAAAAGGCACCTGTTGGCAAGGCCTCATTATATTTTTGACCCTGTTCTGAACCTGTGGTGGCTCATAGTGGGTTTTGTGTTTCAAATGGTTCTTCCTTGTCCTGCTGTGTGAGTTACTACTTATGTTGGCCCATATATGAGGTGGTTCACCTGCTGCTGCTCTGTCTGCTGCATTGCCTCTGTTTTGCTTTTGTTTAGCTTCTTTTTTTAAATGTTTCGGCTGTTTATTTGTCTTGATTTTTACAAAACAGTTGTCTGTCTAATATCAGTAACGCACATATGTTCCATAAAGTTATGATGTTGAAATAACTCATGATTGTAACATCTCTGAAATCGCTCTGACGGGGAGGGGATGTAGCGTCATGCATCGTTGCCTGCCACGGGGCCATTGTTGACCATTACCATCGGATGGAGCCAAAGAAAGACATTTTCAAATCTTGCACATGGTGGCTTTCAATGTGAGGATCTGCAGACTGTTATATTTATAGTTTCTATGCCACTTAGCTTACACAAATAGGTTGCATACTCTCTGCACAAGCCCCAGTGGCATTCTCAACTGAAATTAATTGTACCACTATTGCACAGCTGGTTTTGCAGAGATGATTTATGCGGAGTCATACAACACATTAGTTTTCTTTCAGATTTAGAAATAGACAAATATGAGATTGTTTCGGACATATATCTTCAAATATGAGTATTTGTACTTAAACAGGCTACATTCCTTCCAAATAGTGAGCAACGCACTTTCAAATGTTGTTACAATATTGTATTGAGATAAAATGGCTCACTATCAGTATTGAACAATTATATATCTTGAGCTATTTCTTGCTCATTAACATTTTGATTACTAAATTATACTTCATCAAAAGGACAGTTTTTTTCTTTTTTAATAGCAGAAGAAAGCATTACTGTGTGTGTGTGTGTGTGTGTGTGTGTGTGTGTGTGTGTGTGTGTGTGTGTGTGCGTGTGTGTGTGTGTGTGGTCCCATGTGTGGCAGCTCTCTCTCCAGGGAGTACGCCTTCGTGTCACTACATGTATCAGAACCGCCCCTCTTCATCCATCAGTACACTTCACTGCTGCCCTCATGCTTATAGGGACTGGTTAGCATTCATCTGACCTATGCTATTGTGCATATTAATGTTTGTGTGTGTGTGTGTGTGTGTGTGTGTGTGTGTGTGTGTGTGTGTGTGTGTGTGTGTGTGTGTGTGTGTGTGTGTGCATTAGTTTTGCTTCATGATGCATATAAAATTAGATGGTATCAAAACATTTTCTAATTTTTGGACTCCGCCTCCCAAAAGATACAAAACACAAATGAGCCATTTGAGTGTGTTGTGGCTGTATAGAAGCTTCTGAAACAGTGAGTGCTGAACTGAGTGAATCACATCCTGTCTCTGTTTTAGAGACAAAGTGCCTTTGAGCATGTATGGTATAGCGGACATACTGATGATGTTTTAAAGACCCGTTAAACCAATTTAATAATGACTCACCCACAGAGTTAATAAATAGTCGCTCAGCATCTGGAGCACAGCCTGAACTATAAAAGGAAACCAGACAACACAGTCCCAGTTTACACAGTTCATGCATATTATTTTGCGAGGCTGTAATATAAATATTTTTAATAGCATAGTAAATTGTTGTAGCAAAAGCTTAATAGAACTTGTTTCTCTGTGATTTTGATATCCAAAATATATTTAAAACACAGCACTCATCTTGAAAATAGTCCCCAACCTACACAAACTAGGCACTCGAAGAACGCAGACCTCTCTCAAGGCCAATCGGCTACAAAATGTTATGGTTTCTTCTTATGGACCCATGCTACACTCTTCCCCCAAGGAAAAGAAAAGTCGGGCCAGTAGCTTTTCCATTATTCTGCTGACAAACAAATAAACCAAACCAAACCAAAACTGTTATCTCCTTGACAGTGGTGACTCCTGTTTGACTAATGGTTGCAAAATGCTACAGGGCACGTTTGACATTTTGGAAAATATGCTTATTTAAGTGAAATGTTTGTTGTACCTTGAGACAGAACCAGGCTGTCTCCATTCATTTAGCTATAAGCTGATCAGCTGCTGGCTGTAGCTTCATATTGAACGCACAGATGTGAGGGTGACATCAATCTCCTTATCCTCTCAGAAGGAAAGTGATTAAGTGTACTTAACAAAATGTCAAATATCTTTGGGTTGTGTGTTTTAAAGCCCTTCATGTTGCTCAACACCACATTTGTATTTTCAATGAAAACCAATCTTATAGCTCAGCTTGTTAAAAACATGCTGACATGAGTTCTATGTATTTAAACAGGATGTCTGTCTGGCAGTGAGAAAATGATTAAATTAAAACAATGTCTCAGTTACACAATGTGCATCAGCACACACATGACAGATGGCATCTCAGGTTGCCAAGACAACTGAACCCTAATCCGCCTCCTTCTTATCCCCTCTGCAATGGCGGGGGTGGTGGTGTTGTTGGGGGTCGATAATTCCGCACAGGGCACCATGTGCTGCGTACCACTCAAATTGGTCCCCTGGGTCAAGAGGACCCGAGGCCCATCAGATGGGGACACACTTATTAGAGACGCACAAGTGTTTTATCATTCTGTCAGATTAAAGCAGATCTCATTGTAAATTGGAATGAGATGCGTTCATGTAATTGATTATTTATTTTCTTGTGGTGCTGTTTGACAGATATGTGCATGCATCAATTTTTATGTGCAGGTTTCATATTCTTTGTTGATGCTTCCTAGAGAGAAAGTGTAAGACTGTGAACCTAAAGCACACGTTTTCACACATTGACAGTTCTTCAAGTTGACTTTCAGCTCAAATGTAAACATTTTAGAGAATTTATCATAATACTAATATTTATATTTAAGGTAGAATTTCACCAGTTTTACAAAGATTGGGTTACTAATCATTGAGGACTACCCAGCCAGTGAAAACAGCTGTATGAAAACATCTGTAGCAGTGGATGAATAGTCTCCAGAGTAATTTAAGCACATTCTTAGAGATGTCAAGTTTATAAGAGACTCCCTTTGTTACCAATGAAGGGTATGAAGTTTAATAGAGATGTGGGCTTTTACATTGCAAAGTGTGAAACAAAAAAAGAGGCTATTGGTTCCATTATGAATAATTTAAGATTGAGTAATTTTGGAGCTTGACTTTTACGAGGGCCTAAAATTGCGAGGCTATAGAGAAATGCATTTTAAATGCATTCAAAGCCGCAAAGTGAGTTCCTTGAACTGTCTCTGTATCTTATCAAATATTCTCCCATCGTCATATTATGATGTACTGTGAGGAAATACTCCACTCTGCCTCTCTTCATCTCAAAGGAATTTGTTATGATGTATATAATGTCATCACGTCTTAATTACCACTGATTATCCCTACAGAGCATCAGAAACCTTTCTCTCTGTCAGCCTGTCGGTGGGTGTGTGGCTGTGAGGCATTCATATAAATGACTAATAAATAATATGTCAGCCAGTCGTGCACATGACAAATGCATACTGGTTACCTCGACTCAGGCTGGCAGGCCAGGGGGTCAGTAGCTGCAGGGCAGACCTTTACTTTAATTAAACTACCTGTCACACTGAGCGTCTGGATGGGGAGCCAGTATGGAATCAAGGCCCGGAAATGCTGTACTTTACCTTCAAGTCTACAGCAGCAATGTGGGAATAAATGCACCTCCGAACTGATTTATTTATGCAAATGTTATTCATTTTTGTCAGTTCTCTACACTACATACAACACAACAACGTGCAATATCCAGATAAAGCAGAATGGTTTGTAGGGAGTGTTCAGAAATGGCCACCAGAGGGCAGCATGGCAACTCAATCAAAAGACTCGATTAAAAAAGGAAAAAGGGAGCCATCTTTACTTTTAATGGAGTGGGATGCTTCCATTGTGTAGTGGTTTCATGAATGTTCTTTTAAGTTTTCACGAAAGAAAAAGAGGAAGAAAGAAAAATTGATTCATCCTAAAACTGCAAATAGCAAATGAAGAGAACCAAAGAGGGAATACCTGCATTTAAAAGTGCATTTCAGTACCTGTATGCCCATGCAGCTCCATGGTTACTCAACAAAAGCGGCATGCACTCTAAAATCTTCGGGGCGAGGGCTCGGCTCCACGGCTGCTGCCCGGCTGTCATCCGTCTCTCTGTCACTGCGATTCCAATCACCGGGATTTTAACAAGATTACTGGGAGCGAGTGGAAGCAATGGAGTAGCAGTGTAATGTAATTATCAGGTGATGGAGTGCCTGAAACAGCTGTATTATCACCGGCCAGTCGCTTAACCCCTGTCAACACGTGAAGGATCACACCCTCACCCCTTTTGTGGTTATGAACAAAGGTTTTTTTTCATTGTGGGTTCATTTTTTCATTTATTTGCAACACGAACAGCAGGAGGATGACGGCTGAAAGTCTGTTTTTGTGTCTATATCTTTGTGTGAAAAAAAGATTATGCAAAAACAAGAAATATTAATGTAGTGCACTTTGGAGAAAACCTGAACACATATGCACCGGTATGCACACTCATTTTTTCAGCATCAAACTCATGGAACAAGACTGTGTGGGGTTGCTTCTGTCTAACGCCCGCGAGTGTGACGCGCCTGAACTCGTGCTCCACACATTTCTCTCTTTTGCCACTTCCTTTTTACACAAGTATCCTAGTCTCCATAGCAACTCATCTCAGTTTTAGAAACGTGGACAAAAGACACAGTGGGAGAAAAAAAGAAAAAAAAAAATAGGCAAGGACATACACAAATACATGTTGACGCACGTTAAGCAACAGAACATGCACACAACTGCACACGCAGATGCTGAGGCACACACATATTACTACCACACCTTTCACCACTGAGAAAGGATTAAACACACAGGGATAATGTTTTATATTGGAGGTTTCATTGAACGTTATGATTTTAATAATTTGATTTCCTTTGTCACGGATGAACATCACAGAGCCGCTCCAGCCTGAAAACCCCTTGATGAAAGGTCTGCTTCTGAATACATCTGTCATCAATGCAACTAAGACCTCTTCCCTTTCGGTCTAAGGATCTGTTTAGCAGGTATACCTGCAGACAGTGATGGGGAAAGTATTGAGATCATTTACTCCACCGATTCAGCAATGCATTAGACATCTGTGAGTCTGAAAAACATTGATGCAGCACAGCAAGATATATTGTCTTTTTTATTCCGTGCAATCTTCTTCTTCTTCATGCTCGAAGCGGCTAATGTAGCCTCGAGCTGCCGGCCTCAAGCACAGTGAGTGGGTCAGAGGTCTGATAAGCTCCCTTCTTTCTAACAACTAACTTAATTTGACAACTTGTAGTCTTCAGACCCAAATGACGCTGACTCAAGTGACATCACTTTATCAGAATTTGCGCAGTATACTGTGAATACAGACTGTGATGTGTGGAGTCTGTTGTCTGTAAGAGGAGACACCAAATGCAGAATCACTTCATACCAAGTAAAAGCCATATGGTTACTTCAGTAAAAGTCTAGAAGTACTGGCAACAACACAATACAATGTACTTAAAGTATCAACAAGAATGCAATTATGCAGAATGCGTCCTGTCAGTGTTATGATTGGATCATTATTGCTCACCTAGGGAGTCTGTGTGTGTCTGTCATCATGGCAACATGTGGTTCTGGACAGAAGAAGAAGACAAGAAGGCAAGATTATAGTGCGTTAAACCATTTGTTCCACGTTGACTCACTTCATGTAAGAGCTAATCAGGGGGGCTTCAGGTACATTGTTCCCCTCCAGTGTGGAAGTTGAAGTTGATTGCTCATTGTATCTGCTTTATAAACTGTTGGGTAGACCACCCACGGCTTTAAATTTGTATAAAATTCCCATTGAAATGAGTCCAGAAGAACATAAAATGTAAATACTCAAGTAAAGTTCCATAAAGCTGTACAGTGATCGAGTAAATCTACCTGCATGGTTACTGTCTGCTAGCAGACAGTTGTTGTGCTTCACTGACTTGTTAAAGGCCCTGAAACAAAGACCTTGCATGTGTTTACGTTTGCTTGTGTGCATGTGTGCGTGTGTGTGTGTGTTTAAAACTCTCCATTCGAGCAGAAGGGAGAAAGACTGACAGATGGACAGACAGAGCGAGGGAATGAAGAAAAACCTTGGCCCTCTACGGAGCAGTTGATTGACAGATTCACCGTGTGTGTACACGTTTCTTGTGTAGCGGCGGTCAGGGCGGTGTGAAGGGAACACCATTAGAATCAGCTTGTTTGTTAAGTCAGGAGGGCAGGTGCGGAGCAGAGTTTGAATATAAGCTGTGTTTGATACGTCGATCACGGCAGCTCACTGGTTTGAGTGGATATACAGTGTTTTAGAGGTTACAGCGTTGTGTCAGTAGAAGAGAAAAATAACTTTTCAGAGATGGACAGCAGCAGATCGGTGTGTGACTCATCCCATATACCATTCAGTTGTAGCATCTCTGCAGTGTCTGAGTCACCATGCAGCAGTGACAGAGGGAGGAAGAGGGAGGGAGAGAGAGCAAAAGGAAAGAGCAGATAACAAAGGAAGCTAATATGAAAGAAAGATCATGGCATCATCTTATCCTTTTCATCTGACTCTTTTCTGTAGCCTTCACTTAGCTTACTTCAATCTGTCAGAGGGATATTGTCTCAATCTAGAGCTCACAAGAGGTGCAGCTTGGTGATTGTTTTAAAATCTAACAGACTTATCTGGCTGAATACTGCCAATTCTCTAACAGTCAATACTATCTGACTTTGAGAAGTGTGACCATTTAGCGTTTCTTAGAAATATTTACCGAGGTCGGAAAATATTTCTGATTGTATTGGAGAAAATGAGACAAATAGGGTGTAGGACACAGTTGAGTGCAATGCCAATAATGTAAAGGAAAACAAATAAACTGGATTTATTGTTTACTTTTGCAGTACTTTACCACACTCAATAATACACACAGTCCAAAATAACAATACCATATAGACGTCTTGGTAATTTGACCACTTGATGATATAAAACTAATGGGAGTTGTAGTTAGCGCTCTTTTTTCACGTTGAGCTTTCAAGCTGGACCTTTTTCTTTCCTCTCTGCAAAGCAAATGTCAGAGACAGTGTGTCCTGTGTGTTTTATGCTATTTGTTTATTGTCTGTCCACTCTCACACACACTCATCCCAAGGTGTCTCCTCTCGTGGGCTCGGCTCTTAAAGGCACCACGAATCAATATTTTATTACTGCAATGACACAAAACAAAATCTATTAGCTCAACGCAAACATTAAGTTCTCGTTAAAAATGGCTGAAGAAAGACACTAACAAAGGGTTAAATGAGTGACTGCTTGGATTCAGCCTCATTTTCTTTTTCAATTGAGGACCTGTAGTGTGTGGTTGCTGTGGATGGGGAGTAATTGCTTGCAATTGCAGAGCAATTTTCAACCCTAATGGGTAAATTGCAAGGAGTAAAAAAGGGGTTGTTGTTGTGCCATTCACACTGTCGAATTACGACAAGAGGTTTAACATGAGATGATAAAAGGACTGTTTTTAAGATTGTTTAACACGATTGTTTTTTGTCAGGGTTGCTTTTATCTAACACAAGTGAAAGTTGTCGAAGATTGATTCATCTTGTTCAGCTCTGGCAGTGAGGAGTGTGTGTTGAGCCGGCGCTCTAAGCGCAGAACAAAGGGGCAGACGGTGATAGCATCGTCCTCCGCTTTGAGACCTCTATCTGATCTGTCACATCACTGTACCTAATGAAATCAGATGGACACGTATTGTCCATCAAATCAATGAAGCATCAAAGGTGTGTTTGTGAGCATACACGTTTTAGGCCCCTCTATAGTCTGAGGAGATTGTTTTGGTTTTCCTTATTTCATGATTAGAAAGCAACACAAACGCAATAACAAAAGGTGAATGTAAGGATAACTGGAATGTATTCTAAATGCTCATATAACACAACATTGCTTGCACCGAGTTGGACTTATTACTATTAAATGTTTCCTCCAGTTCCATTAGACATGGAAGCCCTCCCCCCATCTCTCACTTTTTAATGAGATTTGGAGAGTGTGTGTCACCCCACTGTGAAGCCATCAGGGACAGGGAAGAGGACAAAAGGAGGCCTGATGCTTGGGTTAGGGAAATACCCCCCTCCTAACTGAACACACACACACACATACACACACACACACACACGCACACACGCACACACACACACACACACACACACACACACACACACACACACACACACACACACACTGCTAGCTCCCATCTGGTGATGGGCTTAAAGAGGCAAGCTTGAATAAGGAGCTATTGGCATACACACATGCATGTTCATGCTCTCACACACTCTCACACACACACACACACACACACACACACACACACACACACACACACACACACACACACACACACACACACACACACACACACACGCACACACACACGCACACACACGCACACACACACACACACACACACACACACACACTTCAATCCAGGTGCCTTAGCTGCATTAAATGCCCCCCTCTCCTTCCTCTTCCTAATGTTCTTCATCTATCTAGCATCGACTTGTGCTGCAAAACTCTGCTTTATGGTTTTTGTCTTCATCCAAATATCTATCTATCAAAGCGCAACAGGGAGACATTTTTGCATTTTTTTTTTAAATTCAAGAAATTAGTCTCTATTTGAAATCCTGAAATACATGAAAAGGTCAATTTTGAAATATTTTCTTTGAGCGAGTGAGTGTACTTCCCTGCACCCCTCCCCAGATATCAAATTAATGTTTTACTCTGAATAAGGAAGAAATGTGTGATCAAATCCTTGAAGTATAGTACAAGACAGCGTGCTGAGAATTCCTCCTCTTGAAGGACAACTGTTATTTGTTTTTCTTTGTCTGTCAATTTCCTCTTGGAATCACTTCATTTTAAAACGGGTGCCGCATTAAAGGTGGAAAAAGAGAAGACAAAGAAGTAAGAACGATTATTTTTCTGTGAACTGTACAAATGTCTATCTGCAGACCTCTCAGCTCAAGTCACATAATCTTGCATCATACCGAGATGCACGTGTCTTCTATTTCTTTTTTTTTTTAACATGTGTGTGTCAGTGTGCGTTTTTGAAGAAGGCCTGATGAAGGAGAGTTTCTGACTTTGTAATATTGGAGTGCCTCGCCCCAGAGGCTCCCCCTCGACAAACCTATGACGCACTTCCCTACAAGGTGGTAGGAGGATGCGTATGAGGAGCAGTGAGGGAGTTGGGGGAGTGGAGGGGAGGGGGGGGGGGGGTGGAGAGGGGGGAGCAGCTAAATATATACCCGCTGTGGTGATGGTGCTGAAGGCTTCCATGTGCAACCAATCATGCTTCCTGACTCTTCAGGAGGAGGATCCTGCTGCTGTATGCCGAGCCAACCGGCGCCGATCCAGAGCCTGTTGTGGGGGGGTCGTTACCCAGCATTCTTGTAGAAGTGCGACGTATAGATCAGGATCATTTAAGGTCTTGAATACCATGATACCATGCTGTATTCTGCATATCTATGGCTCAGTGGACACTCCCACGGTTGTGATACGCAGTGATCCTTCATTAGAGCACCATGGACAGCTCACGTGTGGCTGTATGTGACTGCAGAAAACAGGAGAGGCTGCAAGTTACTCTTTATTTTGTTGCCCAAAACAAACACAATTCTCTGTTTGGAGCTATTTTAATGAAGCATCTCCTAAAAATGCTAATGAGTGATCAATAATGTATGAGGTTTGGAAAAGCAGTACATATGTTGTTCATGATACTACGAGGAGAATAATTCCTGTCATGAATTCAGTCATATCTGATGTTATGTCTCCTGCTTGATCTTAAGTCGATTTCCTATCTGAAGACATACTTTCTCATCATCCTGTGACTTGCTCAGAGGTGCTGGAGGCACAATGTGCAAATCGGGACCTTATTTATGAGCAGCATAGGCTCTCAGGGGCCCGAGCACAACATGAGCACAGCCCCCAAATCATTAAAGAGTGATTTTGGCATCTACTTCCACTCCCCTCACACACACCCTCTCTGCTCCCTTGAGACTGTAGCAGCACCTGCCCCCCTCCCACATTTGAACAGCCATTTGAGATGCTGAACATATGCGCACGCATTCTCTCAATTTAGCATCCATGCTGTCAGACGCACCCGCCCACATGTTATATTTATATACATGATGCAAATGAAAAGTTTAAACCCAACAGAACATTAAAGAGTTGCCGGATGACGTGTTTCTGCACGCAGACTTGGATCAATTACGTAGACACAGAGGCTGATGTTTCCTTGTTTCTATTTATTTTTACTTTCTCTGTGAGGAGAGGAAGTGGCAGGTTTTTGCAAAATAGACAGATTGATTGTCACAAAGGGTTATGGGTCACCTCCCTCACTTGCACCGGGACGGGATGGCGGTTCTGGCTGGTTGACTCTGAGAAAACACCATTTATGGGTGACTGGTGACGCGTTTATTGAGCCTGTCAAATTAACAAAAGCAATGGGCTGAGTCGGGACAAGAGTCACACACACACACACACACACACACACACACACACACACACACACACACACACACACACACACACACACACATGCACATGGGCAGAGAGCATGCTTTTAATATCCCCTGCTCCAGAAGTTGTGCATCAATCAAACACTGATCTCTGTGTCACCTTGGGCTTTTCAGAGCTCCTGCAGAGTTGTTTGACGTCAGTGATGTTACGACAGAGAATGTGGTCTGAATTTCATTTCACTAATACGGCTCTTCACAGTGCAGGAAGCCATACAAAATGAACATAAACTTTAAAGGGGATAGTTTAGCAGAGTTGGACTATGTCTTGTGTGACATCTAAAATAAGTATTAGGATTCATTTTATATGATTATCAACATTGGAATGTTTCACATTAATGTTGCATAAAAATATGTATTTCTCAGGTTTTACATGTTTCTCTTGTCAAAATAAATAGATGTATGGAAATCTATTGGACTTCAATGGAGAACTCATTAACCTAAAAGAAATAAAAAATGATGTCTACTCAGGCTCAGGTGTACTGTTTTGCTTTGTTACAGTATCTCCTCTTATGGTCATCTGTGAGAACTGTGTGCTGGAGCTTTGATGGTGGAGGTAGGGATCATCTCCTAAATCAAAATAACACCTCCAAATAGCTCGATTAGTGCTCCTCCTCCCTCTAGTCTCCATTAAGAGGTTAGAACAGTCGATAGGTGCAGCAGAACACTGGGGACCGACCCTATTGATTTCACCGACGAGGAAGGAGGGCAGCTATTAACCAAGCACTTCCTGTGGCCTTGGTGGAGCAGCTACAGAAAACACGATTATCAGGGTATCACCCACTGAAGTTTTACTTAAGATCCTTCCTTCAACATCAGTACTTTAATGTCTTGCAGTGAGTAAGAATCATGTGTATGATATGTTGGGAATGTCTGTCTGATCACAGTATAACATTGTCTCAATATCAGTTGAGTTATTTCTTGCCCATTCTGCCTCTCTGTCTCTCCTTTCAGCCACCTTTCCACATCCTCAGGTCCCTTCATTGCCTTTTATTCTGCTTGTAATCTGCTACATTTGGCTACTTATTCAGTGTGAATAGTCCTTCAGTTTCATGGTTAACTCCTTTTGACTTTTCACTAACAATTGACCTGCTGATTACAGCTGCACAAAGTGACTAGAGGTGTCCTCTGACCTGCCTCGCTGAAAACCTCATGAAGCCCTTTCCCAACATGAAATCCCTTATAAGTACTATAAACAGATTACATACATTTGAACACTGTTTGACTGGTGGGGCTGTGTAGATGTTGAGATATCATCATGAAAGACACTGAACCTATTCCTTCTTCTTCTGGAGAAGCATTACTGTAGATTAATTCATAATTCCAGTATCTCAGTATCTGCTGTACATAGAGACAGCTGTGGCTCAGTGGGTAGAGTGGGTTTTTCTTTTACCACAATGTTGCTCCACTCCTGCTCTTTGCATGTCCAAGAGTTCTGAACACTAAGCAGCTCCCACCGTGGTTCAGTCCCACTGCTTTAATTTGCCCTTGTTTGTGTTCTTCAACACTGTTTTTATCCTTTGTTGCCAACACAAATACTCAGGACACACACAGGTTTTTTTTGTATTTTTTTATCAAAAATGATAGTATTTCATTTCGACACCAACAAACCTCTCAATTTACACAGCAACAGAAGGCATAGAATCACACTGTAACTTCAGAGGCACAGAAACAGGAAACTTTGAACTACTTCAGATTGAACATTTGTCATTTTTGAAAATGTAGAATCGCCTGTTTAGATTTCATCCTTAATGTCGATGAACAGCTGGAGAGAGGAGGTGCACACAGCTAAGTAGGGCGACGAGGGTCCACTGAATGAAGAACATTAATCAAACTAAAAAGTGAGGAGAGAGGGGGGGACCACAGCACACACCAAAACAAAAACAGGAACATGAAGAAGAGCGTCCGCCTCTCAGACAGAGCTCTTTTTATCATTCTCTTCTGGTGAGCAGCCCCGTCACAAACTCTTCCTTGTTGGCAAAGACGTTTGCATTGGACTCTATTACTATAGTTTTCATACATATATTTATTTGTTTTTTTCAGTTTATTTCTTTATTTTCTACATTTGTTATCACAAAAAAACAGGACTCTTTAACAAATGCATAAAAAACGGTTACATAATGACTGTTCATGACGTTTTGACCAGAACTGTTACTATGGATTTATTGCTTTGTACACTGAGTAATGTTGTGGTGCCGCCTGCACGCTGTGGGTCCGAACGCTGGAACCTCGCTGCTGATGGTCTGCACTCCCTTAAAAAATATTTGACTTCCAGCTAAAACCCAGCTCTGCTCTTCACCTTTGGTTGATTGTGCAAAGAAATTGAAGCATCAGTAACAGTTTCTGAGATAAATACAAATAAGTTTGAAAGAAAAGGAAACATAAAAAAGGTCACACCACAAATTGCACTTTGTTCCATGCATAAATACACATCCACACACATCTATATTGTGAAGTGCTGACTTAAGGTCTCCACAGACGAATGAAACCAAAGTGTCCCCCGTCAGACTTTGTCTGTGAAGGCAGAATGAAGACCAAACTGATGCTGGAGAGTGTTGTTCTTTCTCTTCAGGAGCCTAAAACACTTTTCATTACCAGACTCCCATGAAGACACGTCATTATTACGTTATTCATCTAACTTCTATTCTGCCATAGAAATCTCCTGTTTTGGTGAACTTTATGCAAAATATAGATACATGTAAATATGTCAATACTTGTTTAGGAATGTTTACTTCTGTAATGTCCTTTGACAATTCAAACTATTCTCCTTTTCATTTTAAAGGCTTCAAAGACAATCACATTGTTTTCACTTAAAATGATGTGATCCTACATAAACTCTCAACTTTCTGAAGTTACAACAGTTGGGATTGTTTCACATGATAGATCTTTTGTTTTTTAAACTTTGATTGTTCATAATATGTGTACTTTGTTTTAACATTAAAATCTCTCACCTATCCATTTGATCATATAAATATGTTTCACATAATTTTAATTATTCATTTTTGTCTGAAGACAATTAAAATTTGCTGCTCTAATAAAGTAAGACTCTCATACTGATTTTGATTCATCTGTACTTTCCTAAACTCTTTGCATTGCACAAACCCTTTATACAGTCACATAAGAGTCTGAATCTCTAAATGTAATCTATAAACTCATATATATAGTAACTCACTAGTTATCTCTGTTATGTATGTTTTAAGACAACTCTTTCAACAATGCATTGCTGCAACTAGACTTTTGACAGTTATGGTGAGTATAATAATGAGAATGGCTTTACTCCTGCACTACACTGCTGAGATGTGACGGATTAAAATTACTGAAATCAAAATGCTCATCTGCAGAGATATTGTGTCACCAAATGGATCACATGTAGCAAACATTAGACAGACTTTTTTTTTTTACCTTACATGAAAGTGTAACCAAACGGTCATCACAAGTCATTATGCCACTCAAATCTCTACACAAGCTCACTTACATGTGAAGGACTTTTACACACACATACGGCAGTGATAAAAAAAAAGAAAGAAAACCATCATATTGTGTGTTAAAAGGACACACTACTCTAAGTGAAGAGAGATACAGTACAATCTATATGAACAGAGGGTCTAGTTTCTGTTCACCACGCTGTGGAGGGACATATCTACACACTGTAACGGCTGGCTTGTAGGACGTTGTATGTCACAGTTAAGTTGATAAATAAGGGGTCGGCACGCTGATGGGCAGCTCCTATGTAACCCTACTGCTTCATTGTGGTCAGGAAGCCTCGGCGGATGGGATACACATGTCGACAGTTACACACAATTGCACTCCGAATGAATATATCTATTATCAGTATGCATAATAATACATTTACAGACTGCCAATTTGATATGTGTTACATCACTAGATGTACATTTATATCTTTGAATGTTGTACTCACTTTAGAAATGTTAACATTAAGTTGATACTTTTTTTTATTTTAAATGTGTGCAAACGCTACAATGACAGATTGTAATTTTTCTTGTTACTCATTTGTTGATATTTTTTGACTAAACTGATGCACACTCAAGAATATAAGTCTACTCATGTGTCAGTGAATGTGTGTTTGAGTCTAGGAGTATCCTTCATCCTTCCTGTATCCGTAGCCTCCTGCCTGTGCTTCTTCCTGGACATACTCCTCTGTCTTCTCCCAGCCTGAAGCCCAGCCTCCGTTCACCTGCGTGGTTGCGCCGTATGACTTAGCCGGACCGCCAAAGGCCCCGTAACTCTGAGTGATGTCGCCCGTCTCTTCTGCCAGCTCGTCCTCGTCTATGAAGCCACACTTCTCCTCGCTGGTCAGTTCTGGATCGGCCCACGGCTGTTTCTCTCCAGACGCAAAGATCCCGTAGAAGATCACACCCCCATAATGCACCATGGAGGCAATCAGGAACACAGACTGCCACTCCTCTCGAGTCTGAAGAGGGACGCAAACCCAAACGTTTTTTTTTTTTTTTTAAAGCCTAGACATGTTTTATGTTCATCTTATTTTAAAATAACTAAAGCCAACAATGCAAATGTCTCACTTTGAAGTATTGTCTATGTGGAATAGATACTATTAAAAACACATTGTTCCTTCTTTATCACCAACATAGTGTTTACCACCCTGCTGCTGCAAGTTGTTGTCAAAAAGTGTTAATTTGCAGCTGAAATAGTCCCCAACAAATGCACTTCTGAGAAATGTGAAATGTTTGTTTTGTGAATGTGTAATATTTCCATTTAATAAGGTGGTGCAAACATTTAAAAAATATTGAGTCTTGGGTTTCAATATTTGACCCCATGTGGACATCACATAATGTTTATATATATGTTTTCATATATTTTCTTTCCAGGTACCACAAACCAAATATTAGTAGTCAAATATGTCACTTTATATCCTAAAATCATTACAGCTGCATTTGACATCAACTTTAACATCTTATAAATACATGTTTTAAATAGAGTCTCATTACAACTGTGTTTTACTATATCATTGTCATTTACAATCCCTTTGCCTGCATTTATGCATTGCTGGAAGATGAATACATTATACGCATTCATACCTGCTTACAGCTGCATTATAGTTTGTTCAATGTTTACTGTATTTACTGCTATTAAATGTTAAATAGGAGTACTTTAGGTGTTGCTGACTTAGCTAGGTCTTTATTTAGACCTTTAAGAAGTTTTGCACACATACAATCAGTGGATCTTAATTCGTGCCTGGAGAAGCTCTTACCTTGTTCTTTGTCATAGTACCAACAATTATTGGGCACACCATCCCAGACAGAGTACCCACACCATTAGAGATTCCCATTAGAATACTGGCATAGCGTGGTGCAATGTCCAGGTGATTGACATTAAAGCCTGATGCAGCAAACAGGAAAAAGCAACATATTAAATTGAAACAGTGTTGATCTTTTTTAAATTATGACCTGACAACCAGATTAAAATGCCAAATTTAGGCAAACCACTGTGACAGTATTAAAACAGATGTAGATAAAAGTAGCCCAAATGGTGACCATCTTGTTGCAGTAATAGACAGTAACTCGCCACACATTCTCCTCCTCCCCCACATGACTGGCTGAATGAGTAAGTGTCCTCGCGGTCTGCCTCACACTGCCTGCCTGGCAAATCCCCCGAGACAGCTAGCTAGCACTGAATTATTAAACACTCCAGGAGAAAGCTCAAGAACAACGGGCAAGAAACAGATTTTGCACAAAGTCACAGACAGTCACAGATCTGTTGAATGAGTGGCTGAAGAATGCTGATAGGTCCTTTTTGCCCATCAGTAAAAATGTGTTACAAATAATATCTGTAATCGGATGTCTTAAGGAAGTCTGTAGTTACGCATCTCATTGATGAAGCCCAGTGCTGGTGTTGTTTTGTTTAAAAGGGGAATCATATTGTCAAATAACAGCAAACACACCACTGCTTGGGATGGCAACAAAATTGTTTTGTATTTCAAATACAATTTGTTTATTATATTATATAATCCCTAAACTCATACATGTCAAAGAGTCTGGAAAGGACCAACTATTGCATCATCAAAGTAACTCTAATTAAGGTATAACATTCCCCACTTCTACAGTTGGCTCCAACCTCACAATGTTAGCAAGGAAAAACAAAATCTCACAATTTCAGGTTAACTGACACAAATGTATTGCCAGTTTTGACTGGAAGTACAGTATGCTAATTAAAGGTTATGAATGGTATTATAATAGTTTGGCATTTTGGAAAATATGCTTTTTCTCGTTCTTGCAAATAGTTTGATGAAAATATCTACACCAATCTGATGTGAGAATATCAATTGTCTATTAAACGCTCAGCAAGAAAAAAGACCTGTTCATTTATCTACTTTCTAATTCCATTGTTTCCTTTCTTTACAAAGCACTGGCTTATCTTTAACATAATAATGTCAAGAAACAGTACAGTAATACCAACATTAATGATTGAATACAACAAATGAATACATTGTTGTGAAAGGTATTCTGTTCCCATATGTATCACATTGTTCCACTCCAAATGTGACTAATAGCCTCATTGGCCCTTTTTTTGTAAACGCTACACACATTAGACCCAGTAAAACATCACACACATTGTATACGTAGTATGCCATACACACAATTGTACCTCAATGGCATTCTGATTAAGCAGAAATTGTGTTTTACTTGTACTAACCTGATATAGCAAATCCACTGAAGCCCACTGCCAGTACCAGGAAGGAGATGGCCACCCCTTTGCTGTGGGAATATCCCACCACCAGCAGCAATGTGGCCTCCATGCCAAATCCTAACAGAGATAGACAGCAGGTCACACACACACACACACACACACAGAAGCACACACAGAAGCACACAAAGCCCTCGGGCTGTTGGACATCGTGGTGCCAATTTAATTAATCATGATACATGGCCTGCACTCAATTAAAGTGGAAGATATGAAATCAATGCACAGTCCCAATCAACGAGACAACTAAGTATTGAACAGAAACAAATATAAGCTCAACCATCCTTCTGGCAGTGAAGAGCAACAAAAAAAAAGAGCAGTATGGATCTAACACCGTGAAGTAACACCCGGTATCTGAGCAGAGAGAGGTGTGGAAAATGATATTTCATCCTCGGTTCCGACTTCTCACCTCCACAGTTCATGATTTTCCTGACAGTTGTAGTCGTCAGGATGTTCCTGCTGCGTAGGTAGTCGGCCAGCTGGCCGCCGAGGGGCACGATGATGGTCATCACCAGATGTGGCAACGCGGACAGCATGCCGACCTGCAACACAAGCACACAATCAACCAATTCTGGATGCCGTCATTTAGTTTCATCGTCAGCCACGGACACTACTTTTTTGTTTCATTGTCTGAATTTTGAGAGCACTATAGTAAATATATGTCATATGTTTTGGACGAACAAGTAAATGTAGTGCACTATGTGATAAACAGCAGCGTGAGATTGCAGGTTCTTATTTATTAGTTAGAACTAGAGATGTGAGAGCAGTTTTATCTTTACGAACCAAAGTTGCCTTGTTATGTAATGTGCCAGTTCATGACTAGGTCCACAGGCCATCAGTTGCTGTCATTGATTTAGATAATGAATCTTTCCAAGAGCAAAGTGTCACATGCTCTAAAAAGTTTGGCACTAGTGTTGAGGGATTATTCCCAGTGTGTTTTAATCTGTCATTCATCGATCACGCAATACGTGCTCCGTGTTTGTCACCTTTCCACTGACATGTATTGTAAGCTCACCTTGCTTATCTCAAAGCCAAAGACTTCCTCAAAGTATGCAGGCTGGCTGATCAGCAGCAGGTAAAAGGTCCAGCTCCTGCAGAAGTTGGCCACAATGATTGCATAGACGGGCATAGAGGTAAAGAACTTCTTCCAGGGGGTCTTGAATTTCTGCAATAAATTATCACAAAGGATTCAATTTTACATAAATACGATTGATAGCGTCTCCTTGACAAAAGACAAAAGGTGATGGAAATGGCTGATGGAATCGAATTATTGTACTTCTAGTACACTGTACGGACGAAATGGGTGAGAACAAAGAGGGCTGGGTGGATGAAATGATATTCATTGTCTCAGCTGTTACCTCGGCAGGACCCGATAGCTTGGCGCTCTCTCCAATGCTCTCCTCGATGTAGCAGCGTTCCTCATCAGTGATGGTAGGATGTTCACCGGGGCTCTCATAAGACACCAGGACCCAGAACACATACCAAAACATGCCGAAGCATCCTGCACATCACAGATAGAAAATGTGTCAGAACTTTAGATCATTACAGACAAAGTACTGCAGCCAATTTTGACCTCAGCAGTAGGTACACATAGATAGAGAGTAGTTGGCAGTCCGATTTTTCCAGAACGCCTGAGAGAATAAAACACAGGCTGGAGAGCTAACTGTATCCAGTCCAGTGAGAAAGAGAAACATAGAGGGGGGGATTTATCTATTGACACACCAAAACATTGGAGGGAGGAAATCAATACGCAGTCAGCCTGGATAAATCCATTTGACTTTCACTGAGAGTCAAACTCTCAAGGTTTCAACCAGCTTGAAAACACTTTAGCCACACATTTTCCACGTACACACATATTTATATATACTTTATTATATTAATGAATGAATTTACTTCTGTAATGCCACACACACACACACACACACACACACACACATATCACGTGCATCATCAACCCATCTTACCATAGACGTAGAACACAGAGGACCAGCCTGAATACTGAACCAGGATCCCAGCCAGAGGCATCGCTACCACAGCACCAGCATAAGAGCCTGCAGGCAGACAGCATAACAAAGGAGTCAAGTTTCTTAACCACAGTACGTTAATGTGCAACACATCATTCCGTCGCCCAATGTATTAAAGGCAATATGAGAAAATGATAAATTAGTATTTACCACAGAATGAGAGGGTGGCCAGTCGACTCCTCTCCAGCGGAGGAGCCCACTTACTCCAGATGCCATGACATGCCGGGTAGGTCACTCCCTAAACACACCACACAGAGACGTTGTGTTCATAGCAGACTGGAACTCCATATTCTTCAGATTATCATTTCAGCCCTCCTGATACTCAGTTTGTTTTGGAAATGTATTCAATGAGAGTGCTTGATACTCCATGTTGGCCATTGTCTGCATTTGGTTAAAATAGATATACGGGTTTGTACAACAAACTAATTACAGGAATTAGTGAGCATCCATTTTTGATAGATCCCATACAGTATTGCTCCAATAAAATCCTAATATAAATAGAAACATAACCATTATACCCGTCCTTTTCAAACATGATAGAAGCATTGTTATGCTTCACATAAATTGCATTTATAGATTATTTGAGTTTAGGAATTAACAACAATCTAAGAGGCAATATCATTTTACATATGAACATGAATCAACAGATTCTGATATAATAAAAGAAATTAACATTTTCACCCTTGTAATTACCATGAACAAATTGCTACAGAGGACCTGATGAGCTGTGCATGGAGCGAAGCCGTCCTGCAGCTATTACATGTCCATCAGGCACTAATCTGAACAAACTGTGCTGATGTAAAAAAACAAAAAAAATACTTTCTTGGGAGAGCATTGCAGTGCGTTATAATATTACGTTCTTTTTACTATTTTTTCCTCCAGAAAACCTTTCAAATCTATGAATGTTGAGCTGTAACATGCTGTATGATGCTAGACAACTGGTGAGAGAATAATCCACCATCATGACTAAGCATTTGAAACCATTTGTCTAAAATCATTGGCATATAATGGAAAACTCTCATCCAGACATCCCACTCTCCTAAAAAAAGAATCCCATTCCTACAAATGATGTATTTTAATATGTTATTACATCTGTCATATTTGTGTATAAGACCTGCAGTATCAGCTCTCAGTGTTTTGCTCTATAACATATACACACAACATCAACTATACAGCAGGCAGATATCTGGGTGCCATATTTCACTATAGAAGCCAGAGGACACATGCACTTTTGAGGATCAGTATTTTATTTTGCATCTACCAGCACTTTGCTGTTATATTTCCAAGTTACAGCAAAATAGGAAGCTGGACTATCCCACAAACACTCGGCTGTATGAACTAAATCAATACAGCTCTCACATTTCCTCTGGTTGAAAATCCAGTGCACAGTCTTTCCTTTGCTTTCTCTTGGAGTAACATTTGCAAGAAGCCCCTTTGAGTTGTGTATTATTGCAAATCCTCATCTATAGCTAAAATAACAGAAACTATATGTTCTATTAATAGTGGCAACGTTTTCAGGGCTGATTTTTAATTGTGAATCCATCCACGATTTTTATTAAAGGGAATAAATAATTAAATTGTTATAATATGCCATTAGATGCAAGCTCTTACCTCCACCAGCCCTTGTAATATCCTGACAAAGATGACACACCCATAGTGGACTCGGGCAGCAGAGGGAATGAGCATGTTGAGGATCGCGGTTAGCACAATGGCTGCACCAAATACCCTGAAAATTATAAGATTTATTTTAAATGTAGCATTTAATAAATAATGATTTCAACTGAACTGAATGAATGGCATTGCCATATGTTAGCTCTGTGCCACGGTGACAATGAGCAGAGCATTGAAATATCGCATAATGAAATATGCCTTTTTTTAAGGACAGTATTAGCACTAGTACCATTGTTTATAATAAATAGCCATGGCAAATGAACAACGTATATATTCTACATGGAAGGTAATTAAAGGTATCTTCGTCGTCATGTCATTGGGGAGACTATAGACGCATAAAGCCTCATCTTCATCACGAATCGACGCTCGTCGAGTCCTCGGTTCTGATTGGCACGCGCTCCTCTGACGTCCGAGAAAATACATATTTCAAGCAACGTTTTTCTTAAAGAATGTAATTTAATTTTAATTTGACATTGTCATAGATGCAAACAAAATATTCATCTCTTAACATTCGCGTATTATGACTCCTAATTATCTGACAAGATGAGGCTGCTGGTTGTTAAAAACAAGGCGGGCCAGGCCATCTATTAACACAGAGCTATTTCTCATTTCTGTCACGTCTTCCCGCCCCTCTCGTTTGCACGCGGGGGGCAAGTCCTAATCCGGTTGAGACTACTATTGGGCACGAGACCAATTGATTCATTTACATCCTCGTGTCAATCAACAGGACGAGGAGCGGACAGCCGATATGGCGCATCAAGTTATAGCAGGTACATTTGTTGGACATGCTGGCCCCTTTTTCAGAATTCGTGTTTGTCAATATTAGGCTATTGTTTCCCTTTTATTTTGTAGACCTGCACGTTCATAATTATAGCGCACTCAGGATTTAAACATCTAAATATAACCATGTTGCCTTCAGTGGTGTACCAATTGACAATATTGTATGGAGCCAAAAACGTGCATCTTTATATTCATGTTATGGCCTATGTTGTTTGTAATAATTATGATGACGCATCGGCAGTGCCCATGTGATTTAAAGCCTTTGGCGACAAGACCGGGTCTGGTCTCCATGCCCTGAGAGAGCGACAGATTAGACTCGGCTCCCCGAGGGATCTCATTAACAGGTGGCAGAACGCCCTGACACCGGGAGCTGCAGGCCTGCCAGCCCGGTGCCTCCCTGCAGCTCTGCATCACTTCAGATCAGCTGACTGTCTGCATGTCTGCTGCCTTTCTGTGGCGAGACTCAGCCCGTAGCTGTGAATTTGTTAACCCATTCATAATTCAGGCAAGACGCCATTTGTACAGTCTGGCCTTGCTTCTTTTTTATTTTTTATTGTCTGAATTTATTCCAGTCCCTGTGTTTATTTTCGTTTCCTCCTTATTTTAGAAATAACAGACGATACATAATGAGAGTGAGACGACACCAGCCATTTTGATTAATACATTAAAAAAATATAGAATCTGAAAAATGACTGTCACCGTGTTGTATTTATGGTATTTCCCCAGGAGTACTGGCCTACCTGTTTGCTGCCAGCCTGGAGCATATGTATCCTCCCGGGATTTGCGTCACAATGTAGCCCCAGAAAAATGATCCGTGAATCAGTCCCACCGTCTCTGGATCCCAGTTGAACTTGGCTTTCTGGTAGATAATGTGGAAAAACAAAAATGACGTTGCATTTTGTTGAATGGCCTCTGTTGAACATGTTTAGGCTATGAATCAAGAAAGAAACGAAACACGTTTATTCTCTGAATGGATTGATCTCAATCCAGGCCTGTCTAAAGGCCTGCAACGGGTTATTTCGATCAGATTAAATTGATCTGTGCACCAAAACCCTGCATGCGTCATGCACTGTGAAGGAAAAACTATTGAGAATATGTGTGGAAATATACCTGCGTATCAGTAAATATATAATAATGTGTCGGTTAATATTAGGCCTAAGCTTGGCAAAAACTACAAAATCATATCAAATTGTACCTACATATCTATTGTTGTGAATTCAGTTATTGAGACTTATTTTTAGAGATGTATAGGTTATATGTGTTTTTAACCTTTTATGTCTTTGTGTCTTTGCCTTTTATGCAAATACATGCTGTCGAGAGTTCAGAATAACGTCGAATGATATAGGTTTCATAATGTGGGCTTTCCATTCAGGATCCATTTGATACTTTTATAATTGCATCTTATAGCCTATTTCACAAAATGTATTATACATCAATATTGAACGTCAACTATAAAAGCCAGCTGACATTAAAAAACATGGGAACCATATGGCGAATTGACGATGTAGGATTGCATTCATATCTTAAAAAGGTTTTCCATTACCACAAATATCCACTTAAATTACAAGCTCATCAGCCATGTTATTGGGGGTTATTAACGTGATTTTATGGCGGAATATGCCCCTAGGCCTTATATAGTTTGTATATCATGTGTGGAGGAATTAATTTCCCATTTTCTGTCCTTTAATTTCTTATTAAATAAGAGACATGTGTCTTGTGTCTTGAGGCTACGTTGCATGCACGTCATGAGTGCGCGCAGCCGTTGCCACACCTCTGTGATGATGATCTTGTTATTCACGTGGATGGTGCTGTTGTTGACCATGCCAACTATGGCCACGCCCAGGTTACACCGGATACCGAAGGAGATGCAGAAGCCCAAGCCGCTCATCATGGCGATGATGTAGCGGCGGGGCAGACCGAAGCAGCTGCAGTCGCACAGCGGGGGTTTCTTCACCGCGGCCTCCCGGGGCCGCCCATCCTCCGTCAGCTCGATCACCTCCCCGGTTTTCTGTTTCCTCTCTATCACCCTGCAACAGCCAGGAGTGGACAGTTTGTTAGTGTCCACTATTCGTATGATGCACCCCAAAAACCTATCCCGTAATGGAAAATGTGTCTCGGGAGGCCTTGTTTTTATTTCCACTTGTGAGAATATTGATTATGGACTGGGTAGTTGGGTGGTTGGGTGGTTTGGGTTCTTATCTGGAACATTTTTTGTCATGTCAGTGAAGAAAATTCGGGGGGCAGTTCTTCCAGCATCAACATAATAAAGCAGCTGTTCGGATGGAGAGGCCTCCATATTGTATATTATTCTGTCACACAATAAGGAGCATCAAATCTGTAAGCTTTAAGTCAGAGGACACAAAAGACACGAATAACGAATAAAAAGCAAAACACGTCTTCTGTATTTGCACATAGGAAAATAATACGAATGGGAAAACAAAACAGACTTGGCCTGCAGATCTGAGACCAGGCGAACATGTCCCTGACTGTACCGCATTGCAGCAGCCCACTCACTCTCACACTCATTAGCATTCACGGGACCGAGCAGCGGCCCCAGCCTCCAGACACACACGTCTGTGGGCATTCCTAAAGGTCCCCATTTTTCTCTCCGTGAAAGTCACCTGAATCGGCCACACGTTGTTTGTCCAAAATCAGTACCCAAAATGGTAAAACAACAAAAAACTAAAGATATAAATGCGTGTGTCTGCAAACGGATGAAATGCAACAGAACTAATTAATGAAAAGGAATCGAATAAAATGCAAATCGATGGAGGCTGTGACTTGCAGTGAAATCAAAGGCCTTAAAAATAGAAGAACTGAGCTTTTCTAAACGGGCATAATTAATTTGCATGAGATTGTACTGTATTTCTACTTCATATTGTACACAATTAAGATAACTGAATAACCCAGCTGGATATGCAAAAATGAGCAAGATGTTTTAAAGAAACCCCATTTAACACTTTTTCTATTAATTTAAGACACAGGCTACAGGTTTATCATGATGCGTCACTGGTTTTAAAAGATGATAAGAAATGCATTACAAATTATGAATGAATCCCCCAAAATTTGCGTCGCCTTCACGTGTCTGTCTGCTAAAGAGCTACACACAGACCACTGCACCAGGACGAGCTGGCTGCGTGCACGCTCTCATTCAGTGGCATCTAGGTACACCCAAACCCCCTGCCATCAGTGCGCGCGCGCACACACACACACACACAAACACGCGCGAGCACACACACACACACACATTTGATTGCATAATTTCCCTCTCACTTCTAGAGGCGTGACTAGAGATCCCTGTAAGTTGTAAAACAGTTGTGGGTGACCTGCACACCTACACACAAGCCTGACTCGTGTCTGGTAAAAAAAACACGCATGCAAATAATCACACTTTAACGCGGGGGAATTGGCGCGCGCCAATCTAGATGAAAAAAAAACAAACAAAGCCTGTCCTTACCTGTACATATGGCCCAGGGTCTTCCCCGCAAATTCCTTCACCCCCGCCGCTGCTCTCGTCTTTACTGACTCCATATCCAGTTTCTATGTATCGGCCTATTTCTCACTATTTTTTTATTACTGCTTAATCGTCATGTTACAGCGCTGGATGGCGGACTGCAGCGGCTACAAGGAAAACAACAAACGAAGTTGTGATAAATCTGAGTCCAGGGAGATGACTCTCCAAAAGACGAGTCTAATTTTCACAATGAAAGCGCCAAAGCGAATAAAGAGGAGGAATCAAACGACCTGTGCGCCTTCATCCACCACCACACCCCCTCCTGCCTGGCGTACAGTAGCCAAGTGCCATCACGACGGAACACGAAAATGAGTAAAATTGTTAGCCAGCGTCGTTGCTCTGCTACGGATTTGTCCGCAATAAAAGAGAGAGAGAGAGGGAGAATGAACGGAAAAATAAAAGAGATCAAAGTTTAGAAAGCAGAAGTGGGTGTTTGGAGTAGCTTCAGTAAATCAAAGAGGGAGTGAGGCTGCATCGTGTCTCCTGCGGTGCGCGCAGGTTCATCTGACGTCGTGTTCAGCACCGAGGTCAGCGACAGCAGCTCCGCTCCAACACCTGGCCAGCTCCTCAGCTCACGTTAAGGCCAGGATTAAGATATAACATGCTAATGCTTATATATACATATATTTATATAAGCCTGTTTATATCAGTCATTTCGTAAAACAACGGAGGGAAAGAGGAGGAAATGTTTACATAGTTCAATCGTTCGCTTCATGTCGCAGCCTAATTTATATGACATTTACAGTAATAGGCTACAACTAGATATTTGGATTATATGTCTTTATTTCGCCTTTGTATGCTTGAATGTATAAATATATATTTATTTAAAAACAAGGACATCCCATTTATGAAAGCTGCAACTCTCCCGAGGATGGTGCTATGGAAACCAAATGAGCAGGAGTGGTTTCCCCCCCAACAAGCTCCTCTGCTCCACGTAGGAATCCATCAATAATTCATCCCCCGACAACCACATCTTCCCACCGAAGCATGCACACAATTTTGGAAGCATATATATATATATACAAATTTAATGAGATTGCACGGATATGTCATCTGATCTCTCTGCAGACCAAATGACTAATGCAAAATACTAATAATGAACATAATAATGATTATATCATAATAACAATATACCCTTAAATAATAATAATAATAACAATAATGATAATAATATAAAATAATAATTCTAAGATATTAGAGAAAAGACATTCTTCTTTCTTGTCATTTGTTGGTATTGGACACCATCTGGTGGTCATACGCGACATGGCAGCTTGATCTCATACTCTTGCACATTATGTACTTTGCTCAATCATATTATATATATCATTATTTTGTTTTTCATAAAGTCCCTCCCATACAAAACTGTGTTTTTTGGTTATTGATGCTTCTCTGGGATGTTTGAGCTTCACTGTGCAGAGCAAAGTGTGTGAAGCAGTGTTCGTCTGGAAGACTGTTTTCATTTCAACTGCTGAAGTTAGGAAGTATGTGAGCTCACCTGGAATCTAAGTTTAACTCTTTTAATTAATGGATGATTTTGTGACATCACAACAAATTTGGAAGACAATCGTGGTCCAAAATGCAATATACATAAGTGTGGTTTTGGAAATGAGAGTGGACTTTTCAGTGGCGATGGAGACACCTGGTGTCCAGTAGTGAAATTAACAATATTTATATCTTCATAGAGTCTGAATTTGTCACTGATATAATGGTGGATTTTGTGGAAAAAAATCTGATGAGACACAAGCTATTATTCAAAGTATTGTGTTTTTACACATCTTAAAACTTTGGGGGAAGCTACACAGTATAAACCTTGTTTCTAGACCTCGCTGGTCACAACAGTCATATGTACTTTTGTATCTGCTTTTATGTGCTGTGCACACACAAAAAACACTCACACTATAACTATTTATTTATTCTGAATATTAACAGCTTTCCTGCAGCTCTGTACAATTGGCTACAGTGAACTTAGACTATAACTGACACAAATATTTACAGCAATTCATGCAAGAAAGAAAATGCTACTTTGCAATGACTAGCAGCAGCAACATTTTTTATGAAACAAGTTTTGAATTCAGATAGGAAACTTTGTAATTACAAAATTATACAAAAACAGGTAAGCACAGAGGTTTAAGGCATTTGTTTGTTGAGAAATACATCAGGCATGTTGCAGGAACACGCACGTCTACATCAGCATTTTTATCAACAGTCGACGCTCAGCAACATTAGCAGATGTCTAATCCTGAGATGTGAATGGTTCAGACTTAGTGCTTGACTGTGAAATATAATCTTCTGATATCTGAAATCACAACTGCATCGTTTACAGTAAAAAAAAAAAGAGGTTTTAATACAAACAGAAAAACCTAAACAGATGTGAAGCTAAAGATGATAAAACGTGATCCTGTATCTAATGAATGACATAAAGAAGACAGATCTTCTGTAAATAAATAAATATATATTTTTACCACGCTGGTCCCTTGTCAATGTAGCAATTTATTGAATAAAATTGACTTGAATAATTGTCTGAACTGACCCTGCTCAACGGTCGTTATGAGGCAACGAATAGTACAAAATCAGAAATCAAGTGTTGCAAATATTGATAAGCAACTCTAAAGACCAAAGCTTAAGTGACTCGAAATACAAAAGCTTCAGGCTACAGAGCAGAAGCAGATCAATTAGCTAATTGCACGGCAACCATTTAAATAGATGATATATTATTTATATTTACAGGAACTCTTAGTAACCAGAGAGTATGAACACTTACTGAAACCCTCACCCACGTCTCCCAACCAGGCCACAAGAAGTTCTGCTCCTTTCTGTCTCTGAAACGACGGTTAAAATTGTTTATGCCTACTGTATGTAGAGACACCAATAATGTGAAATCTGAAAACAGAAATATATGCCATTTATTATCCATGTGTTACACAAGGAGTGAAGTCGACTACATGGTCGACCTGAACTCACGCACATAAAGATTGTATTCAAACAGAAAATCTGTCGGATTTTCTCCTGGTAGAAATCTTCTAATTGGTCCCGCAGGAAGTTGTAAATACTTTTGGAAGGTGAGATGCACGAGCTGCAACTGCTGTCATCAATGCTACGAACACAGGTTGATACCACACCTCTGATTGTTACAGTATCTCTGCAGTATGATGGAGGTACTTCGTTTTCAAATGCACAGACTTTAAGAGACTTTCCCTAAAAATCTTCTAATAACAAAATGGACTATCTCAAAGGCCAGCTATAGATGAGTGGAACTAAACATTATGTAACTTCCAATTTAAAAAGCTTACGTTGTAAGTCAAAATGAATAGTTACATTACAAAAAAGCATACAATATAAGATATCTTTAAAATGATATGAATCACAAACATTTTTAAAACTGACACATATTTTCTTTTCTAAACAGTCGAGTCCTTCATCTTGTATTCCAATCAGAAGAATCACATGCAGCACATTTAATTAATGATATCATAGCCAACTCTTAAAAGGGTAATTACACGTAATGTCACATGTTCAACACCACAAACTTGAACACTATCGGCACACACATAGATTATTATGTTTCAGTCAGAATACATTACATGGGGAATGATAAAGGCTGACCTTACAATCTTTTTGCTCTTTGCTGTTATTTTCCCACTATCTTTTTATGGCACAGGAATGTTTTATCCACTTTAAGCAGATTTTAAGCAAAGTGAAATGTGGCATCCTAATATAGGAGTCCATTCAGCAATGAGAGATAATAGCGTTTTTTAGCCCAAAGACAGAAGCCCTTGTACATGGATGCTCTCCGTCTGTTCGTGGCTGGACGCTTGAGGCTACAGGCACTCAGACAACACTTCATGCTTGTCCGTCATCATGGACGTTTCTGACAGCGGCTCTGTGATGAAACTGGCACTCAGCTGGAGTTTGAGGCTCTCCACCTCGTAGTTATGCAGATACTCTTGAATCAAGAAGCGTTCTCGTTTAAACCGAGCCCTCACGTCTGAAGGGATGTCGGGGATCATCCACGCCACGAAGAACTTCACCACAAACACAACGTGCTGCAGAGGGAGAAGAATCACGAGATATAATCCTTTAACTGAACGTTTATTCTTTGAGCAATGAGTGGGAAGAATCGGCGTTGTCTTACCTCCATGATGATAATGAAGGCCATTTTGGCTGCCAGGATGTGCCAGAACTGCATGGTGTGAGTGTACTCTTTCTGGTGGCCGGGAGGGTACCGGTAGTCACGGTATCTGTACAAAGCAACGTCATACAGTCACTAATGTATCATCAATGTAATCATGGAAGAAAATGTCAGTTGATGCGATAGAAACTTTCCAGATAGCTTAAACAAAATAAATACGTCTTCTTGAACTAAAGAAAAATGGATATAATGTACACAACACTGACATATTATAATCCTATAAAGTTGATATGGCTTTTCTCAGTTTTTTTTCTCTCCACAAATATCTGTCTCTTCAGACGGTAAATGCTCTCCAATATTTACCAGCTAGTCTCTAACTCTGTTTGTTCACCAGTGTACAGAAGGTCTATCAGACCGTTCTTTGCTAGAAGCAGCTGCGTGTTACGGCTGGAAACAACGCTATTAGATTTGAACATGAAAATGAGTGATTAGTGCAGCTTTAAAGCTCTTAAAAAAATGTAAAAATAAGCCGAATCCAGAGGCACAGCAAGTTCTTTAAGCTCTAATACCTGCAGGTAGTGGTGGAGTTATCAAACCAGTCGTCTCGATCCTCGGGCATGTTGTGCGCGGGTATCTGGGAGATGTTGTATATTGACAGGCTGCTGTTAATGTATCCCCTCATGCTGGCATCTTTACCGGCATACAGGAAGACCATACGGGGGATCATGTCGGAGGTGAATGCTATTATGAAAGCCTGAGAGAGAAGAAAGCACAAAAGGGATTAAATTAAATGTTTGAGTCTGCAGTGAAATTGTTGCAAATAAATGTTATTGTGATACACAGGGTGATTCTGAAACCTGTTTAACATCCATTAAAATACAGAAACAGATTAGACAAACATATCCCTGCACAACACATACAACACTCACGTTGGTAACAACAGACAAAATGGCCACTGCGTTGAGGATTTCCTGCCACGCGCCGATGTTCCGAGCCTTAGACGCTACTGGTCTCCTGTACTGGGTGGTGAACTTCCAGGCGTCCACCCTGATCTCCAGGATGTTGTTGAACAGAGCCAGCAGCGGAGCCAACGGGAAAGAGGCCACAAACAATGTGATGAAACCAAACTGGACCACTGAAAAGACAGAAAGGAGAGCAGGCAGAGAGAGTTAGGGATAGTTAGTGGGAGCAGAAAACAATAAACGGAATACAGGGATAGAAAAGAAGATAGCATCCTTACATCCATATTTATCTTGCTCTCCTGCCCAGATATGATCTCTGTATTGTAAACGCAAGTGACGTATCTATCTTCTATAACTTATTTTTACCATGTGAAGTGCCTTATGTACCTTGTAAAGTGCTATACAAATAAAATGTATTATAATTATAATTATTGTTATTATTATTATCTCACCCATCTCCAGGTACTCATAAAACAACCCCAGCTGGCTGAAGTTCAGCAGGACGTGGTCCTGCTCCCAACGGCTGTTATGGTTCTCAGGATGGTGCCGTCCCTTTCTGCTAGTCCACCAGTTACGCATCAACCTGTCAAGAAGAAGAAACAGAGGTCAACCGGCTGAGATCTGACATCGAGATTTTCACAAAGCCAACGATTTATTTACAGAGAGACCTTCCTTGATCACCGCGGTGACGACACTGTTTATAGCTGCTGTCTGAAAACAAATTACGAAATAATGTGTGTGCACAGAATGTGCCTATGTGATATCAAGTTATTTAAAAGTATCCATAAAAGTTTGCAACAACTGCTATTGACAACTATAGACAAACCCAAATATTTTAAATTGCCATATTACATTACATTTGTAGCTGATATACTGTAATGAGTTGCTTTTGACAAGTACTGACCGTGATTTACACTCTGGACGGAGTTTGGCTGATAAGGTCTTCTTCTGAACTTTGAAGCTTTTTTGTGTCAGAAGGTAAACGTAAATCTTTCCTGTAACTGATCATGGTGAGTCGTGATCTAAATTTGTGTACCTTTACCTTCTCTCAGCCTACTCTTGATAAATATTGCGTTTGTGGGGTGGTCAAACTTTCATTGTCTGACCATCAGAGGTCAAATTAAATGTTGAGTTCCCTCCATCTTGATGAGGGTGTGAGCATCTGAAGCAAGCTGCAGAGCAGCATTATATGCATTGAGGGTAAATCTACTTAAGGATAACTTGTGCACATAACATATTCATATTTTAAAAATAATAGAATAAAATGCACAATAAATCCACAAAAGGCAAATTGCAATTGAAAACATTGAATGAAATTGATTCTCTCGTTCCGGTGGCTTCTTGAGATGAATAGGAAGTGAAAGACCGGGTGGACTCACGGCAGCAGAGCTTCCTGAATGTTCCCCCAGAGTTGTTTTCCTGACATCACAATTACCAGCTGTGTGGTCAGCTCAATCAGGCAGCCTCCAGGGTCACACTACGACAGCAAGACGCTTTTAGTTTACAAAACGCACTTTCATTTGATGCACTTCCTGTTGGCAGCACCAGAATATGAAGCTGTCTCACTGGTAGAAGACTGTGGCAAAACGTTACGGCATTAACCTTCCTTCCCTCTTCTATCAGGGTGTTTACTTCAAATAAATATGTCACTTCAATCAGTATTGTATAAAGGGCAAGACAACTCACCTCCTCATTCCTCAGTTTGCTCCTTTTGCCAAACATATATGTGTAGTCGCCAGGAAAACCAACAAATTTCCCCTTGAAGAAGGCCACGTAGAAGCACGATGAGTAGTAGTTGACGAACTGGAAGAGGAACATCTTCATGGTCAGCCGGTTCTCATACTCCAGGTGGGTCTTTGGGATTTCTGCAGGAGGCAAACACCAGATAGTAAATTAATGTAAAATGTCAAAGATGACTTTATCGTACACTTCTGCCATGTGTGCTTAGTCTTTATTTGGTTCAGTGAATATCAGATTAAATCTCTTTACCCAAATCAGTGATCCAAACGGCCACCCTCTCATAGAAGAAGTTGAGGATCATGATGATGACGAAGTTGATGCAGGAGGCGGTGACAGACGTTGCTAGCTGTGGAGTGATGAATCTGCCCACCACCTGGATCTTCCTCATGGGGTCTTTAATGATACTAGCAAAGGCCGCATACACAGCCAGCCTGTATGCTATGACCCCAATGATACAGGCCACTATCAGAGAAATCTGTGGGAGCACACACATGTAAAGCTGAGCATGGGGAACATAGCCACTATGCATTGTTGAAGGACTGAGATAAATATTCAGTTACCCAGAATATAACAGTGGCAGCCGAGAGGCAGAAGCGAGCACACTTGCTGGTGACAGGGAGATACGGCTCCATTTCCTGAAAGATTATTATCATTTATTCTTTAAAAAGTAAAGCCACGATGCAATTTTTGCAAACCAAAGAGTACAACATTATTATTGTGTTTATTTTTATGTTTCGAAGCACCTGAGTGATCTTGTTGAGTCTCCTGTTAGTGCATCGGATCTCAAACTCGGGCCGGATTTGAAGCTGCTGCTGTTCCTCCTCAAAGTCCACCAAGTCCCACTCGTACTCCAGCCGGGCTTGACGCCGCTTCCAGAACTCCAAAAACAGAGTTACTGCCGAGATGATTGAAGAGAGGACGCAAGAAGTTGTAAAATTCAAGTAAGAAGCGTTGTACAATGAGTCTGATGCTGTGCTGGTGTGTCCATCCAATTTTGGGGCAGATATTTTATGACCTGAATAATGTTCCACTGACTGAAAACAGACAAGGCCTGTGTTGGGTTTTAGGAGTGTAATGTGTTTCAGCTGTGCTACAACACCGCTTGGCTTGCTCCTCATGAGCCCAGTTTGTTTTATTGGCACTGTTGGCCTTCATTGTGCTGGACATAACTGTGCTGGCATCTTGTTTTGGGCTCAAGCAGTACAGATTAAGGTTGATGCTTCAGGTGCTTTGGTGTGAAAAGTAAAAGTTTTAATTGTGAAAATCTGTCTCACAGGAGGGGGAGTAAACTGGGTCTGCAACACGGGTTAAACGCAGTAAGAGCAGCATTGACTGACACTTACCCCAAATCCCCATAAAAATGGCAAAGAAAACTGTTCCCTCATTGTCAAACAGATGGGATTGCTGGAAGAGAGATTATGGAAAATGAGTTCCTCAGAGACATGCTGGGCACGAACATGGTGAGTTACTGCTGACTCGGTAGGATACAATTAACTGCCGATATTAAAGTTTCACACACTTATGTAGTATAATTTTAGTATGATATATGTGCTTTTAGGTTTTACAATGGTGTCTAACATGAACATATGTAGTGTGATGATTTACCCAGGATGAGAGACACGTAGAGTTCAGCTTCCAGAAAGGACACTTTTTATCACAGAGTGGACACATCACAATACTTCCTCCAATATCAGCATCACATATTTCTTTGCTAAAAGGAGAAAACAAAAAATACAAATAATTACAAGGTATGCATCCCATTTTGATCAGGCCATTATGGATTCCTCTGTACGTTTGTGTACTTTTGGTTCGAGGCTGCTTTCCAAGTTGGTGCTGGACACTAGTTCCAATAAATCTTAATGCAACAACATACAGTGTACCCAAAGTGACCGTTTGTATATAGATTACTCACTCCATGTTGTCTTGTATTCTTAAGGAACACTGTGTTGTTCCCGCATGCCCCAATGGGGAAAAGATAATCAAAAACTAAGAAATAATGAAGTGCATGAGATCCGTGTTTACTAACAGCAAAACTATATCAAAACATCCGCTAATCCACGTCTTATTTATCCAGTCGTATGCTCAGTACTTCCCAAACACATGCATCTCTGCTAAAAGCGTACTAAAAACCCTCATGGATAGTGAGCGTACGACAAATGAGATTTCAATTTATCAAGGATTTTCCTCTGTTTTTGGATTCTTCAATCACCAAAAAGTTTTCTTCACAATTGTAAGGTCACACAGGAGGTCCATGAAGACTTGGTTTTCCTAAGTTTGATGTGAAAGCACTTGACTGGCCTGCACAGAGCCCTGACCTCAACCCCGCCAAACACCTTCGGGATGAACTAGCATGCTGAGTGTGAGTCAGGCCTTAGCGTCTAAGATCAGTGGAGGAGGCTGTTATGCAGCAGATGAAGGTTGGTTAAATGGGACATTTGGTTATCAGCTCCCTGACGCCCTCTGGTGGTACAAACCTTGAGACATTGTCCTCATAGCTGAGCACTCCATAGATGAAACATATAAGGCCCATGACGGCTGCAAAGAACAGCATCTCGGTGTAGAAGCCCAGCCAGGCAAAGTAGATCCCAATCTTCTCCCCATAGTACGTCCTACAACCAAAATCAGCACGTTTAAAGACCTAATTTAAAGAAAGTTTTCACTAAACAACGCTTCAGAAATATTTATTCTTCTGTGGAAACATTCTTCTGTGACAACATTCAGATGTTGCTTGTTTACCTGATGAGGTTGAGAGGCTGCTCTTTGTAAAAGCAGAGGAACCTGGCCCAGTGCTTGTACAAGTTGTAGCGCTCACTCTCGCACTCAGAGTTTCTCGCCCTTTTCCAGTATCGGCACTGAAAGGAAAAAAAAAGAAACAATGCAATGTGGGGCTGTTGAGCAAAAGATCTTTGGAAATGAAAGAAAAAGGTTATCTGCAAAAAAGAAAACGAGTGTGTTTCTGATAATGTTGAATTGTTCCTTTTATTCCTTCATCCTTTTTTCCTTTAAGTAAGAAAAGAAGGAATTCCTTTATATATATATCACATTATGCTGAGACCATGCTCATTTTAATCATATTGCCCTGGAACTGGGAAATAGACAAATATATACCTGACACAGGTACAAATATACTTGAAAGAAAAGTCCTGCATTACATTTTTTGCAAACCAAATTTACTACTACCACATTCTTTTTTTAAATAAAAGCCACAGTAACAGTATTAGTAGTACTGGCAGTGGTACTAAGAACTGCTCTTCTCTGTGTGTTTATTTATCATGTGTTAAATATATGAAGCTATTTAATGTTGTTTGTGGTCCAGAAAGCGTTATTAACTACTTAATATTTAATTGGGTTATGCATCACATCATAAATCTTGCATGTTGAGTCTTATTAACCAGATTAACACAGTAGCTGGTCACAGTTTTCTCCCAGTGTAATGAAGCAGAAGATAGATGACCATCAATATGTTTGACCTCTACATGTGTATGTCCTGTCTTCCACGTGTCTTACGTCATGTAGTGGAAAGGCTGCTGCATACGTCCCATTGCTGAGCAGTCGCTTGATTCCCGTCTTTTCTCTCTCTTTCTGACCCGCTTTGTAGTACGGGCAACGGGCCAGGATGTAGAACACCTTACAACAAGGACAGGATTTACCAAGAGATTAAAGGATTTGGATTTTTAGGAACTTCTTCGCTAAATGCATTTAGCGTTGTTGCGCAAGTCTGTTGTAACACTGTGGGGTAACTGCTAAAACAATTCTCCAAGGGTCAGCCGCTACAGAAAAACATTGAGTTAAACTGATTTTTCATTCATACATACTAAAATCTCAGACCCAGGTGGTATTTACGATGTAAAAAAAGTGTATTGGGATTTTAGAAAAGAAATACTCACAATTCTGTTTCTTGTGGAAGGCGGGAAGAAATTATCTTTGTCAGTGATCAGGAAGAAGTCGGTCTTGGTCTTGTCGAAGGGGTAGGTGAAGTAGTCAGGTTGGGGACGCATAATGTGCTCAGGCAAGCGGAAAGGATGTGACAGCCACTCCAGTGGGACATCCTGACCGTGGGGGACATCACTGGTTTTGAAGGGAACTTTGATCTTTAAGATGTCAGCATAGGTGGTCAGCACGTTCCACGGGGCATGAATCTTTAAGAAATATGTCTTTTGGTCTTTGGAGTCCTGGTACAAGGAGAGATGGGGTGGAGGAAAACATTCTAATTATTATATACATCATTTCCTTCAGGTACTTGGATGGAAGGCAGTATAATATGAGCAATCCCTTTAAGACTTTTCCAGGAGAATGTGGTGCGCCTCAGCAAACTATCCACTAGGTGGTGCAGGCACTCTGTGGGTGGATTTCTTACCGATTTGTCCTCCGTCTCCAGCTCCAGTCCTTGCTTCTCAAGGTTGGCCTCAAACTCCCTCCTCCTGTCCTGTGGGCAAACACACACACGGCAGGCATGATAGCCACACACAGTCTTACAGGCTTTGCATGTTGTTTCCCTTCATACATACAACATTTCTGCAATAACATGCTGTTATAAAGATCAGGATCAGAATCAGAGTCAGAACCGTTTATTGCCATGTTTGTTTACACATTCAAGGAATAAACAGAGTGCAATAAATTATACTGTTATAGCTTCCAAATTGACAATTGCATTGCCCTAACAATGGACACTGGGGAGGCAAACTCTCAACTACTGACCTAGATTAAATACCTTGGGGACAGTGAGCAGCATATTTATGTTTTAGATGTAACTCTTATTTTCAAAAAGCCGGAAACAGTGGTACCATGGGGAAAAAAGTGTTTGTGAAGACTGTCCACACGACAACACAATGATAATGGAAATACTTTTAATACATAAAGGGTTTTGGAAAATTACACAAAAACATTAACATATACATTTAATTAATTTGTATCAAGCGAATTTAAAATATGGTGAACACAAACATTGAACTGCAAATTAAAATGGAAAATATAAAATAAATAAATAAATAAGCTTTCTAGCGAAATTATTAAAAGTTATGCAACAGACTACTTCGTATGTATCCTTGAGGTTTGAAAATGGTGAAATTTAAAAATTTGTCTTTTTTTTCTTCATAAAGCAATTTTCAGAAGTTGCATGTCGGCTGTTTAAGCTAATCCTCAGTTTTGATGTTAACAAAGTGCTAACTTGCTCACTGTGGTTGTTCGGTGCAGCTTTCAGGTGTGAATGTGTAAACTGGATTCACAAACGTGAAGACAAGCTAACTGTCAAATGACAATGCTCGGAATAAACAAGATATCACTTACAAATAAATAAGTACAATCCAGTAATTAATCTAATAAACATAAGCAAAGGTAACCAGTTGGCCAGAGAGTATTTGTAGCAATAGTTACTTAAAATTAAGTTCCTTTAATCCCGATTCAAGTCCTTTAATACTGGGTATCTGCAAATTACATTACATTTCATTTAGCTGATGCTTTTATTCAAAGTGACTCACATGATATACAGTAGACCGTAGACACAGCAACGGTGAGCAATTAGGGTTAAGTGTCTTGCTCAAATACTGATACCATCATCTTATTTACCTAAATGTTGACTCATTATGTACCCAACACATTGAAAATACAGGTGTAGGCCCACCTTGTGTTTCATAAGCTATTTGAACCAAATACTGAAGGCCACAAATGTTGTGTGTCTGTGTGAAATATATAACCTAAATCCCATTTCCTCTTAGCAGTTCCACATATTCCTGTTCTGGATATGGAGTTGTGTAACGTCAACAGCATCACAGTTAGTCACACTGTAAAATGCTGAGGGGTCAAACTGACAGCGTGTCACTTTTCTGTCCCACTTACCTGTTTCTTTTCTCCATCTTTGTCATCGACATAGGACAACACAAAGTCTATCCTCCGAACTCCGTCCCTGAAGAACACAGTGTCTTTGTTTGGTTGTAGCTTGTCCGTCTGAAGGAGAAACAAACAAACTAAATGAAACGCTCAGCTTTGTCGCAGAGTAGGAAGCGAAAGCTAACATGCAATACTTAAACAACAGATGCTTACACAGCAAGAAATTAAATCTGAATCTTGAAGACCGACATGAAGGGCTCAGACTTTAACTGATAGATATGCAGAAGTATATATATAGAGAAGCACATTGTGTCCCAGAAATATACATGTAATTTAGGTTATAGGCTGCTGAGCCCAGGGAGCAGTGGTATTGAAAAGTATTTCAAGAGAATGTTGTTTCTGAGAAAGGTTTATCCCAAGGCCACAATGACTGCATACAAACCACATAAAACAGGACGTTTTGCACTCAGTACCATCACAGTTTGTCATTACACAAAAGTAGTGGATGGTAGAGGAGAAACATGCTCTGTGTGTTCTTCATCAACTTTTGTATTTCACTCATTCTCTTACTACAAATTTAGTTAGTGCCAAGGTTTTTTGACACTAATAACATTAATGTTCATTCTTTAACAGCACTCTTTTTGGAAAAGGTGAAAATATGAAAATGTATAAAATATGAAGTGATCTACGATAAGTGATAAACTGTAATCAGTGTCTACAATATACAGTGTGTGTCCTTATTTGTAGTTCTGTTAATATGTATTTCATAACCTAAAAACCAAAGATTTGACTTTAAACCTTCAGTCAAACAGTTGAATGGACCGATTCGTGGAGTAACAGTGTGTTCAGTTGTTTACTGAGCCGCACCCAGCTGGTTTATCAGACCCTTCCATCCACTAACAGACCTACAGGGGCGTGGATGCTGCTCGTTCTAGTGTTATTTAATTATGCTCGAACCTAATGAGAACACTGGAAACAGAAGTGTTTGATAGATTACCACTGGTCCAATCAGGAACAGAAATCATACATCACAGAAACACATTATAATCAGTGTTATGAATTAGGATTGATAACCCATCTGCTTGTTGTCCTCACTGTATCACTGAAAACACAACAGACTGCTGGCTGTTTGAGCAGCGACAGTTTATTTCTGTCTCGCTGAGAAGAAAAGAGGAGCTTTTAGAGACCGAGAGGTCTTGTGACTCAGCAATGTGAGTGGGGAGTTGACAAGAGGGTCAGTCATCTAAGCCAATGAAATGAAACAAACACAAACATTGACATAAACAACCTCAAAGGAAAACAACTTACACAGAGATATAACAAAAGCCACCTCCACCTCCATAAGTGTGGCTGTAAGGCAGCTGATTTTGGATTGTAACAGATCAAATCAAAATGTATATTTAACAGTGTAACTACAAAGAAGCAATTCAACATTTTGGGTAATATATATATTCACTTTTTTGTGAGTTGAGAGTTCAATACCAGCATTATGTCGGTACAGTAACTATAAAGCAGCAGCTAGCAACCAAATAGAAGACTTTAGAAGACTGGAACTAGGTTGAGCTCTCATCGACAGGAAGTCAATGCAGTTAACAAATTAACCAGCGGCTACCCCACATAAATAATTAACAATTTTACATGTTTGTACATACTAAATCAACTAAATATAACAAGATATAACACACTAATTGGTGAGCTTTAACGTAGAGGTGTTGGTATGCTGATTTGTCTTCAGATAGAGCCAGGCAAGCAGTTTCCCCATCTCCAGTCTGTATGCTATGCTAAGCTAAGCTACGCTAAGCTAAAATAAGCTAAGCTAAGCTAAGCTAGCTAGCTTCATATCATCCAGACTTGTAATGTCAAACGTCTTCCTTCCCATTTGTGAGTCTGTTGAAACACCCGTAGAGACGATGGAGCTTACCTCTGTATGTCCAGGCAGTGATGTTTGTTCCGGTAATGAATTGACACCAGTTCCACCGTTTTCATCTGCAAAAGAAAGAAGACATATGTTGTTACATATATTTATTAAAAGTGAAATGGGTAGTAGTGGCCTAAAGGTTAGCGAAATAGGCTTGTGACCAGAAGATTATTGATTCAACCCCAGACCAGCAGTTTATTAGTTGTGTTTAAGTTATGTATGTTATATATTATTTTATAATTTACTTAAAGATGTCAGTTTTATGTTTAGTGAGTTTGAATTGTCATGTTAAATATGTTTCTTCTAAACACCTGCTGTGCATGTGTCTTACAAAGTGATAAGTCAGGTTTCTTTTCATTGTATATCTTGGCCTTCAGTTTGAAGGTGGGCTGATGGGCCAATGTAGCATCTAAACTCTTAAAGGGAAAATACTGGAAACCCAGCGACTGATGGCTGGTCAAACTAAACTACATTCAAGAGAAAAGAGAAAAAGAAACAAGAGAAAAAGTTGACTTTTCAGTCATCCGTTGAGCCTTCCTGCTTACATGTACCCACACCCAACAAGGGAAAACAATTGCTCCAAAAATAATGTTAGAATTGCATCATGTGCTTGTTTAAACAGGTCATGCAAAAGGTAGCCTAGACAAGTAGACGGTGTCAACCCTTTAGCAATGAAGACGGTATTCTTCTCTACTGTCACACCAACATCCAGTAATTTAGCTAAGCTAGGTTAGGCTCTGTTTATATCCATGCAGGATACGTGGTTTGTAATATAGTAGTACTAAGGTTCCTTCAAAACCAAACTCTCCCTTTTAGACAAATGAGCCGGCCAGTAATAATTAAGGCGGCACAAGCATCTCAGACAAACTCAATTTAACAAATAGAAATCCTACAGTCTCTTGGCAACATCAGGCAGAGGAGCTGCGAGAGAGATGAGACGCACAAAGGCAGCAGCACACACACACACACACATCCTCGTCCTCTCACATACAATGACACACAACATTCCTGCAGTGCCTCTCTCTCCCTCCACACTGGCAGAGAGAATGTGCTCATGTAGAAGTGCTGTGCACGCTGCCTGCTCCCGTTATTCCTGGATGATGGGAAAGTGGCACTTCCTGTGGGGGAGGCTGAAACGTGCATGAAGACATCAGCGAGGGGGGAGGGGCCTGAGGGGGGAGGGGCCTGAGGTGGGCGTTGCTGCTGTGCCAGAAGTCTTACCTCCCCTTACATGAAACACATTCCACAAACAAAGGAGCCTTCATTGATTAGAAACAATGATATTACAGGCAGCTGTGTGGGCCAATGAGAGAGGGGCTGTGGTGGCTCCATGTGGAAGCTCAATGATAAGCCTGGAGAGTCATACGAAGGAATGAACATATCCCATCACAGTCCCTGAGGACTACAAATGGCAAATGGCACTGTGTGATATCTTCTAGTGGGCTCGTGGGAAGCATCGTTGACTATGCAGCCAATATTATATATTTAACCAGAGCAGCTGTTTTTCTCTTTCCTTTTTTTTTGTTGACTTTTTTGGTCTCACTCCAACTGTGCACAGCCAGTTATCAGAGCCTGACTTGAGCAAACAGAAGCAAGGGGCCAGCAGTGTGTTATATACTCCCACCAAGAGACAAATATATGGAGAAAAAGGTCATATGGAGTAGGCTGCCTTTTGTAGAACTGAGCAACAGTGTCAGACTTAAATGCACAAATAAGCATACACATTCAAATAACTACTGTATACTCAAATCACACGTCATTCATTGATGAAGCATGACCTTGGTAACTGTTGCTTTTGAGGGCACAAATTAACCACATAACAACTAATTTAAAAGTAACGCTCATGCACTGTTTTCTAACACACGTTCCATGCAACCAGAAAAAAAACTTTTAGCTAATACTGTATAGCTGAGATGTTCTTCTATAAACATGCTCACCAGTGGAATGCCAATTTAGTGTAAGATATGCCAGTAAATATGCCAGTCTTGTGAGCTCTAAAGTGACAATTTGAACCACCACTTAAGAGGGAACTAGAATCCCAAATGGTCAGCTGCTGCAGAGCATTGCTCACTGATATGAAGGCCATAAGCTAATGCTTAAGATTTGATGTCTTTGTTGAGATGTTTAACATAATTTGATATGGATTCCAACTCATACAATCTTGTGAATGTGATGGATAGGGATTATTTTCTTCTGTAAAGATGGGGGGGGGCTGACAAGAAATAATGGGAAAAAAGCAGCAGGGTCTGAGGAATGCTGACTGGTGTAGGTCGAGGAAGTAACTCCACTATTCCTAAGCCTAATAATACCAAATCCTAATTCACTACAACCTGATGAAGTCTCCTTTCCCGATGACAGTGATTGCCTTTGAATAAAAAATCCACCTCTCATGTGTAGCCCCCAGTGAGATGCACTGCTCCACAATTTCATTTGACATGGCAGCATGTGTAACTGGCAGCAGAGAGCGGCCTCCCTTCAGAGAATCCCAAAGTGAGTCATCAAAACAAATGTTATGAAAGGGAACCTGCATCTCTAAACGTGAACCGACACACAGGGTCTATTTGTCTGACGACTGTGAGATGATATCTCAGCCACCCACACAGACACAGACACAGACACACACACACACACACACACACACACACACACACACACACACACACACACAGACAGATACAATACATAATTTATATTAGTCTATATCAAGAAAGAAAGAATATCATAAACTTACATTACATTACATTTAGGTGACGCTTTTATCCAAAGCGACTTACATACTATACAGTAGACACAGCAAAGGTGAGCAATTAGGGTTAAGTGTCTTGCTCAAGGACACAACGACATGGACTAGTGGAGCTAGTTGTATTTTAGTTGTCTCTGTAATATTTGGTCTTGTTCGAGGCAGCAGAGGCTTAGAGAAGTCTCTCTCTGCTCCTATGGCTCGGTAACACTTTATAATAATTGCACTATGAAGCATTATATAATACTTAATTTACAAATGGTGAAGCCATCATTTATAAACTGTGGACCAATGCTTTATAAAAAAGTTATTTAAGTGTTTACTCATACTTAACTAATGCTTCATGGCGTGCAGTTATTATAAAGTTATTATAAATTGTTTGTCACATGCATGACGGACAGTAGGAGACGGCAATGTGAATACAATTCTTTGTAATGGTATGTGTAACCTTATAAAGAGAGAGAGAGAGAGCCAGGCTCTGCCGATACAATCAGAAGCTGAGATGGAGGCTGACAGACACACAGAGAGCAGTGCCAAATGAACAGAACAGAAACAGAAAGATGCTCCATCATTGAGGAAAATTCGGCATGATGAAAGAGTGACTGGATTAAAAGAGAAATAGCAGAAGTGACGATGAGAGGACGGACAGACAGGCGTCACATAAAGCCTCCGATCTGCCCGTACCTGAGTGCAGGGTTATCCTGAATGCGGTCAACACTGCAGGACCATCTTAAAAGGACAGACAGACAGACACAGGTTAGTGTTAAACTCTGAGAGGTGAATATGGACGCTTGCAGAGTGCTGAGATGGTCTGATTGGTGGCAGATCCATCTGAAAGCCATCCATCCATTTTCCACCGCTTATCCGGGGTCGGGTCGCGGAGGCAGCAGGTCCAGCAGGCTGACCCAGACTTCTCTCTCACCCGCAACATCTACCAGCTCATTCTGGGGGATCCCGAGGCGTTCCCAGGCCAGCTGGGAGATATAATCCCTCCAGCGTGTCCTGGGTCTTCCCCGAGGCCTCCTACCATCTGAAAGCCTCACAATGTAAAACAGCACCCAGGGCTTACTTACTCTAAGCACTGCAGAGACAATAAACAACATAAAAGCTCTGCAGAACATTTTATCTCTTGTGGTGATCAGACTGGGTCTTCCATCTGTGGAACAGCATCTGAATAAACAGTGAGGATGATGACCTGAAAGTGATGCATGGGTAACAAGTTGGACTCAATAACAAAACAATTGTTGTTTCACTCAAGCAGGCTGTGTGGGTGTCTCCTCCATTAGCAGCTCCTGTGTAGCTCTCCCACCATGGGGACTCAGCTAGACCGCCCTGCTTACTCTTTTCAAACAGATACCCCTCAGATCATGGTTTTGCTTTGCACTTCAAGTGCAGACAGACTAACCACAACTCCACATTGTGACAACATGAACCTTTTCTAAAGGGAAGTGATACAAACATGACGCAGATTGGCCTACAAATTCCCTCTAAGATGAGTTTTGTTGCCAGGTGGATTGCGTGTGGATGTATATGAAATATTCATGTGATGCAGGTGAGTCAACCACTACCCAGTCTCAGACAAGCTGAGTGCCCGTCTTGATGATTAGTTATTAGTTACATATGAAATGGTACAAGACAGCACATACCAAAACGTTTGAGTGATAGATTCCTGACAGCCTAGCAGGCGTGGTGTGCACCACGATACAGTGAAACCACAACATCCTGAGCTCAAACCGGGTCTAGAGTTGCTATGACAAAACATCCTCTCTATCTCGCTCCCTCCATATTTCCTGTCGTGTCTGCTAAAATACAAAATGAAAGATCATAAACTACTACATTTTGTTGTTACATTAAGACCAAACAATACCAACTAATGGCAAATATAAACCAAGTGAATCGTGACAGTAAAGAGTGAAACATATTGACAAACTGACAAAACTATCCTCTTTTCTATTTCAATATTGTGTGTGTGGAGTGTGAGTTGTGTCTTTGTGTTTGCATCAGGCTGCAACACAAATTTCCTTTCTTATCATCAGGATATTATCGTCCCAAACGGGAGGTTTCCTGACAATCCCCGGAAAGCTTGAGAAGTGCAACAACACCACAAACTCTAATACAAGAGGTCATGTGCAAGAATAGCATATTATCTTCATAAGACACAACATAACATAAACGTATTTTATGAAGGCATATTTGTAGGAAGAAATGCCAAAGAGTACTTGTCAGTACAGATGAGGTCACAGAAAATTGTTCTCTTGCTTGCATGACATGCAACCTTTGGCCTGATTGTTTGGTTTTGATATGATGATGATGATGTGTGCGATGGCAACAGGGCAAATAAGGGCATTTTCCTTATGATCATATTATTATGATTCATATGTACCCAAAGGCCAGGTAAATGGTTCAATGCGTAGGGAGGCATGTGGAAGCCCTGTTCTTCACTTAGACCACAACATTTGATTTTAATCCAAAAAAAGCAACGCTTGTAAAAGACAATTTGGATCAAAAACAAAATAGCCAAAACAAGTCTACTTTAGTTGTCCTTTAGATTGTTGAGAGGAAATCCTGGTCACTTTCCTTCTTGTTTAGTATCGTGTCTCCATCAAAGGGGGTAATGCAATAGAAGGTCTGTTTCCATAGAAACTCTCTGGCTCTGTTTCACCTCTGAATAGAAGATGGCTTCATCTGCCATGGCTGCAGAGAGCAGAGTGAGATCGCATTCATGATCCCCTGTAATATGAGCAATTCCTATTAGATATGAATTACTGACTAACTGTATCTGATTGATGACAACAAACTGGCCATCCGCTACAGATTGGCTTTGTCCCATTCAAAGGATGAGCTGAATAGAGATGACACCGAGTACCCGCAGTGTCACTGTATATACGGGGAAGTACATCACCCAGTAGTGTTCAGTAGTAGGACGTCAGTCATGACTGTCTATAAATCAGTGTTTGGACAGCTGTGAACGACGTAATGTACTCCACACACACATGTACGTATATATATCGAGGTGAGGACAGACCCCTTCTTCATTCCCATGTGGCTGAAGGTCGGCCATGATAAGAGCCTGAACAAAGCCTTTGCAGCAAGAGGGGTCTATTAATCACTACTAACCCTTTAGTGTATCACTACTAAGCCTTGATAAACAGGCATGTGTCTTCATCAACAACTGGCTGATTAACACATTATAGAGTGCAGGATTAACTAATGGGAAAGGTCTGATTGGGATTTCATGATATTCCCTCAACACACGCGTTGATTCAATGTGAATGCTGGGGAATAAATTACTTTTATTTTTCACTTCCCTTGATGATCTCTCAGTGACGCAGCGTTATACATGCTACTGATTTTATCCAGCTGTTAGCTAGATGGTTATCATTCAAGGGAGATTCAGGTGGTTGTTTTTTTTCTTTAATAACTGTTAGGATGACACCTTTTTATCATGTAAAAATATCTTTTAAAAATAACTCTGGAGTAAATACTGAATTGCATTTCTAAATGAAGTCATCAACCGTACAGAATAACAGTTTCAAGTGGTTGTTTTTTGTGCATTTTTTTTACAATAACCGATATATTCAAGGCTGATAATAAAACATGTAAGGAGCTTGACATTATTTGAATTATTACAATCAACATATTCTGATCACTTTCATAACAGTGCTGTAATTACATCATAATGTATCAATTGCTTATAAAGTTATACATGCCATTTTAATAATGCTTAATAGGGCATTTGGACTTATTCTAGAAATGATTGTCCATTAGGAAAAGTGATTATTCAAAAACGGTTTTATTTCAGGACTGAAAGCAAACTTTAGTCTCTCGTTCTCTGAGCCATCGACAGTAAAACGCAGTGCTGCTCTTATCACGAGAGCACCAGACCAGAAAAAAGTAAATGCTAAGAGCATTTCCTTTTTTTTTAAATTCCCAGCAAGTTTCTGTTGGAAACCATAATGACTCCTGACCTGGCACAATTACTGGACTTCAACAGACATCGACGCTTCAGCTACTGACCTTTAGACTATGATGAAAGTTTACTTCTGCACATTTAAATATGGAGTTAAAAATGTCAATGAGAGGATACGACTGGTTTGAACTAGAAATGTTAGTCCCTGAGAGAGGAGACATAGATGATATAAACAGGGATTCAGGACATCAAATAAAGGTGTTAGCACATCGTCTCAAAGACACTATTTATTACTGTACATAAGACTAATCTATTCATGCATGGTTCATTTTAACTTTTAAGTGAGCCTCACATTATGAAACATGTTATGTATCAGTCGATAAGCACAAGGGGCCTTTTCTGTTTGTCAACACTCAGTTACTTTTCCATTTAACTGTGTGACATTTCAAATATTAGGGAGAACACAACTGCTGTTCACTAACAGACAATATGTAAGTGCAAACTCTGGGTTTTCCTCGTTTTGATAGATCTGCCGCTACAGAACAAAACCACGGAAATGTCATCTTCACAAACTGTCACGCTGTGGGAGCTATGGGAGACATAATGCAGCACTTAACAGACCACAGCCCTCCAATACCTGAACATATGGAGCTTCATGGAAGTCATTTATCTGAACTCATCCTCAGAGGTTACTAGAAAGAAAGGCTTATTACATTTATGAAAGTTGCTCTCAGAGGAGGCAATCCAACTAGATGTGGAAACACATACTCAGCTTGACCGATTATGAAATTATGAATTCATTTGTTTACTCACATGCTTCACCTCTGATCATTTTGTCAGTTTGTCAACTTAAATTAATTTATAATGAAACAAACATGGAAATGAAAATGCTTCTTGGGCTGGGATATTGCCTGAAATCTGCCTTTGAGAAAGACCTTCTAGTTTTAAGGGATACAAAGCAACAACAACAAAAAAACGAAACACCCCCCACACACATACCCAGCATGTCTGTTATGACCTGTTTTCCTCATGGCTTGTCATGGGATCACTGTTAACTTGCTGTGAAATGCACTAAATCACACATCAGCGACAATAACCTCTTCTTTGTGCATAAGTGTTTTTTTTTAATGGTGGGTTTATCTTTCTGCTATACTTCACTGGGATTTGGCAGTGACCTCCTGACTGAGATAACTCTAATTACTCCAAATCCTTCCCAAACGCTCCCTCTTTCTGTTCATACATGTGATTGCACACAGCCTCAGTGCTGAGAACAGCAGCCAAACACACATATTTAAGAACTATAAATAGCATACCTTAAAAAAGTAATTTAACTGAGCTGTGCCCAAAACACACCCATGCCAAGTAACACAATTGCATGTAATTGAGTGCCACTCAGATGGCAAACTGCCATGCGTTGCTACATGACACGAGGGTATAGCTGTTTTCGTTAAGGGTTTACTTTAATTAGACGACCAGTTATTTAGGTTACGGGTCGTCCCAGACAAGGATAATGTTGGGATAAAGATTATTTCTTCTAACACCACACAGGCCAGTGTGTTTATTTGCCAGAGCATATGCTATAGCACAAGCAGTAGAAGTAACACAGCCTTTTGGACACATATTAAACATGTGGTATTAGATATAACCTCCTCTTGACCAGCTGTTGGAGGTTAATGAGTACATATTTGTGAATTACCTCCAGTCTGGGTATCCGTCGCGCTCTGCAGCTCGATCAAAGTTTCATCTTTCGCCTTTCCCGTTATTCGTCTCATCGTTATTCTAATCTAGCGGCTTTCACCTCCTCAGAGAAGTGGAGAAAGGCAGTGAGAGGATGAGCGTCGATGAAGACATCGGCTGATCTCACGCGGCAATCAATGAGTCCGATTCAGATTATTGGATGGAATATGAATCGTAGCTACATTATGACCGATCCTCCCAGAACTGTACCCTGCTGGGCTCCCTGGCGCTACCCGAGAAGATCAGGCACTCATGAAGGCTCATAAAGGGGAGTGGCACGGGTTTTTCCGTCGGCAAAATGGTGTGTGTGTGTGTGTGTGTGTGTGTGTGTGTGTGTGTGTGTGTGTGTGTGTGTGTGTGTGTGTGTGTGTGTGTGTGTGCGTGCGTGTGAGAAAGAGAGAGAGAGATAGAGAGAGATGTAGGACAGTAGAGAATGTTTAAACCTCTTTAGCTGTGGTAAATATGGTACAATACCAGCAGGTTACCTGAGATCTTTGAAGGAAAACTCAAACACGAGGAGCTGGCAGGAGGACATCTTGTGGAGATATCCAATATTGCACACATGTATTTAACCCTTGGTGGTGTTCGAGTCGGTGGGACCCTAATTAATTTTTTATCAAAAGAAAAATTATACGATTAATTACTTTTTCAATCTTAGACTCATTAGCCTTGGCTCATTTTCTGTGAAGAACATAAATCAGAACAAATTTTTAATGACCATACACTGTACATCCCCCCTACACATTTATGTTACATATATGTTCGGGTCCTCTGGACCCGTGATTAATAAGAGTGGAAATTGTAGCTCCTGTACCTTCACTCTGACCTTCTGTCTGGGCCTGCTAATAGTGTGTGTGTGTGTGTGTGTGTGTGTGTGTGTGTGTGTGTGTGTGTGTGTGTGTGTGTGTGTGTGTGTGTGTGTGTGTGTGTGTGTGTGTGTGTGTGTGTGTGTGTGTGCGTGTGTGTGTGGATCTGACTGCATCTGTGTATTGGGCAAAGTAATGCAGTCTGTGTTGGTCTCTGGATGTCTCCGGAATCTTATCTTGTTTCCATGCCAAGCAGAAAAGGAGGAGGAGGAGGAGGAGCAGGAGAAGAGAGAGAGAGATGGTGAAAAGGGAAAGAATCAGAGAGACCACACACAAACACACACTACCTGCCATAGACTGTTATGTTTCTACTGGCAGTTGCACAGTGCCTACATCACAACTGGTTTATTGTAGCACGCTGAGATAGCTCAGTAACTCAGTAGAGGTGTGTGTGTGTGTGTGTGTGTGTGTGTGTGTGTGTGTGTGTGTGCGCGTGCGCAAGTGCCTGTGTGTTGTTTTTATGCCCCTGCCATTGCAGCACAAGGCTGCAACATTGTTGATAAATTCGAGCACCAACACCTACCTGTCGGCCAAAAGATTCTCTTCTCAGGGGGCCTTGCAATTGATTTTTGAAGACGGATAAGCTTTTAATGATGATGATGTAGAGGAAGAGGTTTCAGAATGTAAGAATCACATTTATAAAAAGTCAGAGTCTGAGAGTGACTTTGAAAAAGAGGATGAGATTGATCATCAGCTATAAAATGAAGACGAGCACCAGGACCAGCCCGTCAGCAGCTAGCAAGTGAAGAAATATGAATAATCTGATATCAGGGTTTTATGCTCTAACCTCAATGCTCTATGCTCCGACCTCAGGGTTCTATTCTCTAACATCAGGGTTCTATGCTCTGACTGTTAGCGTCGTAATTATTGGATCCCTGATGGAACCTCCGGAAGAATTCAGCCGAACAACTTCTCTCATTTTGCTAGATTTATTTCTCTGATCACAAGCAAAGTGTAAGCTCTGCAATTGCAACACACAGGTTGAGCGTGAACAACTGGGATGTTCGGCCGTTTCATACACAGGTTTTCGTCACAGGTTCCATCGCATCGTCCTAACAGCTAATTGGCTCTAACCTTTCAAAGAGGAGGAGCATCCCATGTCCTACCCTTTTCTCACAAGACTGAGGCGTTCAACTGATAAAAGCTGTTTGTGTTGTGGTGACAGGTGTGTATCTAGTCTATACAAACAGACATTTCAGAAACATTCCAGAAACATTTCCCAGAGAAAACTACAGCTTCATTATTTGTTATTCTGCCCTTGAGCAACCTGGACATTTTCATAGACAAGTGTAGTGCCCCCGTTGCCTATTTACCTTAAGGCACGACTTGGTTGCTCGTTGGCTGGCTTGTTCCTGACGCGTTTGATTTAAGACACTGTCTGGCTGTTATGTCTATTCTGTTTATTTCATACACAAATAAATAACAGCCCTGTCGGCAGAAGGTAATGTATTCAAATCATAAAATAAACCATAAACACTTGCATATAATACTGTCACCTATTGCATAACAATAACATAAAAGATAACTGTTTGCTTTCCTACAAACGTGCAACACCTGGCCCTAATGACACTCCTACTTATATAGTACTTGAAGTCGGCCTTGCGCCCTCAGTGGTGGGAGGTCCAACATAATAAAACATAGACAAAATGGCTCTTACAACAAGAATATAACAAAATATATAGACTTATATTATCATGACATCAAGGTTCTATGCTCTGACCTCAGGGTTCTATTCTCTGACTTCAGGATTATATGCTCTGATCTCAGGGGTCTAAACTGTGACCTCAGGGTTCTATGCTCTGACCTCAGGGTTATATGCTCTAACCTCAGGGTTCTATGTTCTGACCTCAAGGTTCTATGCTCTGACCTTAGGGTTCTATGCTCTGACCTCAGGGTTATATGCTCTAACCTCAGGGTTCTATGTTCTGACCTCAATGTTCTATGCTCTGACCTCAGGGTTCTATGTCCTGACCTTAATGGCTTATGCTCTGACTTTAGGGTTCTATGCACTGATCTCAGGGTTCTCTGAGGTTTTTGAAATATCTCTCTGGCTGGTCTTTTCCTTCACCGGTTCTTGACTTTTTGGCTCAGCTAATAAAACAAGTTAGTAAAGCCAAATTACTACATGTAGCACACCTGAGTAAAAAGGTGTGGGAATTGTTTTGTCTCTCCTAAAGTAAATGGAAATGGGTGCATGTGCCTTAGAGTATGTGACAGTATACAACCCCATCACAATCTGCTGCCTCAAAGATGGATAAATTAATTTGTCAAATCATGGTATAGCATTATTGTGTTTGATTCCTTATTTTTCATTATTCTATTTTTGGTTTGTTACATTGCAATTTAACATTTGATTTTATTATATTTTTTCCTTTTAAAAATCCCCATTATGACCATCAGCATAATCTTTCTCTCAGAACAGCTCAACAACTTACAAACCACACTGTGCCGATAACGAGAGGTTAATGGGATGCTTAGACTTTCTGGTTAAAAAGATAAAAAATTTAAAGAACAATTAGTGGATTGGTTGATGATGAAAATAATCGTCAGTAGCAGACCTAATTGTAATAGTCTATAAATAAATCAGATTATAGAGAACACAGGTGCACTAGAAATTCCACTAGGATGTTGTATTAGTTTACCATGCATTACATCATATATGGGCAAGCAATAGCCATATATATACATGCCAGATGTTTTGTGTAAGAAGCCAGCAATACTATTTGCACCTGGGCGTAATTCCCAATGTATTTATTTATAACCAGGTAGCATGGCAGAGACAAGCACCCAGGTGTCCCTAGCCAACAAGGACATTTGTACCTTACACACATATATTGTATACATACACATATTTGTATCCCACTGTTGGCTACATATATTTTTCTTAAACCTAACAAGGGTTGCTCAAACCTAACCTATTCTCACCTTGGTGCAAATATACACTCCAAATACGAATGTTAAGCTCATGCGCACATATATTTTTTAGTTTGGCGTCAAAATACATGCTTCGTCCACAAGGGGGAGATCGAGTACAGCTAAACAACCGCTGCTTTGTTGCAACTGAGTGCTCGAGGTCCCCCTTGTTTATTTATCATATCAGATTCACGTGTCGAACCACACACAATAAAACACGTCCGATTCACCGAATGTTATGTTATTGTTTGTATTGGCATGATAAAAAAAATCATCAAAAACAGCTTCCATGTGGTCGCTGTGGTAAAAATGGTTTATTACTTTGTTTCATCATATATTTAGTCGACACAAGTGCAACCAATGACAGAAGAAAGAATTGTGCGGCCATAGTCTGATCATTTATCAGGTTTGTTGTTCGAAACATGATCAATACCCTAATATTACACACACTGTCTGTTTTTATGGTTATCATGAATATCACATCGTTTTTTATAAGTATGATTCCTTATTACTATTTATAGTAATACTGTTATTTCTACCCTGTGTGTTGAAATAGTAAGCCACTAGTACCTGTTTCATTAATGTGCAGAAATCCTGCAGTTTCTGCAGGTTTCTCATGCGTTTTGGAGAAAAGCAGTCAGCTCTTTTGTTCCTACAGCAATTCAGCGAGTGTGTGTGCCCGCGCGCGCGTGTGTGTGTGTGAGAGAGAGAGAGAGAGAGAGAGAGAGAGAGAGAGGGAGAGGGAGAGGGAGAGAGGCTGTCTTTGGGATACAGCAGAGTGAGTGAGGAGGAGAGAGAGAGCGGGATGCTGACATATTCCTGATAGATGGCTAAAATGGCGAAAGCGTGTTCGACCCCAGCGAGCCACCAAACTGTAACACTGTAGGTTGGAACATGTAGTAGCTGGAGCTGGATATCCGTGTTGTTGTTTTTGAACCCTCCCGTCTTTTCACCTGCACGCTGTCTTCTGCAAGTGCTAGGATATTTTCGATAAGTGTTCAAATGGCATCCACAAGGCGCCGCCGCCTTGTCCCATGCTTTTGGGGAATCCTCCTAAATGCTTTAATCGGTAAGTGGCATTCTCTCATTACCGGAGTGCAGAGTGCGCGCTGCAGGGTGTGCGGTAGCGCTGTGGAGGGTACCCGCGGTTAGTGTGCTGCTCCCCGGAGCCCGCTGCATGCTGCAAGGAGCGAGAAGTGCGCTGCTGACCAGTAACCCTGAACTTGTTCCCTCTCCGGTGTCCGTCAGTACTTCGGCTGCAGATGCAAATGTGGACTAGAGACCGATACCGTGGTTGTGTGGAATGCTGCACCCGCAGGTCACTGAGTTACACGTGGATACTTAGAAGTGTATTCAAAGTTGCTTTTGGTGGGCGTCCTGCAGAACTTTAACTGTTCAGCAGGCGATTGCTGTATCAAGTCTATGTGGTTTATGAGCACCATCATAATACACGGTAGCCACGTGCAACGTAGTCGGCAGAGTTTTTAGTTTGTTTTCCTATTCATGTTGATGGAAGCACGATCAAAGGGATGTAACTGCTCTTCTTTTGAAAGGTGTCCAATTGGTGCATTGAGAAAATCACGTTTTTTGCTAAACAATAGCTGCGAACTCTGCAGAAAGTGCTTCCTTTTCTGCTGCAGTTGTCCCCATGACTCTTAATCAGGTGTCCCAGTATGTAAAGTCATGGCCTGTAGATTTAGAGCCACTTTCAGTGTTATTGTTCAGCACATGGTACCAATTGCACGATTAAAAGCACTATTGCAAATGCTTTAGTGAAATTTAAATACACCAGATATTGTAGTCTTATTCGTATAGGCGTTTGCATGGGAATTTACCCTTTCACCTTATAAGATAAGATAAGATAATCCTTTAAATCCTAAAATTGCTACTACTTAATGCTTCAAAATTACTTTAAGAAGTAGATGGTGTAGAAAGTGATGGTGTTCTTGATGGGTGAGTTCTTGAAGCCCCACACCCTGTGGCTGGGTGAAATGACAGTGGTCATCGCTCTGAGGATAGATTCAAAGACTGTGGTTATTGCCTGCTGGGGAGAATATTTGAACAGATTAAATGTCAAGACTGTCCCTCTCCTCCTTTTAAAATTTATTTTTCCCCCCTTTGTTCACCATGATAGACAGTTCCTCTCTCTTTGTGAGGCCCCTTAATTCAAAGGCAGGAGAGACTATTGAGTATTTGCAAAGCATACCACACAGGGACCCACAATGGCCCCGACTGTAATCATAAAGGCTGTAGTATACAGTGGTTCATAACATGTTCAGTCAGAGGACTGGGAACAGGAACTTCAGAAACAGCTCTGTGATGGATGTGGTTCCAATCTAGCCACCCCATTAAAGAAATTAAGCTCTTTTTGAGTCTGTGTCAGAGATTAGATTCAGTTAAGATGAAGGCACTTTTTATGACATTTCAAGCAGAGTTGATAAGAACTAATAAGAGGAATATTTGCATTAGCTCTTACATGGCATGACGAGCTGAAACTATAAGGCAAAATGCAGTCATTCAGAGGATCTCATGATATGAATGTGTGAGTGTATCAAAGAGCAAGTGTTTGCTTTGAATGGACTGACTGAGATGACTTGTCTTTCAAGCTTCAGAAAAAAAAGACCATATCAATGTTAAATCAAGACACGTGAGAGAAAAATACAGAGAACTTTCAATTAATAATTGTTTATGTTCCTGCTCTTTGAAGTATCTAGAAACTCATTCATTATAATCCAAAGCTACCAATTTGTTTATTCGCCTATAGAAAGATACGACAGATTAAAACTGTGAGACAAGATTGTACAAGATTGAGAGGTGAATTGTGCAACAGCTGCGCTACATACACCACCAAAACACATGGACTATTTCTCAGCATTCATGTTTTGCATTTTAATATATATGACTATCATTTCTGTTCAATCATCGCTGAGGTGCTGTTATTATAACAAGCGAATACCAGCGTGCTTGAAACTACATGCTCATGAGTATTAAGGAAGCCAGATAATTAAGGAAGCTAGAAATAAAGGGTATTGATTAATAATTTGTCAAGCAGAAGCCTATAGATGAGAATACAATCAATGCTGCATGCATGATCTATTTACTCTGCTGTTTCAGCCATGCACACATACTTGATCTAAATGCAAATATATGACTTTTGCTGTGCATGGTGGAAGGCACCTTTGTAGTGACATTTCATAATTGTGTAAGTCTATTTCTGTTTAATACTCACCTCTTGTGAAATATAGTTGGCATGCATCATTTTCCTCTAAGTGTAAATGCAGCATCAGCTTTCCATCTACAGTTCAGTGAGATTAATGGAAGTTAAATTGACAATTCTTGTCGAGTGTAGAATACATTTTTCCACATTTCGAACACACCTAACATGATGGAATCTGCACCAATCCATCAAAGCACATTCAATTGGTTATTTAGAAACACAGTATGTTGTATTTATAGATATGATGAATATTTAAGAGTGAGCTGCAACAGATGGATGCTGAGAGAGCAAGGGGAGCAAGCAGGTCATTTAGCAACACACACTACATGTATCACAATACACTATTCTAATATGTTGTGTAGCATTTATAAGATACGTGTACTAAATCTAAACAATTTAAAAACTTTTTTTCCCATAGGGGCATCATATGATACGATATGATGTCGCCGTGCAGTTTTCTTGCCAGAAGCCTGTGGCGTGTCCTAAGCTCTCTGAGCTCTATCGGTGATACTCATTGTGCAAACTCCATGTCTGGCAGTAGCTGGTGTGTGATCCTCACTTTACTGTTGCAGCAGTAAAACTTTGTGCCACCCAGCCACACTTATCTGTCAATAGTAAGCCAGAGCATGAGCCACACTTGGCCAACACTTGTCTCTGGTCTCACCCAGTAATCCGACATGCTAGTGTCTCTTTCCTCTGCATTAGGATGTGTGTGTGTGTGTGTGTGTGTGTGTCTCCTTATCTAACCATGACAATTCACGGCTGTATAGTCTTATGTCTGTGAACATGTGTTTCTGTGGATAGGCCGTGTTCTTGCCACCCGTTTCCACAGCTGTGCTCTCCTCTCTGCAGCACACAGGTGGCTCTAACCACCACACAGAGAGCAAGATCTGCCTATCCTTTGTTTCTTTTGGCCTTTATTGTCTCCTGTCTCTCATTTGGGTTTGTCAGATGATTCAGCACTGTATCCAAACTGATGTTCTCTAATCTTTTTTCACACTGTTGTTTGTAACCTCCTCCCTACCCGCAAAGCTATATTCATGCGGAGAGCCAGAGCCCAAGAACTTTTACATTGTTTGAGCTAATGGAAAAACAAAACAGATTAGCCTGATTGAAGTAACGAGGAAGTATATACAACATCAATAAAGTTGTTTAATCAACTCTGAATCAATGCCATTGTAACACATTGAACACTCAACTGTGATCCTATTTGCTGGAAGGCGTGATAACATTGACTAATGCCATTTGACAGCGTTGAAAGCTGTAAATGCAAAGCCTCCAATATAGCTGTCAATCTGATCGGATGGAAAACACTCATGTGTGTTACAGCCTCAAAATTGTCCAGAAGCATTTTGCTCAGTGTATAATACTTTATTTGAGAATTATCCATAAAGTGTGACTGACTGGATGTGTGGCTGCAGGCTCTTTGTAAGCTATTTTCTTCACTGCTGGCTGCTTCTCATATGAACACATTTGATCTTTGTTGGACCAAAAGAGATGGAGCTCATGTGGCCAGCATCAGGTTTTGGAGAGTGGGATCACTGCCTGCCAGCTAAGGGTTAAATATTTCTCCACCACTACCCCCTTGTTTTTCTCAAGTGGTAGCACTGATGTCTCTCTGGTCCCATGGCCATTTACTTTCTGTGCGTGTTGAGTGAAAAAAAGGAGAGGAGGACGGGGAGGGGGGTGGGGTGGGGGGGGTCACATAAAAAAAGGAGAGCAAGAAGAGAGGAAGAGTAAATGTTTCCTTGCACCATCTGCACCTAAGGGGAAGTATTTTTCGGCTGGAATTTGAGGGATGAAGCCGGAGGTTCTCTGTTTTGACCCTTGTGCTTTGCCCCCCCCGCCCCCCCTCCCAAGTGCCCTCCCCTAGCCCCCCTCCCACCAGATTCCAGGGCCTGGGGCAGAGACTGGTAGTGCTTAGTCCATCAGCAGCTGAAACATGATACCAAGAGAGCCCGCTAAGCTCCTCTTTTATAGTCCCAAGTCAGGTCAGGCTGTTTACATCCTTTATTTATTGTTCTCCCGCTCACCTTTTTTACCCACAGAAACTGCAAATACAAAACATTCTGATCCCCTCACGTCACTATAACGTGGGAAGCATCACTACAAATACATGTGTTGTGTGAGTGTAAGTGTGTGTGTGTGTGTGTGTGTGTGTGTGTGTGTGTGTGTATAGTACCAGAGTATAAACAGTATTCTCATATGGTGCATTCAATCCTATACATTTCCATTGAACGCTGGCCTGGAGGTAGCTCAGTCAGGGCTTTTATTCCGGGAGCTGTAAGGCCTTGTGAGCTGCTATCGGTGATATGGCACAAGGAGCATTATTCTTGTTTGTTTGTGTGTGAGGGTTGATGTGGAAATAATGTTTTAGCTGGTACAGTTGCAGTTCTTCATGACCCTGGATAGTGAGAAGGTATGGATGTTAGGAATAGAAAAAGAATGGATGAGGAAATATAGCTTCAGTGTTCATGGTTCATGGTCGGCACTGCTGAATATTAACTCAGTGTTCACTAACTATCTTTTTCTCAAGCATTACTGGTGTTTTACCATGACAACTGTGAAAAATCTAGAAGATATAAAATACATTGTTTGGCACCTCTCATTTACAAGTTTAAGAATGAACCTGCATGCTCAACCATATAGGTATCATATGTATGTGTGTGTGTCTCTTCAGGTGTGATGTGCGAAGCGGAGCTCTCCTTCACGCTGGAGCCCAGTGACATCATTGCTGTACAGGAGCAGCCCCTCATGCTCCACTGCCAGGTGGACGGCATCCCCCCAATTACGACACAGTGGAGGCACAATGGCCTGCTTTTAACTCAGGACCAGCATCACGCCACCTTCATCAACGGCTCACTCCTGATCGCTCACTTCCAGAAGACCAAATCCCATGGCTTATCTGACGAGGGTGACTACGAGTGTATGGCCCAGAATCCTTTTGGGCTGGTGGTGAGCCGCAAGGCTCGTATTCAGGCAGCCAGTAAGTCTCTTCTTTTGTCTTTTAGCGATGTATGACACTGTAGAGCTTTGGGGCAGTGGGGGCATGGACGTTTTTTTTTTTTAAACATGAGAGTTGTATCCATATTTCATCGAACCTTTCTGAAATACATTTTTAAACTGTTGTGTGTTAGTTGTTGTTATCTTAAATTCTGACTTAACTTCATTTTAAATTATCTTATTATCTTGAGATACCAACTCAATAGTTTGTCTGGGCTTAAACAGGTTATCAGTTTGTGTCAGAAAAACACATAATTGAAGAATGCAGGTATGACACAAGCAGACTCTGCAACCACTTCCATACGTTTGAGTACGTTGTGATCTGTGTTCCCGACAATTGTAAACAAGATTCAACACATTCAAACATTCAATAATCCCATTTCCATTCAGTGCCAGTAATCAGGGTGCTGTAAATGCACTTATTTTCCCAGGCGTGGAGTCACTTGAATATTTGAATATCATTATTTGAGTGTAATGAACTTTCCGATGCTCATCTACAGTGCTGCTTAAGAATTCAAGCCTTTGAGTTTAGCATTAACAAGCGCTCATGCTGAGAGTCTCCAAGCTGCTTTGTAAGAGTGCAATATAAGCTTGAAGCAACTCAGCAGCCCACTCACTGGTGGAGGCATCCAGATAAATCTTCTCTTGCTTGACCACCAAATCTCTTATTTGAAGTCACTCTCGCTCAGCATTACATTCTCAGCATTGTTGCCATGGTTCATTTACGTTCTCATCATATCATAGTCAATCTGACTGTACTCTCTTCTCTTTGCTCTCATACATACACAGTGCGTGTCTCAACTTACTTTAAATCAAAGGCATCAAGGATGTGCACATTCCTCTGTGGACACGCTGCGATGTTGCAGCAGCAGCTTTAGTGATACTGTACTGTTCGACGCTGTGTTGAGTTAAGACCTTTTGAAGGCTCTGTTATATATACTCTGTAAAACAGAGATAGACAAAGGCTCGCAGAAGCCTGTTGATTCCAGGGCTGTGTGTAGACAGCACACTGCTGTGCTGTTGTGGCCAATACAGCGTTTCCACTCAGCAGGATAGGGAGGTTAGCATGGATGTCTCACTGGCCAAAGGGAAAAGTCACTTCAGCTCAGTGGCTGGCGCTGTCAAACACATGCAACCTTTTAAGGCCTCCTCTTTCTTTTCAAAGGTCAGATTTGAGCAGCTATTTAATTGCTTTTTTTCTTTTTCTTTCTTTTTTTTTTCTTTTGTATTATTGTGCTTCAAGAAAAAGTCTTCAGTATGGTCCGCCAAAAAATAAATTTCTCACAGAGTTGCTTTGCCATAGTGGTAATAAAGCATGAGGAAGATGACACATGTATTTATTTATTTTATTTATGAAAGATTTATCAACAAAGAGTTCGTCACCTAAACAAGGTGCAGACAAAAACATATGTTTCCTTGATATTTACATAATATTTGAAGGTGTTGCAAGGTTATCTCAAATTGTGCCCTTACAAATGGTGTGTATGTAATATTTCAATTCAATAAGGTTCAATACTGTATGAGCACGACAAATTTAAAAGGATGCAGGCATGGGGCAATCCGGCTGACACGTTTATCCAAAGCAACTTACATTCTATACAACGTAGACACAGCAACGGTGAGCAATTAGGGTTTAGTGCCTTGCTCAAGGACACAACTACATGGATTTGCGGAGCTGGGGATCAAATCATTGAACTTTTGATTGAAGGACGGGCCTGCTAACCACTGAGCCACAGTCTCCCCTATTGATTTAATCTCGGTGAATGAACCTGACCTGGATCACACCTTGGACTTGGTGGCTCGAGTTCAGATCCTTTTCAGCTTTTACTGTTGTCCTGGTTTGATTGGGAAGGCACTGAAGGATTACTAAAAGTCACATTCCGACCCCTGACCTTTTGGGTTGTATTGATCTGTCTTTGAGGGCGAGGCATTGAATGAGTAGGGGTTCTGCTGTAATGACAGTCTTTCCCTTTTTAATGGAGTCTCACTTCTATCAAGGAAGCAAGAAGCCATCACAGTGGAAATAATCCTCAAGGGACCCTTCAAAGGGACTCGCAAAATACACATTTTCGGTTCCCCATCATTACTCTCTAATTCCTTTTTGTATTTTGGAAGATTTGCCAAACAGTAGTGTTGGGATTTCTCTGTGAATTTCACCATATCTTTTAGTTTTCATTGCATTGACAGGAATGAAAAATGCCCCACTTTCTTTTTAAGTCATATTAATGAGGCTTGCTTTGCACTGTTAGTTCTGGTAGTTGACTGCCAGTCTAACCTAGTGATCCTTTCCTTGTTGTGTCACAGCAAAGTGACATATTTATACCATTCATAAATTGGCATAACGGATTTCCTACCTGAAGGCTTTATGAATGATTATTTTCATTGTACATTCAGCAAAAAAGAGGTAATCATCCTTCATTTCTCAGCTTCTTGCACCTCAGCCTCTAGGTTCTTGCAGGCGATGGTTCAGTAAGTGTTCCCCTGTTGATAGTTTTTGGTCCTCAATATAAGGTCTTAAAGTATATTCTGCAGGAATTTAGGCAACTACCGGTCTGTGTCATCTTCACCTGGCGTAAGTCATTTTCGAAAGATTGTTTTAATTTTGTTTATGAAGAGAAATGGACCAAAACTAATGAATGCTCTCCTTACAAAGATCACTGACTAGTGTTTGTTTCTTTTTCTGTTCCAAGTGTTTGTTAATGTTGATGCTTTCTTTGTGTTTTTGAGGTAATTTGCTGTGTTATAGTCCCTCTTACAACAGCTCTGACTTGTACCACTGTGATGCGATGGGTGGTGTGATTACTGAAGCCTCTTTATAGCCCTCCCAGTGGATAAAGCTTCCATCTTACCCTCCTCACTACCTCCCTCCATAAATTTCACTTTTTATTTGCTTGACAACCGTTTGTGTGAGCTCACTGTCGGGGGCTGGTATAGGACGGACTCCCCGTTGACCCTCTAAATCGGCGGCCGGTCCAGGAAACTGTTTTTTTCTTCTAAATGTTATCTCTTTGATGGTCGGTTTCTCTCTCTCTCTTTCTCTCTTTCTCTCTCTCTCTCTCTCTCTCTCTCTCAGTTTCTCTTAGACCTCCTCATTAGCTTACGTTCAGGAAGCTTTTCATCATTTGGCTGAATGACAAGCCTGGTACAGTGGGCCTGGACGGGGCCACTGCCCCTCCCCCACAGCACACCCGCGTCTCCAGGCAACACACCACAAAAGCCCCCCTGTTACAAAATAGCTTTTAGGATCAATTGAAATGACTTGCTTTTGTCTGTTTGTCTGGAATTAATTGGAAAGAGTTAAAGCTTTGTTCTGAATTTTTTCCCCCCAGTCCTATCCATATGTGGAGACGGCAATTGACCTCAGGGACAATTCCAAAATAGATATGCCGTGTGCTTATAAAAGACAAAGTCAGTGCCAACATGAGGATAGTGAAAACACAAATAGTAAAAAACAAAGATGCAATAAATGTGAGTTCCATAACTAGACATTATCCGTGTTATTTATTTTATTGACTACTTCGGTAATAGATACAAAGCCCTGGTGAATTTAACTGCTGTTATAATGGTAGGCTCTTGAATGAGACTTTAATAACAAAAAAGAAAAACCCAGGGGGCTGTAAAGGATGAAATAGGAGAAGACACAGGATGCCTGTAAAAGTGTCTCAGTTTATACCCATGCCTCGCACTTGAATAAATGTAACTCCTTTCCGTGGTATAAATGTAAATGTATATATATATATATATATATATATATATATTTATATATATTTATACTGTGGCAGAAAATGAGACGATGCAATATGCTACATTTAAAAGATAGGTGGATGGATTGCCACTAGCAGCTACTCAGATTCAGACCCCAGTTGGTGAGAGTGATTTATGGGGAGCTCCTGTCAGTGTATGTCTGAGTGTTTGTACGTGTGCATGTGTTTGGAGGGTCGGTGGCTCTCCATCACCCTCCGACCCCTACCCCTTTCATGGCCTCCTGCCTGGTTGAATTGTGAAGCGCTGTCCCCACATCTCCTTGTAGCTCCCTTTGTCTGCCAAACCCCGCCCTCGATCTGCCCCCCCCACAATACCCTTGCTCTTCTCTGCTCGCTTGTCGCGAAGCGAGTCATCTCTCTGTCATATAGATTAGCTAACTAAATGTCATTTACGCCTGTTTTGACATTTAAACATGAAGCATCGTAGTATTTTCTTTTCATCCTTGCAAAATCAAGATTACTTCATGCAGCAGACCTGCTGCATTATTGACATTATTAGTAAATTAATTTATTGCAATTGTGGAGCAAGAGTTCTATGGCATTGCTACAAAACAAAATAGAATAGTCATATTCCTCTCCCTGATATCATCATCTGAATGATCTTCCTGTATTGAAAACATCACGTTAGTAGTTCAGACGGACACGGCCTATGACTGCCCTGTTCTTTCCTTTCGGCAGGTATGCGGCTGATGTTAAGCTAGAAGGTTCCCTTCCGCTGTGTGGTCACTGCCCCTCCATCTGTGTCAGAAGAATTGAAGAAGAAAGGGATCTTCTCTTCTTTTTTTACTGCACCGATCGGGTGGGCAGAAGGGATGAGAGCTCTGACCTCTGCTGTGTAATTAAACCCGAAATTGGTTTATACACCTGCAGACTAAATACTCAGATTACATTGCCTGATATGCTTCCTCCATTTGAGTTGATTAAGAATTGGTTACAGGGTTTAAGATATGTTATCGCTTGTTATAGAGAAGCAACCAGCCTTTCAGAGGTTCACAGCAGGTCCCTTTCCTGTACTCTGTTACAGAGTAAACAACTGCCGGTGTCATTGTCTCTCTCTCTCTCTCTCTCTCTCTCTCTCTCTCTCTCTCTCTCTCTCTCTCTCTCTCTCTCTCTCTCTCTCTCTCTCTCTCTCTCTACCTCCCTTTCTCTCGCATGCCTATTAACAAGATGTTTGTCCTCTATGGGTTTCTTTTTTCTCAGGGAGCTGTTTAAGCACAGCAATACTGAGCATCCCTAATGCCAACTCTGGATATTTGCATTGAAATGCTTTAACTGTACAACCCTCCTGTGGAGAAAGGGCAGGACGAATCTATTATATCTGAAGATGACACATCATTGACCTTGAAGCAGTGGGCAATCTCCATTGGATCCCATACTGCTCATAGTATGCCTTTTGTCTTGGTTTACTGTCCGTGTTGTTACGGTGGGGAACAGTGAGATGCAATGTGAAATCCTTGTTAGATTTCCAAACCTTTCCAGACAGTAACTTTTCTAATTTATTACCAAACATTTTTTTATACAATGTATTAATTACTATTTACATTTCATAATAATACTGATAATGCTGCATGGTTGGAAACAAAAAGTGCATGCACCTTCACCTGCTTTTATTTCTTTAATCCTCTATCTCTAAATGTCAGGTCTGTGTGCTCACATTTTGAGCTATTCTGACAGGACTCATGCACAGAGCCCAGACAAACATGGAGATCTATAACCATCTTCTGGTAGAGGGAGCTGCCTCACAATATGAGGATGAGCTGCTGTGTGAAGAGGGCACCCTTAAGCACTAAAAATATCTAACTGTGAAAACAACATCACTTGGCAAATGAAGACATTGAACATTGAAGGAACACCGAAGAGTGATGAAACAACTGCGATGGAAATATTGAACTGCTCAGAATAACATTTTCCTTATTCCTCTAGGTGCACAGTCTTCATGTTTGACATGGCTTGAATCCTTCTCATGTCTTTCTCAGAGTGATGTAATAGCAACTGTAATCATATATGAGTGTTTATAGAGCGCTTTAAAATTACATATACAATACACATACAAGTCAGGGCATATCAAATAAGTTGATGGGCTACTTTCACATTTAAACCAACTACAAATTAATTTTTGTTTCATTAAACCCACAAAATCATAAAGAAAAAAAAATAAAGTAAAGATTAGAACATGACAACCAACTTAATCACTTCTCACGTCATGTGAGAAAAAGGCAGACATTGAATCAGAATCAGCTTTATTGGCCATGTGTGTTTACACTCACATGGAATTTGACTCCGGTTACACATAGCTCTCATTAGTAAACGTGAGTATCGTCCATCAATCACAACATCCTGAATGGCAGTCAATTGTTTTATGACTTAAATCTATGAAAACGTTTTCCAACATTTGATTTGTCTCTTTAGTGGTGCTTTAGGACAGACATTTAGCTCTTATCCAGAAGAAGTTAAATTGTCTTTTATGTCATTATAGGCTGCTCCCTCCAGCAGCTGCTCTCATCAGCTGTGTACACTGCAGCTGATCATCCAGATAATGCCCATTCAGATGATGCTTTTTATATATTTCATTGCCATCCTAAGCAGCGTTAACTTTGACAAAGACTCTTTCAAAGCTAAACAAGTATTTAAGTGCACATGTGTTTTTAAAAATAAACAGAACATCTTTACCTTTTCACTACACAAGGATCAGCTTCAAATAAGAACAGGTCTCAGTTCAAGTTCAAGGCAGTAATGTGATTTCACCCCTGTTTGAAGTTTGTGTAGCATGTGTATGTTTGTCTCTGTGTGTGTGTGTGTGTGTGTGTGTGTGTGTGTGTGGATCTGACTGCATCTGTGTATTGGGCAAAGTAATGCAGTCTGTGTTGGTCTCCGGATGTCTCCGGACCACCCCAGCTATACCCAAACAAACAAATCAAAAGGGGGCCTGAAGTTCCTTCTGCCTGCTCTTAAGGCTCATGGAAGGAATTCCTGAGTATTAGAGGGGAAAGGTGAAAGCGAGAGCTGAGGCTGGGCCAAAGGTTGGAAGGCTCGGACCAGTCTCTGAATGCTGGAGTCTGGCTTTACAATCTATACCCCGAGATCTTGTTTTGAGTTGGATAAATCCATCGTTCCTGTGTTTTTCATGCCAGCGTCATCTGTGTGTCTATGTTGGGGCGACGGTGGCTCAGTGGTTAGCAGGTCTGTCTTTCAATCAGAGGGTCGGTGGTTCGATCCCATCCTCCGGTAGTCCATGTTGTTGTGTCCTTGAGCAAGACACTTAACCCTAATTGCTCACTGTTGCTGTGTCTATGGTCTACTGTATATCATGTAAGTTGCTTTGGATAAAAGCGTCAGTTAAATGTAATGTAATATCTGTCCTCCAGAGTGAAGACAACGGTGTTTTGTTTGGTCCCAACTTCTTTAAGGTCCTATTCTAGAGTTTGAACTGTCATTTAGTGTTGATCAAAATGAGGATGTGGTTTAGGTTTAGGTTAGGCAACACCACAAAATGAATTTAGTCAACAAGGGGTTTCCTAAGGAGGAAAGCACAGGGATATGTTGTGCCACACTCTGAGTGTGTTGGTGTTCCTATGATTCCAGGCTTCTCCAGGGGCCTGGCTAGCTCTCACTACTGCCCCATCACCGTGCTTCACTACACTTAACGGCGCCTTTATGGCCGGATTGGGCAGTTAAAAGCCTTTACAGGGTCTGCACCATCCACCAATAAAAACACCAAAACTCCTTCTTCCTGTCTTCTCCTTTGGCCAACATTTTGTTTAGCATGTGTGAAATGTGTAATAAGAACAAAGACAGACAGGAGGTGGGGCTATTAATAGTAGAGATAATAGTAAATAAAATAGTGTTCTATTATAACATTGTGTCCTCCTCAGTGGTTCACACACACACACACACACACACACACACACACAAATAGGGCCCCTCAGTCCAGTTTTCCACTTTGTTTAAGCAGGGATCAGGAAATCTTTCTATGCTGGCAAATAAGCAGAAGAGCTGGAGACAAAGGCCAGTCAGTGATGGGCAGGCAGCCGCTCTCCTTTGGGCCTCGGCCACCTCTCGTCTCTCTAGCCTGTGTGTTTGTGTGTGTTGGGGTACCTCTCTGAGCGTATTGTTAGTTGTGAAATGCGGGGCAGTGGAGTGGCTGGGAACAGGCAGAGGCTGTGGAGATGTGCAGCCTCTGGTGGCTCTGCTTTGTGTTGGTGGCCTGGGCGTTTGTTCTCCTGACCGACTCAGCTAGCTGTGGCTGAGGCCCCCTTTTGTCACTGCTGACTCTGGGTGGGTGGTGTTTCCCCTTGCACCCTCCCTCCTCCTTCTTCTCCCTCTGTTTCAGCATTGACTCAGAAATAGAGGGGTCAGAGGTCATGAGGGGCCGGACAACAGGGAGGGGGGTTTATCTGGGAAACGGTGACCTTTTTGTGTGCACTAGGGCAGAATACCCCTCCCCTTTTTTTTATTCTCCTCCTCCGAGTACGTTTCCCCTCCTCCACAACTCTACCTCCTGCTCATTCCCCAGTGGGGACCCATCCCCCTGTCTGCTGGCCCCGGGGCAGTGGCAGTGACCTTGGCTTTGGCTGTGAAATAAGGTGGCCCAAACCACATGATGCCACAGCATCACAGCCCTACCTCTACCCTTTCCCAAACAAGCAATGCAGCAGCCTCGAAGAACAAGCGCAAAATAAGCACATTTTCACTTTCTCTCATGTTTTCAGCAAAGGCTTATCAGTTAGTCGCTGTGAATAAGTCTCCATAAAACAATTAAATGATTAACCTCTACTGCTGTTATTTCATTGAAAACATCACAACGTGACTGATTGGTGTTGGCCTTGGTTTGATGAAATGTGTTTAAATATTTTAATTGTTTCCTCACACAATTCTAATGTTATAGTTCTGCATTGAAGCTATTAATTTAGCAGCATCGTGTTGGAAGAATTTTTTTCACTTTCACTGCAGGCTAACTGGTATTTGCAAAGGGAATAATGAGGAAGGGCGAGTATGATTACTCTGAGAGATTGCGGGATAAATTATTTAATGGATTCAGGATCTTTATATTTTGTGTGCGTGCTTTGTAATCATCTTTACAAACACATTGTTCTCATTGGGATCAACACAGGAAGTACGAAACTACCTTTACTCTTGTTTTCCCATATTTGTCACATAGGAACAAAGCACCTGAAGTGTTTGGGGTTAAAAGCCTGTCAGGCTCCAGTGTGTGTGGAGTTGGTCAACAGGGATGAAATGAATTCCACAGGAACCAATTAAAAGAGGTTGCTGCTGGCATAGGATGAAAGATTTCGTGGCTGGTCAATTTCCTCCTGAACAACCTGTTTGCAATGGCTGTAGTTTTGTTGTTAGCATGCATCACTTATGGGACTCTAATGATCAAGCAGCTTGTATTTCCATCTATTATTTCAAATTAGTGTAACATTCAGTGCTGTAAATGTATGATTTTGGTGAAATAAGAATGATGTAAAGAGTGATTTCACAAAAGACAAAAGCAGTGCTTTAATAATATTAAAGAAAACAAACAGATGTTTATGAAGAAAACCTGCAGTTACTATCAATCATTTTGATAATCGATCTGAGCGACATGTCTAAACAATCACTTATTCCAGCTTCTCAACTTGTCTTATGCCATAGTAAACTTTTGGACTGTTGGTTGGACCAAACAAGACATTTAAAGACGTCATCTTGGGCTTCAGAAAATTGGAATCTGTGTTTTTTAAGCAAAAGGGTAATTTATTTATCAATACAATATTCATCAGATTGATTGATAATATATAGAAATAATCACAGTGTGAAGTACCATGTGCATTGATTTGAAAGTACTGTATGATACAATATGCTACAACATATATTTACACTTCATTTGAGTTTGCTATAACGGAGGAGTTAATTCAACCTCGATGTAGTGTAGGTGACTAAGCTGCATTCATTTGAGTGATTGGAGCGAAAGAGCAGGCAGACCACGGAAAAATAAGCGTCCATCAATAAACCATGTAGGGGTAGATGAAAGTAGAGAGAGGTGGGGAGTAAAATAGATGGAGTATGTGTCGGTGGTCTCAAATGATCTCTGGGCCCCTCTGGCTCTGGAGGGTGGACCTTGAACCAGGAAGGAACATTCCATTCTGATGCTGTGCTGTGACCTCCTGACCCCGGCAGCTTTGTTTCTAGGGCAGCTTTCGACAGGCAGCAAGATGCAAAGCAACAGCGGCGGGCTCGCTTAGCTTGAAGAAGCGTGCCTTTGCCGTTGGAACTTGCAGGAAAGCTGCTCCCCTGACTCCCACTCGTAATTCCTCACTGTAACTTGCACATTACCTACGCTTAACATCAAATACATGACTGACATGTGCACACTCTTGCATGGGCTTATGGTCAGTAAGGGTTCATACCTGCTGCTCGTAAAAAACAGGAACTAATGTGAAGTGTGCATTCCCCCAACACATAGACATGTTACTGAGGCCCATTTTTCTCCCTGAATGCACGGTGAAACATTTAATTCCCACCTGAAGTGATGTAGTATCAATTTAAGGATCCATCATAACAGATATTTCAACTCTCTCAGTAGCCGCTCAGAGGATGAGATGTGTTTATTTTATCATCACATAAAGAATTTGTATCATCTGTCCAACTGCGGTCTTTAATCATATTTATGAATGTATCTCAGTTTTTCTTTTCTTTTTTTTTAGGAAGTGGTTTCATGTCATGTGTTAGTGAGTCGTAAGGCGGACCATTTCATTGCCTCAGCGTGAAAAGATGAAATATGATGCTAGTAGTGTAATGGCCCTCTCCATTTGCCAGCACAAGCATTATTTGTGAGTGGGAAGACAGTTTTAGAGGGTTAGCTGGCTGATGGCAGGTTGAAGGAGCCCAGTGATATGTGACAGCTTACGCTAGTGCTCCTCCCATCCACTGCAGGGAATAGACGAGAGGAGAGCACGGCAGTCAGAGAGCCACCTCTGCAAGCTGCTTGTGTGTTCTTTGTCAACCTGTGTTTTCACAACATTATTTTACATCATAGCTGATTGCAGAGTACAGACACATTAATATGTGAGTGAGGGACAGCCTATACATATGCCTTGTGTTTTCTTCAGTTCTGGAAATGCGTATTTTAAACAATATATAATTTAGTATGTTGTCTGAAGTACAACAAGTTGTTTCACAGAAATGTAAACTGTTTTGGTCGTCAATTAATTCAATGAGTCGTTTTTCAAGCCAAAATGCTAAACATTGCCAAAATGTTTTGCTTTATACAAATTAGAAAATGATATTCACGAGGCCAATTGTTAGTTGCAGCTCTGAGGTGGTTGATGCAAACTATCACACCTAATACAAAATATCTTAAGAATTAACCCCAAATACATGTTCTGAGCTGCTTGGAACCACAATTAGTCAGTTTAATCAAGCACAAATTGATAATTCTGAGTAATTGACAGGACTTGCATTTACAGTAGGAATACAAATACTACAAAGACCAAGCCTGTATTTTATTCCATTGTATAAACTATAGCCTAGGGATTTCTTTTTCTGTAAAAAAAAAAAGAAATCTCTCAATTTATGTAAATCCGTAGCAGCTCTTTATTTACTCAAGTCCTGAAAATGGTATTTCATTATCTGATAGAACAGTTACAGTTACTCGTTACAAATACAGTATCTGCAGCGTCTTTGTTTGCACACACTGTAGGTAGAGGCAGAGACAAAGGGCTTTCATTTCTCACCCACTGTCTTGTAACACTAAGTGGTTATGACAGTGCCTGCACTTGCCTTTCCTCTTTCTCCTCATCTGCTCCTCTTCCTCTCTGCCTATTTTTCCTGCTGAATTGATGAGAACTAGGTTCTGTGCAGTGGGCGTGGCAGCGGAGTCGCACATGTGCCTACAAAACGAACTTGGGGTTACTGACTGCATATTAGTATGAATTCATCGGGATTAGCCAGTTTGGAGTGGGGGGTGGGCTCCTCTGATGGGTGAGGGGCAGTAATATGGTGACCAAAGTCAGCTGGCAGCCTGAACGGAGGGAAAGAGGGAGGGAATAAACAAAAAATACAAGAATAGTGGGCAGATTTTGAGGGTCCAGCTGTCTCAACTAGAGGATGTTGTGGTGACAATATCTTGACATCACAAAGCGAGGCGATGCCAATTCGCCATTACATTACCGGCTGCTGCTCTCTTTGTCATTATCCTAAATGAGCCGTGCTCTTAAAGGGCTGCTGTCACTGTATCTTTATTATTCTGTAGCCTCTCCTTTTGCTCCATGTTATGCATTTAAGTTTGAGTCGTCAGCGCGCACAACATTTCTTTCTTATATACATGAATGTCTGTGATGCTACAAGTTCCTAAAGGCATGCAGTGGTTGGCAGAAGGATGTCCCACCTATCTTGTTTATCATGATTGATGTCACAGCATCTCTCCTCCCAATAATTGAGCTCATATTACCAGAACATATGGGTTTTTAAAACTCATTACTGCTGTCAGTTGAGCTGACGAAGCAGGGAGGGGTGTGAGTGATTGTATGTGTGTGTGTGTGTTTGTGTGTGTGTGTGTTTTGTGTGTGTGCATTAGAGGGATAGGGAGAAACAAAATTTAGCTCATGTCCGTGAGTGCGTGCGTGTCGTTCCACCTTTGCCATGTATAAGCCATCATGCGTGAATAAGTGTATCCACGTGTTTGAAGCTGAGCGTAAAGGTGACAGTGTGTCCCAGGGCTGGTATCCAAGTAACACAGGTTCACTTCTTAGAAATGACTGAGCCGGTATCGTCAGCACCCTGCACACACAAACACTCCAACTTGATGTTTTAAATGGATAACCTGTGTGAACCGTGCTGGTTTATGACCACAGTCTTTCCCCTCTACAGCACGTAACATACAGTATGTTTGGAACATATGGATCTTTTGTCTATTTCTACATGTTCCCATCTTTCACTCACAGATTATCTTGTATCTGTGGTCAGTTAAATATGGCAGATGGTCAGGATATTACTTATACTTGTGAGTCCTATGTTAAAGCTAATTAGTAGGGCCGGGACTCGATTAAAAAAATTAATCTAATTAATTAGAGGCTTTGTAATTAATTAATCGAAATTAATCGCATTTTAATTGCATATAAATATTTGATCTGAGAACAGTGAGAAGTAATTTCTTTCACATGGATTTTTAGTATACCATTGAATAATGATCCGTTGGTTATTTTTTCAGACGTGGACTTAGTTACCCTGGTCCTGAAACCAGTCATCTGGTGGAGTGTGGGTTGGGTGTGGGTCCTTGTAACTTTACTCGGAGTCGGGCTAAGGTCCACGCTAACTCCTATATGTTTTGCGTTCTGGTGATATTTGAGGCTCGATGTGCTGCGGTGATACGCAAATTCCTTGTTGCATAGCTTGCACACAACCATGCTCTTGTCGACGCTTCCATCCTTTCGTTTTTTTAAATAAAATTTCCCATCCACGGGGCCAAGCAAAGCGGTCTCGTCAGCTTCTTCGTTCATGTTCACTGTGGTTTGTTGTTGTCGGAAGTCGAGAACGCTAGTTGGTGCTCCAGTATAATCGGTCTGTCGAAACTCATTCATTGAAAAACGTTCCACGGTGCAAAAATAAGTGTGGTTAAAATTATGTTATTTATTTTTTGCGTAATTAATTAACGCGCTAAAGTCCCGTAATTAATTAATCTTAATTAACGCGTTAAAGTCCCGGCCCTACTAATTAGTATTAAATTATTAGAAAGTGTTTCATTTTTAACACCATAACTACCTGTCCGCTCTTATTAAAGATTGAGTGTGAGTTAAAAAAGTAAAGCAAGAAGTTGAATATTATAGAATATGATATACAATAGGGTAAGGATTGCTTATAAGCAGAGAAGTGTGCAGCTTAAAGAGAGATTGCTATCTTTATTCACTGACACCTGAAACACTGCGAATCAAAGATTTGAGGATATGCACATATACTGCACTTATGGGTATTATAAGTCATGCCTTCAAACACAGATCAGTTCGGTCAGCTCTGAACAGGGTCTGACAACTATCCAACTTTCATGATCATAATTAAACATTGTGTAATAGGGATACTCATTACCTTGAGTGGTAGGATACACATGGCTCAGCATTAGATCGGGTCAACCTTCAATCAGAGGATCAGCAGCTCGATCCCCAGCTTCATGTCGATGTGCTCCCATAGGCTGTGGGTGTATGAATGGGTGTGAATGTGAGATAGTTCTGGTGGGCAGGTGACACCTTACATAGTAGTGTATGAATGGGTGTGAATGTGAGATAGTTCTGGTGGGCAGGTGACACCTTACATAGTAGTGTATGAATGGGTGTGAATGTGAGATAGTTCGGTGGACAGGTGACACCTTACATAGTAGTGTATGAATGGGTGTGAAGGGGTGAATGACATGTGGTGTTAACCCTTAATAGGGCACTCATTGAAATACTTTGTGAGGAAAATTACCATATATGGTTATTGGTTACTTGCACGATAAAAGGCTACAGCGCTTTAAGTGGTCGTAGGACTAGAAAAACACTATCTATCTTTCTAAAAATTAAATTTAAACGAAAAAGCGCTAACATTAGCAGAGTACATTTGCTCATCAATAACGTCTAATGCACATCATTAACGTACTAAATCTATGCCAATGAAGGTATACTGAAGACATAAACATGCTGCTTTTGCTTTTTAATGATTATAACAGTTAAAGCTATCTGGCTTTACAGGAGCAGTGTCTGTCTTTATTGCCAGATGATGTGGTGGTTCACTTTTACACTGTGATTCATAAATTTTGCTTTTAGCTTCTATCTTTATTAATTTAACTTCGCTGCTGAATCAGTTTAATATCCTGGATATATCCTGCAAGTGCATGTTGTTGACCCGTCTCTCCTCCTCTCTCTGACATCCCTGTTCTGTTTTATTATATTTATTCAGGGAGTGCAGTAATGCCTATTTTACACAACACAAATTTAGCCTTACATTTCATACAGTTTTTGGAGCTTATGGACAAAATCCCCAGATCAGAGGCGAATCCTTGTTGGCCCGCCGCTCACACACCAGCGCTGGGAGTGCGAGACGTGGGTTGAAGGAAGAGGAATTTCGCTGTTTGTTTTGCAGTCACAACATGGACCAAAGTAGTTGTTGCACCTAGATGAATTAAATAAATAGTAAAGATGAATGAAAACAGGTTATTTTGTGAACGTGTGAGTCTAGATTTACAACATTTACAAGCATGACTACAAAAAAAGTTCCTCTGATTGCTTGGACCCACGCCCACAAACAATTTGGATCATTTGTTTCAGGTGAACATCCATTTTGGAATGAAAATCTCTTATCTCGCACATGATGATTCATCATTTCCTTTGTCAGTGGTTTATCTGGTCAAGACGTAGTTTAGAGACCAGACATAGAAATGGATGATTCCTCCTGATAAAAGATTGTGTATGGGACCTTCTGACGTCGGCCAGTCATGTAATGTGAAGGCTCACAATTACAAGATGGCAGGTTGTGTACTGTGAACAGTACAATCTGATAACTTTGAAAGTTGTGTACACTGTGAACCTGGCTTTAGTGACAGTTTAGGCTCAATGGAAGCTCTGACAGCTTGTCGGAGTAGCAGCAGGGGCAGAGCCTAGCGAAGGGACAATTAGTGCCATATGTGGCTCAGGCTTTTGCTATGCTGCCTGGCGTGTAGAGAATGGACCAGGGTTGAGAGATTAATGTATTTTGGTAAACTCAAATAGTTTTGTCTTCAAATTGTTTTTATTTATAAAGCCCAATATTGCAAATTTACTTGAGGGTGTTTTACAATATGACACCCTCTGTCCCTCGCCACTTGATTCATTGCATTACATTTAATTTAGCTGACGCTTTTATCCAGAACGACTCTCTGCATTTATCATTCCGAATAGGAAAATATGTGGAAGAAAACTCATGAAGAGCAACAGAGGAGGGACACTTCCAGGACAGACAGACATGCAGAATATGTCATATGTACCAACATTGTAATAATAAAGAATGGACTAATATGGGTTGTACTCTTGGATTTAAAGACCTTAATAAATTCAGACTGTCTGACTTCAACAAGGATGTTATTCCAGAGGAAAGGGGGCAAGACTTTTAAACACTGGGTAAAGACAGGAGCCCTGTATTCTGAGAGCTGAGAGCAGCGGATGAAATATAAGGTTCAAAGAGATCTGACAGGTATGAAGGGGCATGCATATTTGATGATCAGAGGCATGTTGAAGCCTGAACTGACATGGATGAGGAGCCAATGGAAGGAAGCTTAAACAACCACCTGAAATCAAAACATTACAATAATCCAGTTTGGATGAACCATAGATGTAAATTAGGGTCTCTGCAGCAGCCATGGACAGAAACATTCTAATTTTAGCAATGTAGCTGTTCATCAGCCGTTCAGACAAATACAGCTGAGTATCATCAGCGTAGCAGTGAAAATCATAGAAATGCCATATTGATTTTCCTGTTGGTCTAGGAGTATACAGTGATCTATGGTATCAAAAGCCACATTGAGATCCAGTAATATATGCACGTAGGTGGAATTTGAATCAATAACAAGCAGAAGATCATTTCCCACTTCATTTGGTGCAGTTTCAGGGGAGTGAGTGACAAGCATGGACGATTGAAAAGGATACAAAGATTACTGTTAAATATGTGAGCCAAAGTTGGCGAGACACAACTGAGACCCTGGATCACAGCATTGTGGGTCAAGGAGGAGTTGGTTCAGAGACTCACACCAGCATAGACGTTTCAAGAGAAATAGTCTAAGAATTTGTATTATCCAAGACTATCTGGGATTCAACATATGGAGCCAGATGAGTAAGCTATGCTAAAGATTGTTGTTGATACAACACAGCCATTGTCATCTCAGCATAGCATTCACTTTGTTAGCATTTTACAGAAACCCAACCGTTCCTGCTGTCAGTTCATACCAGAATCCAATATAATGTGTATATTGTATCCTCTTCTTCAGTGATGTAGCATAACTTTACCTTGTCCTGAGATGACATATTCAGCAAAGAATATACAAACAATGAGAATATATGAGGACGTCTTGCGTTTGCTTGCAGCAACTTTGAAAAAAAGAACATTGGGCCATTATTGACAGGGGATTTATATTCAATGGACAACTGGAGATTTCGGACATGCAGTTGTCACTCTGATGGATTTGTTTGTGTGAATTGTGACAGGATTTCATTTTTGGAAACTGTCAAACTGATTTGAGCATTTGGAAACCAACAGGGACACTGAGAGCCAGATAAATGGGGACCACGCAGCTGAGGCACTGTGGTCTTACAACTGCCAGAGGCTTCTCTTGAGCTGTGTGTGGGGGTAGGGGGTGAGATTTACAAAGCCGTTTGCATTTGGGGAGCCCAGTTTTCAGGGTGCTGTAAGATGCAGTGGAGCGCATGGGCCGGTCCCGCCCTGCGTCTTTCAGATGTCCCGTGGGAGTGCCAGATGTGGGGTCATCCATCTACCCCTGGTTCAGGCCAGCCCCCCTCAAAATCACTGTCAGATGCATAATTAACACTGTAGGTTACACTCTCAGAGAGCAACACACACACACACACACACACATTGTGGTAAATTCATCTTAGAAGTTTCTCTAGATTTATGTTCTTTCCACCAGAAATATATGTTGAAGGAACAGCACAAAGGAAGACTTTTCTGGAGAGATTCATCTTGGCCTCCTCAGACTGGCCTCACTACCCAACAGTTGTCCTCTAATGAGGGGGAAGTAATGAGTGTTGGACTGAGGAGAATTGTGATGCCAAATGTCCGTCCAGGTTGTTATTCAGAGCCACTGCTGTCTGCGGGCCTCACTTATTTCTTGCCTCACAAAACAAGAGGCGGAGACGAGGCAAAGAAGAATTAAATGGCATTTCCATTTGAATATAACTGTTACCTTACCCCAGATGTCTCTAAAACGTTTTGAAATATTTCAAACCCTCCAACACCAAAAAGCGACAAGACAAGACAGGGATAAAGCAGTTGCAGGGTTTTGCTTTTGTGTAAAAGGCATACAGTAAATGAGCTAAAGAAAAGACAGCACATAATTCATATGGATATGAGCTCACATAATACTGGTCGGATGATGGGAGAGGCATCTCATTTGAATTCTAAAGCAGGCAGTTGCATGCTGACGTATTGGCGATATTAATTAGATATGTGGCCTCTGGGCAAGTAGAGAATGACACTTTGAAGGCATAGCCACTGTCCTGCAACAATGAAGAGTGAAGAGGAGGAGTGGCAGAATATATATATTTTAAGAAGCATTACTCTTTGTAATATACACATGGAGAGTGATGCTTTTCGTGAAAGCCTGATTTCAGAATTGACAAACAAATAGGTGCGGTACATGACTTCTGTTGTCCTGTCTTGTCGTGGTTAAGCTGTTACAATAGTGTGACAATAGTGTGAGTGTGAGGGAGTGTGTCTGAGAGCTTATGTGCTAGTAAAGTAGGTGCATTTGTTCTTCTACTACCAATTGATTTTGAGCTCCCATAAGGAGAGCTCAATGCTCCCTGAAATGCTCAAGAGAAAATAATTTCATTAACTGAAAAGAGTTATTTTCCAATACCTAGCAGGTTGACGAGCAGAGAAAAGTGAGGAAGTTAAGAGGAGATTGAATTTATTCGAGTAGAGGATTCATGCTGCATTAATGGGAGAGTACGATCATTCACTTAGCTGTCTGTCCTCACACCCCCTTTATCTCTCTGCTCTACTAAAGCAGAAGAGGATTTGTTCCTCCAGTGTACAATTAGGAAACAGAAATGGAAAAAGTTGTTGTTTTAAGAGAGCTATTTCTGAAAGGAGCAAGATCTGAGGTTGTGAGCAGTTCGATTGCCTCTCAGCGTGTCGACAGCTCACAGCTAACAGCGCTAGTGCGGCCAAAGTGATCCCCGTGAGACGCGAGATGGTGATGAGCCTGGACGGCCCGGCCCACCTGCATGCGAGAAAGGAAGATTGTGACAGACAGTGTGGAAAATGCGGCATCAGAGTAGTGAAGTCTTAAGAAAGTAGAAAAGATGCCCTTTTGAGCCGTGGCTCTGATTATCATGAGCTAATGTTTGAAGTTGTTTAATGAGTATGCAGATTTACGCCCAGTTAGACCCTACATTTTACAAAAGGACTGTTACTTTAGTTCTCACACTTCAAATCCCTTCTTTGCTGCGTGTGAATCCCTGCATAAACAAATACTTAACTTTTTTTTATTATTAAAAAGGAGACAATACCAACAAGGTTGACGCCAAAAAGGAGAAACGCTGGCAGTTTCAATTCAAACTGGTGTGTCTGTTATTTTAACCCTCCATTTTCTAATGCCCCAGCTCTCTCACTCGCTCACTCTCTCACTTGTTTCTTATCTTACCCAAACTGGGAATCATTTAAATAATCCCTTAATTTTCAGCATCTGTTGTGCTTTAATAGGTCTCTTTAATTAGGGCCTGCATGTTGAAGTGACTGTAGGAGGCTTAGTGCGGTGATTTGGGGATGGAGTGCAGGGGCTGGGGTGCTGGGGTGGGAGGAGCAGAGGCTTGAGGGGTGATGGGGTGAGGAGGGTGGAGGGGGCTTGAGGTGGCGCAGGAGTACGGGGTGTGATGGAGGCTCAGGCACAGAGCAGGGCAGCAGGGGGAGGTCCAGGCTTTGTCCCTGCAGTGGAAAGGTTATAGGGACGTGGGGACAACGACACAGTGAGAAATGTGCCTTCCCATCATACTCTTTGTTTGACAACAAAAGCTGTTACCTTCCTACCTTAATTACTTTGCTAATATTAGCTTATGCAGAGCAAGTGATAGCTAACTATTTTAAATGAAACAGTTTAAACTGTCTAATTATGCTGTTTCAGTTTTTGTTTTTGCCATCTTGGCAGGCAGTAAAATATAAAATGTTTGCTTTGGCTCCTATGAATATAGACAATCCTATAATGTTATTAAGCCACCAAAGGGTTTATTAAAGCAGTATATTACTGCTATATGTAATTAATGCTTGCTATGACACAAGATATAACAAACATAATTGCTTTTTTATATTTACTGTATGGAAGAGCTAAATGTATGAAAACCCTTATAATGTGAAACAATCCTGAATAGGGCTGCAATTCTGATTATATTATAATCTTGCACCCATCACAATTTCCAATTTAAGTCCAATTTAACATAATCAAATAGCTTTTGATTTGGTTTAATGTCCTAGAAGACTAATGAGAAACCAGCATTGAGAAGAATTGAGAAGCCATTAGTTCTCAAAAATATTAGGTGATTAATTGATTATCAAAACAGTTGCAAAATTATTAATTAATTAATTCATATTTAATTGACTAATTAATTCAGCTCCTACTCAGTACAACCTAATTATTACAACACCAACAATGATCCTCTTGGTTCAATTTTACATATGTAGTTTTACATATACTCGTTCTGGAGCTTTTGACTGCATTGCACCGTCATCATCAGCAGATTGACTTAACTATCATTGAACAGTAGAGGATCAAACGTCTCATCTTTAGATAGATTAATTACATAACTGTTCTGTTGGACTCCATTACAATGAACAAGGGTTTCTGTTTGTATTACAGATCATTGCCTCTCATTACCTTCCTTTGTTAAACAGAGAACAAATGTTAAGTATTATTGTGACTTCTAACTGTCAATGCGGCTCCCTTTACCTTCTACAGGGAGCCTTAAAAGCAGCCATCAATCTTACTATATTTAACGTATTGCACACAAGCTCCACAGTATTGATCAACACAGCAGACTAAGGAACATCACACCACAGGAAAGCCTCATGCAAACAAGCGTGCAACACAAGCAGAAAGGGCAATTTAATTCCAGTCAAAATGATGCTGTAATGTGAGAAGGGAAAGTAAGGGGGTCTGTCATGGTAAGCTGTGAGTTTAGGAAATCACCAAAGGCAAGTGAAGGAAAGGCTGCAAAATAATGAAAAGAAAAACTAGGTTGGTGTTTGAAGTGGACAAGATATATGTGTTCTTTGGTTGACATTTAGCTGACCTGTGTGTTATGATATGCGTTTGATTGCTTATGACTTTGATTCATGCTCTGCTGTCAGATTATATCAACATCGTCTCTCTACATTTGTACCAAGGGCACACCATGCAATATTGATATTTGTAAAACCATATAGGTGATTATGCAAGTAGTCTTTAGTCACACTAGTGCTGTGACTCTGGGGACCGCAATGTGGGTCACTTGGTCATTTGTTCCACCACTCTGGTCCAGAATGAAATGTTTCAACAACTATTGGATGTATTACACTTCTTTTTTTTTTTTTTTTTTTTACAGTCATTCATGTTCTCTAGAACAGTGGTTCTCAAATGGGGGTATGTGTACCCCTGGGGGTACGTGGAGGCACTCCAGGGGGTAGCAACCATTCGAAAATCCTTTAAACGTTGTAATTTAATCAAAATTCAATAATATAAATGTATGTTCATAAACTGTATATATTCTATATTAAATCAGATCAGGTAAAGTTTGCACTGGACCACAACATGTGCCTGTTGAGTAAAGACTAATGAAATGCCAGAAGTAGCAGAAAACACAAGGTATGACAGCTGAACTGCTAGACAAAATAGCAATAAAGCATGCTTTTGACCTCCTGCTGTATAAGATATAGCACATGTATATTGACTAGAGAGCGTTTAATATAAATGATCAATAGGTCTTTCTGTCCTCATGTACATCCTTACAGCTGAATATGGCAGACATGCAGCTTAACTGATGCTCTGGCTCATGCAGGTACTGACACAGGAAGGTGTTGTGCCAAAGCTTTAAAAGAAGGAGAATTAATGTGTGTCAGAGGAAGACAGAGTACAACCCATGCACGTGCAGCCCTTCATTTCGTAGGTGATAAGCGTCACGCACCACGAACCAGCAGATTGATCACTCAAGTGGCCAGGCATGGGGGTGGAGGGAGACGGGGGGGGGGGCTATTGGGGCAGGGAGCCAATAAAGTATCACATCTGCATTAAAATGCCATCTTTAGGGTCCCAGCACAGGGACTCGCTATTTCAGGGATGCCTATTTAAAGGCTGTTGAAGTGTGGGTTCTCCATGCTGGAATAGCACCGTACACCATCTCCATTATTTATGGGCCTCATCTCTGTTTTACTGGTTTACCGAAGTGGGGTTGGGGTGGGTACGGCAGTCATCACCACTGCTTGAACAACATGTGCTTAATGATGTCACAGGCCTGAGAGGGCTCATGGGGGTGGGGCGAGGGGTGCGATGAAGAGCCGAGCAAGCGGTTGAAATGAAGTAGAGTGGGTGGCCCGGAGGCAATGGGAGATGTGAAGGGAGGGAGATGACATTAGAACATCACTGAAGCTTTACACCATAGCTGTAGGTTTGAATGTTGCTGTAGGATGCATGTCCCGAGAATCATTACCTCAGTCATGTCAATGAATCATCCACAGTACAGGAAGAAAACATGTCTGTAATGGAAATGTTTGGGCTTTTAATCACCTTGTTAATTATTTTCTGTATCCTATTTGTGTGTGTGTGTGTGTGTGTGTGTGTGTGTGTGTGTGTGTGTGTGTGTGTGTGTGTGTGTGCGTGTGTGTGTGTGTGTGTGTGTGTGTGTGTGTGTTTAACTGAGCAATAAAGAAATGGATCATTACTTTGGGGCTATTAGGAAAAAAAATATAGCAGCTAGGGGTCATTCATGTAATCACCACTTGATCTACATTTCATTAGATAGTTTTGAGTTGATCATGGAAAACGCAGAAAAAGCACAATCTTAAATATCTGTTGTATTAGTATTTCTTTAGTTTATTGTGGCCATTTTGAAAATAAATACACATAAGGTAATAAAACAATAATTAGCCATTATTTTTGAAATAGTGAAAAACGAAAGCAAATGTATACTGAATAGGTGTATGCTGAAGCCCTAACTTATTACACCTACATTTTCACTGAATTTATTTTGTACAATTCTCATTAAATGTATCTTTGTAAAGAAATATACTAAATCAAATATAGTTATGTTAATTATACTTCTAAACAAAATATTAGATACACACTAGGGTTCATATCCCATTTTTCTATTTAGTTAATTATCTTATTTTTAATATGTTATTTTTAAATATTTTAAGTGTTTGCATTTCCATTTCAAAACGATTCCACAAATGAATTCCTCTCATTGTTGCAAACCTCTTTTGTTTTGCATTTGTTCTGATCTTTGTTTTTGTAAACATGCAAATTCCTCTTAGTTCCTCCTGACTCAATACAGTGTGACAGGATCTTATTTTTTACTTTATACATTAATTGGACACGACCAGTAGTGTGGAATTGAAGGATGGGAGAATGAAGGTCCCTTTAGCTCAGTACTGGTACTCAATCAGCACTTGGTGATCTTTCAGCATGTGGAAACAAATATCCCTGCTTATGTCTGCCTGTTTATGACACCTTATGGAACTATTTGGTCATAAATTGTGAAAGAAGCATTCAGACAGTGCCACTCACGTGTTGGCTATCATTAGATGACCAGAGTTTTGACAAGACCTGATTTACAGCACAGCTCCCCTCCTAAATCATCTCTCTCTTCACATTTCCTGTTTGTGACCTTCCCTCATATTACTCCCTCACTCATTCTTCTTCTATGGTTGTCACAGAGGAACCGTCAGACATATGTTAATGGGGCAATGTCCTCCCTGAGCACTTGTGTATGGATTTCTATATGCACCCCAACCATTGTCTGCCTCATTGCAGTAATTAGACCTGCTCCATTTAAGCCAAGAGTGTCATGCTGGTAGCGGACAGTCTTTAATCATGTGTGAGTGTCTGTCAACACTTAGCAAAGGAAGAGTGTAAAACAATAGAGGAACATGTCTGTCAGGCTGGGTGTTGATAAGTGAGACATGTGTGTCTGTCGTTTCCTGAAGTATCGAGGGGATTTAGTTGCTTGTTTCTGTTGAAGCAGCGCTTTGCATTTGTTTATATGTATGTGCTGTCGCTGTGCTACATCACTTTAAATCGACTCTGCAACCTCTCACACAACAAATGGCAAATGCACAATGCAGATTATGAACGGCTGTTTTCCTTTACATCCAGCACAGACGGTTAACACATTTCTCTGCTTCTGTACGTGTTTATCTGCGTATCTAACCCTATTGTGATTCCTCCGATTGTGTCTGATCCTACGAGTGTGTCGATGGTCGCAGGGGTGTGGGCCTCTTAGAGAAATCATGTTTTATGCATGAGGGCCAAGGGTGGGGCCCGTTATGGGGGTTGAGTAGGCGGACACACAGAAGCGCCAGATCAGCGGACACCATGACTACTTGGCAAAGATGGACAAAAAAGCTCCTATAGGCTCTGGTCCTCCTATTAAACTCCTTTGTTCCTCTCCATTCAAATGTAATTTTGTTTCCCTCTTCATGTCCCCAGTGTTCCCAGTACACATGGACAGCACAAACAGCAGTGTTCCTGCATGTGTGTATCTTAATTTGAGACTGTATTCCAAGCCAGAAAGTGCCTTTTGATCACATCAGTCACTGAGCTGCTTGTTTTTTTGTGTATAAAGTTCTGAGGGATTCCTATACCTGTTTCACCACTCCTAACCTTTCGTTTCTTTAAGGCTTTAATTTGGTGCTACACTCAGCCAATCTCGGCCCAGGCTCCGTAGTACAGCAGGCTAAGACAGAACGTATTGCTGATTGAGAACCCATTAAAATCTTCTTGATGGTTAATATTCTATCATGTGAATTGTGAAATATACAATACTATATGTAACAGTTGTTATGTTAAAGGACATACAAGAGTGGTTTCGTGGTAAATTAATGCTAATGTTCTCTGAGACATGTAAGCCATGCTTCACTGTGAGGACTAAATGTTTTTATGGCAAGAAGTATGTGGGTCCCAGGTGGAAAAATTGCACTTGGGTCTCCGACTTAGGCCAAGTTACCTAGTAAGATATACAGCTGTTTAGGTGTAGCATCATTGGAGAGAGAATATGGAAAAATATGATCCCAAGAAATCTGTCAGGTTGAGTAGCAGTCGAGACAAAACGATAGAAACAGTGAACCTGGTATCTCCTCTCACAGAGTAGAACGAGTGAGCTGTCACTACTGGAAGAATACTAAATGAGCATGTTTAAATTTTCATCAGAGCTCCATACATCCATCCAGAGATCTAAGGTCAAGTCGTGTTTGAGAATGCCACGCTTCTCATTAAGCTCTGAAATGAAATAATCTGGACCACTGACGCAGCCACCTCCCCCACCCCCCACACCTCCCAGTCTCTTGACCATTAACATTAAGAATGTTTGCCATTTGGTTCAGTTTAAACTCAGACTTTTTAAACTATACTACCAACCATTTCCAAATAATAATGGCATGCTAGGAAAGATTAAATGTAGAAACAGTAAATAACCCTGTAAAAAGACTGAAATCACTATATTAAGACAAAGGGATACAAACAGGCGGAACAAAATAAGACAAGCAGAAAACAACCAAGCATGTTCCCGTCATAAATAAGCCTCCTGAGTAGTTGCCACTTACTTCCTGCTTGTCCTGTCAGTAATTAATGAATGCAGGCTACAGGTTGGGAAGAGCAGGAGGTTATGAAATAATAAGGGGTCCGTCCCTCTTGTTATGCTAACAGTGTTCAGATAAGTCCTCCTGTGTCCAAGTTAATTATGGCTGACATTTAAATGAGTACACTTGTGTTGAAGAAGGTGGGAGAACTGTGGAAGAAGAGGGCCTCTCTCTAATTGAGTTTGTCGCTGGCTCCACCCTCGAAGCCGCTTTTGTTCAGCTGGCACCGGCAGTAGATATGTGAATGCAGAGTGAGGCTCTCTGTAGGGTTATTGATACTGGTTTTGCTATATGTTGCTTTGTCTATGTTAGCATGCCTGGCTTACATACTAAATGTCAGCAGAAAATCCATATTTATATACATAGTCTGTACTTGTAACGGATGACTCAGATCCAGTTTGGTATCTATGTGTTCAGTACATGTGGCATGTCTTCTCTTAAAGACAAAGGGCAGACATGCTCCTGTAACTGTTACTTCATGATGACATGTATAGGGAAGGTTTTCAGAAAGTTTTCTAGGGTTAGGGGCAACATTTGGATTAATTAGCATTAATCAAATAATCCAAGTGAAAGGAGCAGTCTGCACTTCATTTCCAGCACTGTAACGATACGATGCTTCTGTTCTAAATACAGCAATTCTACATTGATCTTAGTCTTTTTTATAAAGTTAGTATCCATAGCATCTCTAATCTTGAGTTGTTTTTTTTAATATGTGTTAACGAATGCATAATGAAAGTGACACTGGCACTTTACACATCTTGTTTACCCTTGCAGGCATAATGAGCAGATGGTAAAGGACAACATGAACGTGTCAGAGGAATTCTCTATTCTCAGTTGTTGATTTGATAGATGGTTTATTTGTATGATATCAAAGAGTGAAGATATATGGATATTACATAAATAGTCATTTCCTGTAAGCAGCCAGGCTTGTGGTTCTGTAGCTGTGTTGTGATGATGTGACTTAACATCCCCCTCTCCCTCCTTCCTCTACAGCTATGGCAGACTTCCATGTCCAACCAGAGGCCGTGCATGCTGAGGAGTCCGGTGTTGCTAGATTCCAGTGCCAGATCCATGGCCTGCCAGAGCCTGTCATCAGCTGGGAAAAAGACAGCCGCCCGGTGGACACCCAGGACGAGAGGTTGGACCAAACCAAATCGCAGAATGGCAATTATTAGAGATGGCGGCACTTTCACCAGGTCTCATCGTACTTGACTCCTTCTGTCTTTGTTTCTCTCTCGCAGGTACACTCTTCTGCCTACAGGTGTCCTACAGATCACAGGGGTGCGTGAGGAGGACAGTGGGAAGTTCTGCTGTGTGGCCCATAACAGTGCAGGAGTGAAACACAGCACTGAAGCTCTCCTCACTGTTTCAGGTTGTTATATTTAATCTATTTTACATTGACACGCCATGAGCAGGCTATCTGCCCAGCATATCTCCAAGATTTTCTCAACCTATTGTTCCTCTGCCTCATTCAAGAGATAGCAGCATATTGAGCTAATGCACTCTGGAGAAATCCAATTAAAGGGTGCCATCCATCATGCTCATTCTCATCTTATTCTCCCCTCTCTCCCCTGCCTTTTTCCAGTCTCTCAGTCATCTGTTTACAAAGAGCCTATGATCGTGGTCGGTCCAGAAAACCTCACCCTCACTGTTCACCAAACTGCCATCTTGGAGTGTGTTGCTACCGGATACCCTCGGCCCATTGTGTCTTGGAGCCGACTAGGTGAGAACAAGTCCTGTTCATGTCAAAGAAAAGGCCCCAGAAAGTGCATTTTTTGTTTTGCATTTGAGGAATTAAGTGTCACTGAGATGAAGTATAATCTCAGTGTGAATCCATGCACGACAAATGAGTGTTTTGTGAGGGTCATCCGTGCTTTTATTGTCCTTGTGTGTTTGTATGTTCTTTGCAGCACAGCTTTGATGAAGTCAAATCTCCATCGAAGCATCGGCGAGCCTCTGAGTAATTGCTGTGAGGTGGTGAAACAGATACGATTAGTTTTCCCCTTCCCGCCATGCTTCTGTATATTCTCTTGACGATCAGTCAAAGTATGTCGTAGCCCTTTTTTTCAATCTGGTATTTGTTTTCTTTACCTATTATACGATCCGATTTGCTGTTCCAAATGTAAATTGCTGCCCCTCCAAAGCACTTGGCATAATCTGATTGAGGGTATTGCCTTACACAATGCCGCTAGAATGAAATGCTAACACGATGGGATTTGTGTGTATTAGATTACAGCAGGGAGGCTAAAATGCATAATTAATCTGATAGTTTCACATCAGTCATTCCTTAATGCCAGAGTTTGTTTACTGCTATTCATTCAACAGGACCACAGCCGTCTGGCTGCTGTGCTCTTTCTTCTCTGACACTAAGTTAATTAGTGCCTGATGGAGAGAAACTGATTGGGGGGGGGTGGGGGGGGGAGAGAACAAAATATAGTAGAAAAGGGCGAGACTGCTTTTGTTGAGACAAAAGCTCGCTAGACTGAGAAGTTAGTTAATGATAATAGAAAAATGCAGAAAACAAATACAACGTATCACAATGGCAGACAGAGCAAAACCAGTTGGCAGGCAAATTGGAGTGATTTATTTCATCTCAATAATTTGTCATGATTAATTAATAATATTGTCCTCTTCATATTCTATAGCTTTATGAAGTTTCATAACATTATTATAGTATCTTTGTTGTTCACTTGTTGGGTTTAATTGTGTCTTTTATTGCTAATCCCTTTATATTTTGGGTTTATTTTGCTGTGCTTTTATCATTTTGACACTTGCAGTGGTACAAGCTGTTTAAAGAAAGATAGTTTAAACTTGCGTTCATAATTTGAATTAAAGCTATGAAAGTACACCATTAGAAAACACTGCTGACCAGTGATCATATGGTTTGTATCTCTGGCTGGAGCTCCTGCCTCTGCATGTGTCCATCATGCTGCCTTCCTTTGGTTTTAAAACAATTACAGGCTGCAGATGGAAGTCATAGATGGTATTAAAATACCTCCTTGGCCCATAGCTAATATCAGAGGATATACGATAGAGACTACAGATAATGAGCACAGGAAAGTGTGAGCTTATCATGTAAGTACAGCGCGAGCAGAGACTAGGCAGCTATGGATTGTGTAAGGAGATAGAAGATTAGAAGTCGCAGTTAGAGTTTCTGGTCCCCCGGTGGCGGCTGGAACATCTTCTGTGTCACGTTTTAAAAGCAACTGTACTTCAACGCTTTGTCAGACAAAAGCATGAAGAAAGGAGCTCAAGTGTGAAAGCTTTAATTAACCGACCATCCATTAGAGAAGCTGCACTTACAATAAAAAACATTAATGGGAAGAAACTGATGATGAATGTACTCTTTAGGAGGCCACTCTGACAACAAGCTCCCAGTTAAGACTCATTTCCGCATGAACATTGCATGCCGTTCACGCAGCCATCACCAACTCAGTGACCTTCTTGTCTTTATTACCCTTGTGTCCGTTGTACTGGCAGCTTTGTCATAAGACATCACACAGTTCACTGTGAAAGCTGCATGCCTGACATCTGGCAGGTCTAAAAACAGCACATGCTCTGTCAAACCGTGTCTGTAAAAATGCAATACACTTAATTAGTCTTTTAGGACTGCTCTGACCTTAACTTAGAACATTCACCACATTCCCCTCCCACTTCACATGGACACACTGTACACACCTGGTCCTTTTTTGTGCTGCCCTCCATGCTTTCTTTCCCATCCTTCTTAACTGCTCTCTCTCTCTCTCTCTCTCTCTCTCTTTATTTATTTCTCTCTCTCTCTCTCTCTCTCTCTCTCTCTCTCTCTCTCTCTTTTCTCCGTGCAGACGGCCGTCCCATTGGTGTGGAGGGAATCCAGGTACTCGGCACAGGGAACCTGATGATCTCAGATGTGGGTGTGCAGCATTCAGGGGTCTACGTTTGTGCTGCTAACAAACCAGGGACCCGTGTTCGTAGGACGGCTCAGGGACGACTGGTGGTCCAAGGTGAGTTCTGGAGAAAAGAAAAGTGCTATTTTCAAAAGCAAGGTAGGAGTCGTGGAGGGAAGCTCAAAGCATATCAATACAGCTGTGGTCAGGTGATAAGGTAAAGCGTGTGAAGTCTGTGGGTGGTCATCTGTGCAGGCACCCTGAGTACCATATGATAACTGCCCCGCCTTCCCTCCAAATATGAAAAAAACACAACGAGCACAGCTCATAGTGAGGACAAACAGCTCTTCAACAAATTCATGGCAGCCTGGTGGAGATGAAAATATAGATGATGATAAAACATACCAATCAACACAGTGCCGAGTGCCATTAATATTTGTTCAAATTAGTACAGAACTAACCAATCTACAACATCACATTAGGAAGTATAGTTTCTGTAAAATAAATGCTATTAAAAGTTGGCCCATTCACACGGACAGGAAATCATGTACAGTGTTGTATATTTGCGGAGGCACAAGTGATTAAATCTTTTATGGCAAATTGCTTTTTAGAGATAGGGCCGTGTTCATTTGAGGCACTGAGCACAGTGTCCACAGAGACACTTCTCTTTCATTCCCACAACTTTTTAAAATCCAATTCAGCCATATCGTGAGAGAGAGTATGGGGGAGAGTATTTGTATTGGCTTCTTTAGTGTCGTGGTGTTTTCCCGCATCTACGGACAGGCACATCCATTAAAAGAATTGAAAAGCTGGTTTATCCTTCAAACGTAACATGAAATGGCAGGTTTTGATCTAAATAACACAAAAAATACATAAAAAGTAACAGTCAAATATATATTTGCATTTTTACAGCAATGGGCTGCAACATGCACAACTGGTATTGTCCTATTTTAACACTGAACCTGTTTTTTAATCTGTTATTTTGTTCTGTTAGATTATTCTCTTTGTCCATTCTTCATCACACGAGTGTTGTAACCATGAGTGTTTGATGGGAGGTCAGAGAGATGTATGGTTCTGACCAATGGGATGCAGCCAGGTGTGGGTGGACCCCGGCGCAGTAGTTGTCGCAGGAAACATTCAGCATCTGCCTGACTCACATATTGATCAGATATACCACACTTTGCTTCAGCCCATAGCAGCATTGATCCTGATCGATATTTCATTTTATCTGCCTGTCAAGTCTGAGACAAGCCCCTAGCCTACAGGAACAAAGAGGAAAAGCCATGGATGTTAATTATGTGTCAACGTCTTTGGGCTTTGTCATTGATTTGTGAAAAAAAAAAGATCCTCAGGTGAGAAAAAAAAATAAACTTCTGTATGTCCATATGAGAGGACGTCAGTGGGTATTAATTCAGCAAAGGAGTACAGGTCAGGAAATCCAACTCTTAATGAATGCAGACCAGAGGTCTTATGAAACCATCACTCATCAAACAAATGCACTGATACAGTAAATCAATTAGCTTCAGAAACAAAGACCGGAGGAGGAGTTAAATGTGACAGCCCAAAGGGGAAAACAAGAGCAAGATGGATGGATGGTGCTGATGATCTAACTCACACCCTTACAGGTGCAAATCAATATCTTCCCGAGCTCCCTCTGACCTTCACCTTTAAGAAAGCCTTCAAAGAACACGTTGAGGGAGAGGGAAAGAGAAAATGAAGCTGGGAATAAGGGAGATATAAATGAAAGGGCCATCACACTCTGTCAGCAGCCTCCTTTCAAGTGCCTATGGGTCCCTTCGCTTTTCCAATGGGAGATTTTCCCATTGGAAAAGTGTCAGACACCATTTTGTCATTTAGGTTGGGAACACAAGGGAGGACAGAATAACGCGGAAAAAAATATTAAACTGTTATCGCAAAAACAATAAGCAAAGGTATTTGAAGCACTAGACATGGGGCCATTTCATTAAAGGATGGTTAGATTCAATCATTTTCTCATTGTTAATAAATCCCTTTAAAAGATCATCAATAAATCAATCTTAGTAACAAGTATTGTCTGAGTATCCAAATTCTGATATGACATATTCCTCTGTGCCATAGACCTTCACTGTTGTCCAAAATAACAATATTCACAATACTCACTAATGCACCAAATACACAGCTGAAAATAGTCCCCAACAAATGCACTATTTTGCCCAGATTGAATAACTTTTACAAACAACTAAAGTGCCCAGCAGATTAAGGACATTATTGCGCCTTTAAAAAAAAAAAAAATCTATAATGTCCTTAAACTGTATATTTCTGACCTCTTTTTGAGATTCAAGTCTTTCCAGGAATTAATGGGCTTGAAATGGAGAAACACTCAGATTAGTTTTAGTCTCTCACTGATACAGGGTTTACTCTGTTAAAACTCACAAAAGAGAATTCAATGTTGTTTTATTACAACCAGCATCTGTGTTAAAGGTGTAATTTCACAATTTGACTCCAGTTGCTCAGCTTCACCAGGTAATGATGAGTTAAAGGATCGGCAAAGAATGAATGTGGGAAAGAGTTTTTTTTTTTTTATTAATACCCAATATGATACGCCTAGTGTTCCAGCTTTCTACCCTCTAGTGATCTCTCTGAGATATTATAATTACCACATTTTGTCTTAGTTAATATGGGCATAAATAATTCAGGTTATTAATTCACTGATAACCGCTGGGACAATAATGAGTGCAGAGGAGATGGTGCAATACCTCTCTGTCAGTCAGCTCAAATAAAAACAGCAAGCCAGAAATTAAACTGCAGCAGAGTAATTACTCTGTGATTTAAAGAAAGCACCTTCTCTGCTGAAAGAATAATTTCATATGAATAAGTCATTAGCTCAAATTGACCAAGCCTTTAGCATGGGATGAGAGAAGATGTTATGAAACTACAAACTGCATCATTTTATTTTAATTCATTTTAAGTAAATGTCTTTGTTATAAAGCACATTAGAATTGTTCCTCATTTATAGATTTCCAACAGTATTTATACACTACACCTATAATGCAGTACACTACTTCTTTTTAATAAAGGACAGCTGCCTGTATACCTCGTGGGTTCTTCTATTTTCCCTTTCTCATTCGTTCTTGCTCTATCTTGTTTTTCTCTCTGTTTGTTTGTCAAGCTCCTTTATCTCAATGTTTCAGCCATTTTCTTTTTCATTTAATGCACCTCAAATCTTCCTGTTTGTTTCTCCGGCACTGATTCATCTGGCACCCTGTTCTTTTGGATGTAAACCGGTACCATCTTATCTGACCCTGCTCTTTCAGCTCCAGCAAAGTTTGTTCAAGCTCCGCAGTCCATCGCTCGGCCCATTGGCACCAACGCGTTCTTCACCTGCCAGGCCGAGGGCGAGCCCGAGCCCCAGCTCACCTGGCTGAAGAACGGGCAGATTCTGGAGCCCTGGGGACACGTCAAACTCAGGAACAACAACAGGTGAAGAATAACTTATATTCCTCTAACGGAAATTAATTAATATTCAAGGGTACCCACTGATTTGACAGGTTGTAGAAAAAACAACAAAGCAAAACAATAGCCCTGCACTAAATACAGATAGGATGAAGCTTATTTCAGAGTTTGTTGACAATGTCAGAAGTATTGTTTCTCCAAGCAACACCCTTTATAACCATAACCTGTAGTGTTGTCTAGCTTGGCATCATGTTTTCTTTTTTTAGACTAATGCACTGCTTCCATCTGATGCACCAATCTATTGTCCATGTATTTATTTCACACGTACACATGAAACTATGGTACATAGTGGTTGGTACAACTTTCTAATGAGCCACTCTTTGTATAAAAGCATTGTAAGTCTTTATTCATGGATAATAAATAATGCATTTATACTTAATAGTTTATAAGCCATCAATAAGAGTAACTTTTAGGCTGCCAGTGTGTGAAAATGGCATGTGACTGGTGGTTATCCTCCCACAAGACACTTGTCTTTTTAGCTCTTAAATTCATCAGCAAGACCATCTAATGGACCAATTTATCTGGATCAAAATCTGTCTTAAAAACGTATTAACATGTGTAACTGTACACTTGATGGCTTGTGTGAAACCCACATGTGTTGACGAATGGATTACCAATATTTATAACTGTTATTTTATCAAATTAAAAGAATAAACATAGCCTGGCAGCAAGTTTTTGTTATAGCCTGAAGGGTGACAAATCAGAAAGTGGACCAGTGATTTTAATCTAATCTGAAAAAGAGCCATTGTGGAGGCCATCACATAATGCAAACTGTGATTAACAGATCCCAGATTCCTCTCCCAACCATGACTCCCACGCACTCACTATGTCCTCACAAAGTTGGACCCAACTCACAGAAGAAATATGGATTTCAGTATTAAACGTTCGCCCTAATCTGATCATTGGCGTCATCAAATGCTCAATTTCGCCGCGTTTCTGTTGCTTCTTACGCGGCAGCTGCTGGAATTCACGCCTGCCAAGACATGAGCCTCAATTTATTTGTGCCTTTGTATGCGAGCAGCGTATTGACTGGATGTTGGAGGCTTTCCCATGGCAGTCTCCAGGAATGTCATGAGGAGTACCCTGCAAGCAGCTCTGTTAGTTCCCATTCTCAGCACATCACAGTGTTACAGTACTGTTTGTGCCAGTGGAGAGATATCTTAGAGATAATATAGAGGAGTAAATACATGTTGGGCCTACTCTTCTGCTCTGCTCTGAGAAGCTGCTTATGAGTTGTACATAATCTGATAACATGTCATGATTAATAGTTTTCAAGCATGCCCTGTTGCTACTGCTTGGTGTGTGTGCATGTGTGTGTGTGTGTGTGTGTTCATGTGCGTGTGTGTGTCTCTACTCTATCCATCCAGTAAAGAAAGTTACATTTTGGCAGCCAACCATGCGTGCATGTTGTTATTTTTTATGAAAGAGAAATATGAAGTGAATATATTGAATTTGCACCAACAAAATCCATACTCCGTAGCAGTGAGTGAAGGGAGCAGACCTCTGCATCGTTCACACACACACTGCTCCACTCCCACTTGCCTCCACCAGTCTATGTTTTTCAGAGAGACAGAGCGATGGACTAACAAAGAAGGAAAGAGGAGAGGGAGGAAATAAATGAGAGGCCGCAGTTGGACGTAGAAAAAAAAAGAAGAAATATGACCCGGTGTTCAAAAGAGAAATGATGAGTCAGCAGGAAGAGCAAATGAGGAGAGAGAGGGTGAAAGATGCAGCGGGTAGTCAGAGAATCACAGTGTTTTTTCACTTACCACCATTAGTGTATGCTATAGACCTGCTATAATGTGGATCTCATGCATCACAAAGCCTGCTCTGTGATTGGGTAAGGAGGCAGGCCTCAGCTGGAGATCTACCATTAGCTAATTATCTCACAAACTCAGCTAGTTGACCAGGAAATGCAGTCATCCATTTAGAGAACAGAGCAGCTTGATGTGCCTCTTTTTACACTGTAGATAAACTGTGAGTGGAGTAAGAACACGTTACAGTACAATTCATTATCACAGTCTTTTATTTAATATTAGTATATAACCATGTGTCCTACAAAATATGTATATACACAAACTAGTTTAGCCAAATACTGCTCTCTGGACTGTGTTCACTTGTAACAAGTGCTAACAATTATTTCTATCATTGATTAATCTGTAGATATTTTTACTAGTAGATTAATGTTTTGGTATTGAAGTAGTATAACATGTATATTACAATATCCCAAAGCCTGAGTTGACGTGGTTTGTCCGACCAACAGTCCAAAACTTACATTTATATAATTTATTGAAAGTTCAGTGAAAACCATCAAATTCACATTTACAAAAACATGTTTGTTGTTATAGTGGAGGACCCAAAAAGTGGAAAAATAATTTGGCATAGGGCCCAATTTAACTCTTAAACCTAGCCAAAACAAAATAATGATTTGCAAATGATATTCAACAGCCCTGGGCTGCACAATCATTTTATTCTATATATATATATACACACACACACATGGATACTGGAAGCTTTTAGTGTTTGTATACAGTGTAAATTGTGTTTGTGGTAGGAAAGACTGTGTGTATGTTTGTGTAAAAATATACATACGCTCAGGTTTCACCCTTCAGCATCCTTCATGACGCTGACCTTCAAAAGCAAATCGGACAAGAGAAGGAAGGGAATCGATAGTACATTTCATTCACACACACACACGCATGCACACACATTAATCAAAAAGCAAGTGAGCCTTGTATGTGCACAAGTAGGCCTGCGGTGCATGCAATCATTCATTTGGTGCACATGCATAATCAAACATGAAAATTCACAAAATGTGTTGTCATCCGATATTTACAACCTGTGATTTCACATCAGTCTAATACACGTTGAAATACAACTTTGTTATTTTAAAAGTGATACTGTAACTGATAATGATGACAAATGCAATTATTTCTTGTGGCGAATGAAGATAGGAGAGAAAGATCCCATGAGAAGTTTTTTTAATTTACACTCTTGTTCTCAATAATTTAGACAAAGAGGATCCTTTTTACATTGATGTAGAGAGAATTTAAGTTGTAGAGTAAAGAAACGAACATTCTTCAAGTGTGTATGTGAGTGCCGTGGTGTGTTTTATAATTAATGACCAACATCTGAAGGAACAGGCAACCACACAAACCTGGACATTTCGTTGTGGAATCCTTTCAAAGGGTTTTCTTTTTCTTTTCTTTTTTCTTCTCTTCTTTCACCCAGACCTGCCTTTCTTGTTTGCGGCCCCTCTCTGTGCCCCACATCCCCCTTCTGCCCCCGTTACAGAGAGCTGGGTCCTGGGCATTGGCCTTGAACTCTGACCCCGCCTGTAATCAGTCATATCCCTTGGCCCTTCCCTCCTCTCCGTCCACAGACAGCTCATTGCTCCTCCCCTCCCCCTTCCCCACCTCTTCCTCCTGTTCTCTCTTTGTCCCCATATTTATTTCCCCTTTCCCTCTTGCTGGGTCTAGAATGGCCACGCTGTCTTTTGATGGGGGGCTGCTCAGAGACAACGGAGCGTAAACTTAGCCGAACAACAGACCCAAAGCCCCACTGTCAACCACTCCCCTGGCCCACGGCCTTATCCATCAATCTGTGAAATGACCTTGAACTGATGAGTAAATGATGGTGTCAACCTGTCACGCCAAGACAGCATGGCTTTGGAGCTCATGTAAGACAAGCCCAAATTTAGGCCAATGACCCTTAAAATGCTTCTTCTCTCACATTGTATGGGTCTTTGATGGCCCAGCTCTGCTGTTCCATGAACTGAATGCCCAAACTATTTATTTGAAAAGTTATTTAAAGTAAAAGAGAGATCCATTTTGTGACCTTCTTTCTATAAATATAATGGTTGTATAATAACTAAGTACAATATTTAACTTTGTAGAATTTTACTTTTTTTGTATTTGATCAAAAGTATCGACAAACCAAATAATTGTCCTGCATAAGTGTATGCTTTGTTTCCCTCTCTCTTTCATAAATTCATCATAATCTTTATGTAACCTAAAACAAATTATTCTAAGCATTCGGCATCCATCAGGTCTTCTCTGAGAAATATCCTGGTACAGGAACAAATGTGGTTTACATTTCCAGCTTCCGCAGCAGAGCGGAAAAAAGTAACACCTACTTCAAACACAGACACTTTGCTCCTTATTTGCCCAATTATTTTTAGAAAGTGTCCAAAAGCACCACAATATCTGCTCACCAAAGTGAAACCAAAACACAGAATACTGTGCTTGACTTAATTTCTACATTAAGTCAAAGCCAAAATGAAAACACTATCAATACAAATGAAAATCATATATTATGAAACTCTAAATAAACCACTGAAGCCTTTGTTCTTGAATTTGGAAAGGAAGTTTTGACAGCAGGTGTGGAATTTCATAAGTTCAGCAGGATCCGTCTGCGTGTAACTGGCTCGGCATGTATACGTGTGTGTGCTCATGCATGAATGTGGGTAAGCGTACATGCAGTCGGATGCTACTGTACCTTCTGAAACAAGCAACGTCTTGTGAAATGTCCCTGCATTCCCCTCACACACCCAGGAGGCCCATCCAGGCCCGGTGGCATCGGGGTAGTGCGTCCCTGGGGGCCTCTTTGCTGCGTCTGTGGCGTCTGGTCAGGGCTGCCTGTCTGCAAACACTCCATCCATCGCTGATATGAAAGGCTGTCAGAAATGTGATGGTTGAGTAGCGAGCTGAGGGCTGAGGGCTGGCCACTTCCGGGGTCAGAGGTGAGATTGGCTTGGAGAGGGTAAAATGCAGAGGGCCTCTTTGACCTGATAATTATCCAGATTGAATCCACCTGGCAGACCAGGGAGAATAATAACTCCTCCACCTTGCAGCAAATTCTGACCCAGATTAGAAAAGTACTGTAATTTTATCCCAGTACATCAATTTTGAAAAGGAAATGGAATAATTCACTTCTCCATCCTGCCCGTTGAACCAGGAGAGCCCTCCCTAGCCTTACCAATCCATCCTCACAAACCACGCTGAGGCGGGGACGACTTCTGTCCATAGCTGAAAGGCCACTTTCCTCATGTCCCATCTCATAGGTCCAGAAGGTCACCAATGACAGACCACGAACACCGCACATGGCTGACATGTTGTTCTTTCTATGAATGGCATGCTTTTCCTTACGGGATAGTCCTGACATTTCGCAATCAATTTGGATTTAATACACAGAGGATCCAACTTGTCAATCAAAGAAAGATGACAATCAGTTCGACGGGTTTTTACAAACTTCTAGTGACATTAGGCGGGATGCTGCATGATATGCTGAACTCCTGTGGCATTCAGTTCTTGTTTCGATTTACAGTAAAGCATGGGAACTCGAGGCCAGAGGGGTTTCTTGCCTTTATTATTAAGATGCTTCAGATATGTTCAAATGCCATGATTTGAGGCTTGAAGTAGAGAAAAGGGACAAAGCTACCACTCAAGCCCTTCCACATTTCCAATGTATTCATTATGTGTGTTTTTACTTTTCTCACACATATTATACATTAAATACAGCAAAAATGGCTGTGGCATGAAAATGGCATGGAATAATGTTTTGCACCACAGGGTGTCATTCCCATGTTACATGTGTTCAATGATTATTTTTCATTTTGCCTTCGGACAAAAACGAGTGGATTACATATTCTCATCTAATAACACCTACTCGACATGAACACACATACACACACTGCTTTTATTTATTCTATAACAAAAGACAGGTCCGGAGGGAGTGAAGAAGAAGCAGAGATACAGTGATAGACAAAGAGCAGAGTGGTGAAGGTAGAATAGTGAGGAGTGTTGGTTAAAAGAAAGAATATACAGTGAAGGCATTGAGTGTGGGAGGTTGTGTGTGGGTATAGTGTTGAGGTGAGAACATATGGATGGACAGCGAGGGACATATACAAGATTACACTGATGCAGGCAAAGTAAAAAAAAAAAAAAGAAGTGAAATAGAATAGCTCCAGCAGATTAAAGTGAGCATCTTTTGTACTTACTGCTGCTCTCTGTGTGACTATATTTTACTCACTCAAGCACACACATCCAAACTCTAAGTTTAGGTAATTCATTTCTGGGTGCCAAGTCACAAGTTACTTTGCAAGCAGAAAACCTAAACAATACAATTGAATGCTCTACTAGCTACAGATAAAGTAGTTATAAGAGGAACACATTTGTCAAATGTTTATCAGCAGAATATTTAAAAGACTAGTAAAAACTGATTTTGACTCATTTTTGATAATTTATAAAGCACACAAACCTTGTGGCATAGGTTATTTCTACTTACATATTTGCATGTTTCCCTTCTGCATATAACCATTCTTCAAAAGTTTACCTTAACATTTCAACATATCTACACCAAAGTATGTAACCAACATATTTGAATGAGAAAAATGTTTTTCATATGTCATATGTGTTGTGTTGTGTATTCTGTACACATGACATATATTGCACTTATCTCCATCCTGGGAGAGGGATCCCTCCTCTGTTGCTCTCCTTGAGTTATTTGTTTAGGAAGGTGGAGTTTGTTTGTGAGGGTCCTGGAACAGAGGACGTTGTATGTGTACAGATGTTAAAGCCCTCTGAGGCAAATTTGTGATTTGGGGAACACAATAATACAATGCTAAAAGACATACACTTCTAAATGGCATGTTATACTTTGGTGCTGGTAAGCACTAGGTGCTTTATAGCTAAAATAGGCAGATCAAAACAAGTATCATGTGCAACAATAATGTAACACTGTGACACAATGAGTACTTCTTAATACTACTTTGGTAAGGAAACATTGAATGACAAGTACTTTTAATAAATAACTATTAAACAGGAGATTCAACCTTTTGGATTTGCAAAATGTACTTTAGATGTATCACATATCATTGTATACAGTCAACTCTTGTGTTTCATACAACATTCATATACATACAATATACATATGTCAGATAAACTAATCACAATTTACTTTTTTCTTTCTTTTTCCTTCCTGTTTCTCCTCTTCTCACAGCACACTGACGATATATGGTATTAGCCAGGATGACGAGGCGATCTACCAGTGTATCGCTGAGAACAGCGCTGGCTCCACACAGGCCAGTGCTCGCCTCACCGTGCTCTGGGCTGATGGACTGCCCGGTGAGCCCACCCATGTGCAGGCCGAGGCCCTCTCACCCACCAACATCCAGGTGTCCTGGAGGGAGCCTGATCAAAACACCCAGGACATCATCGGTTATGTGCTCCACATCCGCAGGACTTCAGGTTGGTTGCTCTCAAGAATAAGTAGTTATATGCAATAGATTACATGAAAGTTGGTCACCATCAAATGTGTCTGTGTCAAAAAGCTGATAGAACATTTATATAAAAGGAATCCAAACACCTAACATCCATCACAAGATTAGCCTCTATGCAGATGATATATCGCTCTTCCTCCAAAACCCCTTTCTCTAAAATCTCCAACTACTCCATTAAATTGAACAAATAATCCATCCTTCCATTAGATAGTAACAGTTGGGATGGGGCAGCCCATACACCACCTATCCCTTTTTGCACCAGTGTCATCACTTATTTAGGAATAAATATTTCCCCCAGGCTGTCAGATCTGATCACACTCAACTTCCCTCCACTACTTAAAACATAACTGACAAGCTCATCCGCTGGATGAACCTTCCACTATCACTCATGGGCAGAATATCTACAGTTAAAATGGCAATACTTCCTAAAATAAATTACCTATTCACAATGATACCATCTCAACCCACCCACTCCTGTTTTAAATCTTGTGACTCAATCATCTCTCAATTCTACTGGAAAAATAAGACACCAAGAATAAAACTGACAACTCTACAAAAAACAAAAACACAAGGAGGACTTGAAGCCCAACATTTTTTCCACTATTCACTAGCAAATCAACTTCAATATATTCTTAAATGGATTCACCCCAATCAATCAGATAACACATGGTTAGATATAGAACAGACAGTTTGTAAGGTTTAACATTCAGATTTCAGACCTCCCATTTCTCAGCCAATCAATCAAACGCCACCCTTGCTTCAAAACACTAACAATAGCAGAAACTCTGACAGCCTGGTGGAAATTCCACAAAATCACAAACATCACTTTTGTACCTTCAAATTGTACCCCTATATGGAACAATCCTGACTTTCTAAGTCACAATAAACCTATATACCTCCACGCTAAAGGCATCACTCATTTGAAACACATCTTTAATAACAATACTCAGGTTTCATTCCCCCCATTTGGTTCAGAAGTATGGCTTCGGGAACAATCACTTTTTGGAATATCTGCAAGTCAAATCATTTATTAAATCCAAACTTAACATTAAGGCCACTAATCTAGAATCACCTCCCTCAACCTCACAATTAACAATCACCTCCTCAAAAAAGTAAATCTCAAAAATATGTATAACAATATCACAGTCCAAGAAAACATCATCCATACTGTTGTTAAGTTCAAACCTTGGGCGATCGCATGAAGAGAAGTCCAGGATTCAATTAGTTATAATAAAAAAGTATTTAATAAAAAGGAGGTGTCTCACTTTAGGCAGTCCACATAGATGGCTACGTTCACTCCACCTGGCACTGCACACCAGTTCAACACAAAAATAACTGAGTCACTGTCTGTCTTCCTAGGCTGCCTCATCCCATTATCCCCTTCACTGGGTTTACTGGGAGAAATTTCAACAATAAACCTAAGCAAAACAAACTGCCAAGATGAAATAAGAAACACGTACACACACACACTCACACACCGTTCTTCCATACCCGGGAATATATTATGTTTTGCTGTCTTGTATCTCACTGTTTTGTCGTCCTCTTGGTGTTATGTTCATGTATTATCTTTTGTCTTACAATTAAAAAAAAAGCTGATGAAGATAGATGGCAGTGATATTGACAGCGACGGCCCCAAATCACAGAAACAATTTGCGAGCACTGCTTGCATGCAGATCACAAATGGCCCTTTCTTTTCTTCTTTCCTTTTTGGATTGTCACGCTCCCCTTTAATGCTTTGTGTGGTGTTCCTTGTTATTAATTGAATATGTCAAAATGACACGCAAGGAAATTATCGAATGCAAGTTGCAGTTTGCATCTTCATCCATACATGCATATGTGCATGCTTGTTTATGCGCATGCAGTGTGTTTGTTTACGGCTTTGTGCAAGTGTAGGGGTGTGTGTGTGTGTGACTGTGTGATTGTGTGTTTGTGTGTGCCAGCTGCTGTTCTCCTCAGTATTTCTATCAGACGAATAATTAAGGGCCCCGGGGGCCAACCAATAGGATCTGCTGTAATTACCTTTCCAAGGCCCTCAACCCAATAGGTTGAGGGCTGGAGGTGGATATTGGTAATGGTTGGTTGTCTCCGGCTTAAGAGCAATAAAAAATGCTTTAACATATCCTTTGCCACTCCCCTTTTTACCACCTCCATCTCCCAACTCCACCCCTGCAATCCAGCCAACCATCATCATTTAGTTCAGACTAGATATTAACAGAGGTGCTCTGATAAAACCAGTGAAATGGGCAATAATCATAAAATAATGAAGAAACCAATTGTATTTATTGTTTCCTCTCTTGATCCCATATTCTATCACTTTAATGCTCTTTTCAGGTTAATTTCATTCTTTATCCTCCTTTACCTCCTCCATGTTTCCTCCTTCAGACCCAGCGGAGATGGAGTATGAGGAGGCCGTCAGTAAGGTGACGCTGCAGCAAACCATCAGGGACCTGGAGCCCTCCACCTGCTACACCTTCTATGTCAAGGCCTACACATCCCACGGGGCCAGCAAACCATCAGACAGTGTCATCGAGAACACTCATGGGGAGGGTGAGCTGGAAGCAGAGCACACACACCAACACACTCACCCACAACATCTTTATTTTGCCAATAATAGACATAGATATGAAAGGTTTGCAGTGTAAAAAACATGCAAGATTTTTACTGAGGTTTCATAACTCAAGCTGCAAAATAAAAGCTGTAAGTGCTGCTACTATCATATTGCTATATAACTTTGGTTGACAGTCTGTATTTTATGTTGCAGTGCCAGCACCTCCGTCCCTCTACACCAAGGTGGTGAACATCAGTGTTATACAAGCAAGGTGGGAACTTTCCTCCAAGATGGGCCAACATCAAGGCTTCAGACTGTATTACAGAAGAGCCCACACACTGCTGTTCACTGGTCCCATCACATTCCCTCGCAACGTCACCCAGTACACCATCACTCAGCTTGGTGAGACCTGTAGTTTCTTAGAACTACAACTTATTGTGTCATAGCTTTTTTTTTACTGACTTGATCTTAATGATTGCCATTATAATCTTCATTAAATGAGCCACATTGATAGTGTGATCTGGTCTCGTAAACAATCACAATATCTCTGTGGAACTGTGCTGAAGATTGACCTTGGACTAAAAAAACACTCCTACCTCAAGAGTGGTGTCCTTCATTCATTAGCTTACAACCTTTTCCTTTCTTTTCATCCAGATCCTACACTGGTCTATGAGATAAAGCTTCTCGCATTCAACGAACACGGAGATGGCAACGCCACCTTGCGATTGGTTTCACTTCGGGAGGCGGTGGAGAAAACTGGTGATTGTTTTACAAAACCACAGAGCCATGTGCAGCTACACCACCAGTGCATAGAGGTTTAGTGTGTCTCACTGAGTCACATGTCATCTTTTCAAGCTGACCATCACAGACACATACACACATGCACAGCTCGCTGACCTAGTGTTGGAGTTTGATTTTGAAGGCAGCACATGTTTTAAGCACGCATCTACAAAGTCTGCATATTAGAACTAGTGTTAATATAGTATGATTTCAGGGATTTGACATGTAACCTGTTTGATTCAAAGTCTAATTTAAGTCTTTTTAAAATACACTTTGAAAACTCCTCAGAATATTGGTATCAGGGGAAAAATGCCCGAACATGTCTGAACATCCCTGAGTGGGAATGTTTGGGACTTCTAGAGACACCATTAGAAAGATGAAACCTGCGTGTGACTAAAATAAAAATATACTTTTGTCTCTAAAACAACAGAGGAAGCGTTTAAAAAGAAAGGAGTAGCTTCAGCCTCAGACAGATAAACTGTATAAGACAGCATTCAGAAGAGAATAAACTATATTGCATCGAAATCTGACCGTTTCCAGTGCTTACCTCAAACATCTTTGGGACACCAAAGACAGACGAAGTGTTGGAGCAGTAGTTTAGACTTCTTCAACTGGCCCAGCCTGAGCGTCTGCTCTCCAACAGTAGTCTTGTTTGCACAAACCTTTGTGGTGGTTTGACTGAGTTTCTCTGTATCTTCTCAGTGTTGGACGCCCCATGTGACTGTGTGAAAGATGAACAGAGCAAAACATCTACTACAGGCATCATAATCGGCATTCACATCGGAGTCACCTGCATTATCTTCTGTGTGCTCTTCCTCGTCTTCAGCTACCGCGGCAGGTCAGTAGCAACATGACAGGAAAACGCAACAGTAAAAAAAGGTCCCAATGGAATAACTTGCCAAACGTTTTTGTTGAAGGTAATTGTCATGTGGTTATCATGCAGGTGCAGCTGACAAGGGTTTCATGTGTGTGTGTTCACGTAATCCACAGGTTAGTGATGTGTAAGACGGTTCAGGCCACCCCTCAGGCGAGGCACAGCGCAGTGTTGGAATCCTCTTCCTCTTCCCAGGGGGCCTCTGGGCAGAACGGGGCCGCCAGGAGAAAGATGGAGGTCAATGGCAGCACTGTGGGGAAGAAAGTGGCCGACAGCAACGAGCTGGAGAGACTTTTCACTCAACCCACACAAGATACATGCATGGTGAGGCCTGATAATAAGAAATGCTGTGAACTGGAAGCCATTATGTGTTATAGATAAAGATATTTTAACGGTAGGAGAAGGTTTATTTCAGCTTGGGTTATATTTATTGTTGTTGATGTAGTATAGTGTTGTATCTTTGGGCATCTACGGCTAAATTATAACCCAAAGTTGCTGTTGTAGATATCCAGCACAGCTTATGAAAGTCCAACCATACTTGTCGTAGTTATGCACATTCATGGTTTTCCTGTTGAGAGATAATTAACAACATCACAGCTCACTTATAATTTGTGCTAGCTACCCCGGGTTTTTTAAATTTAGGATCTTCTGATCACTCATGTTTCTTACCCCCGCTGGACCTTTTCTCAGCAATGTTGCTACGCGCTTACATCTCAGAAGTTACTTTTGTGAGTGCATTATTTTTGTAACTGAAATAATTGATGCTTGGACTGCAAAAGTATAACCCATGCTAGAAAAGAAGTGTAGTAAATACAAGTGTTATACTTCAATTAAATAAGAAAAACAGCTCCACAGACTTATTTATTCCATCAGAAAACGAAAAGTGCAAAGTAGAAGCTGAAAACTGTGTTTTGCAGCAGTAAAAACATCAACATTTGTTTTTTCCTGCCTTGCTTTCTCTGAATGCTGCTTTGAATGTCTCTCCTTCTTTTATTCATTATAGCCCAAACAATTGGGCAAAAGAGGAGAAAGTAAACATAACAGTACAGTAGAAAGCAACAACACAATAAAACAGGATCCAATATGTTCTACATAAAGTAAAGGTGTGAGCTGCAGCTACAGTTTATAATGCCTCCATAATAGTCTGATAAAAACACAAAAAACTACATGGAAGAAAAGCAGTAACTCAGAGAATAAAGAAAAGCGAATAAAGAAGAGAATAAAGAAAACTGCACTAACGTTGTTTATTACACAACAAAGAAGCAGAGCATCCTGCTGGCTAGGAATTATTTATTGTCTCTGCCTCTCTCTGTGGGCCAAAATGTCCAATGAATGATTTAAATGCACCCTGTACTGTATGTAACCCTCTTTAATTATGCATGTGCTTTCAGTCCGACTCCTACGTGCTGAACGACACCCAGCTGTCTACGATACCGCTGGAAAAGTTTTCTGTGGAGCGAGAGACGCAGTTCCAGGAGCCTCCTCCAGCGGGAGCAGGTCGGCAGGACCAAGGCTAGTCGCGTATGAAGGCCGATTCACAGGACCACTTAGACTCTTCTCTCACTCAGGTTGACAAGTGTTCCCTTTCAAAGTAGTTTTTCCTTTTCTGCAAAGATTTTATTATTGGTAAGTTAAGAAGTTCTAGAGAATCTAGGACTGTATATCTGAGTGTGTTTGGCTCGAGGTTTGGGAGAGCTCTCTTCTGACGGACGGTTGTTTCTAGACAGGCAGGCCAGTTAAATGTTTTTTTTGTTTTTCTTTACAATTTGGTCTTCTGTTAATGTGGTGTTGGGCAGCACACAGAATAGATTCCCCAGAATGTCCTTCTTCTACAATGATGATTTTATTTTTAAGTTTATATATATATATTTAAGTTTATATATATATATATATAATATATATATATATAATATCACTTATATGTCAAAGTAGTTATACGTTTTTGGTCTTATCTCTACTTGTCTGAAGACTCCTGCTGCCTGCTCTCAACTACCAATGAAGATCTCAGCCTTCGTCCAGGGATTCGATGTGTACTGTCTCAGGACTTTGTTTCAGTGATATCAACATTTTTTTATGCGTTCTCTGCCTTCATACAGGCAATAGACTTGGCTGTTTGAACCTTACTATTCAACAAAAACCTACCTCAGCCGGAATGAATGTCTTGAGGGAAGCTTTTCAGGACTTTACCTTCCCCTGTGCTCACAATTACTTTACATGCGGAGGAACTGGTTGGTTTGAAAATTACAGGATCAGGTGCCGCACTACCTCAGATGTCAGGAATCGTCTCTCTTCTTCTTGTCGAAGCAAAACGAACAAAAAGTATCCAACATAAAGCACTTCCAAATGCTGATGTTAATGTTCTACCTCAAAATAACAATGTTAATGTTGTTGCTGTTGTTGTTGTTGTTTATTGCATAATGAACCCCCCCCCCCTGTGAAACCCTGGCTTCCCTCTGTTGATGCATATGTTGTTTGTAGATACAATGTCAGTACCTCATGCAAGTTGACAGACTGATAACACGTTGTATGAATTACAGTATGTTGGGGCGATGAATTATGCTGTTACATTGTAAGCCTTTTTTTTACATACAAAAGTTAATTATCTTTGTTTTCCTTCAGTTGAATGAATAGAGTGTTAGAGATACACTGCATTTCCAATGATATTTTCAAGACTATTTGCCGCTCAATGAGACGTGATACATAATGTTTAATTGGACAATAGGAAATCCAATGCGTGTCAAAAATTAGCCATGATTGAATTTTGTTTATATTTGTGTGCGCAGATATGTTTTATTAATTTAATGAATGTTTTCATATATATATGATGCTCGTAAAAAATAAGAAAACTAAGCACAAATCTTATCAAAATGTCCCAAGTGTAATGACTTCAACGAATAATTTGACATTTTGGGACGTACGCTTTATGACTTTTTAGCTGACGGTTAGCTCTTGTGTCTCTGTCGTATCTTTAAAGCTACATTATAGCTGGTAGGCAGTAAGCCTAGCTTAGCATGTTCAGAACAGGACGTAACTTCCCCTAAAATTACAAATTGTTATATTCACATTACTGTTTGAGCACAAATTAAACAAATGAGATGTTACATACATTATTATTACATAATATACATCATTTGTGAGCTTTAGAGGAGCTGGTATAGTGAACTTTGGCAAGCTGTTTCTCCCTGCTTCAATATATTTGTGCTAAGCTAAATGAATTGCCTCCCAGCACTATATTCATACTTAGTTTGAGATGTGTAGGGGAAATGTTTATATCTTATTGGTTAGATGAGAAGATTGATATTACTCATGTCAGCAGCGAGTTAGCCTAGCTTAGCATAAAAACTGGGAACAGTGGTGATCATCTTCTCAAAAAGCAAGACAGTGTGTTTCTCAAAATGTTCAACTATTCTTTTGATTTAAATTAGCTGCAGTGTATTTCTAACCTCATTCTGGATATGTTTTGCTGCAGTGCTCTTAGTGATTTTGATTTCACGTCACATTATCTGCCTCCTTTTTAAAACAAAGTAGTAGCCTTTCAGACTCACGGTGCTCAGGAGACATTACAGTTGCTGATCATGCTCGACTATTGTTAGTCTCCTCCCAAAACCACAACTGCTGCTCAGCCTTCTCCCTCCTGTCAACACTGACGAGTTAAAGTGCTTCAGGAACACCGTGTATATAACACCGCTGGATGTTGGCGACCACCGACAGGGAGCTGCCTGAGGGAGATAGACGTTGTTGCGTGGCTCTACTATCACAGGCCTTCTCTCTGCGGCTCTCTGCTCTGTGTTGTCACAGACTGTACAGGATTTTCTCTGATGCATTATGGTTACCTACCTCAACCCTGTTTTTGGCCTTGATCTCAGGTCTTAATGAAGGAAACATACAGAGTATGAACAATAGACTAGAGGGATACACCCACATATATATATATATGTATATATTGCAATTGTCGCTACATGCTGGACAGACAGAAAGGGACAGTACACAAACATTGGAGGGATAACTTTTTAGGATCTTTATCTCGTGCACTAACTATTAAAACAGTTCAAGTTCATACTTAGTTTTTAGTGGATGTGAATCTGTAACTTTGGTTATCAGATTTTTTTTTCTTCATATCACAAGCTTTTAACTTTATTTTTTTTTCACTGGTGTTTGACTTTGTATCCCCTGTTGAAAGTTTATCCATGAATAAGTAATGAATAAGTAAAAGTGGGTGGCAGTAACAACTGTAACATGCACACAATGTATTGATTTGTCTCTCTGGCTCCCAAACCTGAGAGTAAATCAGGATTACCTAAACTATGCTGCATTCACGTGATATCATACAATGTGTTTTTCTGAGTAGCCGAGTGGGAAAAACCGCTGAGTTGTAATTTCAAGTTGAAATTTGAAACAGGTCCGACATCAACAAACTAGAGCTCTCACTTTTTCCGTGAGTCATTTTTTAAAAGGTTTTGTAGTTTACTTTACCCCATCCGTTCGCCATACTGTTATTGCTTCATGTAGGTGACACACTGTACTTTGCATTTTGCAAAGTCAGCAAATAACTTTTTATTAACATACAGCCCAAATTCCTCACATTATCCTCCATAACCTCTCAGATCGTCTGACTCACCTGATGTCGACTGTGGGTATAAGTCTGCCTTTGACTGCTTATTTCAGCCAGCATTATCTTTGCCTCCCAATATCTGCGCTTTATATTTTACAATGGCAACATGCTGAGCTTAAAGAAATACAAACGAGCTAGACCACATTATTTTTTTATGGTCCTGGTTATCTAAATAGTGTGAATACACGGCTAGCATTGGGCCTAGCATCTTGGGCTAACACCGGATTTTCCAGTTCTTCCCATTGTGCTGACATTGTGTGAAGACAGCAAGGACTAGTGAAAAAACAATTTTCAAAATACATATTTTAATAAATGTGGCTCTATTCACAGTATTGTATCTTCTGATTGTCCACACATTTCATGTGAGAGTTGTTTCTGTCCCCACCTGCCAACTTTCTTACCTGCATTATACACAGCTTCCATTCTAGTGATCATCTTAGGTACTGTAATTGGATGTCTTATACATTTATTTGTTCATGCTCCTTTGGTTGCATACTTTCTCCTTGCATCCATTTATTGTATTTAAGTGTACGCCTTGGTGTTAATATCATGTTACAATAATGGTACTTGTCAAAATAGCAGAACAAATGCTTGAACCTAAATGTCTCCTGCTTGTATATTTATTAACTACCAGTTGGATATGTTCTCTCCAGGCTGCTGCAGCCTTAATCAGTGTTTACTTTTCAGAGTAATTTCACAACAAGTGGTGTTTTCTCCTTTCCTTCCTTTCTTCCCTCTGTGTAATTTAGGATTAATCTCCTGCAAGAAATTGTCCACATCTCACCCGTGGATGTGACAGGTTTTAGTGCCATGCTGTTTAACCTGATTCACTGGTAATGATGTGCAGTGAAGGCCCTCAAAGCTCTGACTGACTGGTGCTGTACCTCCATCAGCAGAAGGGACCAGATTATCCCTTTGCTAACACAGTTAGTAAAAATAAAAAGGGGCCTTCGTGTGATATATTTTGCAGCTTTGGCATGTGCTATATCACCAAACTGCTCCTGTCTGTTAGCCAGCCTCCTTTTTCTTTGTTCAACAATCTTGACCTTTGGACAGAGAGAGTGTGTGCTCAGGGACTCGCTCTTAAATGTGCATCAGCAGGCCGCACTTGGCCGATTTTTGAATTCTGCTTTGTGCCCAGTCCAGACACATTTGCTTTCAGGGATGCTTCTTTGTTGTCCATTTACCTAAACAAGAGAAAGTGTCGGCAGGATGATTTTTTAACGTTGTGTCTCCCGCTCTGCTAAAAACAGAAAGGGGCAATTTCTCAGAATAGTTCAACAGCTTTTTTTGTGGCCTAAAAGGTGATGAAAACAAGTCTATAGAGATTATGCATTAACATGAGGCTATGACTTCTGTGGGTAAATAACTTCAGGGAATTCACATTCAAAAGCAAACTTTATTTTTCTTTTCAGTGGAAGATTATTGTTAAAAGCCCCTGAATCCTTCAGAAATCTGCCTGTATTACCTTAGGTGGTAATGTGTCTCGCTATGGAAATCTGATAACTAAAATGCTTATGTAGTTCTGTACATGCTGAAATAATTATTCAATCAATCGGTAGAAAAATCTATTTAACATTTAAGTCATTTTTCAAGCACAAAAGACAAAAACTACCCATTTCAAAACTTCAAAATTATGAGAATTTGCTAATTTTCTTATATATGTGATCGTAAACTGAATATTTTGGGTATTTTAGATAAACAAACGTTACAAACAAAATATGGTGAGCTTCATAAAATTGTTATTTCTCACTTTCATTCTGACATTTTGTGGACCAATCTAATAATCGACTAACTAAGAAAAGAATAGGATGACTCACTGATAACAAGTGTAAATAATCATTGGTTGCAGCTGTAATCTATTCATCCTCCTCAGGTTCTTACAAAGAAGGCATCCTGGACTGGGCATGTGCAGGATTTATTTTACATTGCCAGTACATGGCTCTAACTGTCTTATGCATTACCTTACCACAGGTGACCGGATTGGACATGCTGGATTGGCATTGTCTGTGTAGTGTCTGTTGTGGATGTACAATGCTGGAACTCAGCGGTTGATCTCAATTGTGAGGATGTTTTGGGTAACCTGGAATATTCTCACTCTGGTTTCTCCAAAAATCCAAAACCAGATGCTCTTAGCATCTGTCTGAAATATCCTCACATAATGTGGTCCTGATCGTTGTGGCACAAATGATCATTCGATATGATTGTGAATTGATCACATTTTCAATGCATTTATCTCTAGGGTGTTCTGCTCTGAGACCCCGATGACTGTACATGTCAATTAATGCTGAGTTTAAAGATTTTCCAAGTGGTTTATACTCTTGTCAAATGGTGATTTGTGATTTATTGTAAATGTACTTTAATGTTTGAGATCAGTATTTTATTTTATATACCTCTGTCAAGAAAGCAGACTCAATCTGATGTGTTCAAAGGTAGTAGGCATTGAGAAACCTACAGTAGATCTGCATGAGAAACAAAAAGCTAACCTGTTATTTAAGATGAAATGAAAAGAGTTAGTTAATCCCTATTGGACTTGTGATAGTAGCACTGTGATATTTAGCCAAATATTGGAAAAATAATGTTGTGATCTCAATATGGTGCTATTGATGGTCCCGTCTCACATTGTCCGTCAATCTGTTTTGATGTGTATTGATGAAAATAGACTGAGTGACATTTTTCCAGTGACAAATCTGTCTTGCCCTCGCTGATGCCTGATGATCACCTCATCCTCATCCTGTTCCCACCAGTCATCCTCACATGAGTGACTCGGGGTGAGGTCCTGTCAGTCCTGTTACCTTTTAAAAGTGACGAGTTGTTTTCATTTTCCTTCACAAACCATCTTTGCCTGAGGAGAATGTTTGTTCTGTATTGATGTGGCCATTGTGCTCTAAAGCCGTTCGCTCGTACGTAACTTGTTCACCTGAGTAGATCCTACTCTGCAGGTGATCGACCCCCCACACCTGTCCTGTGACGTTAGCGTCAAGCATAAAAGTCAATAGCAGCTTGTCAGTAAAAAACATCATCGTTTAAGCAAACATGCTTTGTAAAATCTTACTATATAGAGCACCACATTTGTGATTCAGTCTAAGCTCCACTCTTGCAGCACTGCAGGCAAGAGTATTTCATCTTAAAGGGAAAAGTATGCCAATATATTGTTGCCATATGAAAGCATGTAGGCGTACTACTATTTCACCTGCTCTTGCCCAGTGTCGCTGGCTTTCATCAGGAATTTTACTCATGCATAAAACAGGAACTGATTTGAGATTAGTTTTAATGGTTAAAGCTGACAGTTGAATGTGGTTTAATTGGCCAAGCTAAGCATTGAATCTTTCCAACATTTCCAGTTTGTAGGAGGTTATTAGAAATGTGGTACAAGGCTGTGTAGATGGTTTTTCTTAATCTACAGCTGCCGACTTCAAACCGATGAGGAGAGCGAAATAAAATAATTCAAAAGTTTCCAATGTGAAATCACCAAAACTTTAACTTGTGTCTTCTTGTACAGTCTGTTCTGTTCCTGAGACACATTGACTTGATTTTATACAGAAAGAACCACTGTATTCTTTTCCAGTAAAATATGTGACCGCAACCAATGGCAAAAGCAGGGAAAAGCTGTAAGCCTTTTTATTCTCAGTAGAGTTGCTTTTACTGCTACTACAGTTCATTCAAAACGTCTATTTTATTAATGCAGTTTAATTATCATTTTTAAATCCCACAGGGTTCAAATGTGGTGCCAACCTGAAACCAAAAAACATATGCATCATCAGCTGTGTAGACTACTTGCTATTAACAAAACAAGCCTCATCTGTAGTGTTACCTGCGTTCACTTCACCGATCGACCAGTTGGATGGAACAAAGGAAGCACAAATCTGTACAGCAAGCCCATGCTCACACATCCACCTGTCTGTCATCACTGTGTCTGTCTGTCTGACTGTCTGTCTGACCATCTTTAGGTCTGTCTGCTGAGGTCACTGCCTCGGTCTGCTGTTACTGTTTCTCCCACAGGTCTAATTCAGGTCAACATAAATCTCAGAGTATTGTCAGGGATCACTACTGTATGTTTCCACAAAGTTGTGTTTTTACACTCTCTAGACCAAGGTGTTGAAGTTATAAATCTGTATATATATCCACATAGACAGTGTGTACTGTGTGTGTATGTATGTGTAAAAAGGCGAAATAGACCATTTTAGTGGTTTGTATTGTTTTAGGGTTCATTGTGCAAAACTGAAGACAAAAAACAATAACAGTAATAATAAACTAGCTCTAGAAATAATAAATCCAGAGACTGTCTTTATTCCATGTGTGTAGGTGTGTGTAGGTGTGTGTGTGTGTGTGTGTGTGTGTGTGTGTGTGTGTGTGTGTGTTCCCGGGACTAGCTTGGTGGATAAAGAAGTGTTATTTACAGCACACGTGTGTTTGCTTGCTTCCTGCCTGCAGTCCACTGAGATGCAGCAGATCAATCTGAGGCAGACTTTACCGTCCTGTTCTTCTGTTCAGCACATTAACTCATGGCCTGCTGGACAGACAATAAGTATTGAGCTTGAAGCCCAGAGCTCCCGGTCGATGAAGGTTGGTGCCGGACTTCTAATCACTGGGAATCCCATGATTGAACTTCAAGACAAAGGGGGGGAGGGGGGTCCAATATGGATCTACCTCCTCTTTCCGTTTTTCTCTCTTTTGGGTGAGGCATTTGAGGATGATTCCAGTTAGATATTAATAGTTTTTAAACAAACCCGCAGGTCAGGAAATGAAGGTTAACCGTAACATTATTTGACAAAACAAACTCACTACGAGGTCCATTTATTAGCTGTTCTGGAGCTTTGGATCCATCAGTGTTCCTTCAGATGTTTCACAGATGTGGAAATGTACATTTTTCTGAGCACTTAAAGGACTTATCATCCATTTTGGCTTCAAAGCAAATTGAAAGATTGTTCTTAAGCTTAGTTAAATTATTGCATAACCACCCATCATCCATCACAGTTTACTCACATATTGTCAGTGGGCTAGACCTCTGACCTTTTGTATTAATAGTATGATTAAGTGGTTTGGACAAGGTGCCCCGATCTGAATGCTTGTTTTTTATGGTCTTTGCAGATGTGGCTGCATTCACTGATTATAGATCTCAGCAAATTATCTTGCAGAGTGCTCAGTTATCATAATCAATAGAACGATGGCCAAAGCTATGAATCCTAAGCATCTCCGCAACTCCCAAGATACCCCCATTTCAAAGCTGACCTCTGTCTCTCAGTTCAGGACTGTGTTTCTGTTTTGGTGTGTCATGAAGAAAGCTGTACCCGAAAACTTTATTCATGTTGAACATCAGATTAAAAAACAGCTTTTTGTAATATGTTACACTGGGTTTACTGCGTTATTCTCGACAGACTTCAGCGCTGCATGTTAAAGTTGTCTTTCTTTTCCAATATAGCAACTGTAGTTCTTATGTTGTATTGACCATGTTTTTATATTCACATGCTGTGATGTGTAAATATATGCATCTGAGTGGGATGAGAGGTGATTGCAGTGGCGGAGGAAAGATGTCTGTGATCACTACAGCTTTCTTTATTTGTGGTCTTAATAGAGAGACAACAGCAGCTCCCTTTTCTTTTCGTGTAAGTTGAGGCGAGGCAGGGCCAGGATGCCGTGCCCAGTCCCAACACTGGCATGTCAGCTCTCACCAAACCCCCCAAAAGGTTCCTCAGTCAAGCTCCTCAGAGACCACCTGTTGCCAAGGTAGCGCCCAAGTTGGCTAATGTCATTGCAGTGAAACTCTATCCCTGGCTGGACCACCTCAACTGGGCCCCGGCTCCTCCTGACCTCCTGACCTCATTTAAAGTGAGTTGAGAAAGGGGACCTCAGCTTCCCAGAGAGAGCACAGAGGAGGAGAAGGGGGGCTGCAGCTGTCTTCTGGCTTCTCACACCGCACGCCTTTTAGCGGCTCTAAGGGAGTAGCTAAGAGGGAGGAAGGCCAGAGGTCACACCAGCCAACTTTCATACCCGCCTACCTCTGATGTTTTCTGTTTTTTTTTCCTCTTCTTTTTTACTGTTTCCAGATTTCCCAGCCGTAACACACTTCCCAGGTGACATCTCTGCTCTCACGTCGCAAATAATCAAAACCGTCTTGTCAGCTCCTGTTTCTTTTTGAAGTTATATCCTGTGTGTGTGTGTTTGTGTGTGTGTGTTTGTGTGTGTGTGGGGGGGGAGATGATTAGATATTGTTTAGTCTTCCAAAATGTAAAATGACTCACAAATAAAAGTTTCACAATAAATTTAAAAAAAGTAAATTTAAGTTAAAGTCTTATCATCAAAATCAACTTCAAATTATCCATCCATCCATTTTCCACCGCTTATCCGGGGTCGGGTCGCGGAGGCAGCAGGTCCAGCAGGCTGACCCAGACTTCTCTCTCACCCGCAACATCTACCAGCTCATTCTGGGGGATCCCGAGGCGTTCCCAGGCCAGCTGGGAGATATAATCCCTCCAGCGTGTCCTGGGTCTTCCCCGGGGCCTCCTACCAGATGGACGTGCCTGGAAAACCTCTAAAGGGAGGCGTCCTGGAGGCATCCTAATTAGATGCCCGAACCACCTCAGCTGACTCCTTTCGACACGAAGGAGTAGCGGCTCGACTTCAAGCTCCCTCCTGATGTCCGAGCTCCTTACCCTATCTCTAAGGCTGAGCCCGGCCACTCTACGGAGGAAACTCATTTCGGCCGCTTGTATCCGCGACCTCGTTCTTTCGGACACGATCCAAAGCTCGTGACCATAGGTGAGGGTTGGGACGTAGGGTTGAGAGCTTTGCCTTTCGGCTCAGCTCCTTCTTCACCAAGACGGCCCGGTGCAACGCCTGTTTTACTGCTGCAGCCGCACCGATACGCCTGTCGATCTCCCGCTCCATTTTACCCTCACTCGTGAACAAGACCCCGAGATACTTGTATAATTGTATCAAACTTACTTTAAATATGGTTTTGTCTTATGAATTTCTTTTAGCAATTATTGTTTTTACATTTTATAATTGGTGGTCTAGTCGATGCTGGCGAAGTCTGCCTACACGGGATTCAGTTCAATTCAATTCAGTTTATTTTGTATAGCCCAAAATCAGAAATTACATATTTGCCTCTGAGGGCTTTAGAATCTGTACACATATGACATCCCTGTCCCAGGACCTCACATTGGATCAGGAAAAACTCCCCCAAAAATAAAATAAAAAAAACTTTCACTGAGAAAAAAAGAAAGACACTTCAAGAGCGCAATAGAGGAGGATCGCTCTCCCCGGATGGACAGAAATAGATGTTGTGTGTACAAAATGAACAACGTAACAGCGTTGTGTTCCCACGCACAATATGACCATGTTGAACTTTATTGTTTATGGTCATCGTTCGTCTTCTCTAAAACAACACAACACGAGGACTATTTCAGCCCTAAATTCTTCAGATTATCCACTCATTCTGTATTTTCTTCCCCCAGTGCTCAATACAGGTGTCATTTTACATACTTTGATCACTATAATTATAATCCACTGGCGTTCAACAGGTCAATCAACCAGGTCTGAAATTAAACCTGCATTAACAGAGTGTTGTTGGCCTCTTGGGGGCAGCAGAAACAGGTCGTGAACACAACACTGAGCTATTATCATTTTCTTTTGATTAATATAAAAACGTCTTAGAAAACAGTTGCTTATTTACACATACAGCTGTTACTGAGCAACATTATCATTTGTGGTTTTATTTCTAGCCAACTGTCAAATGTTAGTCCAAATATCCACTGAGTCTCTCTCGCTGATTAGCATCATAGCTAGGCTAACATTAGCATTTGGCAGTCTGTAGCCAATTAGAGGCAGAGTAAGGTAGGGTCTTCCTGCAAGGCATACTGGACTCTATAGATAATTTCACATGTGCAGGATGGATCGGTCAGCTGGGGAAGGATCGTACTGACAGTCTCTACCAACTCCTGAGGGAAATATTTGTCTCTTTAGCGGCTAACTGCTCCTCTGTGTTCACCAGCTAGTCGCTAACTGTCTCGGCTTCTGTCTGGTGCTGGACAAGTAGTGTACAGTGGTTAGCTTTTTGGTAAACAGCTTCCTGCTGGGATTTAAAATCGATGCGAATGAGAACGGTGAGAGTAAACCAAAACAGAAAAAACAGAAAAAAACTAAACAATCAACTGAGAGTTGCTGAAATTCTCTATAAAGCTGAGGGAAACGGCAAAGTCTTGTGATAATTCTCTGTGGGTTTGTCACTACAAGCTCTTACATTACACAATGTATTTGTGTTTGATTCATGAGAGAGGGAGAGAGAGATGGAGAGAGAGAGACAGAGAAAGAGAGAGACTATAAAACGGTAGCTCAAATCAAGCAATCTGATTGGTTCATAGCGGTGGTATGTGGTTATAACCACTTGTGTGACAGCGTGGTTGAAAAATACAATATAATTTCTGCCACTTCTCTCTTCCCTGTGGCTCCGGTTTAAGATGGAGTGTCATGTGGTGGAGGGTGACTGATGGAGAATGTGGGCATTAACATGCTGAGGCCACAGGAGACGTGGCACTGAAAGCATTAATGGAGTGACTGTTTCTGAAAAAAGGAGGGCTGATGTGATTGCAATGAGTGCCAGGGGAATCGTTCGGCAGGAGCCGACCATGCATGCTGCATTGCTGCTCCTATAACACATTCATATGTATTTGAGAGATAAATTGGTTGGCCCTTTCAATGGCAGAGTGTACGCCTCACACTCACGTGCAGAGGGATATGCAGTCATCATCTATGACACAGCCCTCCCACCCATCAAGTTTCTCATTTGTCACTCAAACACCACCGGTTAACACGTACAACGCACCCACGCGCCCTCAAGAAAGAAGTGTGTGTGTGTGTGGGGGGGGGGGGGGGGGGTGTTGTAGAGCGTCGGGGAAGGAGGAGCGGCAAAGATGTGCATCCCCTGTGCACACGACGGCAGTGATGTGTGCAGGACAAAGAAAGGATGGTGGGTGGGACAAAGGGAGCAAGGGATGGAGATGTTTAGTGGCTTTAGGGAAATAGAGGATTGCAAGGTGCTGGAGATAGCAACAAATAGGTGTGAGGATGAAAAATCCAAAGGGGGGGGGATATGGTGCGTTCTGCTTCGAAGTAACAAAGAAACAACAACAAAAACCACATGTTCTCACCTCGAGTGGTATCTAGCCATGCAGATACAAGCGTAGAGATTTCTGCTGAGGTTAATGTAATTTCTTTGTGGTGTTCGCAGGAGTGACCGCATTATTTTCATTTCCCCTGCCAGCATTTATAACATTGGAGCACCATTAATTGTGAGATATTCCCTCAAGAAGGTCTGCTGAATTGCAGTCTCGATGAACGAGTGCATAAATGGCTCAAAAAGGCCGTGAGAGGGCCCTCAGGCACTTTGTGATTCCACATCAGCCCTAAATATGTCTTTGAACAAAAGTAGTACCCACAAAGAATTATCTGTGAGTTGATTCTTAATCAAATGTCCCAACTACTATTGGTTGGATTAATGTGAAAATGAATTGTAAAAACTTTGGCCATCATCGGGACAAAATATACCAGTATTTTCAGTCTATCACCAAATACCTGGAAAACTACCTTCCCATCATCCTCAGCGGTTCGTATTTAGAGCTAATTAGCAAATGTTACGTAAGCATGTTTGGCTAAATAATACATGTGAAAAAGGAAGGGAAGGTGAGGCAGAGTTTCACACTTATTACAACAGTTTAGATTTCTTGTCCTCCTTAACACATTCTCTCACTTATTCTGCTTTTTCTTCCTCTCCTGGATGGTCTACACGTTATCTTGCTGCTTGTTGCCCCAGGCCTGTCCCTCTCCATTACCCCCAGCCCTCACCCATCTCTAATCCATACTCAGGAGGAAAACCACTGGGGGATTGTGGTCTGCAAACAGGGCTTTGTTCCAACAAAAGGGTCAGGGCTTTGTTACAACACAATATTTGGCCTTGAGGAAGCATTGTTTCATGGCCAGTGACATGAAAAAAGATATGATATTCATTATCTCTTGGATTTACTCAAACATTTTGCGTATTGATTTTTCAGGATTTAATCACGCTGCTTTGTGCCACGGTCAGCTTCCTGTTTCACTGCCATGAACATAGTACAGTTGTTGCAGGCAGAGGGAAACAGCTAATACAGCGATGTATTCTTATCCATCAAGGGAGGAAACATGTACCCCGCCTGCACCCCCACCCCTTCCTATGCTGTCTTTCTCCCCCTTTACCTCCCCTCCCCTCTCTATCTGTTTAATCACACAGAGCCATATGGATGCACAGTGTGTTGTATTAATTAGACCCCAGGGCGTGGCCACACACTGCAGTGACTCTGGCAGTTGCTATGATGAGAGCGGAAATCTACCTCCCAGCATAAATTGGGAGGATGGAGATGCAGAAGGTGAGCTGAAGATGGGTCACAGGCAGCAAAATGTCTCTCTGGTAGCGCTGCTACAATGGAGCAAAAGATCTGGTCTCAGATCAGCTGGTGTTGGCATGCTGGTTGTGGCTGACTGCAAAAAGTCTCACAAGGGAGGAATGAAACGTATGTTGAACTAAATGTAAAACGATTCAAGGCAGTCATGAGGAATATCTTTGGATGAAATCAATTCAACAAACTGAATATGTAGATTGATCAATTAGGAAAGTTAACCAAGATCAAAGTGTTTAATCCTACAGTTGAATGTTTGCCCACTAAAATAAATATGTCTCACGTTCAGCTACTCAAATTAATCTCTGCAAATATTCTATTTATATTGTGTTATTCTTCTCTCTGGATATTGGACCATTGTATTGATTGTGAGAATATGTTTTGTTTTCATTTGCGATTGTGTGTGCTTGAGAAAGAGAAAGTTTAAAACAGAGAAGAGAAAGAAAAGATGCCTAACAGCGCTACAAGAAAACAAAGGACTATAAGTTTACATATTCATATATGTGCTTGTAGAAAAGAAATAAAGAAAGACGTTGCCCCTGCTCTTTGTGTGGAAGCAACCTTCTGTATTTGCCCAAACTCTTAAGTGTTGTGAAGTCACCCGCCGAGGGGCCGCAGACCTGGGTGGGCATCAGGTCCAGTTGCTTGGCCGGCGAGGTGAGCCGCTTGAACTAAGCAGCCAGCGCAGGGAGCAGGGAGGCCTATGGGGAGCAGTTGGGGGTGAGGTCAGCTTAAGGGGTCACGGAGAAAGAGACAGATACGGGTCAGTGTTTGCCCAGCTGTCCCCTGGGCAGATGAAAAGGAAGTAAGAGATGGGTGGGAGTGGGGTGGGATGCTCTTCTTCAGGAAAAGTGTTAAATATGTTCAAAGGTGTCTGAACACAGCCAGGAAGTTATTTAAATTGTGTGTAATATAGCTATGTTTCCTCCTGTCCATAGAGCCACAATAACACGTGTTTTGTCCACATCCAACGAATGCTAATCCCTCATGCTCTACTGAGTTTGAGCATCTTTCACCTTGATTTGGTTTTACAGTTTTTATCAACATTATTTATCAACAACTTTTCCAGACAAAGCAGGTAACAGTTTCACAAAACACAACTCTAAAATAAACATGAAATGCTATGTGCAGACAGACACAGGTATCTGGTATCCACCTGGTGAGCATAGATATATATTTCCCTCAGGAGTTGGTGGGAGACCAAAACAGAGCTAAAGGTGTGAATACTGGACATATTCATCATGTGGCCTTAAACATAACTTTAAAATAATGATAATGATGCTCTGTAACTGCTGGATTTACAGTTAGGCAACTGATTGCTACCAACAAGTATTTTTACTAGTTTGTGGTTTTAGTTGGAAGCTCTGAAAGAAGACCATTAGGTATGATCAAAAGCTCCAAAAGCTAACAAGTGGACCTTTACGCTTAGAATATTTGTTTTAATTCAAATTCAAAAAAGCCTTAGTGTGATCAGCAACAATATTAAAATGCTTATGTTGGTGTTAAATAAATACAAATTACATTACCAATTGAAAGGTGGAAGTTGCAGTGTCTGCAGTGTGACTCGTTTGAACTCTCTTCCCTTTGGTTCACCTTGAAGCTGCAGCTCATGTACTGTAGTAAGATTAATTGTCAGGATGTGTGTGTATCAACAGTTTATGGACGTTTTAGCTTGTGGTAATACAATCTGAAGGAGCCAGAGTTGCTTATTTCTTGACTCAATATGTGGTCACTAATGTTCTCTGATATTCTTCTAGCTCTGCGGTCACCATAATCCTCTCAAATTTACCCTCCATTATTCTCCTGCCCTCTTAGGAGAATTCATCTGCTTTACGAAATCCTGTGAAACAAGCATCCACCATACAGATCCCTAATCCTCTATCAAACGTGGCCACATGTATTAGATTTCTTAGGTTTATATTTAGATATTTTCACACGTATTTCAAAGGTGAGTCAATTGAGCGAACGGTGAACGTGTACTCCATTAATAACCAATGTTTCTACTTGTAAGATATCTGTTATTGAAGCAAGGTGTAGTACCAGATCTCACATTTATTAATGCTCTCTTGTCAAACTAAAGGAGAACAAAGTTCATGTATACAAGGTCTTTGAAGCTTTAGGACTGCAAACATATATATGAAGCTGCTGAGCTTGTTTCATTGACAATAGAAACAAATAAAGATGAGGACTGGCCTGAGGGTCCTCTTTAATCCAGTTGTTGGACTCTGAGATTGGATCATGTGGAATGATTGCATTGCTCTCACATTGCATCATCACCCGCAGGATGAAGGCTAGTGGGCTAATGGATGGACCTACTTCTGTGCTGAAACACAGGGCCAATTTACAAATGTCCTGTGATGAAGAGTCGAGAGGGTGGAGAGATGAGTGGATGGTGGGGTCACAGGTGGAGGTCGCCATGGTTGCATGGTTTGTCTTATCATATCAGTAGACTTGTGTGGAGGCGAGGTGAAGGTCAAGGTGGTCACTGCTGCTACCCTCACACACCTCCACCATGTTCCTCTGGTCCTTCTTAACCATTGACAGCTCACTCAATAACCGTTACTCTAACCGGACATGAAGTGGGTGGACCCCGCTGGGCTGCTAATCGCACAATCAATAGATGACCATAAAATGAGCTCACCAGAGGGATCTATTAGTATAACGAGTGTAACACTAACTGAATCATAATGGTATCAAGAGGGCAGAGAGTACAATCATAACACCCACTATAATAATTATGGTTATTTCTATACAAAATTGAACAACTTTATAATTGCATTTTTTGCCACAAACATTTTTTGGGGACTCCATCTTGTTATGAATATTTGCACATGACTGGCCTTTGTCCCATCTGTGCATTCCAGTGACTCTTTACGATGGCCTTTTCCTGTGTTGTGCCTAAATCGCACAGTGTTATTGGTTGATATGCTTGGTAATGTATGGATGATGAAACACACATGTACACACACACATACACACAATCTGGAAAAACCAAGATTATCTCACTCCACAGGAAAGAAAAACATTGCCACCTGATGGTCATTTGTAGTCTCTGCAGCAAGAGTTCACTTCAAAACCTCCACAATGATGTAACAAACATTTTTTTAAATATTATTTCAGCTTTACAAAAGGTACAAACAAATATTATTTTTTTTTAAATGAAAAAAAGGCTCTTATTCCAAAAAAAAAACCACATCAGTGGTTTTCTGATGGTGGAGTTGCCTAAAACTTTAATTCAGGGTTCATCATCATGGTATATATGACCCTATCACATTTGATGTGAATTAAGCAGCAGCTGATGTTTTAAATTTCATCCAAATGTGAAGTGATGGAAACTAAGGAGAAAATGACAGTACACCTTTTCTTTGGTTCTCTTTATTTCCTTTTCCTAAACCAAGCACTAGCTCTAGCAAGACCAGCCGGCATCTGACTTCCATTGCTCCTAAATTATTAGGAATTATAAAGGATGGCCTCGGAGCAAGGCTGACGGCATTACCACGGTAAAGCACTCAGCGGCTCACATTCACATCGTGGATTCAGTTTGTTGAAATCTGCCATCACACATTACATTTTATTCAGCTGACCCTTTTATCCAAAGCGACTTACATGATATACAGTAGAAAGTAGACACAGAAACGGTGAGCAATGAGGGTTAAGTGTCTTGCTCAAGGACACAACAACATGGACCACCGGAGCCTGGGATCGAACCACCGACCTTCCGATTGAAGGACAGACTTGATAACCACTGAGCCACAGTCGACCCACACAAAACAACACATTGATTTCTTTTTTATGGTGGTGCTTTGACCAACTGAAGACAACAGGGAAACCATAAAGATTCACCTGCTCCCTCTCCTTCTCAGTCACACTCAGTCATTTACTGCATTGAAACCTCAGCCGATGCACGTAGTTAAATGATGGCATATACAAACATTAGCACAAATGCAAAACAAAACATACATACAGTAACTTACAGCTGTGTGTGTGTGTGTGTGTGTGTGTGTGTGTGTGTGTGTGTGTGTGTGTGTGTGTGTGTGTGTGTGTGTGTGTGTGTGTGTGTGTGTGTGTGTGTGTGTGTGAGAGAGAGAGTTTAGGAGGGGTCATGGGTGCATTCAAAAATGTGGATTGATTTTCAATAATGAGTATTATGAATATTTTCAGTTGTGCTACAGATTTTCCCTCCCCTCACATCAGTTACAATCAGACTGAAGTCCTCCACCTTTATTAAAATCAAATATCCTTGAATAATTCAAGATGCATAACACTGGCAGAACTGTTCATATGGAGATGGAAATTCAAAGCTTCCTCACACGACTCTACTTGTTAATTCTCAGCGTGCATAATTGCATATGCTTCTACAGCGCAGAAGAGAGAGCAGCGGGTCCTGCATCCACATTCAAATAAATGCCAGAAGCAATTATATTTTCCACATGTTGAATTAATAAAGTGATTTGAGTACAAATAATGTGACAGCAAACTGTACAGGTAATTATTGTGTTCTCATTTAGCACTATATGTTAAAATGTGTTTGCCGCCACACAATTTAAGGAGGACTGTGTGTCCCTTAAATCTCACACTCTCCCTTTCAACTCATCATCTCGACGGTTGCTCACCCTTCCTTTCCTTCCCTTTGTGTTCTGCTGCTTCTTGTTTCTCCGTCCCGCTCTCTCCTTCTCAGCCAATGCAATTATGGAAATACGTTTTGGTGAAATTGAATTGGACGTACTGGAGAGGTGAGTTTGTTGTCCGCCAATTTAGATCACATCGCTGTTCCTGCGGTCTGGGCACAGTTGGATACCTACAATATCACACAGTCCTCCAGCCTCCCCACTTTAATATGGGAAATATGGTGATGTTTGCCACCCCTGTAGTGTTTTTCAAATTAGCATTTCAATAGCTGAAGGTGCCACATGTAGTTTCCGGAGAGATAATGCCTGTCAAGCACATGGCAATAACGCTGAATGAGGGAGTCTTTCCTCTTCTGGCTTTCAGGTTCTGAATGGAGACACTTAACTGCCAGAGTCAATTCCACGGCTGGAGACACATCCAGGGATTGTCTGCTGCTGCTCAGTATGTATGAGCAATCATAATTACCTCGTCTTCAATTAGTCACTATTGCTTTACGGTCGAGCTGAGCATTGAGTTGAGTATGCTTAAGGAAAGAAACAAGTCTCTCTCTCTCTCCCCCTCTCTCTCTCTCTCTTTCTCTCCCCCCTCAGGTGCTGTGAACTCAGGAAATATGTATTCATCCATCTCTGCTCGACACCCCCACCAGTGACTGTCTCCGAGAAATTAAGTTTCTACACCACAACTTTGTTTTACCTTTGGGAAATTCTGCCACGTTGATGTTCAGCGGCAGTGTTTTTTGTTTTATTGTAGAGGAAGTGCTCCATCTTTTTACTACATGCATGTAGAAACGTGATCAAAGTTTAAATCCGGAGCCCTGTGTGTGGACATGTTGGGTCAACAAAAACAATTTGGTCATAATTAGTTGAAGATGATGGTTTTAAAGTCATTTTTAGAAAGTAAGAAAGTCCTGTCTCCTGCTTCAAGTCACTGTTGGCTTTTTAAACATATAGTTGCTACTAGTGCAGTGCCCGTTCAGGGTATGGACAATTGGCTTGTCTGCCCATTTGGAATAGGCCGATAGCTTGGCTGGTACTGCTGCTTGCAGCATTGACGGTGGCATGTCCGTGTGCAGCGCGTAGCTGTTTGGATCCCATTCCCGTTTGGAGCTGGCCGGTTGGTGGCCCTCGGTAATCTCTACAAACACGTTGTGCATTCACATGTGGAATCTATTGGCAACAAGGCAAGATGTTTGGATCAGAAGCGTTCGGGTTTCCGTTTGTAGTCCAAGTAGAATTGACCAATCAAGTTCGAGCAGTCTTTGGTTGAACGCAGACAAACCGTCGGTGTGGAGAGCCGACAGAATTGTAAAAAAAAAAAAAGCCTTGTTAATGGCAGCGGTCAGAGAAGAACGGCCAGTGGTGCACTCCTGGGACAACAACAGGAAACTAAGGCTACAATTGGCACAAGATTTCCAAAATTGTACATTGCCTTGTTTAATGAGTCTTGATTTCTGCAGCGACAGTCAGATGGTAGTGTCAGAATTTGTAGCAGCATGAAATCCTCCTACTCATTTATCATATTTTTTCACACATTTTTGGACATTTCGTATCAATTGAGCACGTTGACACCACATCCCAAAGGTGATCTTTTGGACTGAGATCTGGTGACTGTGGAGGCTATTTAAGGACAGTGAACTCATTGTCATGTTCAGAACCCAGTTTGAGAGGATTTGATCTTTGTGACATGGCGTATTATTCTGCAGAAGGTAGCCAATAGAAGAAAGACACGTCAGCAATAGGCATTTCAACCAAAATGTGCCAACAAAATATCCCCAACGCCATCACAGGCCTGAACTGAGGATACAATCAGGATGGACCCATGAATTCACGTTGTTTAAGCCTATTTCTGACCCGACTACTTTTTACGTTTATTCATGACCGTACAGAACAAAGTTGAGTAATTGCAAATGCATATAACATTACACCTGAAATATGATGCATACCATCTATGTTATATATCTTCATGTTGAGATACTTCAGTATGCTTTCGTTTATGAGCTATGCACCCATCCTCTTGTCATGTTGCAGCAAGGAAGTAAACTGATCTGGTCACCTGACCATGTCGACGAAACATGTGGCTCGGCACATATTTCACTTCCACCCTTTATTTTGTCAATATTTGCTGTAAATTCATTATACATCATCCAGTAACATTGTTAAAGCCTTATAACTGAAAACGTTTTTTTACGATCACTATTGTGACCAATGGGATTAAATGGGTTAATAAACTTATTCTAAGAGTCAGTTGATACAATTACTCTGGTGTATGAAGCTATAGCTAGCAGACGGTTAATTTAGCTCAGCTAGGATTGGAGTCTAATCAAGCCCTACAGGGGGATTATGTGAATATCTCTATGTCACTTTCTGGTAGCCGAACAACTTAATCAACCCCTCGTAATACCATAACCTGTTTATTTCTTAATGAACATTAATAATGTTAATTAATGGGCTTTAGAGTTGCTTGTAGGTGGGTTTTGATATGGTTTGACAGAGCCTCGATGTTTCCCACAGTTTCCAGTCTTTATCCAAAACTAAGTTAAGTTAACTGGCAGCTAAGCTTCACATTAACCACACAGACATGAGAGTGGTGTTGATCTCTTCATCTCACTCTGGGCAAAAAAAAAAATGAATGAAGATGTCAACCTTTTCCAAGTAAGAATAATCATCTTAATGGAAAAATGTGTTTCCCAGAACATATTTGCTGCTGCAGTGTAGTATAATATACATTTTTCTTTCTAGGGGAACGGCTTGCCATACAAGGCCATCAAATGGAGAAACAGGGATTCAGTTGTGCACCTCACTCTCACATGGTCACAAGCACCATAATTGAAAATTATAAGTGCTCGTGGGTAAAGGAGATGTGAGGAGGATGCACAGCATCGGAGGAGCAGAGGGAGGCATGGCCGTCACGTTATTATTGTCTTGAAGGTCTGCTGAAGGTCAAAGCATGGCTGAGCAACAGCTCTGTTTTCCCCTTTCACTCCCGCTTTGCTCCCCTCCCCCACTTCAGAGTAATGTCGTTCAGTCTCATGCGTCTCTGCCGACGGACTGGCTGTCCCCTCCTGACTTCAATCAAATGGCTAAGGCTGCAGCCTATGAACAGTACACCGCTCAGATCAATTCACCTTCTGCCCTTCATCTGAACCACTCAGGCGCAAATCAAAGAAGAGGAGGAGCCTGCTCTGGTATATTTTACGAGGTGTTCAACCCCTCAAGTGCCATTTATCAAATAAAAACATTGGAGAATTTAGTTTGACTTCTCAGAATATGAAACACAAATGTATTGCCGTCTCTTTTAATGAGGTGCCAGGGATATTCTTCAATGTAAGCTGTTTTAATGGCGCGCCGGGGACCAATTACACTGTCACTGTCACAGCCCATCATTCACTCATCTTTTTTCAGTCATATAAAATTCACTCTTACTCAGAGGATCTTGATGAAAACGGCTATTAGTGTCAATTTACAAGCTCATTCTTTTTAAAACAAGATTTTCTCAGCCATAAAACTGATGAAACATTTATTCTCTGATATTACATAAATATGTATGTGCTTGAATATGTGTGTGTGTAAATCTTTATTCCTGATGGTATCTTCAAGGCCAACAAAGGTCATTCTATCAGTCTCTACGGTAATAAAGGAGGTTCTTACAAACTGTGGCCGCTGACAATTGGAAATCTATCATGATTAATTGATCAATATGGTCCAGGGAATATTACCTTGCAGTAGAATCAATTGGCCTCGACCACAGACAAGAATTGACGAAACTAATTTTGGTCCCTTCGACTGCTGAGCTGTAAAACCCTCTTAAAATCTATTAGAAAAATTAGAAAAGCCAACAACAAAAATGCAAATAAGCCATACAGATTAATTTATTATGTTCCTTATCTGTCTGTAATGGCAGGGCAGTCAGGATCCTCTTTAAGTAGTCGCGGCACTTGATTACCCGACACATGATGATGAACCTGATGATGGACCTGATGACAAACCTGATGATGGACCTGATGATGAACCTGATGACAAACCTGATGATGGACCTGATGATGAACCTGATGATGGACCTGATGATGAACATGATGATGAACATGATGATGGACCTGATGATGGACCTGATGATGAACCTGATGATGGACCTGATGATGAACATGATGATGGACCTGATGATGAACATGATGATGGACCTGATGATGAACATGATGATGGACCTGATGATGAACATGATGATGGACCTGATGATGAACATGATGATGGACCTGATGATGGACCTGATGATGAACCTGATGATGAACATGATGATGGACCTGATGACAAACCTGATGATGGACCTGATGATGAACATGATGATGGACCTGATGATGAACATGATGATGAACATGATGATGGACCTGATGATGGACCTGATGATGGACCTGATGATGGACCTGATGATGGACCTGATGATGAACCTGATGATGAACCTGATGATGAACATGATGATGGACCTGATGATGGACCTGATGATGGACCTGATGATGGACCTGATGATGAACATGATGATGAACATGATGATGGACCTGATGATGGACCTGATGATGAACCTGATGATGGACCTGATGATGGACCTGATGATGAACATGATGATGAACATGATGATGGACCTGATGATGGACCTGATGATGGACCTGATGATGAACCTGATGATGGACCTGATGATGAACCTGATGTTGGACCTGACAATGGACCTGATGATGGACCTGATGATGGACCAATTTATCCACCTACATAGCCATGAGTAATGGCCTTCTAATGTTCTTCCTGGAGAGGATCTATCTGAGGAGCCCTGCTGATGGATATACAGGTGGCCTGAACAACTGGGGCAACAGATTGGAGAAAAGAAATGTGTAAAAGAAAATGAAAAATGAAAGGCAAGGAAATTAAATGAGAAGGAAAGGAAAGGAGAAAAGGGATGAAGGAAAATGATTAGAAGGAAATGTAAGAGAAAAATGAAATGATACACTTTAAAGAAAGGAGAAATGAAAGGAGAGACAATGAAGAGGAAGGGAAAGGAAATGGGAGAAAAGAAAGAAAAGGAAAACAAAATAAAAGACAAGAAAGGGGAAGAAGTATATTGAATCATTTGAGTTGTTTCAGAAGAAAAGAAAACACAAAGTCAACAGTCCCTGTTGCTGCTTACAGTTGACGAGCAGTTTAATAAAGAAAGATTGTGATTGTTAACACTGATGGTTGACAGTCATAAGATCTTTCTCAAAACAAGGTGAGGTTGAGGGGGGAATAATAACTGTTAATTTATGCAAAGCAATGCATATTTCACTATACTCATTACATTCATAGTTTACAAACATAAAAAAGCATAAAATAAACTGCGTTCAACCAAGTACTGGAAAAGTATGCTTTGCCAAATACTCTCACAGATACTCTTTACATATACAGCTATGTTATACAAAAAGAACAGCCTTTGTGAATATCATTAAGATAATCAAAATTAATGTTGAAATTCTTTGAACATTTTTTCTCTTCTTTTTTGTTTTCTTTTCTGTGTATTTTCATAAATTAATATACCACTAACACATATAGTATTTACTAACACACGTATTATCTATGTTCACAAGGGTTTTCTGTATATTATATAGCTGTTGAAATTATTCAAATAAACCTTGTTCTTGTGGAGATAATCACTATTTAGTGTCGGCTGCAACACAGTCGAAATTTAAGCCAAAACAGGGTCGTGCTGATCATCCTGATTGTGTTTTAGGGCTTATAAACAGTGCATAATTAAGTGGCTTACCGAAAACATGTAGCATTTGATTTTGCTGTTTAAGAGTCTTTGGCCTCTACTGAAAGCTATTTGATCAGAAAGTCAAATTTATCTGATGATGCGGAGATCTGCTTCAATGAAAAGAGTGTTCAGACGTAAGCGACTAAAGGGCAGTGTGAGGGGGTGAACTTGTGGATGAATGAGCTTGTATGAAGGAGATAAAATAGAGGAGAGAATGGAGGTGAGAGGTCAGAGTGAATGAGAAAAAGAGGCTGCGGATGGTTGAGGCCGATCGCTGCATTCAGGTCAGACCTGAGGCTGCATGGATGCAGGGCACTTAATCAGCCCTCGCAGTGCGTGGCTGATCCACAGGCACAGGGACAAAATGAAAAGCTTCGGAAGTAATCTCCAAGATAATAGACTCTTGCTCTATCCAGGGGTGGATCAATGTCGGGCTGGACTGGGCAGGCCCAACATTTTCCTTCTCCATCTGCTAGAGATGGGGCCATTTGTGTCTTAACCTCGTCCATTATCAAGACGAAAGCAGGACAGCACAGTCAAGTCCAAAGGCTTCAAGCTCTGTCTCCATGATATTACTGAGAGTCTTTACATCCCTCTCTCTCTCTCTCTCTCTCTCTCTCTACTGCACGCCTGCACACTGTGTCTCTTTGCTGCATGGCAAGGATGGATGGAAAGTGGGCAAAATAGGGTCACTTACTCTGTTATGAGAGTTCATTATCTTACACACTGAAGGAGGAAGGGACACAGCGAGGTGTGGGGAATTACTTCGAGCACTGAAAGAGGGCAGGAGGGATGCTGATCCAAAAAATGCAGGTCAAGAGTGTCAGACACAAAACACAACACGGCATTCATAGCAGGCAGACACCACCACAATGCCCGAGTGGGAAAAGAAGTGTACTTTATTGTACCAGCAACTGTTCCACTGTTATGGAAATGCTTGGTTAAAAAGGTGAATTGTAGGTTTTGTGTCGCCACTGGTGAAGCTTTGTTGTCCTCCATGACAGACACTTAAACTAAGCAGGAGCAAAGTTGATCTCTCCTTCTGTGTGTGTGTGTGTGTGTGTGTGTGTGTGTGTGTGTGTGTGTGTGTGTGTGTATCTGCTAGGAAAGTGTGTGTCAGTGAATGTGCACAGACTGCTGTTTGTCCCCTATCGCTATGCTGCCAATTGTCACACGGGAAGCTGGCTCTTTCAAATCAGCAACAAAAGGCTCTTTCCAAATGTTCGCTCTCTGCAGATACACTGCTTTCCTCTTGAATGAAGCAAAGCCAGTAGTGCAAAGACAAAGCGTGAATAAACGGGGGGACACAAAAAAAGGATTTATCAACTCATGTAAGCATAGCTATCTCAAGAGGTGTGAAGAAAGAGTGAGATCCCGAGAGAAGTGGGGGTGGGGGTGGTACGGAAAGAAAGAGCGCCACTGTAAGTGGAGAGGGGAAACGTTCCCATAGCCGCTGCCGTTATTTCTTCCCACCCGGACGGTTATTATGGTTTGGAGAGTTCTGGCTGCCTCTCGTGTGGTCGCTGATACAGTGTGACCCGGTCCAGATGGCCTCTTCTCTTTCTCTTCTGTGTCTGCAACACACTGCTGGGACTGTGACAGACGCACCGCATAGCTAACGGCCCACAGGGAGGAGAGAGAGACAGACGGACGAAGAGACAGACAAGAGGTTTATCAAGCAAGTAGAAACTGACACATTTACAGACGATTGACAAATTAGAGGAAAACCCTGAATAAATAAATGTAAGGACAAACAATAAGATGCATGTTGTCATTCAGGGTACTTCAAAGTCATCATCCCCATTTAAATGCACTTCAGGCGGTACATCACTGCTCGTACATTTCTCGTACATTTCTGTGGTATTCTGTATTTTTTTAAGTCCGCTTTTCACCAAATTTACGGGGGAGATGACACTGAAAACAAATAAACATGTTACCAGCAAGAGGAGCAAAACTGCTAAAAACTACTGATTTGTTTAGACACTGGTGATTCAGTATATAGGTTGGAAAGGTTCTTTATATATGTACTGAACACCTTCATCATCATCGAGTTCATACCATTTTTGCTCTCTCTCTCTCTCTCTCTCTCTCAAACACAAACAGATAGGTGACACATGATAAAAAACCTGAATTGCTGAGTAGAGAAAGGCACGGGGGTTTGATGAATGGAAACATTGATAATCAGAAATTGTTGTTAAGTACATTTCATTTAGCTGAGGCTTTTATCCACAGCGACTTACAATAAGTGCATTCCACCATGAGTACAAACTCAAGAATCAAGAAAGTACAATTTCATCAACAAAGCAAAACTATAAAGTGCTATAAGTGCCATTTAAGTGCTACTAACGTGCCATATGTATAGTCGGAAAATGTGTGTTTTTAGATGTAGAGACTTTCTGCTATCCTGTTGTCAATTGTTCATTTTAGTTAATCACCTGAGCAGAGCTTAAACATAACTGAAGCTGTTTGGCTTATCGTAACACTTTATGTTGGCTTTGCAACCACAACTCCTTTAGATGTACATCTTAACCGTTGTTTGAAAGAGTGCCACCCACATCGTGTCAAGCCTGACCTGCTCAGACTGACATGGAGAGCTTCATCATTACAGCCTCTGACTGGATACACTGTTGTCTGCTGCTCCTCCTCTCCTCCCACTTCTCTCAGCTGTGCACGTGCGTCCCTCCAGTCTATCTAACCCATGAGCACCCAGCCCTCCTGCAGACCAGCCCCTGCCCTGCAAGTCCCAGCTCATCTATTATCATTGACAGACAGGGAGCACACTTCACTTCACAGCTGGTAACGAGCTGCCAACACGATGTGGGATCTCCTCAGTCCCCCAGACACTCCTGTGCTCTGTTATTACCTTTATAAGACATGCTTCACCACATATGTACTTACTATTTCACCAAACATATATATATAAACCAGGGGGAAAGGTGGAGCACAGGGGGTGAATCCCCAGGCTCAGGTTGTGGGAGGTGATTAAGGGAAGGTACCCAGATGCTGCAACCACGTGGGCACGTGGCAGTGGACACACCTGCATGCAATCAGTAATCAGGGAGCATATCTTCTCAGAGCTGTGAAGCAGCAGCGAGGTAGACTGGACAGGAGGAGCGCCTGAGCCGTGTGGTGGAGCCGTGTTGGACAGGAGGTAACCACTCCCCTCTCCCCCACAGGGTAAAGGCGTGAGGCCAAAGACCCTGGCCGGGAGGAACCTTTTGTTGAATTTGACCCCATCCCCCTTTTCCCTCAGCCTCTGTATTAAAGGACAATTTGTTAAAACACCACTGTCTCGGAATCTCCTATTTTAATCCTGAATCTTGCCTCCATGTGCCTTGGGTTGCCAAATTATATATCTATATTTTCTTTTCTTTTTTCTCCATTGATTTTATGAGCCATGCTTCACAGTTTGCTCACCATCTAGTTAATTCAGCTGAGGAAGCTCATCCATGTCTTCCCACTGCTGAAATAACTCTGATATGCTGAAGTTTCATACGGAACACCTTGCATGTTGCACATTAAATATTGTATTCTGCCATATAAGCTTTAATTGGGTAATTAAGAAAAGCACGATGAGGTATTAAGTGTCCCTGCTGGGAGGAGAATTGCCCATTACCCGGTGATTGTCTCAAACATGACTATTACTTATAGTATGTAAAGACTTTATGCCACAGTGACTAGTTAATTATATCCATTACCAGGAGTGGATGGCAAGTTCACACCTGGAGAAACACACACATGCTGGGGTAAACAGTCTACAAATGTATTACACCAGGAAGTGGATGTTCCCAGGTGTTTCTTATTTCCGAGAGCTGCATAGGCTGATTATTGCAGCCAACTTTAGAAAATAAGGATTGATTCCATAGACTGCCAGAGTAAACCGGTCTTGTTGAATGTTTAAAGAAACAAAGACATCTCTTCCTCTGAAAGCATTTGCACTCATAGGTTATGCCAGTTTTGACCTTTAAAGTTGGGCGTACTAACCTTTAAAAGCCATCATGTTTAAATATGGATCTGGTCTCTTGACAGAACAGCTGGCCGGCTGTGTGGATTCACTCAGTGCAACCTTTTGTTTTCACCACAGCTCTGTTTGCACTCTGCTGGGAGAGATCTTTTATCTTGACTAATGTATTTCAGATGAACTCTCATTTGTCATTTGGTAGGTGTGGGTGAGATGGTGTCAGTTTGTGTTGGACGAATGCTACTGCCAAACAGTGACACCTACTGGCCAAATATGATGGGTTTGATGTACCAATTTTGAATAGCTTTGACAGGAATACCACCTGAAAAACACCCTGTTGCAGAAAGATTAAAGTGATTTTGTTTTACCAGTGAATAAAGAAGACCATCCTGCACCAAATGTCAGTTGTTGAGATCAAGAGCCCTACAATTACTTTACTCTTTCTAGATAATACAATAAAATAATTACTATGATTCCAATCAAAACGTATGATGCTGAATTAAACACACAATAACTGTTTCTGTCCATTCACTTAGCCACAAGCATGCTACTTTAGGTGATATTTTTCAGATCTCTTTGGTGTTCTAAATCTAAACCAAGCCGCCACTAGAGAGCAGCAGTGCCATCTGACCTCGATGGAAACTGGAACTCTAACAAAACATGGAATTATATTATTTATATGCAAATAATCTATAAATTCCCTCATAGAAGTTTTGCTGCAGATTACAATGTGCATAAAGACATAAACACAGAATTATTAGCAACACATGTTTGGCTTTCTGAGGCAATGAAGCTGCCTGAACACAGCTGCACAAAGCGATTTAAAGTTTGCCCACACTGTAACAAGATTACTGTAGAATTTATAGTAAGTTGCTGGCAGCAATTAGCAAGTAAGTAGCTGTATTTCATTTTACAGTATGCTTACTGTAAAATGAATCACAGTACCCATTTACTGTAGTCATGTTTACAGTAATAATCCCAGTACCGTAATTGCTATCACAGTACAGTACAGTTTACAGCAAATCCTAGACTACTGTAAATGAACAGTAAAATAATTACATACTGCAAAATGAAGATGCATTTCTTTTTCAACAAAAGTAATTTATTTTAATATTTCAACATTTTAAATACAAAATTTACATTTTTTTAGTTTAAAAAAACTGTGTTGTAAACGACAACACTTTTTAATGGTATTCCTGAACATACAACATTTTAAATGTTCCTCTTTCTACAAGTTACTATGACAATTTAAACATGATTTAAAGTAATTTGACAGTAAACAGTCAAATTCAAGCACTTGAAGCAATAACATATTCAGGTCAAGGGGGAAATCTATAAAAACAATTTGAACTGGAAAAAGTGCAATTTTAAACAATAAAATGTGCATGACAGACTTAATTGTTACTGTATTGAACTGCAATCCTCTCCCTGGTGGTCGTCTTCTCCATGAACTGGAGGCCGTCATTCAGACGCTGTTGTGCGGCTATAATATTATCAACCCGGACACGGGGGCGTTTGATGGTCTGACATTAGAGGGACTTCCACAAGAAGTTTAAAGCAGAACTAGTGGTTATTTTAATGGTGGATGGGGGAAACGGTACTGTTTTTACGGAGATAAGCCACGGAGATAAGCCACAGAGATAAGCCAATCGCCTTGTAGCTCCGTCAACGCGAGCTAAACACTCAACAAAGTCTCGACTGTTCTCTGTCCTGGCTCCTCGATGGTGGAATGAGCTCCCCATTGACATCAGGACAGCTGAAAGTCTCTACATCTTCCGTCGCAAACTAAAAACATATCTTTTCCGACTATACCTTGAATAAAGGATGTAGCACTTTAGTAGCACTGAAATGGCTCTTATTGATAGCACTTTGTAGTTGAACCTTTGATGAAATTGTACCTTCTTGATTCTTGTTGTTCTGATTCTTGTTTGTAACCGTAGAATGCACTTATTGTAAGTCGCTTTGGATAAAAGCGTCAGCTAAATGAAATGTAATGTAATGTAATAAGCCCCGCCCCATTCAAGGGGCGAGTAAAGCCAGTAGCGAATGACGCGAATTAACCACATAAAGTCGAGCGACTAAACTCACGCGAGTAACACACCATTAGGTCTACAAGTGTGAGTCGCAACTCGCAAAAGGATCTGTCGCGGTCGCGCATGCGGAACCGTAACGGCGTAATTTAAAGCACAGATTTGAAAATGCCAAATGCATTCTGGGATATTGGCTGTACGCACAAGTCTCATCCTATGCATCCCCGGTAAAATGGGCGGATCAAATCACATCTGGGCATTTTCACAATTATTTAAAATAAAAAATAAATAAAAAATCTACATTTCCCCAACCCTCTCGCGCCCCACCTGTAATACCTCCGCGCTCCACTAGAGGGTCGCGCCCCACAGTTTGAGAACCACTGGCCTATGTGGTGTTTTGTCTGGTACTGGGATCTTACCAGCATGATGAGCCTAGAAGTGCTTGGCAGGGACAACTGGGCCTCATCATCAGCCTGGGTGGAGGTTTCCTGTGACACAAAATAAACAAACAATAGTACCGTAGTTATTAGGAGAGACATGAAAGAAACCTTTACTTTGGTGTTCCTGGTCAAATAAAGGTGTATTTAGGGGGAAAGTGAGAAGATAAGAAGCATTGTTTAGTCTGGAAGGTGTGCTTCACGTGGGGTAATGATCACATTAAGGAGGATAGAGATGGGTTCCCATAACAAACACCTGTTTCTTCTGTTTGAAGTTTGAAATAGGTACAACTTTATAAATGGGACTGCGAACAGGTGTTCACACAAGTGTGTGTGTGTGTGTGTGTGTGTGTGTGTGTGTGTGAGCAGGAGGGGGAGTGATCAGCAATTTGACATGTTCACATGCATATTCACAGGATATCATAAGGTATTGAGGTAAACATTTATGATTGATTAAAGTTGTAAATCGATCAGTTTAGACCCGAACACGACAGGAGGGTTAAGCTAGCAACAATGTACCCAAGTTTATACCAGCTGTTGCAGTCTACCCTGCGTGTAGCTCAGAAAACACGTCATGTGTGTAGGTCTCACCTGTTGTGGCGTTGTGGTTCACCTTCAGTGGTGCTCGGTAAGGCCTTCATAGCCGCACGTTAGCTAGCAAGAGAGAAAAGAGTAAAATCTTCTCTTAGCTAACGAAACTTAGCTAACGAGCAGCAACACATACACGACGATGCCGTCACATAAACAACTCCAATTAATTTAAAAGATACACTATAAGAAGCCAAATGATGTATATCACAATTCAAATAGCAAATACTATATTGTAATGCTCTCCCCTGTGCTGCAGCGTTGAATAAGGAGGCGATGACTGGCTTGCAACTCCGGTGCATTTATTTAGACAGTACAACTTACTGTGTCACTCTTCATTAGCTCTCACACACACAGCCATCCAACGTCGGCTCACCCAACAACCTCCCCTTCTCTCCAGCCAATCCCCCCACCTCCATAGGTCACATAGAACTACATTGCCCTCTGCTGGTAACAGTGCATAACACAACATGTGAACATCTGGATAACTGATGCATAATAACAGGGACATCTTAACTCTGTTCATTACAATATGTTGGTAATATTAGTAACACCGACGTTAGCTTACTAGTGCACCATGTTCTCTGTCCTGGCTCCTCGATGGTGGAATGAGCTCCCCAGTGACATCAGGACATCAGAAAGTCTCTACATCTTCCGTCGCAAACTAAAAACACATCTTTTCCGACTATATCTTGGATAAAGGAAGTAGCACTTTAGTAGCACTGGAATGGCTCTTACTGATAGCACTTTGTAGTTGAACGTTTTGACGAAATTGTACCTTCTTGATTCTTGTTCTGATTCTTGTTTGTACTAATGGTGGAATGCACTTATTGTAAGTCACTTTGGATAAAAGCGTCAGCTAAATGTAATGTAATGTTTCTGGGGCTTTTATTGTGAAGGGGAAAACGGAACGCGAAGAAGGGAGTAAATGTTTTAGTGATGTGTGTGACAAGAATTAAAGTGGAAACTACGGAGCATCGTGTTGTTGTTTTATTAGTATTATTGTAAAGTTGAGGTAAACCAAGATAAACCCTCGGCTACATAATTTCACTTCAAACGTAATCACAATCACGGCCGTGATTGTGTTTTAGAAGTACTGAGGTCATGGGACTCATCGCGCTCAGTAAATTTTGAACAAAAACCAGGAACAAGGTCTCTACATTTGGATTAAAGTCGGGCTTTTCCTTCTTGTTTCCGGGTCTGAACGGCGGCTTGGTCACGTGACACAAGACCGACGCGTCACGTTGCCCTGGGTTTCGACGTGCTCGTTGCCATATTTAAGTTATTGTTTTAAGTTGTTGTTTTTTACAATTATCTTACAATTTGGTTTATTCCGTCTTCTTCTTATTCCGTAAAATGTATGTATATAGAATATAAACTAGTAACAACATGAACCAATAACAACTTAAAAATAAAAAGATAAATATGCCATAATGCCTTTATTCTAATGGCTAACACGGTGGTGTAGTGGTTTAAATAGGTACCGTTTGAAGCGCTACACCTGACACACGAGTGGGGGTTCGAGACCGGATCGGACACTTGCAAGTGTGTGGACCGAGCACTATGTCCCCGTGTTAGAAGGGTGTTTCCTCCGAGTACTTCGGTTTCCGCCCAAGATGCTGGCTGCCAAGGGGTGCTTATGTAGTGTAGAAGATGTACTGGTGCGTGTATCTGATATGCCATAACGCCGCAACCCCCCCCGAGGTAGCTCAACACTGAATCCAAAAAAAGTTTTTGTAAAAAAAAAAAAAAGGTTTTAAAAGAATATATATTATATTAATATACAATGTTAATACAATTACAAAGTTAATATACAATTAATATATTGTATATATTGTATATATATGCAGAGGCCGTTTCAGCAGAATTTAAGTAAATAACAGAGGATTTATCAGGTTATTCTACATCAATAACCTGATAAAGTTTCCTTCCCTGCCAGTAGATGGTGGTCTAGTAAGCTTACTAGTGCAACGTGTGTCCCTACTTCCCTCTTAAAGTCACGTAGCGTTACACGGTGACTTTACTTGAGAACACTGTGCTGTCTGTAATTAATGTACAGTTGCAAAATGCCCTGCAAAAAGGAAATATGAAGGGATATTAATGAGCTTCGTTACCTTGTGATTTACAGCAACATTTATTACTGTAATGTGATTTACAGCAACATGTATTACTGTATTGTGATTCACAGCAACATTTATTTACAGTAAGATTTACCCGGGAATGAATTTTGACCATGATGCATTGCAGATCTACAGTAACATACTGTATAGGAGTTCTACAGTAAGAATATGTCCAATATACAGTAATATTACTGTAAAAACTACAGAAACTTGTTACAGTGCACCTTCTTCTCATTTGTTAATGAGGATCAGAAGTGTGTGTGTGTGTGTGTGTGTGTGTGTGTGTGTGTGTGTGTGTGTGTGTGTGTGTGTGTGTGTGTGTGCGTGTGTGCGTGTGCGTGTGTGCATGTGCTTGTTGGAGCATTTGGACCTGATAGTCTCAGGGTGTCCTGCATGCAGAGTATAAACGTGTTTAGTGTGTTTGGCTCTACTCAGAAACGTCTCGAACCTTTGTGTAAATTGTAAGCAAAGCGACATGGATATATTTGTTTTCATTATAACCACACAGTGGACTCATATCAATCCTCATTACACACAAATATCCAAACAATAGTGACTCTGTTTTAATTAAATACCCAAAAAAAAAAAACACAGATTTAACTGGTTATTCAGAAGATAAGTTATAGTTAAATGAATAAATAACTAAAATGGCTCAATGACTAAAGGAGGACCACATGTTTTTGGTACTGGGTTTTTCTTTTGGCTCAGTGACTTAGAGTTGGAGGATAGATTATGTGAAAGAGGTGGGAAAAAGAGACAGGAATGAGGCCACATCCTCTCATGTCAGAAGCTTCCTCGCATGCCAAACTACTGATAGTATTAAATCTTTATCAAACACAAATGGCAGTTCAAATATATTTGAGTTTAAAAAATTTTGTCTGCATGAAGAACGTTTTTTTCAAATGACCTTTCCTTCCATCAAACCGCAGACAAGACATACATAAAAGGATAAAACTGTTTATTTCCCAGCAGATCAGCTTTTGTTAGAACGCTGTCTCCATCCAGTAGCCAACTTTTTTTTTCAAATTGCAAGCATATGTTGATTCAAAAAGGGCAAACAATAGCTTAATCTTTGCATCCTGTACGAAACACTCACGCAGAGTATTCCAATAGTAGATGCTACAATTTTCCAAAGAACCCTAATTCATAGCAGGTTTCACACAGTAATTACAAGAAGAAAGTTGTGTAACGTTTTATCATAGAAGAAATATGTCCTCACGTCCACAGATGAAAGCCGAGTAACAGACTTAAACATTACCAGGTCCGAAACATTTCAAACTACTTTTGAGAAATTTAAGCACTTGAGAATAAATGATCGTTTGAGTTGTGAGAGTGAATGATAATCACAGTCCGACCGGGAGTATGAGTTTTCCACTGTGATTTTGGCTTGTTTGATAAGTATGAGTGTGATGAGGGAAGGAGCTCCTAGACAGTGATGTCATACATCTCAGAAAAACATGCATGCACCAGAGGTGATTGCACAACCTCTTTCCCTTTGAGGTCGCTGAGAGCTTTTGTGGGGCACCAGCAACTTGTTATGCTTATTTCACCAATGAAGTTGAGCTGTGTCGGGTATTTTGCAACACAGTATTGATGACACGGCTTCTTGTCATCAATCATGTTGTATTAAAATATCACACGTCCATCTATATAGATCTATCAATGTAATTTATCCAGGTTTATTTAAACCTCAACTCATGTTTGGTCAAACATAAATATTGTAGAATTATTTGTTTGTTGATTAAGATCCAAAACATGTTTCTAATCCAACAAGTAATCACTTAAAAAAATGTCTGATTGCTGTTTTAAGCAATTAAGCGCAATATAATTTGGATCGCCCTGGATAGACTGGCGACTTATCCAGGGTGTACCCTGCCTTCGCCCAATGACAGCTGGGATCGGCTCCAGCGCCCCGCGACCCTAAAGAGGATAAGCGGTTCAGATAATGGATGGATGGATGGATAATTTGGATCGTGAAACCATTTGTCCTTTTATATTCCTGTTTTTGCATCAATGGCAAAAGTACATTGGAGAAGCAATATTTAGTTTCAGAAAAGGTCCGCCTGGTTACTCTGTACTCACAGAGCTCTCTCTTCTGTTGTTCTTGACTAGTTCTGTTTTACAACCTGCAACCGTTTTCCTCATTATGCAACGCTGCATTCCTCTAGATCATAATTACTGTTCTTTCATGCCATGCTGATGAGCTGTGTGACTTAGTGACTTGGTTCAACAGTTATAGAAATAAACAAGGTTGAACCAAAGGAATGAACATGTTTTATGTTTCAATTATCTGGATGAAGCAATGTTTTACCAGTGTCGTTTTTAATTTATACCATCTTTGATCAATGTTATTCAATTTAATTCAGTTTATTTTGTACAGCCCAAAATCACAAAAGATTTGAAAAAGAAATCACACATTTGCCTCTGAGGGCTTTACAATCTCGACACATACGATCAGGAAAAACTCCCCAAAAAATAGTAAAAACCCTTTCACAGGGAAAAAAGGGAAGAAACCTTCGGGAGAGCAACAGAGGAGGATCCCTCTCCCTGTATGGACAGAAGCAATAGATGTCATGTGACCATCGGTTTTAATCCTGATTATGCAGATTTGTGCCACATAGAAAATAAAGATTTTTATTTTACCTTTTTAAATGAACAACGTAACAGAGTTACAACACATTCAATGATTATGACAGAAATTAGTTAGTTACAGTTATGTTAGGTACAAACACATTGTGTACACTTGTCATGATATTCCCAACAAGAGTCCACAGCCTTGCCACTGCTTTGGGCTAAATACTAACACCGGTATGCTAACATGCTCAACAGGACAATGTTGGCATGCTGCCCTAAAATATATGTAACATTTACCATATAGCTAACATGCTAGCATACTCACATTTACCAATGATCAAAAACACAAAGCTGCTGCTTTGGCTGCTAGTTTAGAAGGTATTTAAACCAAAACATGGACAAGTTAAAAACGTAACATGACAGAGGAAAAGGTGCCCACAATAGTCACAGGACTTCTTCCTCTGTCTGTCAATACAAAGTTAAAGGAAAAGCCATATATTAGATTTTGAATATTTTACAAAATAAGTAAAAAACCTTGTGTTTATTGCACTAGATTAAAATAAAGGGGATTGCCAAAAATCATTTGGATGCATTGCCTGGGCCCCTTCATGTCTTGTTGAAGCTTCATGGCAATCCACCTAACAGCTGACGGACCACAAATATCATCGACCCAGAACAGATTTGGTTTTCCCATCATTGTTTTCCTGATCCTCTTCAGGCAGATTCAGTCAGAGCCAACTGGAATTCTTTTGCAGCCAAAAAGGCGTTTTCTTCCCCCCAAAAGAAAGCGCTGTTATTTGAGTTCACTAACAGGGATTCAGTATATCCTTGTATATACTGTATATCACAATATATCACAAACATATGTCAATTAAAACAGGAGGTAAGCCAGAGAGAGAGATGGTAGGAGAGACATGCAGCAGCACAGATTGAACATGCACAGAGTTTTGAGTCAGGTTTTTTTATATTCTCTTTCTTCACAATCACTTTCTGTCTATGCGTGAGTCATTTGATTGGGGAACAGTTTGTGCAACACATCTTCCTCTCTTCTCCTGTAAAGCTGCAGCTGAATCAAGCCAGGTTTTAAACGACTCATGAAAACTCATTATCGTGTGCGTTTTTTTCCAGCTGTCGAGTTTCCTGTATTTTGTCGTGGGACCGAAAGCATGAATAACTGATTATCTCCACATAAATGTTCTCCTTCATGATCTGGATCAAAGTCTGCAATCCTTCCTATTGTTATTCCACATGAGCGTTATCTCCTCTGTAAAGAACATAAAGCCAGTGTTCTTTGTCTTCATCCATACAGAAGGTATTTTCAGAGGATTTGGCATTTAGCATTATGTAACAATAAAAAGAACAGGAAATATATATTTAAAATGTAAATCTGAATGATATTCTATGTTATTGTCAATTATTCCAAAGAAAAGACCCAAATCAGTCAATACTTTATGACATTCCCTGCCTCTCCAGCAGCAGTCCTCATTTGTGTATCTTTCATCCCCGCCTGCTCACTTTTGGGATTTGTTTGTCTCTATAACTGCTTGGCATGTTGCTATATTCCTCCTTGAATAAAGTAAAGCTTGTTTAATTTCTTCCCGCCCTGTTGTTGAGTCTTGAATTCAAACATCACCTGAAACTGATACAAAGACAGTCAAGAGCTTAAAACAAGCAGATCCAACATTCCTGGGTTGATCTGTGGCAGGGAGGAGAAAGTGGGATTTGTGAAACTTTTCAACCGATCAGAAGCTTCACTGAACTTTTTGCAATCGAGTTGGGATTTAAGGCAATACATGTTATTGTTAAAACAATGTGAAGGCGAAAGGTTTTGAGGGAAGATATTCAGCTTTTTCTCCACTAAATCAAATTTCTTCCTCCTCCTCCAGAACTTTAAAACGGAGGTCTCCAGAGGTCTCCAAACAACAGTTCAAGAGGAAAATGAATGACCTCGTTGAGCACATATCATCCGTCTTCCAGGTCAGCCCCACATGTTTCTAATCTAGCCTTAATTCTGCATGTTTCCATGCTTTACTGAGCTGGGAAGCTGTGCTATAACCTTTACATGTGATTTCTATAATGTGTCAGCAGACAAACACGTTTCCTCTCCCTCTGCTTGTTGCCATGTTAACATAAAGTATATTTAGTAAAGTGGAAATAGGTTTGCGGTTTGGTCAGGTTTGGTATAATGATAATGGGGTTGGTATTGCATCATGCAGATGTTTTCTCTCCCCTGCTTTTCTTTGGGACTGTGAGTCTTCAAGTTCATCATCAGAGATTTGTTATAAACATTGAACAAAACGTTTTGAAACTGGTAGATTATATCTGTGTTGTAACAATTCTTGGCAATAACTTGTTTGAAAGTGAAATAAACAGGCTTTCCAATGGTATAAAATGGATTTCTAAGAAGCGTTGTCACGACAGAGAAATAATCGACTAAACTTTTTGTTTGATGTTTATAATCAGTGTTTAGTTTTTGCATAAATGCCAGATCAGTTTTGTGTAAGGTGAATCTGATTTTGCCATCCCAAAGCATTACCATAGGTGGGTAATTAATCAAGATTTCATGATTCATCATCATTATCATCTCCTTGCTATTCAACATAATGGAGAATTTAACAGCTGAAGAGTCAGATACTTACCTCTGGAGTTGGTAGTGACCAAAACAGAGCTATAAGAGAGTTAAGTTCCAATCCGTAAATTGTGGTAGTGTAGATAAGCATGTTTGCTGAATTCACTTGAAAATAAAGATGATTATTCAAACGTACAAAAAAGATTGTTAAAATGCAGATTTAAGAGTAAAATATATTTTTTAGGGCCAGTTTGTTGTATCTCAAGGAGATATATTATCAGAATGTGGCGGCGCCATGTTTCAGTAGCCCAGAACGGACAAACTTAACACTCACACTTCGCAGAGCCTTCTTACTTTACCTGAAGGACTCGGTAGTTCTCCGGTGACACGCCTCCAAGCTGCAGAGAGCAAAATCGTGGAACTGTCAGACGCTTTCTCACTGCTGTTGCTTGTAAAGTAGTGCTATTATGCTGAGAATGGGCTTTGAGCGAGGCGATCGGTGTTACTGTGGTGTTGCACTTGATGGCTCTTGTTAGCAAAGTCTTGGAAAGGAAAGAATGAACAGAGGGTGAAGTTGTCAATCTGCAACCTCACCAGATGCTACCACATCCTACACACTGTCCCTTTGACTTACTTTACTGATGTTTATCTGGATGATGGACACATCTGAAGGAATGCTAAGCTTATAAATTACATTCAGTCATTGTGTTTCTGTTTGGATTGGAATTAAAAACACTTTGCACACTGTATCTGTTGGTCAGAGCGTGAACAGAGTTAACTAAAGTGACATACTATATGCTGTCAGTTTCTTGTTGAAGAAGCTTTTCTTTTGTTTTTACTTTTACCCTCAACCTAAAATTTGTTGTAATGCACATACTAGTTAAAGATTACTCGTAACATGATTATTACATTACATTTCATTCAGCTGACGCTTTTATCCAAAGTGACTTACATGATATACAGTAGACCGTAGACGCAGCAACGGTGAGCAATTAGGGTTAAGTGTCTTGCTCAAGGACACAACGACAAGGACTGGCTGAGCTGGGGTTTGAACCACCGATCCTCTGATTGAAAGTCGGACCTGCTAGCCACTGAGCCACAGCCCCCCCAGTTCAATGTCAAACAAATGCAGTCTTTAACCTGAAACATTTGTATCATCAGATGTCAAAGAACAGTCTGTTAACCTTTTGCCTGTTTGTGTTGCAGACTTCCTCTGTAATGTTTACACCTCTCTCCCAGACACCCAGTGTCACATCTCCAATAGCATTGAGTTGGGTTCTGGGAAATTATATTTTTCACTATACTAATCACTAACTAATTACTTAATTAATCAAGAATATCATTAGCTGCTGTGCATTATTTTAATTATCTCTGCATATTATACCCACAAGTACATTGAAATATTTTTGGTTTGCTGTAATCATTCCTGCACTCGAGCAGTGAAGTGATCTCTTCCCAGAAAGCGATGGGAGACACAACCCACAGTCATACTTCTTTGCAAAAATATTTGACACGGTTTAGTTGAAGCCAATATTAGTTTGAGTCCTTTGAATAGGAAAAAAAAGATTCTAGACTTTGGAAGATGATCACTTGATTTGTCCAACTCTGGATTTGTCCCTTTTACACACAAGAACTGTGGATGTTGTACCACTAATAACCTTTCAATGCACAAATGGCCACGTGAGTATATTGTTTTTAAGAAGGACATGAAAACATATAAACCTATCCTTTAGCCTGAGGCTCCTTGGAGCAGAGGGGCTCAGTATGCTGCAGGTTAAACAGAGAGGACTGTGAGACAGGACAGAGGAGAGGTTAGGCAGGGAGCACTGGGGGTTGCTGTCGGTCCTTTAATGACTCTACCAGTGAAAGTATGCAGAACAACTTCTGCTTCTGTCATTAGGGGCCCGGGCTCACACAGAGGGAGAGAGAGTCCACTCTACTTCCGTTAGATAACTTCAGGGGGGGAATCGATCAGATTTGAGTATATTGCCAAGACTTTTAGAAGTCCACATGTTTGACTTTTGGGGAAGGACATCATGTTTCATTGTACAAGAATTGCATTAATGATGAAAAGGAACTGCTTCTATTACCAAGGGAGGTTTTCTCATGGAGGATGAAATTGGTTTGGACCACAGGGAGTCCCATGAGAACACAATCTCAAGAGCTGCTTTCCAACGCTGACAGATTGTTGTTAAGATTGGATTGAGATACCTCAGAGAGCTTCATTCATCATACTGAATGTGTTCTCACTGTCAGATTTAAACCTGATTACAATTGGATACTGTTAATCTTCACTTGAATGTACTGGAACAAGTACTCTATATTTTACTAAAGTAAAAGAAGAAATACCACAGTGTAGAAATACTCTGTTACAAGTCCTGCATTCAAGATTTTACTCAAGTAAAAGTATAAAAGGGATGGCATCAAGAAATACTAAAAGTACCAAAAGTAAAAGTACTCTATATGCAGAATTGCCCCTTTCAGAATAATGCAAACAATTGTATTGTTTTTTAATTATTGAAACATTAACGTGTGCACTACTCTAAGGTTGCAGCTGGTTATGGCTCTAATACAAAAACATATTGACGATGACAATAAATACATGTAGAGTAAATAGTACAATATTTACCTCTGAACTGTAGTTGAGGTATAAATTCCCCTAGAATAGAAACACTTGTAAATTACATTAAATTATTATTAAGTACCTCAAAGTAAACACTGTCCATCACTAATTGGATAACACAATTCATGTCATCTGTGGGTTGAGCCAATTAAATTACCATTAGGTTTGTTCATATTAAACCCTTTTTTTAAAAGATAAACTGTATCTGATACAACGTTAAAACTGTATTGCTTGCATCATGTACTGTTTGAATAATGGCAGGTGAAATAACACACATTCTGAAACGTTTAGAGTTATCTTGGTAAACTGCTCGTGTGACCTTTTTTGCCTTCTGGCAGACGTGAGTTGGTGTATTCAGATCTTGTAGTGGTTGTAGTTCAGCATTGTTTATTCTTGTGTAAACTCTGCCTTTGGCTTTACAGCCTCTCTCCTGGGATTGACTCAAGCTCGGTTAGGATGTTGCTTTTGTTTTTGTTCTGAGCACATATAACAATGGTGTAGAGCAGCCAATATGCAACGTAGGCTAAAGGGTACATGCATATCTATATTGATATTGGCAATATCGCTGAGTTTCACAAATAATTCATTTGGAAGCAGAATTTAAATCTGTTTTACTGAGGATGATGAAACGCAATCAAAACATCAGGACCCAAGTAACCATGTCAGTGAAAACATTTGTACTCGCATGCCTTCTCCACAGGCATGTAATGTGAAAACAGCCGTAAGTCAATGTTCTTCTTCTCCTGTATTACAAATAATGACTGCATCAAGGGTGTGTGTGGCTTCCCTAGCAGATTTCCCAAGAGTGTTGCTTTGATCCTTTAACTCCCTCCAGATTTTAGATACTCACACCTTACCAAATGAAACCACCCCTGCTGAGGGAACAGTAATTGGTGTATGAAGTGAGGTGACGTTTGTTGAACAGAATAGTTTCATCCCCTGATATGAGGAGAACCCTGTCTTTATGTCAAGTAGCCTACGGGTACAATGTACTTTGTAACCTTTGCCACAGACACCAGTCATTTGTCCCCTGACTGAAAGAAGACTAGAAGGGCCGAGGTGCAGAGATATGTTGTGTTATTCCACTGTTTGGTCTTCTTTGCCTTGTAAAGGACAAGATGAGGTCAGCTAATAAATGATGTGTGGAAAAACAACGGATACTGACGACTTTACAGGATCTCTAACAGACAAGACTGACAAGTGTATTTTTAGAAACGGATGCTCCACATCCGGCTCATTAAGGCATCACTAATAATAACCCAATATTATTCTGTAAAGGGCCATTCTGCTAATACCAGCATTTGTTACTCAGACCCCGTGACTCTCCTACTTGTATACAAAGCACTATCTACTAACTATTGGGCATCATGGTTGTACAACAGAGATAGTTATAAGGATAACAGTGTAATCTAAAGACGCTGTGGAACACTGTCAAAAGAGGAGGGAGGGCTGCTGATGGCAGAGAGGTATAAGTGAGACAGGGAAGGAGGGAGCTGAACTAGAGTGAAGAACAGAGGAGGAGAGAGATGTGTGAGAGAAATATAAATATAGGGAAATCGTAAAGAAGGACATTTCTACACAAAGATCTGAAGCCAGGAGTTTTGTGCACTCAACAAGAAGGTAAGAACAGATTAATACATAAGTTAATGTGTCCATATTAATCTTACTAACATGAACTTGAAATTGGGCAAGAGTGATATCTCAATCTTTGATTTATATTTATATGATTTAAAATGTAATCAGAAAATAGTCTTTTGAATTAGCATTTTGAGTTTAAAATACGTTACAATTGAAGACTTTAGTAAAATTACAGGGCCTGTCATTTGAATAGTTTTGTAATGTGAATTATTTTGTAAAATACATTCATCTTTGGTTCAGATTGATAACTTACACGTCTAATAATAGCCTTTGTTGTAATTACTATTGCTTGTAACCCAGACTGCCCAATCCTAATTTTATCAAAATCCTTTCTGTTCGTTCGATTGAAAAGCAGAGGTGAGTCTGTCATGTGGGGTTTTGCCAACAAATTTATTTCAATGTTTTTCATTTAAACTGTACAAAAGCAAACCGTGTGTGTGAGAGTGTTTGGACTGTGTAGCCTGTTAGTGGATGGTGATGGCTAACACAGATGTGTAATCTGAGTGTGTGTAGGGGGGGGGGGTGGTCTGTCCTACAGAAGTGTTTTTATCAACCAAATAGACAAAGATCATGGAATCCATCTTGAAAGAAACATTTTAGTTTTAGTTTCAGATTGAACTATTTTCATTCACTTTTGTTAAGTAAGTACATTAAAACTCAATTTAAGAATTTAGCTTTTTATTACAATAAACTCAGTCTAACTGACTCATTGTGTTGTGTTACTTAAAGAATATATAAATGCAACATTAAACTATTTTTTTTTTAAATGTTTCATGATATTTCACCAACATTTTTTCCCACCAGTGAGGCTCTGCCACTGGACTCTATCTTCGTTGGAGTTCCCGGTTTGAAACTCTCTTTGAGAGAGGTGAAAGTTCAAGGCTCAGACATAACAGTGTGTGAGAATGTCAGTGAGGCCTCTTCTTCTTCTCACTCTGGGAATCACCGCAGCCATTGTTGTTACAGCTCAAGGTGGGTCAGTCACCAATATTCACACAGAACCCTTCCTTCAAATGTGTACAGGCAGGATGATAAAACAGGCAATGTACAGTCAAAGGATATGAATGTGTTAAATATGGTAAGGTGGGCAGTTACGGTTTCTAAATGACTAATTGACTGTGCTATATAGCTACAACTGAATTACAGTTTTCAGATTTTACAGATGCCTGTATTTGACTGCAATTAATATTTCCTCCTAAAATGTCGTTCTGAATTTTCTGGAAGAAAAAGATTCACGAGTTAGTTAAAGGTGTTTAGAAGCAAAGCTCTCAGAAACATAAACATTACCCTCAAGATTAACATTATTTTAAATTGTTAATTGTTTGATGATATGTTTGAGTTAAATACATCTCACTCATTTTGGAGAGGTGAGACCAAAATGCTTCGTCAGATATTACTGTAGTGTATTGTAGTACAACAATCATGTGAGATACAGAAGAGAAATTGGTCACACGTTTGGATTTGTCTCTTGCAGAGTCATGGAAAAGAGACAACAAAGATTCATCCCCTTCTGTGTCCCACACTGATGGTAACCTTTATTCCCAATGTACTAAATATGTCATCGATAATAAGGCCTTCTTTCTGGTGTTTGAGTCACGTTCCTAACAGCTTTTCCCTCTAGACAACTATGAGTGGACCACATGGTTCAATGTCGACCACCCCGGAGGCCGTGGAGACTATGAGCAGCTGGAGGCCATTCGCTTCTACTACCGCGCCCGAGTGTGTGAGACTCCCAAGGCAATCGAAGCCAGAACCACGGAATGGGTCCCAGCCCGTGAAACTGGGGAGACGGTCCATGCAGACCCCACTGTCGGCTTCTGGTGCCTCAATGAGGAGCAGGGTCCTGAACGCAACTGCTCCAACTACGCGGTCCGCTTCCTCTGTCCCAAAGGTTGGATCTTATAACAACTGTAATATTCATGCAGTCTCCAAAAAAGGGTCTCAATGTAACGGCAAGGTCCTACACTCTGGGGCAAATTCATAAAAGGATTGAGTGGCTTTTGTGCTAAACCTGTGTAAATAAGACAAAAGTTGTAAATCAAAGCACCAAAAAAGGGTGAAATGCACCTCTAGCTGCGGAGCCAAGTAAGTAGCAGATGCTCCTGTGCTGTTGGCACATATTTAAATAAGATATGCATACATTTGGTGTTAAATTAGCCTCTTTCTTTGCGAAAACAGTAAATTCACAAAGATCAGCGTGAATAGCTACAATGAAATTATCATCTTCATGGAGTTGGTGGCAACTGAAGTGTTTGCTCAAACTTTTTCATTTGGGATGCAGTTCATGCAGATGTTTCCTCACTCCCAAAGACTCAAGCATTAAAGCTCCCCTGCATGTCATTTTGGGGTTAGAAAAAAATAAAATCTCAAAAGGCTCAAATCACAGTCGAAAGCTCTGTGGGCGTGTTTGCACTGTAATATCATTAGCACAATATATTTTGTAACAGCTGATAGCTGTTGCAAATGATGAGCAATTTGTTGTAATACTAACGGCCACAAACCATTCTTTGTGGATTCAACCCTCTATGTCTCTTACCTCAAATTCCTGACTTTGCTGACGATATAGGTACAAATAAGAAACTTTCTTCTTCTCAGTTGACTATCATTTGCACTTTTCCAACAGATAGCAATGTGAACATTCAGGGTAACTGGGGTCCGTGGTCAGACTGGAACCCATGCCCTGCCCTCTGTGGTCAGGTGGGGGTCCAACTGCGCTCCAGAAACTGCCAGTCAAACTATATCCCTTGCAGTGGACCTAAAGTGGAAGCGATAGCATGCAGTGGACCTGAATGCCCCAAAACAGGTGAGCTAGCCCAAGATTACTCTGACAGACCGTTCTTCTACAATTCTCTATATATTCATCTTACAATCTGGGAGACCAAGTATTCATAAAAAGGCTAACTTGTTAAATTCCACTCTTTAGATTGCTCCCGGCAGTGTGTGATGGGGAAGGTAAATGCTGAGTGTGACGCATGCATGTGTGAGGAACACACCCTTCTGGGTTCTGTTCGTGGTGCGGGGGGTCTCACTGCTGAAGGGGCTACTATCCTTCGCTCTGGCAAGCTCCTTACCCTTACCGACCACAACGGGCATTTCCGCATCCCTGGTATCTGCCCTGATGGCAACACTACCCTGACAGTCAACCTGAAGGGTCACGCCCCCCTTAGTGTTGTTGTGCCACACAATGCTGAACGTACCTCAGTCGTCAGTGTCCAGCTAAAAAGAACAGGTACAGTGGATGTCTGTAGATTTACACCCAAAAGGTTTTGGTTTTAGGTGCATTTTATTGACAAGTTTGCCAAACGTGAGGAAACTAACAGTTTTCTTTTTTATCTCTGATTGTGATTTGTCAGAGAAGCTTCATGTGCTGGGCAACCCTGAGAGCAAGGTCAGGACGCAAGGACAAACTGCTGCCTTCTGCTGCAAAGTGGCAGGAACACCACAACCAGACAAGTACCAATGGTAGGACTTGTAACAGTACATTTACCGTAGTAAGCAATCGTGTCTGTCCAACGCTGACATAGTGATTAAGGAGGAAATAATTGATCAATAAACAATATTCACCTGTCTTCTCACAAACTACTCAATGCATAGAATTAGGTTTGAGGACCATAACATGTTTCTACAATACAGTTAGGTATTTTCTTTTCGCATGATGATGAGAAGACTCAGGCAGTGTTCTTTAGATCTGAATGCAGATCAGTTCTCAATAGCTGAGCCCAAGACAAGTACTAGAATTTAACAAAGTGGTATCGAGACCGGACTTGAGTACTTCAACCCCAATGGATAAATCAAATATATGAATAATATGGAACATTCAACAACCCTTTTGTTCTGTGTGAACGAACAGGTTTCATAACAACAGTCTCCTGGAGAAGCAGTCTGAGAGCACCTTGGTACTAAAGAATCTGCATCCTGAGCAGACTGGGGAGTACTACTGCAGAGCAACTGGTCCCTCCGGGGCTATTAAGACCAAGCCAGCTACACTCAAAGTCTTAGGTGTGTTCTCAGTAAATGTATATTAAATACACAGGATTATGAATGCACAGACTTTGTAAGCATTGTGTAGAGTAATATAAATGGGATTTCTACTATATTTTACATCTAAAAGATGGTAGTATGATCAAACTAAATTCAACACTTAATTTCTTACACAGGTAGAGACGAGCATTCATGTAATCCCAAGCCTGAATCCCACCTCATCCGTCTTCCACATGACTGTCACCAAAACAGCACAGACTCATTTTACTACGATGTGGGCAAGTGCCCTTCAAGTACATGTGCTGGACAGCTGGACAATGGCATCAGGTGCAAAGACAAAGTGGCTTACTGTTGTGGTGTCAAAAAGATGGAGAAGAAGCAGCTAACATGCCAGGGCTACCAACTGCCCACCATGGTGGTGACTGAGTGTGGCTGCCAGAAATGTGTGGACACCAAGTCCATTGTGCACGGTAGGGCCGTTGCTGCAGACAATGGTGAGCCAATGAGGTTTGGCCATGTCTTTATGAATGGAGTCCGAATCAGCCGCACAGGCTACAAAGGCACATTCTCCATCCAGGTTCCTCCAGACACAAACAGGCTAGTCCTGACTTTTGTGGACAACATGCAGAAATTTGTTGACACCACAAAGGTACTTCCATTTAATACAAAAGGAGGGGCTGTTTACCATGAGATCAAACTTCTAAGAAAGAAACTTCCTGTGACCATCAGCCCAACAGAAACCAACACTTTGGAGCTTGGGGAGGTAGAGGGCCAGGAGGCAATGGTTCAAATCCAGATTCCTCCCAATGCCTTCTATACAGAAAAAGGAGAAGTCTTCACTGGTAATGTAAATGCAAGCGTAACGTTCCTAGACCCCAGAGACGTCTCCACAGCTGCTGCAGCTCAAAGTGATCTCAACTTTGTAGGAGACGAAGGAGATACAATGCCGTTGAGAACCTACGGGATGTTCTCAGTTGACTTTAGGGGTGAAGAAAACAATGAGCCGCTGAACGTAGGGGAGGTGAAGGTGTTCCTAGATTCTGCCCAGGTGAAAATGTCTGAGCACCTCAATACCATGAAGCTGTGGTCACTGAACCCTGATACTGGCCTGTGGGAGGAGGAAGGAAGTCTGCAGGTGGAGAAGAAAAGAAGAAGAAAAAGGGAGGAGAGAACCTTTCTGATTGGTAACATGGAGATCAGAGAGCGACGTCTTTTTAACCTGGACGTCCCAGAGAACCGCAGGTGTTATGTTAAAGTGAGGACTTTCCGTAGTGAACGCTTCATGCCCAGTGAGCAGGTGGAGGGAGTTGTGGTGAGTCTTATCAACATGGAGCCCACAGCTGGCTACTCCTCTAACCCACGTGCCTGGGGCCGTTTCGATAGTGTCGTAACTGGCTCCAGTGGTGCCTGTCTTCCTGCTTTTTGCGACGAACAAAAAGCTGACGCCTACTCTGCGTATGTCATGGCCAACCTTGGAGGAGAGGAGCTGGAGGCCGTCTCTTCTGCTCCCAAATTCAATCCCAACTTAATTGGAGTGCCCCAGCCTTACCTAAGTAAGCTGAACTACAGGCGGACTGACCATGAAGACCCGAGAGTAAAGGCGACTGCATTCAGCATCAATGTGGCAAAACCAAGTGCCAACACAGCAGAGGAAGGCAATGGGCCAGTGTACACATTTGAGAACTTAAAAGAATGTGAGGAGGCCCCGTTCAGTGCAGCACACTTCCGCTTCTCAAGAGTAGAAGGAGACCGCTACGATTACAACACAGTGCCGTTCAATGAAGATGACCCAATGAGCTGGACAGAGGACTATCTGACCTGGTGGCCCAAGCCCATGGAGTACCGGGCCTGTTACATCAAAGTAAAAATTAACAGCCCACATGAGATAAATGTGCGGTCCCGTAACATGGGTGGCACCCACCCGAAGACAGTAGGCCAGCTGTATGGCCTCCGAGATACTCGCAGCATCCGCGACATGGACCAGGCAACTCTTTCAGCTGTTTGCCTGGAGTTCAAGTGCAGTGGTATGCTGTATGATCAGGAACGTGTAGATCGCACCCTGGTGAAGGTGATTCCACAAGGAAGCTGTAAAAGAGATCAGGTCAACACAATTCTTCAGGAGTATCTGGTCAACCATCTGCCTCTCGCCGTCAACAACGACACCAATGAGTTCACCATGCTCGCACCTCTTGACCCCCTGGGCCACAACTACGGGATTTATACAGTGACAGACCAGGATCCCCGCACAGCCAAAGAGATTGCACTGGGACGTTGCTTTGATGGCAGTTCTGACGGTACATCTCGTGTTATGAAGAGCAATGAGGGCGTAGCGCTGACGTTCACCTGTGGAGATCGCGAGGCGCCAAGCCAGAATGTCTTCCAGGCCCTGCAGAGGTCTCAAGGTCAAACGGTAACAAGCGTTGTGAGAGGAGAAAGTAGGCAGAACCGGCGCCGACAGAGGGCCAACGCACCGCGCAGCAGCAGCAGACGTAGCACAAGGAATCCTGCAGGCAGGCGCACAAAGGCCAGAAGCTAAATGACAACGCTGAAGGTGACGGCTGTGTGGAGACAACATTCAGATCTTGTTTTGATACAAACATTTTATATTTACTTTTCTTTCAAATTAAGGGAATATTTAACTAAACAAAGCAAGACCTATTTCTTGTATATTTGTTTTACTTTACAACTGTACTGTGTCAAATATTTACTTGAAACTGTAAATAGAGTATTTATTACACATGCTTTTAAAATGTATAATCAGGGTGCTGTGTTATTGCATTTACGTTTCTTTCATTGATTTTGTAAACAAGAACAGAAACAATTTATTTTAGACCAGTGATTTATTAAATTAGATGCTTATAAAACACTGCAGATGCTGTATCTTCCACATTGTGTATCCAATTGTCCATGTAACATTGAAACTGGTCAATTGCTTGAAAAAAGGAGAACTACACCCCTTTCAAATTAACTGTAGCCCATATGAATGGTGGGTGAAGCCCATAAGCCCCCGCTCCTCATCACACTTGATACAAGCCTGCAGAAGCAATGATTAGGAGACCAGTCGAAGAAAGTTAATCCACTTGCCTGATCCATTCCTTTTCTGCATTAGTAAATTACTTTTTTTTTAAATGCACAAAAAATACCTTTAACTACTCTTTGCTACCTATGTTCAAGGATAGTCCAGAGATGTATCAAGAGAATGGCTATGAGGTTTTAAAGTCACATTTATTATAGCCTACTTGTCTATCCCTTTAACCTTACAGTGAATGTCATGTGCATTCTGTAAAATTTCAACTACTTACATGTTGCATCAGTCTCAAAAATCAGCCACAACCCTTCCAGGGATAATGAATAATTGTTCTGAATTTGGCAACCAAAGTTATAGATACTATATACTTTCCTGTAAGAGAACGATCCACAGGTAAGCAAGACCAATAAAATATTCATGACATTCTGGTTAAATAATTTGCATAGAACCATGTGTTTCTATGTCACTTTACTTACAACTGCAATACTGTATCTGCCGTTTTAAAAGAAGCAACATTTAATAAAAAATGAAGCCTGCAAAACTCAGGCAACAGCAGTTACAACGTATTCTCCATTGAAGCTGGGTCACCCAACAGATACTGTATTATGTGTGAGAGTCGAGGCTGAATGAGACAGAGAAAAGGCAATTCCATTTGTATGAACATAAAGAGTTGGTGAGACTGGATGCTCCCTGGTATAGTCCCTCTGGTCATTGAAGCAAAATGAAGGGGGCAACACATAGTTCAGATTTTCCAGGATGACACTGGACAGCATGAGAAGGTACAGCTGCATTTCTGAGGGTTAGGAGGGGTAAAGGGCAGTAGTGATGGAGCCAGTGTCACATGAAGTCCTCATAGTCTTGGGCGTAGCCACCATCGCACTCTGCATAGTCAAGGTCATCTCTCAACTGTGCTTTCAATCCGCCTCCAGCTACAACGCCCTTCTTCTTCTTCTTGCCTTTATTTTGCTGTAAAGACAAATAATATTCCAGTTTAAAGAAATTGCTTCATACATGACACATGTACAGCAAAACTATTGTCTAATTTCATCTGAGAATTATCTGGTTCAACTATGCAACAAACTGAATTATTAACTTATTCTGCTGGTAAATGACCATGTTCCAAATTATAATTGAAATAAATATTACTTTAGATTTAGTGGAGAAACCACATGAATGTTTAAGAACAAACTAGCAGACTGCATAGCGCAGTTGATTTTGACTATGAGCACACCTCCGGGCCTACTGTGCTCGATGAACAGCACCCTCTTCTGCATATCAACAGATCAGAATAATGAGAAAATACAAGCATGCAGTCACTCACTTTTTCTTGTTTCTGTTTTTCACTAAGTAGGGCTGTCAAAGAATTACTGACTTTCTTCAAGTCTTCTACTTCCACTGTAAGAGGGAGAAAGAAAATGAGTTATCAGTTAGGCCAGCTTTGATTGTAATGCAATGTACCGATAGTGAATAAGTGTAATGATCAATATTGTTCAGTAAAAATAACTGTAAAAGATGCTGCTTACATGAAATACAGAGCTCCCGAAACAATGAATCCAAGAAATTTGAATAATGCACAGATTTTTCAAACGGGATTATCTTTTCTTTCAGCAATTTTTCAAACTCTGTGAAGTCTTCTTTGGAAGATGGACTCATGGCGTCAATCCCAGTGACAGTGTTTGAAGTGCTGCTGATGCCTGAAAAAATGCATTCAAAATATGCAGTTTTAAGTGAGAAAAGGGCATACAGAGTAATCAATGCATAGCCCAACACACAAGGATATATATACAAACACACAAGTAGTTCAACAGATTATAAAACTCACGGTTCGGATCATATCCCGGATCAGAGTCACGGAAAAAGGGAGCAAATATAACTGAGATCCCTGATCATGTTGTTTTTTTGTTGTCGATAGTAATTGCCGATCATTGATAATCCATATTGCTGTTTGATTATAGCAGCTGGTCTACAATTTTCCAGACTATTTTTTTTTGCCACAGTCTCAAAAATCTTTTCAACTGCTCTGAAGTCTGTAAACCAGGGGTCACTAAAAGATGAATCGCGGTCCAGACCCAGACACCGTTGTATCTAGACCCTGGACCAACAACCGATAGATAATTAGTTGTATTGATTAAAACAAATCTTGTCATTAGCAGTTTTAATAATCTTCTTAGAGGTAGTGTAAAAAGGTCATAATGTTTTTGTTATCTTATGAGTTTCTGTTTTATAAAAATGATCTTGTCCTATTGCCCAGGTCTAAAGTAATGTGTAGAGGGAACAGCCTTTTTCCACATTTGATCTTCTTATAAATTCTTCTGAATTGTGATCCTGTCTTACCAAAAGCATCTTTTGCAAGCTCCAAGTCAGCGTCTTCCTGTAATTTCTTCACCCTTATCTTCTCTGCAAGTTGTTCTTCAGGTGTGAGTGCTTCTTCCTGTATTAACAGATGTCACAAAGTAAAAATTACAATAGATGCACAGTTTGTGAATAATATAATACTGTAACGGCCATAAAGAAAAGAAAAAAATACAAATTGAACCAACTCACCTCTTCCTCCATCTCTTTCTTCTTCAGCTCCTCTTGTTTCTTTAACTGGTTCTCTTTCTCTTTGATCTTCTCACTCAGCTTTTTCTTTTCAGAAACCTTTGTCTCCAACGCTTTAAATAATGAAATAAAACATGTGAATTTGCAGTAAATGGAGACAATTTTGTTAATTATTGACATACAATGCAATCCAATGCATGACATTCTTCTGAAACAGCCAGAAAAAAAAAAAGAAAAAAAACATAGCTGTACCCTTTTTCTTCAGCGCTGCCCTTTTCTCTTTTTCTTCATCCTCATCATCCCAATTATCCTGTGAATGAAAATGTGGGATTATTGCCATTTTATTGTTCAGGTTACACAGGTACACACTGTAAAAAATTAATTGAGACAATGATTAAGTAAACCTTTTAAATATAACGCACAAACAGTACATGACTTCCGCAACCACACACAAAACCAGATAAATGGCAAAAAAGGAAATATATGCCCACAAAAAAAACTGTGTCCTAATAATTCCAGTACTGACTGATGAGGCGCTCAGACAGGTTAATGACCAAAAAAGAAAAACAGTCTTTTGGAGCTTGCATCCCATTAAAAATTACATTCCTTCTGCTTTAAATCAACAGAGTCCAAATCCAGCTACATTTAGCTAAGGTCACTAGTCCATGTTATGTCAGACGCAACGTCCAACCAAATATAATTTAGACAACATTTAAATGATTAATAACAAATGTTTCCCTAATTGTAATATTAGGTGCATATATAAAGACCCACTTGTCGGTTATAAAAATTAAGTGACAATTTGGGGGTTTTAAATTAAGGACTTGAGCAAATTGGAAGTGCAATTGTAGGGTATTTCAGCCAGGCTCTTGCATACCACCAGTGATACACAGATTGAGAACATCAGGTTGCTTTTTAATTTTGTGAGACTTTGCATACATCTTCTATATTGTGTTAGGGGAGTAACAAATATGTTTATTGGTATTGAAGCATATGGTACAGGACTTTCAGTTTGGTACATGCCATCCTTTCTGTGCACACGCGTTGTAACACAAACAGCTGTTTGTGTCACACGCACACGCTTTATCCAGAAAGTTGACAGCACACCAGTTGCTGTCAGCTGTAGAACGCTAGATGGTTTAGACCGATGAGAAGGGTGAGTCTGCAGATTCAGACTGTGCCAAAGTAACTTACGCCCATAGAGTATCACTGGGAGAGCATAAACTACAGCCCAGCTCAGGAATTGTCAACAGATCAGATTCTTGTGATGGGAGGACAGCAGTCAGAACTACATTTATTTTACAGACATGTCTGTAACGTGCCATTTATTTATCCATTATTGTCAATATGTCAGCATTAGTGCCTTAACTGTAAAAGTACAAATTATGGCCAATGAGCATCTGTAATGTGAACATTTTCAAAATAAAATATAAAGTTATGTTCCGCATTTTCTATATTGTAGCAAAAACCCTAACCTAAATAACTAACTTATCTTTACTAAGAGATACACACATTGCCACAATGAGCTTTGAAAAGCGAACAGTTATATTTGAGCATATTGTAATTACAACAATAGCTCAAAACAAGCCTCTCACAAATTAGTGTACCACAGATTGTACTACGTGAACTCATCAGTTTCTTTGGTTTTGAGCACCATATGTGACAGAAAACTGAACAATTGAGGCATTTTCTCCGAGTCAATATCAGAGGTTTCTGGACAGCCACCATGTAAACATTTAGCTAATAACCACTTGTTCCACAGTATCGACCGAGCACCAGTTTCTTCCTACACGTCTGTTGTTACACTGGAAAGTTCTAGGCCTCATCCTTGGCTTGAGTTGAGTCATCAACCCATCTGATGATTTCATCTGATTGTGGCTAAAGTTGGTTAGCAAGCCAAGGCCGCCTCATGATGAATGTTAGCTTCAAGCTACGTTGTACACAATTAGACCGGCTATCCAAGCATTACATTGTTAATTGTAAGCTTCTAAATGAAAGCAAACTACTTCAGCAGCCAGAAGATTACGTGTAATCCACAACACGCTAGCATTCACAGTGGTAGCGGTACATTGCATCAGTTGAAAACGTTAGCTAGCAGCTAGCTCTGGTAGAGTTACTCCAGGCTGCCAGTTAGAGCCACATGAGTTAGCTTGGTGCTAGCTTGCGGCGAACATGGCCGTCGGGATTGACAGACTCGGATCCCAAAGATTAGCGCGACATCAGCCGGGTCCGGCTAACAGCTGGTGTAACGGTCACCCCAACACGCGGAGGCTTCAGTCCGAGCGTTTGACTCACCTTAACGTCGTCCTCGTCGTCTTCCCCTTCCCATTTGTCCATCGATGCCGCCTTTTTATTCGGCTCCTCCGGCTCGAAGGTTTCAGCGTCTGTAAAAGAGACAACATGAAATTCGTTAGGCCGATCCACATCTAACTGCTGAGTTTGAAACAGAAACGGAGCGTTAAGGCTCGTGAAACAATGTCTGCGTGAAGCGGCTGCTGTACAGATAGCGAGCCTTCCTAACTTAGTTTCTCACCCCAGTCCGCCATGTTGGCTGTGTTGGTTGTGTTTGACAGGCTCGCAGTAAAGTCAGTGCTGCAGCCCGTTGGCCACGTTCAGAAACGGCTCCCACCTTCTGGACGTCACTCTGCGCGCCTCTCTTGTGACATGGCTTCCCCGAGCTAACGTTACTTCAGGCGACGTGACACCAGCGTGGGAGCCTGGGTACCTTTATTTAATTAAATTTTCGCAAAACATGATATGGTGTGGGTTGGATAATGTGACAACCAGTGGGGGAATTAAATTACACTTTACGTTATATAGTTAAATTATTTCAACAGATCGGTCATTATAAAGACAAAATAGAATATAACAAAATAATGAGTCAACGTTTTTAGATGAGCGCTGAGAAAAAAACCCCACTAAATTACGATCATCATTTTTACTTTAAAAAAGAATCTTGACTTATTATATAATGCTATGGACTCATAGTTTTGATACAATGTCCATGATTGTTATATTTAACTATCTACACATAATGTTGACTTTCAAAGCTAAAAAGAAATACGTATTTATGTATCTATATTTTCTATGTCCACATTGTTTATTATATAACATTTTTATTAAAAATGAACAGTCAATCAGAGGCAGATTGGTTAAGTTTAATAATTTAGATCTATCACACCAGAAAGTGTACACAACACTACAAAACGCACAGCAAAAATAGACTGAAGTTGACCAACACTAGTACAATCAGGTCTCATTGAGCATTATGTACCTGTTATAGAATCAAGATAACTCACAATACTATAGGAAACAATACTACTCTTACTCTGACAAAAATATGATAGCATTTTATATAATTTCACAAAAATATATAACTTTGTATGTTTGCATTACAACTTTGATTTGCTCATAACTGTCTCATAACTATATTTAAGTGTTGCTTTTTTGGGTATGGCGTCACATCCCAGAGAAAGGGCAGTAGATCATACAGGTTTATCAAAAAATAAATACATAAGCAAAATATATACATATAAGTGTTTTGCATTTGTTTGATTTGATGTATTTCATGTTTATATTGTATACTGTAACAATTTATTTTCAATTAAATGAGACATTTGGTTGCTTCAGTGCTGAATGTTGATATGTGTAATATAGGTATCAGGTGCACAGAATACATTACAATCTCATGAAATACACTTTATATAAATCCTGAAGTGCTGCTTATTTCAAATAGGTATGTATTGCACAGATAAATGAGATCATCTTGGTTATGTGGTTGAAAAGGTGTTTCCCAATCCAGCAGGGGTGAGTGGGGTCATGTGCCAGGGCAGATAAGGGCAGGGCAGTAGCAGCAGCAGCAGCCCCAGTATGAGACACAGAGGACTGTGGCTCAGTGTCAGCCCCAGTGACTTCCCTACAAAAATACAGGGAAACCAATGAAAATGAATTGCAAAGCAATGTGAGTTATCTGTCTTTTTATGTCATCAGAGAAAACACTGTTAAACAAATTGCAGAGTATTTCAATACATCTTCTTGGAGTTGATCAGTTAGAGGTACATTTCTGTTGGCCTTTAATTACATGGAAGAATACTCATCCCCATTGAATCGGTTTCTTTTTATCCCAAAAGAAAATAACATCATCATATAAGAAGTTCACAATCACTCCTAACTTAACTCATACATAAGTGCTACATAGGCACTACAGAGCCCTGTATGGTGAAACAACCAGACACCAGAACAGCTTACAGTGTCAGAAACAAATCTGTGTGCAATAATCCAGGACATAGCAATATAATTTAAATTATATAAAAGGGCAATGTTTATGCTTGACGTTGTTCTATTTTGTTGTCCTTTTTTGTTTATTCGTCTATTTCTGTCCATGGACGTTGAGATCAACAGAAAAACGGTGTCCAATTCCTTGTATGTTGACGCATACATGGTCAATAAAGCAGATTCTGAGTCTGATATGTTATTGTTATTTTATATTATATTATATAATTTAACAGACACATGTAATTTGGAAATAATTATAACACATAAACAGCATAACTTTTTCCCATGATGCATCCCTAGTCCACACTACATATTACTCTAACCAGGGTTTCCTGTAAAAAAAATACATCCAAACTTAAAATGTAAAATTGAAAGCCTCTTTGTGTAGGATCTGATCAAATCTGGCTTTGGTGACTGAGAACAAAGGACATAAAGGAGCTACTGACAGATGGTAAAAAAAGAAAACGATGGATGATCAGCTTCATGATGATCTCAAAAAAGAAAACAAAGTATTACATCTTTGAAAAAACATTTTTGTTTTCTTTGTAGAGTTTATTTTGGCAATAATCTTCTTACATCTTAGTTGGAGTGATGTCTGTCAGTGCTCATCTTGTATGATTTATATTAAGCTCAAACCTTAAGTGCTCTATTTCTTGTATCCTAATGGCAAAGACACTATGTTAATAATATATGTATATGACATACTGTAATTAGGATGGGATTGGGACACAGCTCCAGTTTGAGCAATCATGTTCACCAGATAAATAAAAAAATAAACTTCCAAAAATGACTCCTCTTTACAATCATAAATGGACAATACGAGTTTCGAGGATGTAAGTGGTTTACCCCTGAAGTCAACAGCCCTGTCCTCCCACGGTGTCAGCACCATAGCCAGAGCTGTCCTCTGAACATCTGACAGAGCAGCGAGCTGCTCATCAGTCACTTCAGCAGCCTGCTCATAGGAGAACATGCTGATCTGACGTTGGTGAAACACCACCTTTGAGGAAATGACAAAACAGACAGGCACAAAGAAACAGAGGAGCCGATCGACAGAGACCAGATGAGAAAACACACTGTTAGAATAAATGTACCAACATGAACACATGTTGGGCTGCAAAGGAAGAACTTAATAAATAGCTCTGAAATCCTCTTAAATCACAAGAGCTTATGCTGTGAATGTTGTTTTGTTGTTTTATCAAATGTTGACTTACAGCAAACTTAGCTGGCGGTATCAATGAAACGGCCGCAGGTGTGATTCCTTCTATTTGCTCAAGCACCAAAGCTGACATAGCCATGTCTGGTAGACCAGCTGTAAAAAGTGTAATATGTTTCAAAGAGAATCACAAAGGTCGTCTGAGTTAAAAACACTGGGATCCAACAATATGAGACAGAATACGTTTAGAGGGTGTCGAGAACACAAATAACAAAAACAAGTTGGCTTAAATTTAGAGATGTGAGAACATAACATTTGATTGAGCAACACAAATAAGAGAGAATTGACACATTGTTCTTGCACAGTGTAATTGAATACATCCGTCTCCATTGCTACAGAATGAACATAACAAATTCATAGTTCTATTTCATGCAGAAGTGAAAATATTGCAACTCTGTAAAAGCCATACGTGGAAGACGGTGTATGCGTAATACCTGCGAGAACTCCAATCTCAATGAAGACAGCAGTTCCCCACGAACTTATGGGTCCAAAAGCAAGACGGTGGGTCAGAAGCCCAACAAGAGCCAGCAGCTGCTCCTCTGAGCAGGGCAGCCTCAGCTGACCCAGCCAGAGCACCGCCTTGCTGCAGCCACCAGGGAGAGACACAGCATGTGGAGGAGTGAGGGGAAATGACTCAGGCTGGATATCATCAGCAGCAGAGTAGTTCTCAGAAAGCAGCCTAAAGCCGGCCTGTTTGTATCTGCTCACCTGAACTCTACGGCATTGAACAATTTCATATCTGTGGTTTTAGCTCCACACACGATGTATCCCATCGCCACCAGTGTGCTGGAGTCAAGCTGGCTCGGACTCTGCTTAGTGGAGTTTAACACGGTGGTAAACAGTGCAGAAAGCTGCAATGAAAACAAAAGTTATGATCCAGATATGTCTTTGAACATACACTCGGTTTATTAGGGCGCTAAAACTAATGCAGTCTAATACAACAGCACGCCAACAAGTCTACTTTCATGAGGACATTGTTTTGTGTTTTTAAAACTTCTTAGAGAAGAGTTTATAACTTTATAGCCATTTTTTTGTGGTTCTCGTCATCCATGACAATTGTGGTACATTAGTTGTTGGGTTATTATTATTCTACATAATGGTCTCTCACCAAAAAACATCACCAGATGTAATCAAATTTAAAGTACTTATATAAAAGATGTATGTTTATATCAAACGGTGCATTTTAACAACTGTGCATGTTTGGTCAAATTGAGTTAATGCAAACAGTTTAGTAAATCTATGCGATATATTAACAAGCATCTACCTGTCTGGCGCTCCAGGCTCTGACAGCACCAAGAGCTGCGATGCTGCTGCGCTCAGTCAGTCGCAGGCTGCTCAGCTCCTCTGGTGACAGCGCCATCGCTATTCCACCCAGCTGAGAGATCACAGACTGGGAGAAGGACGAGACGGGACCGTACATCTTCTCACGTCCAGTAAAGACAGAGCAGACACACGGTATTAAACCCTGGACTGAGGAGGGGTCATTCCACTGTACAACCTTGAATCAAACACGCCCGTTTGTTAATGAACTGAGGTGGACAGCAGTAGGATCTCACCTGTTTGACTTTCTTGAGCACCTGAATGCGTTGGTAGGATTCAAGGAACGGGTCAAGGCCCATCAGCTCCAGACAGTTGGTGAAGGCCGATGAAGACATGCTGAGCAGACTGCCGGAGGGCCAGAGAGAGGGAGCTGTTGTATGCAGAATCTCACAAGTAGGAACAATAGGAGTCGCTGGTGAAAGACACAAACACAAATATCTGATAAGGAGATGCTGTTGGCATACAACATATGACTAATTTCATATATATACTTTATTGGAATACAATTTAAATCTGAAACAATAATATTGACATGATTGCCATACACTAAAGGAATAGTTTGACATTTGACATGGAGCAATGATGCAGGAAGTAACTGTGCAATGAATAGTTCTTCATATAACCCCGTAAAACCACATTGTGTCGTTTCTAAACTTCGGATTTTGTACGGACTAAACCAACATACAATATTATGATGTGTTACTTGGTGCGCTTTAAAGGGGCAGCAGGTGGATTTTGTTACCTTAGACAGATTCCCGTTTCCAGTCTTTGTGCTAAGCTAACAAGCTGCTGGCTGTAGACTTATATTATATGGAAAAATAAGAAAGTGGTATTGGTCTTCCCATCTAACTGTCAATCTGTTACTTTAATACACGTCTATTCGGTTAATATCTCTCCTATAAGTCAAAGTCACTGCCATAGTTGGAGAAGCAGACATGGTATGATTCCCCAAATGTTGAACTATTCCTTTTTGAGAATACCATGTGTCTTTTTTTAATTTTAGGAACCATAATGATGCTCACGGGACGAAGGATTTATTTTCAGGAAGCCCAGAAAAAACTGTAGAACAAACTGCTGCGTTTCAAAAGATCTCTGACGCTCATCCCCGTCTGAACAGTGGATCCCTACGTCCCCCTGTTCCCACCGATGCTGGCTCATGAACAACTTCTCGATACGCCCCACAGTCATCACCGCCTGTGGGAACACAAACAGCAACACACATGGACACTTAGAGACACACACCGGGAAAACAGGAACTTCACCACCTGATCCTGACACCTATTGGAGATTTGACACCTGAGGGATTTATTTACAGCCTTTGTTAGCTAACCTGCCAGGATCAAGTGACAATCCCAACGCCTCACTGTGGATTTCAGTACATCCAATGAATCCAGTACAGGAACTAGTTTTAAATGTTCCTCAATCGTTGGCGCAAACTGTCAGTCAATCTCAGGAGCAATTAAGATGTGATACCAACTGAGCAAAAGTACAGCAGAACACTCACAAGAGATATCTCCTGCAGTTTGTTGACAGGCAGGAAGAAGAGAAACCGGTCCACCTGACTGAGTGTTGTCTGGTTCCAGTTGATGACTGGGCTGTGAGGGAACAGAATCAGAATCAGAACCAGAACCATTTATTGCCATGTTTGTTTTCACATTCAAGGAATTTGTCCTGGTGGAAGGTGCATACATTTCATCCCCTTGATACAGAAAGCTTGAGATGTATGAAACCCCATATGTCCCCTCTTCACTGTAAACTTACATATATCTGTGTATAGGTTGAGGAATCCCACAAACACACTTTTAAAACACTACTAAGAGGAAAAGGTTGTAAGTTTGCTTAGTTTGAGAAACCGTAAACGTTGCTGATTAGCCATGTTCTCATAATGACAAAATATAAGTCAAATTCATACCAAAAATGCCCACTTTTAATGCATTTCGCAACTCATTGAAATGCAAAACCAAGAGCTATAAAATAATTGTTGAGATGTGTGAGACAATTATGATATTTTATATTATTTGAGAATTTATTTTATGTCTGTTTATTATATTCCCATTCCATTATGCTATTTGGGTCGCGGGGCGGTGGAGCCGATCCCAGCTGACATTGGCAGGTCGGCAGTTTATCGCAGGGCACACATATAGAGAGAGACAGCTCCAATTAACCTAGGCATGTCTTTGGACCATGTCCATGTCTTTTGGACTGTGGGAGGAAGCCGGAGAGAACCCACGCTGTTAGAACACTCTACACACCATCCGGGATCGGGGATCAAACCCAGGCCCCTCTTGCTGAGAGGTGACAGTGCTAGCCACTGCACCACCTTGAAGCCCAGGTCTGTATATTATTTTCTTTATTTATGTATATCATTTTATTTTCAGAATTATATGTTTAAGGCTTTCTATTAATAAGACATTAATTAATAAGGATATTTAATGTGGTGGTTATGCTGCCTTATTATTTGATGATTAATTGTGCAAAAACAAAACAAAAAGTCTTGTCCCAAACAGTTAAAACATACAGTCTGAGGTGATGACGTTACCCAAATACTGCAGGTTCCAGCAGGATACGAGCCACAATGTCCATCTTGCTGCTGCTGTAGCAGAGGCTCTGGAGGAAGTCCAGATTATCGATGAAGAAGCTACGGTCAAGATGAATGAAAACTTCATCCACCACAAACGGTGCCATGATGCCGAGGGAACGAAACTCCTCCTCAGTAAACATCCCTGTGTACATGCCCTGCAGAGAAAGAGTCCACAAAACACTGATCACACAGATAATACAACTCCTCTCCACTGCTGATCTTCTGTAAATCTTCTTGTTTTCAAACTCAAAAATCTATTTTCTTTCTTGTTTCTTTGCCTTTTAACATTTTTAAAGAGGAAAGGGATCGGTATAGCAACACAGAGTGGCTCTACTGACCATCCTCTGCAATATTTTGTCAACCAGCAGCTCCTGTTTTGTTCTAGACAGCAAGAGAAATTGATGAGGGTCCTGAACAATGATCTTCCTCAGAGTGTCCATCATGTCTGTGGGAAACTTCTTAATGGTGCTCACCCTGCAATCAAACACACAGAAACAAAATGATGAAAGAATATGTTCATTATATATCTAATCCATATTGTATTTCAAAAAAGCGGGAGTGTACATTTTACCTTCAACATTACTATAATATACAATGTGTATATGCATTTTTATCTTTTTGTTTTAATAGATCAAATGTGATAAGTACACAAGGGTTTCCTGCCAATATGTAGTGATTTTCTTGTGCAAGTGTTTAAGACATAATTATTATCTACTCATAATGAGATAGCTATTTTCCTTTTATTATTTATTAAATATCTGAAAAACACCATACCATATTAATAGTGGTGTAATTAATGCCATCTTCTGACTTACGGCATGGACAGGGCAATCTCAGCCCCAAGATCTTTGAGCAGCTCAAAGAAGAACTCAAAACGATACAGTTCCTCGATCACACACTTTTTCTGTCCAGAAAAACAAAAACCAACGACAAAGGAAACATATCACATGTATTATAGACCAAATAAAACAGATATCTAATACAGTCGAATGGCATCAATCAAACAGGCATGTGTACCAGTGAGGTGTGAAGAGGACCAGGCTGCTGTCTGAGGAAGGCCAGGACTCTTCTCACTGAAGAGGGCGAAGAACCAGCACCAAAACGTTCCTGTACAACTTTGCAGCTCACGCCCTGACCCACTGTTCCCAGACTCCTGATGACAGGAAGAGGTTAAAAGAGACTGAAAGAATGCAGACCATCTATACAATTTGGATTGAGACAAGAAGTAAGCCCAGATATATATAGATATTTATCACAGAAAGTAATTGTACTTACAGAAATTTATTTTCACTTAGGTTTGGATTAGTATCAAGCACCTCTTTGAAAATTGCTTTAGCCTGAGGAAGAAAATGGAAATAAGTGTTGTTTTAAGGGTTATGTTGTAACCTGCTGGTTCATTTAGGTTGTGAGATGCTTCCTTTCTCAGTTTCCATGATCAGAGACGAGGGTAATTTGATATGAATAGTGATCGATAGTCTTGTTTGTCTTCACAGGAAAGTCCATTCACAGTGTCAGGGATGATGACATCTTTGTTTTTGCCTCTCCACTTAATAATTTAGCAGTTAATCAAGATACTGTCATACATACCTTCTCAGGATAGACAAACAAAGCATATTTAATCAGAGGAAGCAGGAAGAGATCATAAAGTAAAAGTCACAAGCTCAGTCTTAGATGCTTTCAAGCAATTGAAAGTGAACTAAAGACTGAACGGTCGGTTCCGCCATTGGGTAAGACATTATATTTTTGTCTTCGCTAATTCACTTTTCTTTTCCATTATTTGGTTGTTGTTCTTTTGGCAAATTTTGACCATTATTGTTATATAACTGGTCTTTGTTGACAAACACTGCATTAGTTGCCCCCCATATGAACCAGCAAAGATACATACATTTGAAAGCTATTTTTACAGAATAGTGCTAAATATATTGACACTTTCTAGCCTTCTGATATTTGACCAAACAAAACAACTTGACAAATTAATATTGGCACCCTGGGATGATGCCTCATGAGCTGGCAACACATGTATTCAAAGTTTGAATAACACGGCTGCTATGCTGTGTGTCCATGCAAGGTGGGCTCCGTGATACCTGCTGTGTGGTCCAGGGTTTGGTGTATGCAGTGCTGCTGTTCACAAGCAGATAAGTCCTGGGCAGGACGCTGAGCAGGGGCGTCCAAAAGAGCAACGGCTCCGCATCATCCAGCCAGCCGGTTACTTCCGGGAAGCCCTGGTCAGGAAAGAGGTGAGATAACCCGCGTTGCAGTTGCTCGCTTCAGAAAAACCCACACAACTCAAAGAGTCTTCGACCGAATGCTGATGATCAAATATAAAATCTACCGAGATAAAGTGAACAGCTTTTAATTCTGTAATATACAGTACCTAGTACCTTCTTAACACTATAATTACATAATAATGATATACAAATTCTGCATTGACTGTACGTTTATTGTGATAATGTAATTAATGTGTTCTTTAACTTTAACAAAGCCAAACTTACACCTTCAAATGATAAAACTTAAAAAGTGAGATTTCAATGTGAACGTGTGTCCCTGCTCTTCGAGTGTGTATGTTGTACCCATAGTTTGGTGGATACAGCATTGACTTGTTGCGGGCTGAGGCCTGGTTTGCGTTGGGCCATGGCGGGCAGGGATGACAGCAGCATGTCTGAGGTGAGTGTCAACAAGATCTCCGTCTTCATTCCCACAATGAGGGAGCCGAGCTTCTGCAGCTGGCCCGCAGTGGTGAGCTGGGCAGAGGGGAGGAAGGTGTGAGGCTCAGGAAGCAAAGCTGCAGAGAGCATCTCTTTACTAAATTCATGTGTGATGCGTTTACAAAATAGCTCACGGTGGTAATTGAAGACATCTTGTCTACAATTAGGGAAGCCTGAAAAACAAACGGAACAACAGAAAATGAATAAAAAGGAATTACCGGTAATAAATAAATACTTCATCTATATATGGTGGACTTCTACTGAAGTTTTGTGGGGCTTGAAAAAAAAAAAAAAAAACTTGCCCTTACAACATTGTTATTATGACAGACCTGCCAAACTATCTGTAGGTTTAAAGAGGTTCATCCTCTCTAGGCGCCTTATGACATATACGAGCGAGACAACAGCTGCGAGGCGGAGGTAAAAGTAAAAAGCTCCATTTCGTATAATAGCTGAGGGTGAAGTACAGCTCAGGTCTTTGCCTCATTAGCCGTCTGACCTCAGGGGTCAGTGTGCCTGTCAGCTGTTCTTTAAGCATACAAGCCCCACCAGCTGCCAGGAAACCCAACCATGTACAACAAATAGGGGCTTATGCAGTGAAAGGGACAGACTAAACTCCTGACATTTATTCTAAACAGGAAAAAACTGTGAATGTTAGATGGCAACCGGAATCAAGCTCTAGATGATGACTGCTACATCTTCCACCGTGCGTTACAGGTTGAGTACGCTCCTGTACCTGCACAGGGCTGAATGAAACCGTGGAGAGGGCAGGGAGGGCAGCGACCAGATGAGACGGTGTGACTTCCTGCAGGAAAGTCAGACCCAGCGAGGGCAGGAGGTGACTGAGCTCTGCCAGTCGATCAGGACTGAGCAAGGACGGGATCTTTAGTTCAGTGCTGTTCAGTAACACGCTTGAAATCTGACATGGGGTTCAGAAAAGCACAGCACATATAATGAAAAATGTAAAATGAAAAATGAAAGCACACATATTCCGAAAACAATAGAGAACCCACAAAGCAACTTCTCTCTTCCTACCAGGTAGCTGGGCAGACTGAGTCCCTCTCGAGTGCAGTTTATAACGATGTCCCGGATGACGCTGAAAACCTGAGTGCTTTTGTACCTGAGGAGGTCCTCTGGGTCTGCCAGGCATGAGAGCTTTCCCAGCCTAAAATTACAGACACTGTTTTAACAATACACACCTTGGAGCAGATGACGCTTCCGTTAAAATGTTTTGACATTTTGTATAAAAGTGTATCATTCATTATTGCCCATTTCACATTTTACCGTAATTTATATTATTGTATTGTTAAGTCCACAAAAGAAGTCGTATTAGTACTTTAGTTTAGATAGTAATATGTTATCTTTTCTACAGATGTTCCTGCCTGGTCTCTATATTAAATATCAAATTTGGGTTTTTCTTTATGTCTTAAAAACAGTGTACATGCACAGAAAGGTTGGAGGTGCATACAGTCAGTCATTGCCAACCTGGTAAAATCCTGAGCGGTCAAGTTCCTGTAGGTGCGAATGAGACTTTGAGCTACGAACTCCAGCTTTAGAGGAGTGAGGGCGTTTCTCTGCAACACATCCAGCCCGTCCAACAGCTGTGGAGATGCATGGTGACCAAAATGCAATAATAGACATGTGACAATAAAACCTTTTGCAAATGTGAGAAATAAATATTAGACAAGATTCAGCTGATCACACTCGGCAGAATCGTGAACTCATTCATAGTAAAAGTTGGACATTTTCCAGAAATATGGTTATTTCCCTTTCACAAGTTTGGGGAAATCATCTATATTTAGTGTACTACCAAGCACAGATGAAATCTTGGAGGATTTGGGACATATGCTGAAAAAGCTACCCGGGCATCCGACCAGCTTACTTTAGTTTAGCTTAGCTTAGTCTACAGACACAGCTAGCCTATCTATGTCCAAAGGTTAGCTAAATCTGTCTCACCTCTAAAGCCTGCAAAAAAAAAAGTTTCATCTTGTTTATCAAATACATGCAAAGGCACATTTGTGTTTGTGTCAGTTTATGCTATGTAAGATAGCAAGTAAATACATTTTCCAAAATGTAAAAGCTATTCCTCTAAAACGTTGCGTGGTTCAGCCCCCAAAGGTCAGTCACCCCCTTTATCTTCAGGTCATTCTTAATTAATGTGTTCCTATCTTTACACATTGGTGGAGACAGAAAGAAGAGTCTTTCCTCTGATCATTCGTGACAAGCAGCTATATGCTGTGTCCTGAGGCTGATCCAACTGACTGAGTCCTGGCTTCTTGGGTTTCTCAGCCAGGTGTCAGAGCTCAGAGGGCTGTTACCTGAGCAGATGAGAGGTGTTGGAAGTTGCTGAAGGGCAGGTAGGCGATCAGGTTTCCTGTGTCCCTGATGAGTGACTGATTACTTCTCATGATGAGGGAGGGGGGCATAACTTTGCTGTACCAGATGCCAAATGCCCGCCGCTGGTCCAAAGTCATGTACTCCAAGTGTCTGTTAATGGTCTCCCTCCTAAAAAAGACATTTCAATAAAAATTGTTTAAGTGGTAAAGAGTAAATGGACAGTACATTGATACTTGTACAGCACTTTTCTAGTCTTCTGAGCTCTCAAATCGCTTTCTCACTGTTTGTCATCATTCAGTCATTCATAGACTGATGGGAGGGGCTACCATGCAAGGTGCCACCTGGCCATCAGGACTAACTAAGCATTCATACACCGCAGGAAAAACCTGCAGGGGAAAATCGGGGTTAAGTGCCCAAGGACACATCAACATGGGCTAGTGGAGCCAGGGATCAAACCCCCGATCCTTTGATCAAAGGACGACCCTGCTCTACCACCGAGCCACTTTCGCCCCTGCGTCACCCCTTTTTGATTAATCTGTACAAAATGTAAGGATGACAGTTTGTGGTTGTACGGAGGTTCGTGTACTGGAATTTCTGCTGTGAATTTACATTTAGTTACTGTTTTCCCATGTTTGCAGTCTTTTTGCTAAGCTCAGCTAATGCCAGCTTTCTGGCATCAGCTACACATTTACCATACAGATGTAATTTTGGTATCATCCAACAGGTGACTCATTCATTTCAGATGGAAACATAATGTATGTAGGAAACTAAAATTGCATGATTGTGCACCATGGAAATAAATCATGGTGTTCACTAAATACTCTTTGCAGTTGTAAAGTTTGTACTTAGTTTGACACATAAATCATATTTAGTAAGACCACTTTTACTGCTAAGAGAGTCTAAACCTACTGACAAGGAGAATGGAGGCAATCTTAGAGAGGAAAACTCCAGCAGCAGAAAAACAGCACATTTAAATTGTTCTACAAGACAAATACAACAGTGAAACAATACTAGTTAGAATAAGTGACTCTCATTGATAAATGTGCCTTACAATAATAAGTATTGGGCTCATTACTAATAAGTATCCCATCATGAGTAATGATTAGGTGACACCATTACTCACACATTGGTGTTGTTCTGCAGTGAGGGCAGAGCGTGGATGTCAGCCGGCCTCGCAGCAGCCAGCAGCGGAGCCAGTTCAGGGAAGATGCTCCCGACGTCGACCATGTGGGTCTGGAACAGCACTGACACCATGGTGGACAGGTACTCATGTGACAACTGGCAAACAGAAGCAAATACGAAACTGTGGACTGTGCAATCAACGAAGACTAAACGGATGCTACAGCGAACTCCTGGAATTCCAGGAAGAAAGAGGAAAAGACGGCTTAATGTGGTTAGTGTAGGTTTGACATGGTGGTGTAATGGTGCGCGTATCCACCTTCAGCGTGTCCTTGTTCCCGCTATAGTACTGAAGGATCAGTCTGATGGTGGTGATGTGAGATGCACTGAGCACTGAGCTCAGGCTGCTCAGCGGAATAGTGAAGTACTCCTGGACACATGAACACATCAGGAATTAGTCCAAAAAGACATTAACAACACATACAATAAAGACATGAAGTCCAAGAATCTACAACCATTGTGCAGCTGTTGCAGTCAAGTGTTGCAACTTGCTGTATTGTTTTAAAGTCTGTTATCTGTGTGTTAACATGCATTTTATCTTTTTGTAATAGAGATTTTATAAATCTCCATGGGATTGTCCTTGATAGATATAGGTTCAATAAACAAATTAAATAAAATATATTTTACAGGTGAAAACATGACAGGAGGAAAAGTCAAGGAATTGCCAAATATATTAGGATTCATCCTCTGGGAACAATAAATGGAAATCATTCATGGAAATCCATCCAATATGTGTAAATGTGGACCAATGTGGTGGACTGACTGACAGACTGACTTTGCCATCCCAAGAGATATGCAGCTAGCAACCTCCATATTAACATTTAAGGTGGTGTGGTAAAAATCACCTTAATGATGAACACATCATCACTGGTCACGTCTCTTGTTGTCTGCATCAGGCTGGTTAAGACTCTCTGCAGAAGGGACACACACACACACACACGGTTGGTATACAAAAAACTGGTGGATTTGTCACAAAATAACCTGGAAATCAGTTTGAACACATTATTGTAATTGTCTAAATCAAGTGTGAGCCAGGAGCGATTACAGCAGAGGAAGTGATACCGATGATAGGAGTGTAACTGTATACCAGCTGCAGGCTGTACACTGCATGTCAGCTGCTACGACGCTAATGGTAACTGATATGGATGAATGATTAGATAAACTATAAAGTCAATGAATTGTTTTACACAGAAACTGATTGAGCCAACTTGAATAAAAGATGAGACAAAATCTCTATTCACACTGTGCTAAAATATGCATCACTAGTCACGCATAATAACAAATATAGCAAGCAGTCGTGGAATGTAACAAAGTACATTTACTCAACTGCTGTACTCAAGTAGAATTTTACTGGAATATTTCCATTTCACAAAGAATTTTCTTCATTATAAATAATTTCACTGTTGATAGTAAAAGCATATTTTGCTATCAATACATTTCCAATGCAGGTTTGTAAATTATTAAATAAAATCACCTGATTATTTTTTCCCTTCAAACAACAACAGCACAATATAACTACCTACCCCAAAGCACTGCAGCAGCACCCTCTTGTTGTCAAAGTTGTTTTCCGTCTCGAGGTAGCGAACTACAGACGCCAACACATTCGCTCGTATGTTCTCGGTGACATGCAGGGAGGTATTCTGGGCCTCCTCCAGGGCCAGCAGCATGACCACAGAAGTGCTGAATGCCCGCTCCAACACCATGGCCACAGGTGGAGTCAGCAGATCCGCCACCCTGGACCTCAGACTCTCCACCCAGCAGCGCACTATCATCTGCAGGGCCATATTCTGACTGGCCCCGGGCTGGCAGGCTGAGGTGAAGTCAGCTGAGCAGGTCCAGTTGAACTGCCTCACCAGGCTTCTGGCCAGGCAAAAATTGGGCTCTGCAGTGGTGGTGGTGGTGGTGGTGGTGGTGTTGTTGCTGCTGCTGCTGCTGCCGGTGGTGGTAGTGGTGTAGTTGGTGTAGTAGGTTGTGCACATTTTGCCTACCCACATGCTAGAGGGCTCCCGGGACAGCAACAAGAGAAGACCAGCATTAGGGCAGATGGAGGAGACAAAATTGGCCTGGTCCTGCTCCCAGCAGAGAGCCAGGAGTGCCACATCTGGAAAAGATATGCTCCAGCTGGAATACTGGCACTGCTTTGCTGGGTTGAATCCAGTGAGGCCTACGCCTGGTCCCTTATTTCCACTTGGATCGACCCCTGGAGTTGAGTAGTTGACACAGTACTTGATTAACCAGGTGTTGTCTTGATTAGCCAACAGGTTCTGGAGGACTGTGCCATTGGTGCAGACTTTGGAGGTGAATTTATTCGAGTCTTTCTCAGCGCAGAGAGCCAGCGTCGTCATGTCCACGATGATGGGCCGGGCCCAATCAGAGTAATTGCACACCTAAAGAACAGATGATCGTCAATACAACACATACTACTGAGCGGTTTAAAAAAAGACAAATCAAATCAGATTGATTCATATAGCCCGACATCACATTAGAATTACATGGTCCGTAAGTGGTGCCGATAATGGTCCGCCTTTTTTCATACAATTTCAGCTTTTGCACATGGAATAATATTGTTGTTTTTTGCATTTAAAAGCCTCTTCTAGTTTTTTTTGTCAGTTTGTGGGCACTTTTCTATGAAATGGGACTTTCACACTGTGTGTGCATGCAAGTAAAGACTTTGGGGACACAAGACCAATGTCATCCAGGTAAAACACCCACCTGCGATACCACCAACATTTCCTCTATTTCCTTTATGTTTGAGCAGACCGAATCCAGCCATTGGTTCTGAGGGTCTTGTAACAGCTTTTCAAACACAGACAGATTGCAGCAGACATTCTTCTGAAAAGCAAGCTGATCATGCTGCCAGCAGAGGCCGACCACTGAATCGTCCACATGACGCTCTCCCCACGTGTGGTAGTCGCACCAGTCAGTCATGCTGACAGGCTTGTCCGGCTTGGTCAGCTCGGGGAGTGGAAAGGCGAGAGAGGAGATGCAGTGATTCTCAAGCCAGGCGTTTTCTTTATTTAGCAGCAGACTGTTTAGGAAAGTTTTGTTTGAGCAAACCTCTTGAGTGAAACCATACTGATCGAGGAGGATGCACTGTGACAAAATGTCAATGGTGATTTGTGTCACATTCTGCCACTCTGAGTAACGACAAGAATCGAATATTAATGAATCCTCAATGGGGAACAGTGGTGGAGGGGGCCTGTTTGTGCAGTTAGGCATGAACTGCCCATTTGCAGGGTTGGAGAATAAAGTCATGAAGAATTGGGTGTGCTCACACATGAGTGTGGTCAATCTGGGACCATCCAGGCTCATGCAGAACTCCAGCAAAGAGGGGCCCACCAGGACGGAGGGCTGGTTGATCCACTGATCGTAGACGCAGAACCAATTCACCATGTAGCCGGGGTCTGCGGAGGAGTTGGCACAGTATCTGTACAGCCAGCTGTTCATCTGGTCCGAGAGCAGCTTCCCCATCAAGTCAGCATTGTGACACACCTGCTTCACAAACTCCTCACGTTGGTTATCGCTGCACAGTGACACGAGGACAGCGTCCACCACCTTGTTCTCCGCCCAGCTGCTGTAGTTACAGGCGAGCAGTTTGAGGTTGGAGGCTTCTCTGACTACTCGATAAGGTGCCGCACCGGGCAGGGGGGGAGTCCCAGAGGGGGAGGGGACGGCAGGGGAAGGCTGCGTGTCCCCAACGCTGCAGTCGGGCGAACCGCTGAGGAGCGGGGACGTCAGTGTTTGAAGAGCATAACACATGTTGCTCCACACCTGCTCTATCTGCTCAAGGCTGAGGGAGCTTAACGCCTGACAAAAGGGGAGCACAGATGTAGACGACCCCACTCTTGACCCCGCGAGGATGTCGGCACACAGCGTGTCATTGAGCCTGGCCAGGTTTTGACGGTCACATTTGAGCAGGATGTTATCAGCGTCACCTTTTGCCCCCGAGACGCTGCGCTGGAAGGAGACTGTGGGAGGATTGGGGCACTCTGGCCCTGGACGGGTGCACAGAGTCTCTGCTGGAGCCAGGAAGATTTCCAGGAGGATGTCAGTGATGGAGTTGGTGAAAGACCAGGTCACATTGTGTTTTATTCCCCTAAACAAAATAGGATATTAATAAACGTTAAAGATTTTTTTTTAATAACACAAAAACATTAACTAAAATGGCGGCAGATTTAGTGAGATCTGCTCACAAAAATGCAATGTGTTCATGCTGGAGGTCTTCCTTCCTTACACAATGACAAAGCAGATTTTTTTAAATTCTAAATATCGTTTACAGCCGTGTTTGCCAGCTAGTAGTTTCCTTATAGTTATAAAAGAAACAAATTTGAACACTAAGACAAAGTGCCATAGTTGCAAAAGTGATCTAAAATTAACTGAGACTCTGATGTGATTGATTTTAACAGATGGTTTATTCTTTACCTTCCACTCGCCGTTTAAGATCCACTGCTGAGCCTAAGAGCCTGCTCCCACCTTTATTTTTTTTCATCAAAGTACCCGATATTTTCTGAAATGTTCTGACTGATCACCCCAGGCGTAGAAGAGCTCCAACTGTGAGTCACCTAACAGAGTCTGTGGTCTTAAAAATGCTACTAGTTGTGAAAAGCTTTGCAAGGTAGCTTTAATATGGAAAAATGTATTTCACAAATGACTTACCACATAACGAGCTGCTTGAGATCTCCTGAAGAACAAGTAGAAAAACAATGCAAGTAGCATAAATAAGTTATACTAATGTATATTATACAGTGCAGTACTCCAATATTTATACTGACAAAATAGTGCCCTACCTTGCTCACATGTCTCTTTTCCATCTAAAGACGGTACTCTAATTCCAAACTGTAAAGCTAATTGGATATAGTCCATTGGGATTTGGAACACTGTTGCCATGAATTTTGAGACATACGTCAGCGCTGCATCCACAACGCCACTCACAGCACTCATCAAGTTCCCAGGAAGACGGAGACTTGAAAGTATATTCATAAATGTTTGCTGAAAACCGTTCAGTGCTTCTGACGTGGACTCTCCCATGCTGAAGTAGGCCCTCAGGAAGCTGTTGGGCTCTCCATCTCTGCTCTGCGGCGTGCAGGTCTGGGACCTCAGCGACGACGCGAAGCTCAGCAGAGGCTTTCCAAGCTCCAGAGACACGGCCTTCGCTAGTTCTGCCTCCAGGCCACAATCCTGCCTCCCAGACAGAACACACACCAATGTTCTGGGAAGCTCATCAATGAAGCGGTCTCTCACCGGTGGTTGAAAGATGCCATACAAGTTACTCAAAACACCAAAATAAGCATTGAGGTCAAAGCCGCCTCCTGCGGAGGACGTGCCGACGCTGCGCTGGTTTCCATTTTCACCTGACAACGAGTTGATTTGATTAATAACTTTCTGAATGTCTTCTTCTAATTTAATGGCGTCGTCAGAAGTCTGGTCAAACTTCCTCGTTATTAAATTGGGTTGTGAACACACCTGCTTGACATCACATATGATTCCTGTAGTCAGAAAGCCAAAAAAAGAAATATTTACATATGTAGGCCTACAGTGACAATTGTGATAGTGTATTGTTTTGTCAGAAAATGTACTGTACAAGATAAATGATATATATTTAACTTCTATTTAACCAGGTACATCCCACTGCAGTTTGAAACCTCTTATGCAGATATAAGCAATCTATTTAACTTTTTGTATACTTAGTTTTAAGTAATCAAGTCAACCAAGATCTTCTCAGTCAAGTAAATACATTAACAGTTTATATTGATAATTTAGCTTATTAAAATATTGCCATCTCAGTGGGAAAAATCTTTCCGAAATCTTATGTTGTACTTACCACACATGATGCACACCATGCATGCAGCAGGTGTCCACCACATTGTAAGCGTCTTCATTCAAACGCAAGCAGGCAACCGCTCCAAATACTATTCATAAGAAATCCACTTTGTTTTATCCCGTTGACGTGGTAGAGATATTCAGCAGAGGCAGAACAAGCTTCATATTGGTGAACAAGTCTGCGTTCAACAAGCTGCCGCTCATCCTTCAGACTCGCCTCTGCCCAGCAGGCCCGAGGGGATGGTCCCTCCTTCGTGCCACGCCGCTCCGAGAGGCCTCTTCCTGCAACTCTACACCTGCTCTGCAAGCAGCGTAATTAAGGACACCAGTAAAGGGGGAAGGAGTAGGTGCGAAATGAGGGCTGTGAAACACAGAAGGGATTTCGGGAACAGGCCTGGCCATCGGGGCTGAATTATTAATGGAGTGTGTTGATTAACTCCTGCGTCTGAAACCCGAATCCAGTCAGAAGAGCCAGAAGACGGCAGACCGACTGATGGTGGTTTTACAAGACATCTGCTGCACTCAACTCAAATGTGGAAAATGTCCCAGCACTAACCCGTTTAAATTAAGTGTGGATCTGGATAACAATATATTTTTCATTGTTCAAAAAGTTGTATTGGATACCCAACAAAACAAAAAACATTCACAACTAATTAATTAACGGAAATAGAATAATCAACTTCAATGTCTTTCTTCCTCTAAACCAGACATTCCTCTAAAATTACAATCCATTAATTGTGCACTTTAATTCTCATTTTAAAAAAGTGAACTAAAAATAAAACGTTAACCAAATCATCATTCAACTGTTTCACAAGCATCTGAAGAGATTTAAATTGAGTTATTTGGCAAATATAAAATACTATTAGTTAAAATTACACACTAAACTGTGGTAAACATTTTTTAAATACTTAAGTTAGAACTTTACAATAATAAAATGGCCTTTTTACCTGGTTATGTGACTCAATTCAAGTGTGAGTATGTCCCCATTATTTTCATCAAAGATTGGGAATTAGAGTAAGTCTGCCATCAGCATTAATGTGACTAACTTTAACGTTACACTAAAACATTCCACTCCCATCAAGTGTCCCACATCTTCAGACAGTGAAGATAAATAAAAACCAAAGGGCATGCAAGAGCTTTTTAACTTGAAAACTTTGTTTCAGAAATTCAATGTAACTGTATATACACACACTTTACAATATCACTTAGCCTGATGGCTAACAAAGATGTCTTAAAACATGTTTAAATACATCTTAAGCACAAATTCTTGGAAGTAAAATGGCTTAACGAATATTGGAGAAAAGAAAAATCATTAACACGATTGCTCTTTTCTGCAGAAAAAGTGCCATGATTAAAATTTAATTCAGGACTTTCCCACAAAGCAAGCGGTACTCTCTACATGCTAAGTTTAACAGTTCAGTGACATTGCGCTAAACTAAACATACAGATATTTGTAAGAAAAAAGAAAAAGAAAAACACTCCATCTGATGTAAAGTTAAATCTTCATTAATACATTTAAAAAGTAGATATGACATGCCTTTTGAAATCAAAAATACAAAAAGAATTTCCTTACTTTAAGGATTTTTTTAAAACATGAAGCTGCTTGTATTGTACAACACTCAGTGTACAATAAACTGGTAATGCACATAAAAATGAGCTGGATTAAAAGTATCAAACGCCTCCCACCGATCATTTAGAAACAAGCCGCGAGTTCTAATTACACATTACCACACTGAGGGGACGAGCACAGCTGGGCTACGTCGCACACTCAAAGTGAGGCTTGCAGAAGGCTGGCATGAGGTCATGGGGGCTAACCATGGTGGGACCTCAAGACATGTTTCCTCTTCCATGCACATTGCTCTTGCCTCGTCAACAATTGAAATGCAGACACAAGTTAATCATCGTTTTTGTTAGTTGATGTGGAGAGAACAAAGGGTTCTCCAGGGGTTCACCATCTGCAGAGCTTTGAGGTCTGATTGTCTCTTTCCATCCAAGCATTTTGGGGGGCAAGAGCGCAGTAAATGCCATGGGGGTGAGGGAGGGGGGGGGAGATCGTATGGCACTGTACAGGCAACTGAGACAAATCCAAACACTCACATTTGCTTAAAAAAAAATGCACTTAGCTTCAAACTGAACAAGAAGTGAAAGCGGTTCAACAACGCATGCCAAATTGTCAGAGATTCAAGTCAACTCTTGAGGGTTTGGGCGATGACAGAAGATCGTCAGACATTTGAGCTTTCAGTCCCAGGTCTAGGTCTGCTAGGATGCCAACCTAACATCTACATTTCTGCCTACTGTTCGTCTCACTATCAAATAAATTAAGTTGAAACAACAGAGTAAAATGTCAGTTTGTCCAATGTCGAGTGTCCAGGCTGATGTCAGGCAGAAACACATTCATATAGTTACCATTCTTAAACACATTGCTTAAAACTGCACTAAACATAAGTAAAATTTAAAAAAAAGCTTAAAAGTACAAAGTAAAAAATATGAAACGGGTTGAGGAGCAGTCAGTGAAGCTGACCATCACAACAGGATGTTGTTGGTGCCCGATGTGGCTGGTAATAGAGGTCTACCATGGGTAGACTGTATGACACACTGGCAGAGATGTGCTACATTAGTCATAATGCTACCGGCATAGCCATCGAATTACACATTACAACTGAAAGAAACAGAGCTCAGATTGTAGCCCAAATACTTGATTAAGAGTTAAAGACAATACTGATTATAGACAAATCAAATACTATGGTTAAAGAAAGGCCAATGTTGATGAATGCCCTCAAACCTTTACAATATGTCAGATTTACAGGTAAGGAGAGTTTTAATCCTAACATTTAAATAAGGAGCCATGTTGTGTCCACAGGGATGCCAACACGTCAAATCAAACCTCCATTTGTTAGAATGAGAACAAACTATACTTTAAGTCTTGGTACAATTAAATTGTGTTTGACTATGCAGAGGACTGTCATTAATATGCACCCATGTTCTCCCAGAAGGAGAACGGCTTACAATAAAAACTTACAAGAACCCTTTTAAAACATTGTATCTTACGAACAGAAGTAAAACATTTTGAAAAGCCATCACTTTTTTTTTTTTTAAACAATGAAACACCAGCTTTACCAGAAAAAAAACTGCAACCAACAATAGAAACTTGACTCGGCTACGGAGGAATGCATATGATTTTAAAGGCTACAGATTGTAGGTTTGTCAAACATCTGTGTGTGTGTCTGTGTGTGTGCGCGCGCATGGGTAGGAGTCAACATACACACATGCACAGATTGATTTACAGGCCAGTCATTCCTGCAGAAAATGTTCTGTAGCCTCTGAGTGTGGTTATTCGTCAGCGTCAACAGCGTGAGCACCAGGGGTTGTTTTGGGTTCATGGACTCAGTCGGGGTGGAGTTCCTCTTGACCAGGTCGCACGTTCATATCCACTAAACCAGCACCAAGACTTCAGTGTGTCACGTGGAGGAGACATCCGGCTCCACAGCTGGAGAGTTCGTCAAAAAAAAAAAAAAAAAGGAGTTTACCTGGGGCTTGTTCATAGGGTGTGTAATTTCATCTGAACATTAAAAACATATTCACCCAGATTAAGAAATGTTTTACTTTTCAAGTTTCTTAAAAAATAAAAAGGCTAAAATTGCAACAATAATGGCAATGTTGTAGTTTGTAATCCAAAGAGGGGCTTTTTACACGCATGTTGTTCTCAGTCTTTTCATGTTGTCCCGTTCCGAGAGATTGAGGTCAAGTTCAATCAGGGGGCAACAAGTCGTGAAGCCTGAACCTCTCCCGAACATGCGGCCTCACATCCTCATTCTGACGAGATCAGCGGGCGGGGGGGAGATGAAAGAACAAGTTAGATTCAACATATGGAAGCCCATTTCCACCAAAAAGAAAAAAATTACTTTAAAAAAAAAAATAAGCCTTTTTTTTTATTTATTTTTTTTTGTACTTTTTCTGCCAGAAAATAGAGTTGAAATTTTCCAACTCGCGAAAAGCCAATCAGCGTTGAGAAGCTCCGCTCGTCATCACTGCTGTCTAAATAAATTGCGTGTCGTTTTCAATAAATTAAACCGGCGAGTGGATGAAGGGACCTGTGAGGAATTGTCACTGAAGTGCATGCGCTCTTCTAATCTCTATTTTTTTTAAAGAAACGTCCAAAATAAAAAAACAACTTTTATTAATTTTCTTTTTGGCAGAAAAAGTAATAAAAAATAAAGTGATTTTTTTTCTTTTTTTGCTGGCAGAAATGGGCTTCCATAGCAACAGGACCATTTAGAGTAGCAAAGTATTTAAACTCAATACCATCTTACATTAAAATAATCTAAAAAAGTAAATTAAATAAATGAGGAAAAATGTACAAGAATTTTAAGATACGTGGAAAATTAAGATAAACAGTTAGACTACATACAGACATCTTTTGTTTTCGCCATCGGTGGATGAGAGCGTGTGGACAGAGCAGATTGAAATATTGCTTTGCTACACGTTAACATTGTATGCTTGTTGAACATGTGTACTGATAAAGTATTGGTTGTTAAAGTAAACAGTTAGTCTGTGTGTGTGTAAGAGAACTCAGACCCGATACAGAGAACAGATGATCTGCGCACTGCGGCCTGATAATAAATGACAAGAAAACCGAAAATGTACAGAAAAAGACCCGTTGTAGTTTATCAATAATCCGGTCTTCAATAATTTAGCACGGTGTACTCCTGGGGGTTTCGATATCCATCCCTACGCTGATGTAGCCGTTATAATATGTCCGACAGTAATGATTAAACATCTCACCATCTCAACCAACTTCTCCAGGAAGGGCACCAGCTTCAGCAGCTCATTGTCATTCTTGTCCATGAACCAGCTCTCTATGGGAATCCCATTGGACAGCTGTTGGGATCAAAAACATGCCAATATTGATCAAATGAGTAATGTCTTTGTCAATGTCTTTAGTGTTTTTCACATATTTCGTTTGCTTGGCGGTAATTAATCAGAGTAGTACATGCCAATGTCAAGAACGAATAAAAAAAACAGTCCGCTTTTTTGCAATGAGGAAAAAGTGGAACCAAACGGCTAAGTAAGTCCTAATCAGCTTGGGACGTGTGAGAAAAGACATATTGTTGTAAGAGTTATTCAATTTATTTATTTTCCTCTCGATTTCTTTTGTCAACTACGATGACATTTACTGATGCTCGAACCAGAAAAAACGAAACCCCATATGTCATATTGTGTTGCGGCGTTCACCTGATATGCAAAGGCTTGCGGTGAATTGTCAATGATGATCGTCTTTGACAGGTCTCTGCCCAAGATGTTGAGGTCCTTGATGTAGTTTCCCTGGACACAGACACAATGCTCACGAAACAACCTGTGTCTATAGTTACAGTAGGGAATGAAAGGAAAGAGGGAGGAAAAAAAACAAATTCAATCAGTGACAAGGTCAGAGCAATCAATAATTCAGAAAAACCACAACACCGACACCTCAACGGCAGCACATGCCAACGGTGCTGCGTTGCATAGAGCTTTTTGAGCTCGTTCCAATCAGGCTGTGGAGTTTGTTGTGCAATTATAACGGACTAATACAGAACACATCGTACCTCACTAGCTGCTTTTTAGGATCCAAAATGTTAAGCAGTTTGTCTGCATACACTTTTTTAGAGGCGGTAAAAAGGATGATCTAGGAAAGTGAGAAAATTAAAAGGTCATTTTTGTTTCAAAGCAGATTCATTGATAGGATGTATTAACAGGTGTAGTCGGGTTATATTTACCTCATAGATTTGAGACATGCGCTCCAGAAACTCTCTAAAGAACGGCCTCAAGCGCACATACACCTGCACGACAACACACCCAGGGAAGCAAACCGTTATGGTCAACACAATGTTTACTGCAAGTCAACATTCATTTGATCTAAATTACATTACATTAGATTTCATTTAGCTGACGCTTTTATCCAAAGAGACTTACATGATATACAGTAGACCGTAGACACAGCAACGGTGAGCAATGAGGGTTAAGTGTCTTGCTCAAGGACACAACGACATTGATTGGCTGAGCCGGGGTTTGAACCACCGATCCTGATTGAAAGTCGGACTTGCTAACCACTGAGCCACAATAGTGTTGATTTTAGTTTGTTTATTGAATTGGACAGTTCTCACTGTATGACAGGCTTGTTTGTCTTTGCAAGTACACCTTTAATACAGCAAGGCTTTTTACAAATGATACTTTATCCCCCTCTAGTGGCATCATGAAATAAAGCAGCGGAACATTCCTTTAAGACAGTACTTACCTGGTAAATGACATCTTGAAAGAGGACAGGAAAGGTAAGTGCTGCGTCCTCCAACTCATTTAAACTGCAGTGAACCAATGTTTCATCCTAATGAACACAACAGAGAAATTACTAGGAAACTTCTCAATCTTATGACCTCTTTAAATTTCAACCAAATAAACTTTTTTTCTTTTTTTTACATGAACGAACAAAGAAATAACTTGTTGTATGCCATTACTGACCAGGTCAAGCACCAGCGAGAATTCAGGTGTGCTGCGTGTTTTCAGTGGCAAAGCCGGCTTACGAGTGAGCTGCTCTTCTGTCAGTGGAGGAACGTGCTTGATGAAGAAGTATCTACAAATCGAAACATCACACATACTTTAAGTCAAGTAAAACAAATTTAAACCACAATATTCAGACCAAAACGGACTACTTTGTCAGGTCAAACTTTATCATTTCTGCTGATGGATTTATTGCATTGTCGTAGGTTAGAGGGTCAGGTTGGTGTTATGGATATCATCTGCCTTAACTTCAGTTTTGACCTGGTTGAATCAAACGTCTCACTATGCTACAAACAATGCTCCCCTTGCTTATCCCTAATGCTTTTGGTGAAATGATCCCAATAGTCCTTGCTGTTAAAATATTAGCATTCTGGTCTTGTTGTAAAATCTGTTCAATGTAGTCTGGCTATAGGACTACACATTTAATGATTGCAGTGTTTTACTCACGGGTCAAAGACTTCCCAGTCTTCCTCATAGGTTGCTTCTGTTGGTACTGTAGCAGGCGGAGCGTCCACATATGTCATATCTGGACTGGTGCCTGGAGCTTAGACAACAAGAGGAACAAAATGTTAAAAAGAACAACCTGAGAAACGGCAACACAAAATAGCAAAATATTATTCCTTCAAATGTAATTAAAACTGTTTGAAAACCACACGTTCTTAGTTGCGATATCTACCTGTGAGGGGTGGAAGGTCAGCATCAGCACAGAGCTCTGTCTCCCTCACTGCGGGAGAAACCTCGGGGATGTGAGGAGGTCGCATAGGTGGCAGCTGCGATACACTCGAATAGAAGTTAGTGGTGGCACACAGTTCCTGTGTGGATGTGGCTGTGCTGGTCGGCGTCTCCACAGCTTGCTCAATGTCCAGATGCTTGACGATCTCCTCAGCCTCCAGGTCCTGGTCTGAGGAGTCTGAGCCAGTGGAGGCTGAATAACAAACACAAAGAGGCGTTTTAGCTGTATACTACCCTGACATAACTGATACAAAATATTAGGACTGGGTATTGGAACAAAATATTAGGACTGGGTATTGGTACTCAATACCTTTAAGTTATTTAACAAAATAAGGCAGTACCGAGTAGTATTGACACTTCTCTATTAGCTAAACAGTAGGACACACATAGCTTCCATTCAAATGATGGAATTGAATTAAGTACTCTGTGGTACCGATATCACTTGATCCCAGTGTATATTAGTACCAGGATACTGGCATTGGTCCTGGCACTGTAATTTCTTAAACGATACCCAGTCCTACAAAAGACATACATCAACACTGGTGAAAGAACATACAAACTATAGGTTTGAGCATGATGCTTGCTACCTCAGGTCTGCATACCATTTTTAGCTGGTGAGAAAAAGTTGAAAACAGGGGAAAAGATGGTCCCAAGGAGGGTGGATCTGGGAGGGCTTGTGGGCAACTCAACGGCTGTTGTCTCCTCCACACTGCCATTGGGCTTCTCCTTACTTCTGTCGTGATTGGTTGCTTCTGCAGGGGAAAAGTGACATGAGGTTTAAGAGAATTGACAGACACAAGTGCAAAATAAAGACCAGTGCTTAGTGCTTTTGTTAGAGTGCCACTCACGTCCATTCAGGGAGCCTCTCCGGCCAACCCTGCCGATAGTCTTGCGAGGGGTGTTGGTGTTCGGAGGTGTAGAGGTGATCAGGTTATTGTCCACATCACAGTGGAGGCGTGTCTTCTTGGCTGGGCTCTCCTGCTGCACCACCTTAAGGAGACAAGAAATCCTGCAGTGAATAGTTTTAATTAAATAACAAAAACAAACAGTAAGGGCTGTCTCGGATTAATGTAGTGAAGTGTGGTGATAACGTTGGTTGTCAATCGAAAATAATGGTGGTCCTAGATCACATGATGAGACGCATCCACCAATGGCTGTGAGAGTTTAGTCAGAAACAGCCTCTTTCTTTGGTCACTGAATTGTCCAATCAGTGTAAGACCTTTGCCTACTAAACAACCTATCTGCAGCATGAAATGATGCAGAGCACATTGTCAGATGAAACTGTACAAGTAGCATGTTCCATCAAGTGCAAAAAAATTATAATATGGCCAGACCTTTTCAAAACATGAGTGGTGCCGTTTCCTGTTTATGTCTCTTATTATACGCTTCTTGCATGGTGTGATGTATAATTAACTTTCCAGATCACAGTTGTCTTATACTGTTTAGGAGGTGATGAGATATAAATAAAAAAGTCAAACATTTGTTTGTACCGTTATAAGAATTTACACAATAAAAAACTAACTGAGGCAAGATGTTTAATTTGGGACCTAACATAAAAAGAAATGTCCCACGTCTCTTTTCAAAAGGGTTTTATTTTTTAGCAGAGTTGACTTCTCCACTTGTTACGGCCTCCTGTTCCTGCACACCAACTCGGTGAGACAGAAGCTAAAATTAGAACAGAGTCCAAGTTGTCAGACAAGCTGCTGCATTCCTTCAGACATTTCTTAGGAAACACGCCACTCTACACCCAGAAACACTGTATTTAACTCAGCTACCTGGAGAGCACATTGTTAAATACAGTATTAAAATGGAGAAGTGCCAAAAACCTTAGATCGTGTTAAACCACAATATTACAATGGTCCAAGGTGCACCAAACTCATATTGACATTGAAGTCAATTAAAAAACAGGATAATTTGATATGATCAATGAAGTCGTTACCTTAACAGCATTTCCTCTGATGAACTTCTTGATGGTGGAGAACAAGCCCCTCCCTCCACTAGTAGGCGTGTCCTCTTCTACTTCTGAATGCCTCCGCTTGGTACGGGATGGGCGGCTTGCCAGACTGGGGGGCGGCTGCTGAGACGCCTTACGCATTCTCAGCCTCATTGTTTTAGCAGTCACATGTAAGGCTGTTACAAATATATAAAAAAAAAGATCAGACACATGGAAAGATGGCAGATAGAGACAGAGAGGGAAGTGTTAAGCTGGACAAACGGGTCTTATTTTAAAAGCCTTAACTGTTAACAATGAGTCTGTGGGCTGGGTCTATCTGTAGTGGGGCATACTATTGCATTTTCTGCTAACATCTGGAGGCATTTAAGATCACATTTAACTTGCATCACGGCAGCCACAGCTGGCTTTACTTCCATTTGCACAGTAAAAAAAAATTAGCATTGCCTGGGATTTTACTATAAACATATATTATGATTTGCTGCGTACATACAAGATCAAAGACAAGAAAATACAGTGATTGAAAAACTGTAAACCTGTACAATGATTTTAAAATGTATCCAATCAGATCTGGTTTCAGCTCAGATTGGGCACATTTAAATCAAATTCCATATTCTCTAAAACTGAAGGACGCAATGGCTCAGAGTACGCACAGGGAAACTTTCAAAACTATTCGGTGAGGATGAATTGTCTGTTATGCTGCGTTCACACCAAATGCGCTGCGAATATTCGCACCGCACGGTGTGAACGCAGCCTTAGTCTAGCATGCCAGCCCTTTGCGCTTACGTAACAGCAGCTGGCTGAAAATGTGTCTGGACTTATCCACAACCTGTCAAGTACCCTAAGCACACAATAGCACCAACTCGACATACTGTAAATGTTCCTCACTACATCTGTTTTACAATTACACAGGGTGTACTGTATCCATGAACACACCAGAGGTGTACATGCTGTTGCTTTATTCGCACAGAAAAACACCAACAGGCGCTTTAACAGTTTGAGAGTACATAACATTAAAGTAAGGGGCCAGGAAAATGGACAAGTCAGAAATGTAATTGACATTAACGTCAATGCACTAGTTTAAAAAGAATATACTCCCTGTTATTATAGTGTCCAACATAGCCCTCAGATTTAACATTATTTGATTGGGGTGTGCGACTTAGGCTGCACTAGAAAATGTATCTGGGAGATATTTTATAATCCATAAAGTTGAAAATTATAATCCAATAAATATTCAAGATTCTCTAAAAATACTTTTAGAATATACAAAAACACCACGTCTACTTTTGATGGTTAAATGCTAATGAAGTCAGAGTGTACACCTGAGCTTTAAGCTATCTGAAAATTACTGTGTTTCTGTGCATTTTTTAAATCAGACTCACAAACATGTGAGTACAATTTTGGGCTATTATTACATTTACAGCTAAAATTGCTAATTGTAAAATATTTGCCAATGACTAACTTTCCACAAAAAATAAAAACTGCCCACCACACAACTTCTTTATATAATATATTGTTAACAAAATGGCCTTAGGGCTTCCATTTGGCCAATGAAAAGAGAGGATCTCTCCTGATGCCTTTGTAATTTTTAAAATAACGTAACCCTGAAAAAACCAAAACAATTTACAACTTGGATATAGACATTGCGGCACATAGACTGTCCATCATAAATTAAATGTGTCTCTGTATACAGAATCTATGGACATATAATATCACTGCAGTTCAGTGCTGTACTACTCACAGTACCATTTTACAGACTAGACAGTTAGGTTTGACTTCTTTGTCTAATCCTTAATAGGTTGAAAAATAACTTAAACTACTTTGTCTGCCCTAAATCTCAACATGCTCCCCTTATATTGTGTGACAGAGAGAAAAAAAAAACAGTACTACCATTATGCTCATGTTTTGTGTGTGAAAGAATTGTGTTTTGCTAAACAGGAATAAAAGCCTTGAAGTAATTGTCTTGACAACCTCATGTTTGTTTCTGCTGAATGGGCCACATGTGCTATTTCAACTACACTGATGTCTCAGGCTGCTGCATTATGTTTTGTTGTGCAGAAATATCACATAGGTTGACTTCAATCAGTGTGGCGTCTTTGCTGATGTAATGTGTGTACGCATTTGGAAAACAAACTCATTGTTTAACAATTCCCTTGCATTACATTGTTTTTGGAACTGAAGCGTCAACAGTTAAAGATGTAAATATTTGGACTCTTAATAATTCTCTGAAACCTTCTGGAGGAAAGCTGACAGATGTATGGAAATATGCACTCTCGCTGATTTTTCACTGTTTGTGATTATATATACACGTTTCTGAAAATACAACATTATGCGTCTATTTTCTTGCTCGTCTCAAATGCCAATGTTGATATGTACAAGACACGATATTTTCGCTGCATCCAAAAAAAAAAAAATTGAAATGCCAGTTATAGTTACTGCTTCGATAAAGCTCGCCAGAGCTTGCATGGCAACAACGCCGTGGCGTTCTCAACATCCACCTCTCTGGGAACTCGTCCACTAACCGAGGATCACGCATAGCTAGGTACGAGCAAGTGAGCGGGAAATAAGAACATGCATGCAACCGAGACTGTATGCGCGAGCTAGCAAACTCAGCGGAGACGAGAGGGGCCTCGCTTGTTCGACAGCCCGTTCCCTCTGCACAACAAAACTCCGAAGCCAAGGCTGACTCACGGGTTTAGGAAGTGGCTTAAGCATATGTAGGAATAAAGAATACACCGGTGACACATTTGGTCTAGTGGCCTCAGTCATGACCAAGTCGACGTCTGTGAAAAGATGTCCAACACAAGCAGCTAATATCGGAGCTAGCTCGGTTCAGCTAGCCGTATTGTGTCACGTTTAGAGAGTTAGGAAGATGTGCAACATACATTCTTAGAAGTAAAACGTATTTTAACATAGTTAGAGTTTACGAGTTGCGCCTACAGTTAATGTCAACATCAACCTTACATTGAACATGCAACTCGACAGTGTTAGCACGTCAACCAGGCGAGCACAAATAGGCGTTAGCGGCATCAAACGGAAGTAAAGACCATCAAACGATGACCAAAGGTGCGGGGCGCGAAGCCCCTGGGTGGCGCTACGTCTGCCAAGCGGACCGCTCGGACCTCTCCCGATCACATGCGAGGTTAAAAGGTGTTTTTCTGGAGTGAAACTGGTCGGACATCGTTAATAAAAACAGCTAACGTGCCGCTAGCATGGTAACATGACCGAAAGGAAACAACTCAGTTGATGAGACTTAATGTCACCACTTGTGATAACGTCACACGCACAAGTCTAGCTCATATCCCATTAGAAGGATATTAAAATGGAAAAAAATCGATGTTGGCTCGTGTTGGCTGAAGTAGCGTTCAACCGACCCGTAGCTAACGTTAAGTTATGGAATGTCAACGACATTAGCCTAAACGGAAGCTAAATAACCCTGACGGTCGTTAACATTAAGTCAATGGTCCGTGTTTTAACACAATGTAAACATGTAGACTTAATGAGGGAAAACATCTGCGGGTATTTATTGAACAGAATAGTTACAATGACAGGAGTCAGAATTAACTAAGTTGTCGAGTTGACCAGGAATTAGCCAAGTCCGCGGGAGGCCGCGTTTTAGCTTCCCGTAGCCATGTACGGTAACTTAGCTTAGCAACGCTAGCTTAGCGTCAACCCGACTTAGCAGTTGAAATACTGCTTCGGGCAATCAGACGGACACAGACAATTCAAACATGTATCCTGTCGTGAGCCAATATTACAGAAACCGCAAATAAAAGGACACAAATGACCGAACAAGGTTGTTGAACGTAACCGACTTACTTTCAAGCGATCCGCAGTGTCTGGTGATAGCGACTCAATATCGATTAACCATCACATCTGACTGGTAGTGCTTGTTTTCGTGCTCTGATTCGACTTTTTCTGTACAGCTACTCAAGGGCCGTCTCCTCCGAAACGACACATCGTTGTGTTGCCAGGCGCCATTTCCCGCCTCTGCTCAGGCTCTTGAAGGCAGATACCCGTATGGGACACAGACACACCCCCTTACCTCTGAAAAACACCAGTCAGGCTGCAGTGAGGACCACCTTCCTCTCACCGCTTTGAGTAAGACAGAGGACTGAATGTTCAAAAGGTCAACAATATATTTACGCAGTTTTGACTGAATAGTCTCCGCATGTTTTCTAATTACCGTAGAGAGAAGAACAGGACATTGTAATTATGAACTAAAGGCATTCAGATGGTAGACACCTTGTCAACTTTGCCATTAGATAGCATCACCAACATTAAAAGCTGTATCACCTGAGTGACAACTAAATTGACCCTGAAGCACTATCACAACTGACAAATGACATGAAACATCACCTTTAATAAAATAAAATTACATTCAATGTGCCTTTCCATGAGAAACCAATTTTTCTGCCTGCACAAACAGAACTGATTCCATGTTCACAGATTTTTCTAAATAAAAGGTGAGGAATTGAGTTTCCTTGGTACAAATGCTAACAGTTCATCTACATTATGTAAGGAGAGGCCGTATTACTGAAGCATGTGTACAGTATGTCAGTTCTATATGTGCTTGGTTAATCTTTGCACACTGGAGGATACTAACATCGCTCTAAGTATTGCTTAAGCATCAGTATTTTGCTCAGTTGATTATTAATAAAAAGTTTCAAATACATGCAATGGCATCATAGAAAAAAACAGAACGACGAGCAGTTGAGTGTCTTTCACAAAGAAAAGAAATGGATTTAATAGGCCAGAAGCAAAGTCCTTGGCATTTGCAATGCATTCCTACTCCAGTAAACCAAAAAAGGTCTTCCACGTTAAAAGTCCCAAAATTATGTTAGAAAGGCAGAATGCTGGATTAGTCTCTTTGAGAAACATCTCAGGCGAAGAGTTTGTTTATTTCAAGCAACAGCAACCTGTGAAGAAAAGTAGCAAAAAAACAAACACAGTTTGACCTTGAAGTTCAGCCGCGAGTGAACGGGGGCTCTTCAGATCACTCGGTTATAGACCAAGGCAGTTCTCAAATAACAAAACTCAACAGTCAGTGTACATTATATCATACCTACGGCCATAACTTAAAACCAATAGCAAATCAACATCAGCTCAGGACAATGCCATGATTTATTTTCTTTGTATTATATGTTATTAAGAATTAATTCATTAGTTGCAATGTCTGTTTTTCAAAATAGTCCGTGACATTGAGGATGAACCCTATAAATTCTGAAACAGATTGATGTTCAAACTATTTTCCCAAGAAAAGACCTTGGTTGAAGAGGAAGGTCTCAATATTTTTAATTAGTTACGTCTGTACAAGTTCCCATTCAAAGAATGTCAATGGGTTGATGTCTTTTCCCATAATCCACAGCTCTGTCTCCCTGCATGTCTCGATCGTCATCATCTGGAAAAAAGAAAGCAACACAACCATTAGACATTAAATAATAGACTTAATGAAGCGCTTTGACAATTCTCAGATAAAAACTTATATTATATACAACGTTACATGTCCTCCCCATCAGTCCAATCACATCCAAAGCTTGATTGCAAACTATTACAGTGCATCCATAAAAGGCACGTCAGTCTGGAAATATCAGGATTTATGTCGTTTTTTGACATACTTCAGCACATGGATTTGAAATGAAACATTGACTTCAGGTTTCGGTGCTGAACGGTGTTTGAAGATGGTCAGGTCCATCTTGAGACAACAATGTAGGACTCACAGCGCTTTATATACAAAGTCCCCCAGATTTCGTAACAATGTATTAATCTAGAAGAAATGTATTAGGAGGATACATATAATTTTGGGAGGAATGCATCCGGCATTTATCAAGCATATTATTAGCTTGCTTGTCGGTGATTCAAATAACAAGAACATCCTAGACTTTTATTGAAATCTGACTGTATACATACTGAACAGTCTAACACAGATACAAATCACAGCCATTTAACAGAAACACAAATAGTATCTTCCAAATGAAGTATTGTTAACACTGATCAAATATACAAATCTAATATGCAATGAAACAAATGTATGGAAGGAAACAATAGGAAATAATAAAAAACGGACATGCAATTCAATATTTCCAGAAAAACACAGACACATTCACAAACACAGTGAGCTATATTTATCTGCTGGTCTAGATGTGGGTCAGATGTTTGGTGGGCACAGACAGGTGGTAAAGCTAAAAGGAAGCACAGTCAGGAGAGAAAACACTAGACGGACAACTACTCTCACAGAACCGTAAGTTTCCCCTATACATGAGAAAATAGGGTGCTAAAATTATTACTGTTTTTACACAGTAAACAATTCCCTGACTCAATTCAGTTACTCATCCTGAACGGCATACAAAGCAGTCCTGCTTTGAGGGTGTTTCGGTCCTAGTTCTTAATCATCTCTTGTTTATGAAGGATTCAAGGACCAAACTCAGGGTACTGTGAGCTGCTCTAACTGTCGAGACAAATGCAGGGGCGCGGAAGCAGGACAGGGGTGGAAGGAGGGAGGGAGCAAAGGAGGAATGGTGGATACAAATCTGGACAGGCAGTCCAGTCCCCCGGCCTGGCTCACCTTGAACGTCTTCCTCCCCACCATCACCATCCTCTTCCTCATTGTAGGCCAGCTCAGCCTGCTTGTCTGCCTCATACTCACCCACGTTCCCATCATCCCCATTGTAGTCCGCTAGCTTAGAGCCGTGTTGCGGATCTACTGGGGACTCGTTTTCATCAAAGAACCGGCCTGCAGGAGGCAGAGAAGGGCCTCATCAGGAAGGGAGGGAAGCGGAGGCAGTTGTAGGAAGACAGGGAGGAACGGGTGAAATACTGCATGATGAATGCATGAAGAAATAAGTGATCGTATGAAGAGGACGACAAAAGAGGATGAGGTGAATGAATACACAGCGGCAGATTGTAATTAGAAGACAAGTGTTTCTGAAGCGTGAAGGAGAATCAATCACGGACTTGAAAGCAGAGAGCCAAGTGGAAACAAATGGGGTTCCTTCTATAATGAGGGATTGTTTAAAGTCTGGAGAACACAGAGCGCTAATTGAGTTACCAGTTTAATCATCCTTACAATCTATTCAATCAAAACAATAGCTCTGCTGTAAATCCTATCTTACGTTTTGTTTTTGTTGGTATTGTTTCTGTGAGAACAAGCTACAGATACAGTAAGTGTGAACTCCATTAACAAATGTGTGGAGGACCGAATATTACAAACTCCTTGATTCAATGCATCTTCAGATCTCATATTTTATATGGCCACTTTATATTTAATTGTTGGAAAAGTATCACAATTTTCTATACGCTATATCCATATTCTAAAATTGCCAATAAAAAAAAAGTGATCATAAGATATGTACAATGTATAAATAAATCTTTACTCAAATAGATATTTTGCCTCTGATCTATAATGAGTGTCCAATCTCAATCACACAGGCATCTATAGATGTTTATGTTCCCATCAGATTTCAGACGGTGCCGTTTATCAGGAAAGGATTGGGTGTGACTTGAGATTTCTGAGCCAGGCAGCGTCTTTGAGCTGCATGTGTCTAGTGAGCACCCAATGCTGCCAAAAGACGAGACATCTGGTGGGTGTTGGGTGTTAATCTGCCATAATAGGATGCGAGTATAATGAAATCAGCGGCAGAAGATACGAAATAAATTGCGAAATGAAGACGTGAACTGAATGCAGTGTTTTAAGCAGCAGAGCTGCAGGGTGTGAGGTGGACGGGTAAGGGAGATGAAACAAATAGAACATATGAAAACAGAGGAGGAGGGAGAAAAGGGAGCAGAGCAGAAGCCAGGCAGCAGGAAAGGATCATCTGGGAGCCAGGTGTGTGTCATTGGTCTCCTCTCCTCTGCAACTCAGCCCTCTCTCTCCTCCCTGACAGTGCTCCTCGCCATGTTCAGACATGACTTACTTTCATGACAATGTGTTATGTAGGAGTGAGGGTGTAACCAGTTAGTAATGGGCAATATTCACACAGATGGCATGACCCAAAATTGTATTTCAGTCTCTGCGTTGACACATCACAGAGAGCTCGGAGGCGGCAGCTAAGCACAAAGGCAGAGCTCACAAGAATTTGCTTTTTCATGTGCAATTATATTTTCTCCCACACCTTCAAACGCAACAAATGAAAATAAAAAAAAATAAAAACTCCAACCACAACCCCCCTTGCAAATTACAGTATTCCCTCTTTTGAAAGTGTTGAGGAGGAACTCACTTTGACGGTGGTGAACTGGCTCTGCTTGAATTTGGTCTTCAGCTCGGTGAGGCTGGATGGGGTTGGGCACCTGGGCAGGGTTGGGGGGCAGAGGAATCATCTTCAAGTGGTCACGGTCACCCTTGACATTATCAGGAGCTGACAATAAGAAAGAGGTTAAGTTCTGCCGCAAGGTTGAGCTACTGCGAAGCAACGTCTCACCTCCACTAAATCTCCTGAGCTGCAACACGATCACACCGCAATCGAGGGCAAATTAATGCGTTTTTTATAACCTCTAATTCATTAAGCACAGTGCGCTAGAGATACTATAGCGAGATAACAGTCCTCTGTTCCTGCCTTCCCCTGACTAAACATTCAGTGAAATAAACACATGCCTAAAGGCTCAAAAGGACAATATATTACAATTAAGAAAAATTATAAAAATGTGCTGCATTCTGTACCTTGAAGTTGTCTTTGCTGTTCTCCCAGTTCGTCGGCCTTGATACCTGCCTTGTTGTCTTCTTCGAACACTATGGGTTTGTCTGCCTGTTTGATGATGCTTGGGGGTGCAACCACTGCTGCTCGGCCCTCCACTTTGTCCTGCTGGAGCCTGGGCTGGTCCAGGGACAGGCCCTGGACCCCGGCTGCATCAGCTGTCTCGCCTCCGGGGCCGGCACCAGCTCCGACCACCACATCAGGGGCTTCATCATGCTTCTGAGTTATGGCGGGTTTCTTCAAGGCTGTGGATAAATTAAGTGGCAAAGTGAGAAAGCTCGGAAAGTAAGACAGCTTGAATGTTTGTGTTGTACTTGTGTTGTACAATTTCACAGTTTTTAAATAGGTAAACCTCAAGGATGTAGTTGCTTGTGTGTTTGTCTAGTTCAATTTTCCCACTCTTGATTGTTTGCAGTCCCCTCAACAAGTCACAGATACTAAATCATAAGGCAGCAAATGAGGTCAAATTTAAAACCTAATCAATCTTCACAGTGGCATCGGGAACATCTTTTATTATTGTTTTTAATTGACCTTGCCCGACCCACACTGCTTTAAAAATGTCCTGGTAAATGTATATACCCTCTACATAATGTTCACTCACTACGTTACTGGGTTTTCCGGCCTAACAATTACTCTTGAAAGCTTGGAACTCGGCTTACCGAATTGATCGTCAATTTTTCCCACCTCACTGTCTTCAATACCAGGCATGCCAGCATCACTGCCAGGCTTACCCATCTCTTCTGTAACAGAGCAGAAGGAATGGGACTTAGGTAGCGGATGGGTTGCCTGTTGCATAGTTTCACAGGCAGTAATAACAAGCACAGGAAACTAACAGAGTGTAATTATGATGTCAATTAAATTCTTCGAGCAATCACATACTACATTTAGCGTGTAGGTACGCAGCAAAATAAAGGATTTGGTGGATCCACTGTACCTTTTAAATCTGGACCGTCGTGCCGGTGAGTGGCCACTGTATGGCGCTCTCCAACCATGTCCACCCCGGGTGCTCCCTCTGCTTGTCTACCCGCCACTGCACCCTTTTGGCCGCCCAGCACACTCTGAAGAATCAAAAAGATGAATCAGAAAAAAGGAGCATATGGAAAATGGAGAGAAGAAGACACTCTTTCGGGGGGGCTTCAATAGGAATAGAGACGCAGAGGAATGAGTTTAGTTTGGCTGCTTTTGTCAGTACATCTGTGTTCAAACAAGAGAGTAATGAATAAATGCTTCAGTGCTTAATGAATGCAATCGAGAAGGATCATAATCTTATTTGTCAAGATTTTATCAACCCTAACCTGTCTTAGCTTGGATGCTTCTTCCTCCAGGGTCTTTTTTGTTTCTTCATACTCTTCTTTCAGTTGTGCAATCTGACGGCCACACTGTAAACTAATGAACACATATACCCCATAAGTTTCATCCACATACTCTGGGATTTCTTTCACCATGTTACAAATATTAGTTAAAACCTTTATGTCACACAATATAAGCGAAACATCAAAGATCAAATCAGCCTTATGAAGAGAAAAGTGAATAGGATATTTTGAGAACAAACAACCTAAGAATCATTAATTTATAGTGAATATTCCAGAATGGATTATTTAAGAAGCACAAATGCCTATTTTGAGAAATGTTTTAGACATCATGGATAAAACCCAATGACTGACAAGAAGCTGTAAAGATTTAACCTACCTCTCGTACTCCAGTTTTCTTTCCAAGGTTGTGCTGTTTTTCTTCACATCTCTTAGCTGCTCTTCCTGTTTGATGAACTCCTGCTTCAGCTCCTTCAGCTGCTCTGTTACCGCAACACAAACACACAATATGTTCGAGGTTTAGTCTTGGCCTGCTAATGTAATCAGTTTCCATCATTACGAATCCTCTACTGTTGGTATTTGTGTTGGAGAGTGCCCCCTGCTGGGCAGACAGGGAAAACATCCTACCTTTCAGTCTCTGGATTTCTGTCATTTGGGCAGTGACATCATCGTGTACCTTCATCTGTACAGATGAGAGAAAACTGGTTTAAGAATCTCATCATCTGAAGGAGAGCCAAATAAATCTTCCTGTGTTACACCCTTAGAAACAGCTTTGCTGCCAAGCCTCAGATAATTAAACAGTGCAACAGGTTCTCGAAGACCAGGTCACCATCAATGCAAAGGGAACAGGTTTGTCTTGTTTTTCTGGGTCACAAGGCATAACGTCACAAACAGATATCACCCAGTGTGACCGTATGAACAGTTACTTCAACGTGGCAATACGTTCCTGCCGATCCAAATCAGTATGTGGTATTTCAGACGTTATCTAAATGCGTGGTGGCTGATCTCATGCTGAGCAAGCAACGTTTTAGAAAGTATACGGGTGTTGTAGTACCTCACAACAACTGCTTTTGTAAATACAAGCACAGAAGTTGGTAGCTCAAACATAACTGGTTTTTGATCTTTTTCTCGGGCACTTAACTTACACTGAGATCCCAGAACAATGGAAACCTTAGCATACTGTAATGCAACCAAATAAAAGAAAGAGCTCTGTAATAAACACTCCCGGTGTGAAAATGGAGGGAGGGAGCCAGCAAGAAAGTTAAGAAGAGAGGCAGAGGGAAGGAAAACTTGGACAATGGACCCCAAAATGAGAGTTTGTCCTCCAGACGAAGACAGGCCCAATTTCTGGCCGAGTGCGGGTGAACATAGAAAACAAGGTGCATTTAACCATATTTTGGCAAAACAATGACTGTGATGCAACGATAATGAATGTTTACATTAATGAACAATGGTGAAGTCAATTGTGCGGCAGGAGGGGTTCGAGAGACTACGCTTTCGGCCCCCCAAATCCAAAAAGCTTGTCACTTTCGGAGCCCATTGTGACTCCCTGAATGAGTTTTAACTGACTGAGACAGAAGACTGTGAGGAAAGAGTGGACAGGAAATTCAGCATCAAGTGTTGGGAAGACTAAAGCCTCATCCGGTCATTACCTCACATGTGGTTAATGGCTTCCCTGTGCAGCCTGCTGGTATTGGCTGGATAGACAAAATGACTGTTGACTGTATGAAGAACTAAAAGCTGGTCTGGCATGATTCATTATTGTGCCTAATGTGTCCACGACTGAGTACACGACTGTGTATATGACTGTGTCCACAACTGTGTACACGACTGTGTATACGACTGTGCATACGACTGTGTATACAACAGTACTGCGTGGAAGCCATTCAAGACACAACTGTTCCAATGTGTTCTGCATTGCAGGCCTCTCAGTGTGTGTAGCATGCTGAGAGAACAGGGTTAGGCTGTGTACAAAAGAAAGGAGTGGAATAACCGCTCATTAGCACCATCCCTTATCCTGATCATGCAAACAGGGAACAGGATGCAGAGTATAAAGAAACAAGGGAGGCTACTTCTTATCAATCCACACGTCACCATCTATACTCGCCTCAACGACAAGAAAAACCAGAACCTCTTGGCTACATTTTTCTAAAATATCTTACACAAACAGTGTAGGAGTGTCAAACTATTTAGCTGCCAAAAAATCGTTTTAGTGGCAGAAATGATGAATGCATATTTGGCTAACTGCTACAGGGCCATTCCTTTTGCTAGGATTTAGCCACCGGATATGGGATTTGGGTGACAAACACATCGTGCGGTGGTAAGCGGAGGAGTCAATTCAGAATAAATGTTTTACCTATGAGGCTGATCGGTGACTTGGGATGATTTATCTAACAAGATAATTAATTCACTACTGGGTCTTTATTTTTAAAAAGCACTGGATTGCTTAAATGTCAGACCTTGTTTGCTGAGCATATATAGTATGTACATACATATGTATGCATGTGCGGCCCATTATAAGCAGCATTATGTCTCTGGTCCCAAAGTAAGACGATGACGCGACACCGCACGTAGGCTAAGTTAAGCAAATGTATGCCCGTCCATGAGAAGTAAGCATGTCAGACTGAATGCAAATTACAGGAAACCTCCCTCTCCATCTGTTGTCTTATTGTCTCCCAGGGCAGCTGGACACACACCGATGTTCAGAGGGTGCTGGGAGACAAAACACAGTGAATTGCTGGCTCTGGGCTACTGCGCAGTACAGGAGGTGGGAAAAGCCTTGTGGAGCATACAGACGTGCCACACTTAAATATATTATAAGTGGCTCAGAGGCACCGGCACAGTGAAACAACAACAAACCACTTTTTTTTTTCTCCAATAGACCCTGAAGGAATTGATAACACACTTGAGAGCTGCATTTAAAAAAATACAAAATAATACAATGTTGGTGAAGCAGAACGCAGGGTCTGAGGTGGATGAATGAGTTTCTCAGCCAGAAACTACTCCATTTCCATCCCCTTAAAAGGAAAAGTACATGAAATGTAATGTAAAAATGATCTCCCTCCATCATGTACATGCTGCATCTGATAGAGTTGAGAGATCACAGCAATATAACGTAGATAGTGTGATGAGACTAGATGTGATGGAAATATGACCTCTTCGCATTTCAGTTAAGTAATGCTCATCTGAAGTTACCCGACTAGCTTAGTGAAATGAACAAAGAAGAGCGCATGGACACTAATGCCGATGACACATACAAACAATTAAAACGGAGGTATCGAGTCAATAAACCCACTGTGGTACTTGGCTATTGACACCTATCTGTACCTGAGGATGGTCAAGTCAGAGGGCTTCCCCCAGTCTGTGGAAACTTTGGCTACCTGTTTCTGCGTGTATTATAACGTGTACCCCTCTGATCCTCACTCCTCCAGTTAGCTGTCAGTACAAAAATAAAACAGGACCAGTGAAATGGAGCCATGGTCGGGATCAGACATTGCTGCTCTACCTTTTCATCAGTGCACTTTTTGATGATAGCATCCCGGTTCTGCAGCTTGCCCTCCAGCACATTGTAGTCTCCATCCTTCTGGTCGATCTGCTTCCTGTGCGTGTCCACCTGCACCATCAGCTCCGAGTTGCGCTTCTCCAGGCGGCTGCGCGCCGCGTCCGTGCGCTTCACCTGCGTCTGCACCTCCGCCAGCTCATCCAGCAAGCGGCCGTGCTTGTTGGTAACCGTCCAGTAGTTAAAAGACAGTATGGCGATGATCAACATCAGGAAGATGAGGATGAAGGACGGGAGGCGGCCTCCCCGTCGGTTTGCACCGAACCCGACCATTTCAAAACCAAAGTGTGACGTTACTTCAGGTTGTGACCGCAACCTACAGAGCCCGACGAGAAGAGTCTCCCGCTGTAAAACACATCCGTCTACGTGACATGCCGTGTGTATGCGGCAACCGCTCGGGAGGAAGGGGGGAAAAAATAAGCAAAACACTACACAGACGGACGGTCATGCACGTTCGTGACTTTTCACATCGCTACTGAGCCTTAATCTCTTTCCTCCTTCCGCACACTTGGCATCTTCTCTGCAATTCGCCCAATGCCTGTGGGTGAGACGAAGTCCGCCCGCGGGGACGTGGCCTAGCTCAGCTGGCAACGTTAGACGCAGAGACGAGACGAGACGTGGACAGCGACGCGGCACCGATGAGCGCAAACACAGCTCGCGGTGTAACCTCAGCCTCCCCGTCTCCTCAGGGCCCCGATAAGCCCGGTAGGGCCGCACATGCAGACGGCTGGAGCTCCTGTAATCGCAGAGTCGCCGTCAAACAAGGACCACTGATGGTTCTCTCTCGCCCGACCTCACGTTGCTAGCTCTTGTTGACGTGAGCGCCGTCCAGCTAACCGCTCCTCACTAGCTAGCAGCAACGCTGGATGCGACACCGCAACTAACGACTGTCAGACGGGGAAGTATCGTCTCTTGTGGCGGAGGGCGAACGTAACCCGTGTAATATCACTAACCAAAACGCGAACAATCACCGCGGACACGGGCTTTGTATCACAATATCTCCCTTTCGCTGCCACTAGACATGGTTTATGAGCTGCGTCAAGCTAGCTGTAATGCGTCTGTGCAACTTCCGCTCATGCCCACATTTCACAATAAAGGTCAGGTTGGAGCGACACAAAGAACAAGCGTGGCACTCATTTCTTGATGGCGTTACTTTTAAATGGGGTGTGCTTATACATATGTTTGTACGCCGTAGACGTAAGGTATACACTTGTGTCTTAAAATATGAATGAAATCCATCGGCCACAGTGTGAAAGGGATAATCCTGTGTGAAAAACATAGACTCTGTAAAGAGAAACCACGAAAAATTATGGATATCGCGAGGCGTGTCCAAAGACCGGAAACACATGGCTGGTTTGAAGAACACTTGACAGCTAATGACATAAGGGAAAGGATTTTAAATGTATGCTAGTGTTGTGTGTCTGTCTTGAAAACGAACGCATACAAATGCTTGCTACGACAGTATTTAAAATAAATATATTGAGCTCATTCAAACCTGGAGCCTTGCTTCTCATTAACAGGTTATATCCTTATCAGCGGCAGAAAGAACATGTCTGGAAACTCAAACACTTGTTCTATGGAAGCCCGTTTCCGCCACTGAGATAAATTAGATCCTGTAAGTCATAAAAGTATCTCATAATTATGACTTAACTATCTCATAATTATGACTTAGCATCTCATAATTATGACTTAGCCTCATAATTATGAGACAGGAGCTAAATTATTTTATCACAGTGGTGGAAACGGGCTTCCATATTTGTCTCTTGTTATCAAATGAAAATAAAATTGTGTCATTTTTAATGGAAAAGACATTTTGGGGCCTGTAATCTCAATCTGTCTTCATGCAATCGTATGTCATTTACCTAAAGATTACTTCTGATTTTATAAAATAAAATAAAAGTAATACTATAGGAGAGCATCTTGTGATGGAATCACATCTTCCCAAACTCCAACTTTCTGCACCCTTGCTTAGCTACGCCTGTCTTTAAACTCAACCTTTATTTTGTTCACACAACTGTAAGCATCTCGTATTGCATTGACAAAATATGTGCACAGACATATAAACACACACACACAGACTCACTGCGCAAAAACCATATCAGCCACACACTGCCATCTCATCAGCCAAAACCGCTCTTTCTCTTCAATAAAAAATACATTATAGTTTCACCGAATTTATATTTATGGAACAGCTATTGTATTTTCCTGTGTTTCTATTATTTTGGCCAGTCCTGTTCCATGTGAGTAGATGTTCAAAATGCTAGCACATACAGCTGACTTACATGATCCAAAAAAGGTGAGAACACAAACCACGAGATACAAACTCATATTTTATTGTAACACTGATAAGAATTGTAACACAATGAGGTAAGTTAAATAATCCACATCTGTGATGTTCTTAAACCAGCGACACCACAAAATATTCACCACTGTATCAGTAACAATTCCACAAAGTCCGCAAACAATGGCGAGTAACGCCCGGTCTGTTCAGTTCACAGTTTAATACAAACATATTTCTTAGGAATACTGATGACACAATCTCCTTTGTCGTTGAGTCACAAATCCAAACTTTCCAGCTGTTTGCTTCTTTTTTAAGAGATGATACTCAGTAGAAAAGATCCCCTGAGGGAGAAACATTCTTTTGTTTTTCTGATGAGAAACAAGCCACTACAGACACAGGCAGGCTCAGTCTGAGTTTGCTACCATTTCTGCTGATGACTTGTCACGGTCTCACAGGGCACTGGGAGATACAGAAAGAGGCCATTTCAGTTTGCCTGTGCTGCAGTCACACTTTGAGAATAAATGATCCTTCAATGCTGGAAGAGTTATCCATTACTCGACAGACATCTGCTGCACAGCAAAGAGGGGGCTGCAACACCCGCATCCTGAAATGCCCTCAGAGTTTTGACACAAGTCCTTGTTGGGAGGGTGGTCAGAGAATTGTTTCTTTGCACTCAAGGCTTTGTTCAGAAGAGGGGGTGTCCTGTGGGTTGGAGGTGCTGGTTGTTTGTGGGAGGTGTTTTGGACGGCGCATGGAAGGGGAACTCAAAGCACCGCAGCTCTGAAGGTGAAGGTCCTCATGGCCGCGCTTCCTGGGACTGCCAATGACGCGCTGGGTCATCACCTGTGCAACAAAACATAAAAGAGAGGCACACGTTGCTAGTTGTTATCTTTTTGATTGGTTCGTTTTTACATAACGATGACATCATCAAACCATCCATTTTCATCCATCTCACGGTTTTCTGTTTTCTGGTGTGTAGTGAGCATTACTGCCTCACAGGGCTGCTCGCATGATATCTACTTGTAGTCTTCAGAAACAGGGCTACGTGGTGGTGTGCATTGGACATTATACATTCAGTCTAATTGAATTACCTGATCTATGACATTGGCACTAAAAATGGCCTCCTCCATGTGTTTCTCATCCGACTTGATGACACACTTGATGTTGTTGACAACCTGCTGGACTTCAGGAGGTAGACTGCAGCTTGAATGCTCCAGGAACTTGGCCACCAGTACTTTGGTGTCTTTGTACATCTTAAAGTCAGCCAGGGAGTGCGGGCGTTCGTTGGAGGAGTGTGTGTGCAGGGCGCGGGATTTAAGGTGGATGTCAACTTTCCTGCCCTCCTTTTGCTGCTTCCTGACACTTATGTGACTGGGTTTAGCTCCAACTACTCCCGATGTAACGTCTGTTGGCTCTGAACAGAGAAGAAAAACATGTGAAATCACATGGGAAAAGAAATGCTAATACCTGAGGATTTAGTGCTTTGGCTAAAGTCAAATCAGTTTTTGAAGTCACTGATGTAACACATTTTCTTTATCAGATCAATTACAATTAATTAAGGATTTCTTGTTTCCGACTTAATTGTGATAATGCATATTAGATAATCCAATGGGATCAATGCTGTTAAAATGGTTTATTCAAGGAATATTTAATCCTTTAGTTTATCTAGAAATGAAGCATAACCTATTATACTACATTGTTTTCACTGGACAGAAAGAGAAAAACTAACATTTGCTTCAATAAAGTTTGGTAAATTAACTATGCACGCTGACAGTTTGTTCTTCAGGTCTAATTGTAGGGATAGACGTGAACAGATTATAAGGCTTGCAGATGACTAACTGTTTTCTTACTATAGTTTGTTGTATTTCAGCGCTTCTTTCGAAAATAAAGTATTAAACAAATGGTTCTATGACTCACCTTGCTCTGGTGATGTATGAGTTGAATCTTCAGCAGCAGGGGTATTTGCAGAGGCGCAGCCACAATTTTCTCCTGTAGAGGGAGACAAGAAACTTAGTTTGGACACAATAAAGCAGGCACGAGCTGTTGCTGGTTCCCGATCCACCATTGCTTATTGACAATGAAAGGCTGCAGGGCTGGCTCTAATGATTAGACTAAATCTCAGTGAATCTGCTGATTATTTTCTTGTTTAATCAATTAGTTATTTAGCCTATAAAATGTCACTCTCTCAGAGTCCAAGGGGATTTCTTTAAATGTCTTTTGTCTGCTCTACAGACAGAAACCCTGTGATAATCACTTCACAGTGACATTAAACAGAAAAAGCAGTAAATGCTCACATTGGAGAATCTATTGCTTAAGAGACTGTTTGGACATTGAAACGTTAAGAAAATGACTCAGAAATGATGGTTTAGTTGACTAATCATTTAAGCTCCAAAAGGCTGATCGCTCTTGTAATATATAGATGGAGTATGTAAGCTGTAGTCTTGGCGGAACAATGCTGCACTCACTTCCTGCCGTAGAGGTGCAGGAGATAGGGTCACTGGTAGAACGGACGATGCGTGCCAGTTTGCGGTATCTCCTGGCTGCTCGAAGCACCCGAGGCCTCTCTGATGGCGAGTAGCCACTTTGGGCTGAGGTAGAGGGGGGTTGCGATGCGGAGGAAGGTGACCAAACACTAAAACACAGCCTGGGGCCGCGTGGCCTGCTAGGAGGGGAAGGGGAAGGAGAAGGAGCCATAGGACTGATGCCGGAAGTTCCTCCTGAGGAGGCCACGGAGGTGGGGGAGCACGGCTGAGGTGGCGGGGGGATAGCAACAGGGAGCGTGAGCTTCCGGCTCATCATCCGTGCCTTAATAAGGGAGTGTGTCGATGCTTTAGGTGGCTCCTCCGGTAAATGCTTGGCTGATGCAAGCTCGTCACATATGTGCATTGCAGGCCTATGTTCCCCACATGGATGTGCGTTGTCTGTGGAATCCTCCTGCTCCAGATTGCTGAAGTTTTCTGAGGACCAGTCCGGGGAGCGCTCCAGAGAATCCTGTGTGTGTGAGGACTCGCTGTAACCTGTATCACTTGGGCGAGCATCAGTGTTAGGCAGGCCACGATGGTTACGTGTACAAAGTTCCAGGCTGTTGCAGCTTCCATCGATGGGAGCAGTGTGGCGCATGCCATAGGGAGAGGAGTCAGAGCCCTGGACCTCCAGAGAGCACAAGTCCTCTGAGGAGCAAGTCTGGTCCTGATCAGCCACCTCTGACACCATCAGTGACGCACTGTCCACCGAGGCTGAGGAAAGGGGGGAAAGCATCATCAGCATGACTTCTAGTAGACATTTGACAATCCTCTGCATTGTTAACTGGGGCCTTAACTGTCTTTACCCTGAGTGCTGAATCCTGCAGCTGTGTTTCTCTCACACAGGCTGGATTCAGTGGCCTGCTGCTCCATGCTGGTGGTGACCTGGGAAGTGGACATTATTAGTGGAGACCAACAACTTAACAGCACTGTTTGCGTGAAATGTATGAAGCGGATAAACAAAATGCTGTAGTGCACAAAACCTAACCATCATCACATCATTTTGGTCTGTAGGGGGCTCTAAAGGACCACAACACACCATCAGAAAATTATCTCCTTAAAGGAAACTACTGTATCACGTAGAGATCAATAATTAGATGTGTTTTTACATGTAAGTATACAACATATACTGTATATACGTTCTTATAACTTCACATTATTCATGATCTTTTGCCTGAAATCATTAGCTGAGTTTCTTCTGCCCGCTGACTGCTCTCGCACACAATCCATCGATCACTGCCCGCTTCAATTAGTTATTTACAGCAACTGCTGCTAATCTATTGCAGGTGAGAAAACCTTCTGCTGATTCCTGTTTGAACGACACTGTAAAGAGAACATGGATTTAACATGTATAATGGAAATAAGGGATTGAAAACCAAAAAGGGTTAAATTATTCTGAGAATATAATAGAAGATAAAAGGTTTTCTTGCACATTAGATTGTTATTTTTAGCAATGAACAATGAAGCCACAGCCTGCAGCTCAAGATGACTGTCAAGGGAGACCGCATGAGTAGATCTTAAACATCAGATAAATACTGAGATGAAGTTGAAAGGCATCATCTCAAAATGCAGATAATAGAGTAAATACCAACAATTTAGAGAAGAACAGCCGACAAGATGGTTGGGTTTATTAAATATAACTTTTATACTAAGACCTCTGGTCTATAATATCATATTATTATAAATATTAGTATTATCATTTTATTTTATTTCTTAGTTCCTTTTTTATCGTATCAATAGTTTTTTTCCGTCTATTGTACTGTTTTATCAGGGTTTAACTCTTACGTTAATTGTCTTGCTTTGTTGGGCCTCACTGTTGAGCTTTCTGTTCTTGTTGCCTTGATTTTGTTGATTTGTTTGTCAAAGCATTTGTAAACTCAGTTTTTAAAAGTGCTATATAAATAAAGTTATTATTATTATTCACATTTCTGATTTTAAAGTACCTTGGGTGTAACCTTGAAATACTCTTGCTTTGAAGGATATCTCATCAACATTTTAAAGATGTAAATCTTTAACCAAATCACTTCATTTTTATGCAACTATCGTTTTATAAAACTACTCCCTGACTTTACGCGTTGCACCACCAGCAGGTCAACGTTTTCAATATCTCGACATTTAGTAGATGAATAGCATCCATGATTACGATGAATCCTAATTGCTTTGCTCTCCTGACTTTTCTTCTAGCACCATCATAAAGTTGACCTTTAAGGTTTGGAGTGAAATGCATTAACAACTATTGGATAGATTGTCATGAGATTTGGTTACCCCAGGGAAGGGATTGCAAGAACCACCGTCAGGTTAAATTTAAATTACACCAATACTTTTGTTTGACCAAACATCTGCAAAACAGCTGTGCTGTGTTTACATGGGGAACATTATACCTGCAAAATATCAGCATATTGGGATTGTCATTGTGAGTATTAGCTTTCAGATGTTAGCATTTAGCTCTCAGCATTGAAGTACAGTAACAAGGAACATTGCAGCAGACTCTAATCATTGTTACTGGTACTGCTCATGTGTTAAACATGAAAGAAGGTGACTGACTCATGGAATGGCCTGATGTCTTTGCAGACAAAGAAATAATGTAATGTCCTCAGCCAGGTTGTACAGGAAGGCCTCCGGAGACAGTGTTGTTTTAAGGGCAGATCCTGTTGATGGTTCTCACCTGGCTGGCCGGAGTCTGTCCCACCACAGACTCATACGGAGGAGGCAGGTCAGTTGGGTACAGAGTCCCTGGACTATTGATAGGAACCCCATAGATGGCACTGAAGGGAGAATGGGGGAAGTCCAGGTGCATTCCTCTGTCAGGGGCATAACAGCAGAGTTTCAATCAAAATCATTGAAATAAATTCCAAATCACATCTCAAATAACCGAAATACAAAGAGTGGCAAGTACACTGAGCCAGTCGCACAGTCCAGAGTGTTCAAGAAACTGGCACAGCAAGTCTGAATCCATCATATCCGAGTAAAAAATTCAGAACATTGCCTTATAAAAACATTAAGAAAGAAAGGATGAAAAATATCCTCTTGTCCTCAACACTCTAAGACAGAAGATATATATGGGTATCATCATTTTTATGTGCACCACCACTGTTTCATGCGGTGCCAATTAAGAATAAGCAGCCATGCATTCAGTCATATCTTTTAATTACAACCTCATTCTCCTCTAAAGTGGCGAAGCATGAAATACAACCTGAGAGTTCCCACCAATCATCTGAGGCATGATGATGTCATGACACATCCCTGGCCCTGGGCAGGGACACCATAAATGCTTCCTCTGCCTTGTTTATATTGATGGCATAATTGACAAACAGATGTGGCTTCCTGCCAAATGGCTTCAGCAGCAGCACATTATATCTGGCAAGACTGAGAAAATGAAGGTAGTGATGACGGAGGGCTGGACTGATCTTTCACAACAGCTGAGAATCATGGATGTCGCAGCTGTTTAGCAGAGGGAAATGCTCTGAGCTGACCATGGATGATACTACACCACATGTGATGGCCACAACCTGATCGCAAACAGACACATGCCACTGCTGCTTAATATGATGGATCTGGATTTGACTGCAAATGTTGCTTTTTGCATCTGCATATTTACCATCTAATGGGAGATTTTAGGGTGGTCTATATTAATACAAATGTTAAAGCAGTTGTTAACCTGACAAAATTGCTTAACTGACAGATGCTGTACCAAAGCAGCAAGAAAATGTAATAGACCTCATCCTTTCCTTGCTAATAATTGTGCAATCATTGCTGTTCATTCTTCAAATAGTGATCGTGTTTACATCACATATTGAGCACCAGTATCTGATTAATTTCAGGTGTCTGTGTAGGGCAGGTAGGAAGTCACAGTAATAGCCTCCTGAAGAATCCAACATCTGCGTGTGCCATTGTCTAAAACTGGAAACTAAGAAATACCAGTGCTGAAGTCTTACAATAACTTCCCACTCGTTGTAGATATGAATGCAACTCAAGGATGTACAGTAAGTATCCCAAGTGACTGATCACTTGCAGCAATCAGCAGAATTCTAGAACAATTTAAGAAGGATCTCTAAAGCAATGTCACATGGGATTTTGAAGTTCTCAAAATATATTTAACAAAACTTATATCTCAGAAACAATGCCTAATGGGTTTATACATTTGAATTGCTGCCCTCTGGGAAATGCTTCATGTTGCCTCTAGCAAAAACAATATGTATTTACACATTTATTCCCACTGCAATTAATTTAATTAATATACTATAGATAGTTTGTGTACACACAGATTAGGAATGTTTCATTGGATGTCATTAATGTGTTCATGTCTATCACTGTGGACAATACAGCTGTATTGTTTTATATTATACTGTAAAATAGCAGCAACAATCAAAGTGATCCACTAAATAAGGGAATTGATGCAGTGCTAAGTGTCACTGAACATTTAACAAAGAATTACATGATTGGTAAATGTATTTTGAGGAGCAATACATTTAGACATTTCAAAAGGGGGTTCTGATTTCCAAGTAGGCTATTGTGTTTAATTATTGTCTTGTAAACCTTGGACCATATTTGTTATCAAATTAAAATGTGTCTTGTGTATTCCCTGAAAGAATCCCCATATCCCAGAAGATACATTGGCACCATGAGTTCGGGGAGCACTGAGCACTTTGTGTTAGCACCGAGAGAAGATGGGATGCTGATGAGTAGTATTTTGCCTCTCACCTCTGTCCATCCATTGAGGGGGTGCAGGTGTACTCTGGGGGGTAGTATGGTGGTGGGGGGATGGGAGGAATAAACTCATCAAAGTCCAGTGTTTGGTGGAGGATTGTTCCGTGGGGGGTCATACAGTCAGCGTTTAGAGCTCGCGCTCTGTGCGGCATAAACTGAAACACAGCATAAAAACAAGCATTATCAGGCTTTTATCACACAAGGTACTGGAGTCGTTGTTCATTCATTATTTTAGACCATAATTCATCCAGGGAGACATGACAGAGCTAATGTATCTTTACAGAGCACCTCTCAGCAGTTAATTCAAGCAGCTATTCACATCTGTGCTTGCTGGTCACTGAACAAGCTTCACCATAGCAAATGCGAGTCAAGTGCCTTGCTCAGGGACACCTCAACAGCAGCTCTGGAAGCGCTGCTCGTTTACTTTTCTCACTCAGACGTTTCTAAGTGGGACAATTTTCCAGTCAGAGGCAGTCGGCTTTTCTAATCTCCAAGCTGCCATTGCAGCTATTGAGCTGGCTAAATTTAGTGAGCTAAACAAAAGGTTAACTGCTCTTGTGGTAAATGGGAAAGCGAGGCCACTCTAGGAAACTACGAGGCTGTTAGAGATAAGGCACAATCCAGCATCTTATTCTACAGTTTGATTTGTCTAGTTTTAGCTTATCGTCTACTATTCTATCTGGTTTTTCTCTTTTTTAAATCCTATTCATGTTTCTTTTTTCATTTTCTTTTTACATTGCCTTGTGTCTCTTTGTCAATTTGAATTGCCTTGATGTTGAAAGGTGCTAAACAAATAAACAATCCTTTCTTTTTCTGTCTGTGAATCAATAGATCCCACCATGTTCAGCCACTTCAATTTATAGCTTTCCTGCTCGCATGCCTGCTTTGGAGTACAGTCATTTTCTACTTTCATATATTAATGTAATGTCTGCAAGACATATAGTTACAGATGAGCATTAAGCATGAACACTTATTTATTTAGCATTGCCTTTAACAAACTATCTCTCTTCCTATGTTTTCTTTTTCTTTTACATGTTTAATCGATCTTAAGCCTTCATTTGTTTTATTTCTATCTTTTACATATTATGTTGTTCTTAGCATACCTGTCCTTCCTATTTGCTGCCTCCTTTTTGTTTTTCATTTGATTATATGGTTCAATCGTGCAATGATCTTTTTTTCTTGTTTCTTCACTACTACACCCACTGGATGAAAGGTAATATATAAATAAAGTGTTTTAGTTCAAGTTTATTACGAGTACAAAATGAAACAAACAAAAAAGAACTGCGCCTGATTCAATGAGCATTGCCAATTAATAATTCACACCAAAATGCATTTATATCTACAGGTTTCCACAGATCTTCTTACAGACAGTAAGGCGCTCTGAGAAGGATTTGTCCACAGCTTTTATCGCCTGAAATTGGGCCACTGAAGCAGGGACCACTGGGAATTAAGTCCTTATATCAACATGAGAATAACGTTTCATTCTCATTTTTAACTGCTGTATAATTCAGCTTTGGATTAATTTATTTTGATCAACTGTCTGTCTCTTCCTAAATAGCCATGGATATAAGTAACAGCCTTGTCCTTATGGTCAAGTCCCAGGGATCTACATTTTTTTATCTATGTCGTAAGAGATTTGTTTTACCAAACAGGTTCAGTGGGAACAAGATGCAAACACTCACATATAATCACTTTATAAAGCAAACTGTTTATTTACAGGTCCTGCAGATGTGAAGAAACATATAATTCATTTGGAGTCGTGTTTCTGGGCAGCTGGTGAAAGAAAGTCCGATACTAACTCTCCTTCTAGCTCTGTTTTGGTCTCCATCAACTCCTGCAGGGAAATATCTGACACTTAAGCTGGTATATGCTGCACTTTGTCTGTCCATCGTTTGGCGATGGGCAGGTAGTCGTACAAAAGGTTGTATCTGATATTTTTCAATGACAGCAGCTGCATAGGGAGTCTGAGACTATGCTGATGAGAGCAGTGAGAGTGAACCAAAACAGCACAAATGTGGACCTGAAAACTAAAACAATGAGCTGAAAGACGCAAACAAAGCTGAGAGGTGATAATTATTTACGGGTTCATGATTGATCTTTTTCACATACATGAAGTCATATCTTTGTTAAGAAGAAATAATCAAAATGTACAAATGTGCAGCAGTCCTTTGGCCAGGTCTGATTTATAAATTGATCTTTGTTGACTTGCGACCTGCATGGAGATGAAACTAATGTAATGTCTGTACTTTGTATTCCGAGTTAAACTTAATTTATTTTAATAGCTACTGCTGGGATTACTGCTTATTTCCTGCCACATCACCCTGTTATCAAACCAAACTTCACTTCCAGCCCGGAGCACCAGTTTTAATATCCAGACTCGTTTAAGCAAGCACAAAATTTATAGCGTAGTTTATAAAATGTGTAAACGGCTCCTGCATCAAATATCACTGCAAAGCCATTTCAGTTGGTGTGAGACACAAAGGGAGCTTGGCCATGCTAATTTCCTTAATGACTGAAAGCATTTAGCTGTTGTTAATAGTTTCATTGTTCCACATAAAACAATAAAAGAGGGTCACACTGAGGACGGTGTACCTTTGAGGAAATAACCCAGTGAGATGTTAAGCTGTTTTCTTCCAATCCAACGTATCTTTGAGATGCAGCAGGACACTGAGAGAGGTCCTGTGGCAATAGACCTTCACAGTGTGTGTTTACATTCACTTGTATTTTCCAAGCAGGATGATTCCACAAAAAAATCAAACATTCCTCTCCGATATCTTAAAACGGATGAAGGCTGGAAAATAGTTCCTGAGCTGCATGTGTTTATCTAACCTGATGATAGCGATCTCCAGACTAAAAAGTGATTTTTTTTAACAGCAGGGTGGTCACTGAAAAGAAAATAAGGTCAGCTATTGACGCTGACTTTCATCACACTCACCATCTGCAGCACATCAGTCGAAACCATCTGCATACAGCACATGGCGGTGGCTAGAGCACACACAATGGTGGATATGACGTTAAGGGCACATACGCTGAACAGCAGCTCCTACAGGAGAGGAGGGAAGAGAAGGAGACTGTTAGAGCAACAAAAAGGTGGAGGAGGAGTGTGACAAATAAGAGAAATGACAAGAGTGCAAGGGAGAAGGTGAGGACAAGAAGAGAAGACAGTTAAAGGTATGGTCATTAAAGATGTGAGATATGAATGTAGAATCAAAGGAGAAGACACAGATGACACAAACAGAGTTGACGTAACCAGTAAGTCACTGTTACAAACAACTGGTTTGGTAAGACAACCACACAGAACCAAAACAAGGCTCATCTGCAATGTTAATAGTCCTATAATACAATTTAAAAGGTTAAAGCCTGATATACAGCATTATGATCTCTACTGACATGGAGGCCAAGCATAAAGATTCAACAACCTCATAAACATCCAAGGTTAAGCACGGACGCAGACACATTCACACTCTGACAATGCAGTGGACAGCAAGGGGACAAACCGCTATTGAATCTGTCAGCAGAAATAAATGTGCATGCCAGTGAAATACTAGCCCAGCACTCTGAATCAGAGAAACGACTTATGACTGCAGCTATTTGTGCTATTCTTCTAAAATGGTAGAACATGATCATCTTCAAGCGGCTCCATTTTTAAACCATAATGCGTTTTGTACACCCTAACAAATTAACCTATAATAACTGTACTGTATGAAGTAATTTCCTGAAGAAGAGTACAGGAACAGTAATACCACCTGCATGGTAATTGGCTCTGGGAATAGCAACTGCCTAGCACAGAGAGCATGTTGAGATCAGAGAGGATGACAGCAGCTTGTACTGGATCTGCAGTCCACTCAAATGTAACTCCATGCTTCTTTATTGAGTTCTCAGGGTTCATCTGTCACAATAAACTCATTTACACAACCCCTATAAAGGAATTATTAGGATTTATATTATTATTTACTTATTATTATTACTTTGCAAGACGAGGAGAGAAAAAGGGATGAATGTCTGGTGGAGATCTGGACTGTTTTAATTAAAATACCTCAAAACCAGATGAAATGTATTAACCTGCAATATCTGCAACCACAAATGTACTGTACACCCACACAGGTGAACAAATACACCATTATATATATATACTGTATATTGAAATAAAAAATAAAATAAATAAAGTCGATATTTAACACAGCTGTCCCAATATATATGTAATAACACAATTCCTTAAGACAAGAAGAGGAGGGACTATCAGCACTGGAATGGAAACCTCACTTCACTCTTGTTCTTTGTGTCTCATGAAGCTCCCCTGTTACCACACACAGTGTTTTACGGCATGTCACACAGAATATTCACCAGATTCAGGAGGCACACAGTGGCATTACGAAACCCTAACTTCGTAACCCTAACTCCCTTTCTGGATATCGGACAGAATTGTCAACTCGTTACGCTTTGTTTTCAGTGCACTCAAACTTGGTGGGGGAGGCAGATTCAAAGGTCTGGACCCAGGCAACCAACTAGATCTACCAGGTTTGTTGTGTGGCTTATAAAAGGAGGTTCAGGCTCTAGTTTCTTTTTGCCAATCAGATCCTTTGACTCACTTCCACTCCCTTTGAAGTTTGTGATATTAAATGGATCAGTTGCTAGCTGTGCAACAGTTTTTCAAACATGTTTGATATCCAGTAACTAGTTGCCAAATATCAAGTCTGTGTGAAGTTAAAGATGAGATGATGCCAGTTGGAACCAGCGACATTGAAGTTGTGCAGTGCCAACTATAAAATACAACTAATACTAATGTTTGCCTTGGAAGCGAACAGTTTTGGAGCTTGTTTTTTGCGTCGGAGGAAAGTCTGGAGAACTGAACACAAATCTGTTTCACATTTACAACTCAAACCCAAATCATTATAGGCATTAGAGGGAGATTTACAGTAGTTTAAATAGTTGTGACGTTTCTACATAGAACAACACTCATTTACTTAAAATTATTATTATTCATTCAGTACATTTTGAAAATTAACTTAACACTTGAAAAGTAATCCATCAAAATAAATAAAATTTGTGGTACTGTAGACATTATAAATAACTTTGATCACAATAAAATTCTCATGATTATTTCCATAAAAGCAGTTCACCTTAATTAACTACTTAAACAAGTCTCAGGCCTCTGCAAGTCAATTTTCATACGACACTGAATGTCCAAGTTGTGCTTTGAAAGTGGTCAACATTCACGGCAAAAATGGTTGTAGCTACAACATGAATAAGAAAGATGGACTCAGTAGACAGCAGCCAGGTGGGGCTGTAACACGTTGTACAACAGACAAAAACAAGTTGCAATAAATGCAGGCAAACGGCTCAAAGACAAATCCATCCATCCATTTTCATCCGCTTATCCGGGGTCGGGTCGCGGAGGCAGCAGGTCAAGCAGGCTGACCCAGACTTCTCTCTCACCCGCAACATCTACCAGCTCATTCTGGGGGATCCCGAGGCGTTCCCAGGCCAGCTGGGAGATATAATCCCTCCAGCGTTTCCTGGGTCTTCCCGGGGCCTCCTACCAGTTGGACGTGCCTGGAAAACCTCTAAAGGGAGGCGTCCTGGAGGCATCCTAATTAGATGCCCGAACCACCTCAGCTGACTCCTTTCGACACGAAGGAGTAGCGGCTCGACTTCAAGCTCCCTCCTGATGTCCGAGCTCCTCACCCTATCTCTAAGGCTGAGCCCGGCCACTCTACGGAGGAAACTCATTTTGGCCGCTTGTATCCAAATTCATGCAATCTTGCCAAAAACGAAACCCACCAAGTTGTCGGCCTGTGTTGCAGCAGCTGAGTGGAGGTGAGGTACAGCTGTGTGTGTACTGGTAGTTGACTTTGCTGCTAGCTTATAGCTGCTAGCCAAACACACAATCCAAAACCCTATAAGTGAGCAAACTGTTTTCCCCCTCACTGTGTCTCTGGGTACAAAGTAATAGCTGGGGGGCGGCGATGCACTCAGCTGTGTTATCACTAGTGGCCCCCATCAGCCAGGGGCCAGATATGAGTAGTGAGTGGGGAGTCTGCAGGAAGTTGATTGCGGTGTAAAACAGGCAATTAACCCTAGAACACTAACGTTAAAAATAGTCACACTAACACTAACGTCGGGTGATTTTCACCCGATATAAAGTGATAAAAAACTACTTATTATCAAAATATGTTAAAATACAACTTTACAAGGCAAATTTAAGTCTTCTTCTATTATTTTAACCTATATAATTTCTCATAAAATGAAAAACAGGTATCATGGGGGGACCCTGAAAAAAGACTAAAAATCAGGTGAAAAATGAAGAAATCGTCAATAAAACACGATTAAAAACATTAAAAACAACTAATGGAGCTATGAACTTGTTCTTTGGTCCACATATTCCTGGGATATGTGAGCCTTGTCCTGTGAAGGAAGTCATATGTCAATGTAAAAACCCATCAGAATTTTTTTTACCCTCTAAACGTCGGGTGAAAATCACCCGAACACATGCCTGTTGAAAAAAACAGGGGTCGGAGCTGAGAGACACGCCCACTTTCAGTAACGTCAGTGAGAAGCAGGAAGCTACACAAGGACCCGAGCAACGTAAACACAATCGCTCGGGTGAAAATCCCCCGACGTTAGTGTTCTAGGGTTAAAGGTGTTTTGAGTGAGAGCGAATCATCGCCACCAGAAGAAGTCCTTGAACATGCAGCCATAACTGGGCACCTTAAACATTACGCAGTTTGCTGCAGCACAATGTGACATTAGCCATGGACAGACACAGAGGGGCACATTCACTTACGCATACCCAAACAAGTAATTGTATGATTTTCCTGAACGAGCAAAACAAAATGCTTCTATGGTTATTTGATACCACACAACCTGTATTCAAGACAACCAGCATTTTCTCCCCGCATGAGTGGCACCTGGGAAGCGACACATGCTGCCCAGTCTGACCACGACCGTATAGTGACAGATCGTCTAGCACTCTGAGAACAGGGGACTTAATTGGGTTTTCACATCACTGATTCTCAACTGTTGTCTCACGAACCATGAACGTCTTGACCAGACACAAACTACACACATGCCTCCACGAGCTGCTCCCTCTAAAGTAGGACAGGCTTGTCGCAGCGTAGTGCGGCAGCACCCTGCTTTTCTCCAGCCAACATGGACTTTCAGTTGATGTCTTTACAGGATCTGGCAAAAAGAAAAAAACAGCATTTCCCTCAGGAAGCCAAACAGCAGTTTCAGGGAGGTCAGTTCAGACTGTTGGCATACATTCAGATATTTTCTAACCTCCAATGACAGGAAGCAGCAGATGTTGTAGAGCCAGGATGCCACTTCTCATAAACTACTAAATGCACAGACTCCAAAGTAAAGAAAATGCTTTTTTCATACCTTGAGTCTTGACCCTTCAAACAAGTTAATATCAGACCCTACAAAGTTTAATTGGTTTAATCATAGAACATGCAATAATGATCATTGTACTTCTTTTGTCGCAGCTTGGAGAGATTCTGCTCTCATCCAGTAGCGTCCTTATCAAAAAATAGAATTGATGGTTCCTCTGGATTTTTGCCAATTATCCTTCAACAATTGAGACACATCCTTTTTGGCTTAGATACAAAGCTTGATCCGTCTTACGGGTCCCTGATACACCAACCAACCTCACAACTAGGGAAAACAAACACCAATTGATTATGTCTTATGTCAAAAGTTTTGAATACCCAGCAAAGACCATTGCTGACATGCATGCATGTTCTGCACCTGGTAAAATAAAATAAAACCAGAAACACGACAAGCAAAGATGGAAATAAGTCCAGGATTGTATCATTCAAAAAGGTCAGTGGTCCACTTTGAACTTTGCACAGAGACTAACAAAAGATACCAGCAAGACATTCTGACGTCTTCCACTATGATTCTGACGTCTCATCATTTGCTCAGAATACAAATTAAGACTATGCCTGAGAACATGGCCTTCCTTTTCTGTGGACAGACGTTGTCAGTCTGGGGTCTGACTTGTGGAAGGCCATGCGGAAGAGAAGAAAATGGTGCAGAAAATGCAATGAATTGGGAAAATCATAGATTCTTGAGGCTGAATAACCAATAAGATAGGCAATTGCTGATTTTGGTCCACCAGAGCAAACACATCACAAACATTACAGGCAACAGTCGTCTAATAGCTTTGTCCAGTGTGTATCCCTGCAGGGATGGGTGGGGGTTTATTTTAGTAAATAAAGTGTCCCCATGTCAAACTGAAAGCATCTACTAAGGTAGCAAAAATGAAAGGTTCATTTGAGCTATTTTTGTTATGGTAATACATCTGCAGTATAGATGTGAGCTGGTGCATTTCTGTGATTTCCCTTGTGACTACAATGTACATAATGCCATTATGAATCCTGCAGGGCAAATAAATGTAAGAACAGTGCCTGCTCAACAGATATTTAACCTCTAGAAGATACCTTGCCTCAAGCCACACAGGTTAGTGAGTTACACAGCAAGGTTACACATCCGCCCCTTACAGGAAATCACAAATTATCTTAATACCCCCGCTCACTGACAATTTACTGCCCCAGGCAGTGTAATGAAAAGAAACACGGAATGAAAATGAAATGTGTCTGTAAAATGAAAAAGTACAGCTGAGGGCTAAAACAAAACTCTAAAACAGAAAGAGAGATGCTGCTGAGCAATGACTGAATAATGCACTTAAGCTGTTAATAGGCTACTCAGTCTACCTCCTTTGATAATCCAGTACTACCGCAATGTAATTTGGTGACAGAGGAACTATATGGCAACTGCACCATGAGTTCATTAGGATCAGCGAGCTATCTGAAATGACCGAGGACTCATGGGGCTCGGGCGTGACAGCTTCCTCTTAGACATAATTCAACTCATCTGACTACTTTGGCACTTAATAATGGCACCAATTCCCATATTTTCTTTAATGAGCGAAGATCAAAATGACAAATGCGCTTGATCTTTCCTCTTTTCAGAAGCATGCTTCATCCTATGAAGTCTTTTATTTGGTTATCAATGTTTTATAATCAATCAGGGTCATAAAATGAATGGATATGATTGTCGTTATCCAATAAAGACACAGTAGCACATAGTGTATATCATTGCTGCAGACATTGAGTCAAGATAAATCTACAGAGATCGTGCACTTGCAAACTACCGCCAGACCAGGCTGGGTACGCACTGCATACTAAGAGGTCTGCATCTGGGGGAAAGACAAATGCTGTTGCCATTCTCCACTTCCTGCCTAATTAATCTGAGACTGAACACTTTCAGTGTTTTGTATTTTACGTCATTCGGCTGTTCACATTGGGATATGTTACAAAGTGAGAGGGGACACTTGGAGACCTCAGTTTAGACTTGATTCGAGCAATTGAAAGATAATTATTTTCAAACGACTACAGACTGTTATTTAAGTCAGTGGTATCATTCTGATGAGAGAAGTAACCAGAGTGGTAGAGTCTGAAGCCGTGCTACTGGACTGGCACCTCAGTGCTTTGAGCTAAATGCTCACGTTAGCATGCTAACATGCTCAACTACTCCAACATGCTGATGATCATATTAACTACTGTACTCATGTCTCCCACAAAATATAGTATTTTACAATTCAGAAGTTATATTTTAAATATATAAAAAAATATTTCAAATTATATATTTTAACCCATTTTTCTACTTGCGTGATTCTTTTTCTACATATTTATGGAGTACTATTGGACGGAGGTTGAGATCTAAGATTTTCAGTGCGGACATCTGCTTCTCTGTAATTGATGTATATATGACAATAAATACATTTGAACTAAATTCAAAGTACAGCTGATACTAAAGGGAATGGCATGTATTTAATGAAAGACAATTGGCTTTATAATTACATGAAATTCACCCTAAATCTCTGAACCCTATAGATGTGTCACAAATACACAAGTCCAGTCCGCCTCACGGTAGTGCTCGAGGGAAAGTGAAGGGACAGCATCTTCCGATCCTTGCGATCATGAATGTCTGTACAAAAACATTTAAGATAAGATAAGATAATCCTTTATTAGTCCCGCAGTGGGGAAATTACAGGATTTGTTAAGATATTTCAGTCTGGACCAAGGACCGACTCACTGACACTGCCATTCCTAGAGCTTAGGAGAAACATAAAAAAATCATTGGTTTCCACACATCGAGACTTTCATTTCTGTAATGCAAATGACAATTAAGTAGTTAAATAAATAGATGAAATGCAATTTTTGGCAAGTGAGATTTACACATGGTGGTTTGCTATTTGAATAAAACTGATTTCCTGGAATTGTCCCTCAGTCTGGCCACACAAATGGATTTTAAACAATGGTGACATCAGTCTGTGTTTAAAGCCAGCCATGAAAACAAGGCAGCAGGAACCAACATCTACCATTCTTTGTAGAGCAACGAAATATTGCTAAGATGGGAAAAGCAGCAGGCGCAACAGTTGCACGCTTCTCAGTTCTTCTGAGTTGCCTGCAGTCTGAATACAGTCTCACGAGTGTAGAATGAGTTTTGCATGTGAAAACATAATTTTCTCCCATCATCAGCACAATGACATCCCATGCTGGCCACACCCACCTTGAGACGGAGGCGGATGGTGTTGCAGTCCCTCAGCGGGTTCAGCTTCAGCGTCTCTCCCAGGTTGTTGCAGCTCGAACTCTGCTGCTGCAGCTCGCAGCACACACACACTCCATCGCTGTCAAACTTGAGCTGGGGGGGAGGAGGGGAGAACACACATCCACACTCATGCATGCACGCCACGTACACAAAAACATACATACACGGACACAGGCATACATACACACCCAAAAGCACACGCACAGACACATGCACTGATCAGACCTGAGCTTGGAGTGTGGTGGTGATGTAGTTCATGCTGGGATCACTCCTGACATGAGTACACAGTGGAACGGTCAACAAGATAAACTAAACACACACAATATACTGAATTTGATAACTCAGCACACGCCTGATCAGAAATGCACAACAAAAGAAGAGAGGATGTGAGATCTGTGGAGCTGCAGGGAGGGACGGATGTAGAGCGTACCTCTGCTATGTGTCCCAGATTACGAGAAAGCAGGACATGAACCCAACAAGTATGGGTTAATTACATTGGGGAGAGGAGATGAGGAGCATTTCAGACACGACTAGGGGAGGGACTCGGGGGATGAATCAGTGAGGTTGGTCTACTCGGCTGGTCCCACTTCCGCGTACAGACATGCTGCTTCTGACATGTAAGTGGTTGGGGTTGGTGGGTTTGGTGCTGGATGACTCACAAGAGGCTTCTTCAGTCAACAGAGGAGACCCCGGCGCTATAAACTCATCTTTAAAAAATCAGCTGAGCATTTAATTATGAAAATGTGAAGAGTGCTGTGTTCTGTGTCCAACTGATCACCAGCTACAAGGAGTAAACGCTCAATACATTTATTTTGACATCCTGTTTTACATGTGTAATCATAGCTGTTAGAAAAGCCAGGGTGTTGAGAGCACGTCTCTAACTGGTGAAAACCACCTAAAATAATATTAAAGGGGAATTTCATTTAGAGAGACTAAAAAAGTGTAACAGAAAGCTTGCTTTTCACATTGGGGTTACGGGTTTGAAATGCAGGGGCACTTACAAGGATACAGAGGACAAAAAGACTACATTGATGGCTATTGGGAAGGATGAGGTGTTTTTTGAGAATATAGTAACTAACATACTCAATCACTGGAGATGTGACAGGATGCCATTGAACCTCAAAAACCATGCTGGCATCGCCCACCAGTACCAGAGTCAAACATGTTCAGTGGTACAAGGTGAGGAAGTTGCGAAAGGTTCAATCTAATCTGACACGCTTGTTTTTATAAACCCGTGGAACTGAAGCATATAGTTGTTTTCTAATCCATTCTATCACGTGAAAGTACTTTGACCTAAGAGTCAGGTTAAGCTAGAAAAAAAAGCTGTAAAAGTGTTTATAGTGGTTCCAAACAGTCACACTTGAAGGGTGTGCTGAAAAGCTGTTAGCCCATCGAAAAAGCTCTTCTTTTGGAGTATTATGGCCCCTTTAATGCATCTGTACAAGTCAGGACATCTCAATGTCTACACTTTGATTCTGACCACGTCTCTCCTGAGTCTCTTTGAGCTGCATTACTCTTTCAAAGTTGTTTATCTGTAGTTGAGCTATTTTAGATTCTGGCAAAGATGGATGTGATTATCAGCAGCCATTACTCACTAACAGACAAATAGTTCAGTTCACTTTTGATGTTGACTCAGATTTGCAGCCTGCTCAGAGCTGAAATGTCGCCTGTCAGCCTTCCATGTGGCAACATTCACGAATTTAAACGTTGACGCACATGCAGACAACAACGAACACATGCCTATTATGCAACAAGTACAAAATACAAGTTTTGCATAATAATAATCTTTCTCATTTATCTACAGGTTAATGGCATAGTCACCTACATGTGTTCGTAATGAAGATTAGACTACTGAGAAACACCATTATTTGGCATGTGGGTGGTATATTGTACTTTTACATTTCATTTTCAAGCATCTTACATGATATACAGTAGAGCGCAACCGTGAGCAATTAGGGTTAAGTGTCTTGCTCAAGGACACATCGACATGGACTAGTGGAGCCGGGGATCGAACCACCGACCCTCTGATTGAAAGTCGGACCTGCTAACCACTGAGCCACAGTCGCAGTCGCTACTTGTTTCAGCTTTTCAAGGTTGTCATTGTAAATGAGAACTGGTTCCCAATTGACTTATCTGGTTAAATAAAGGTACAATAAATAAAACATTTTAATGAAAATTTTAATATAATTTGATTTGTTGCCGTTTTTTGTTGTTGTAAATGTTTTGGGCTGTATAGGTCACAGTTGTTTAACATACAGTAAATAACAATGTATGAACAGATTTACTGTAGGAGAATGGCTGTGTTTCAGGAATATAAGAACCATGTTGAAGGAGCAGTCTGAGCCTCAGTGATGTCCAAAGATCTTCATTTCCCCTTTCTTTATTTCATTCAATTTGGTCAAATCTGTACTATGGAAAGTTATATTGGAGATACTGATATCACTTGAAAAAGTATGTTGACCTGATTCCATCTATCATTGTGTGATGTCGGTGTGCGTTCTTACTAAGAAGAAGGGGTTGGGGTTCATCAATCAGGTTCTGACATTTGATAAAAAAAGGTATAATATATATATATATAACTCTTTAGTTAGTCCAGTGGGTCTCACCAGCTGACACTCCTCCAGAGAGTTGACCAGCTGAGCATTCTGGCAGGACAGGATGGAGCCCGCCAGGTTGAGCATCACACACACAGCTGACAGCAGCATGAAGAATGTGATCTGTGACAGAGAAAGAAAGAGAGGAAAAAAAGGCAACATAATGTCAAAATGTTGCTGCTTATAAACACTGATTCAAGACTTATATCTTCCCAATATTTAGTTTGCAAGCAGCTGTAGTATTGGAGATACTTTGCCAATCAGTGATTTCATCAGATCACTAAAGTAGAAATTAGCACTGATATCAAGAGAAACCCTCAGACCTCGAGAGTCTGACTGTGAGAGAAATCATTATCACAGAGAAGCTTTTCTCCAAATCACATGACAAATAACGTATTGTCAGATTAAATGTCTTGACCCACAGCGAGTTATTCATATCTTTATCAACATTTGAACAGTGCTGCAGCTAATGTCTTGCAGTCAGTATAAAACACACACACATACACACACACACACACAGCTTGTATTTCTCTATGCTTCAAGCGGATTCAGCTGGCGGTTTAGGTCCAATGTACTTTCACACCAAAGGTTTTTTACCCCCTTAACCTCCGGGTAAAGCTTTCTTTTGATTTTCAGGCTATCAGTCCTGTTAGAATAAATATGGCCACCGTTTCTGATTCTTTAAATTACAGGTCAAGCACAACGAAAATAGTTTTAAAATTGACAACAGACAGCCTGTGCAGGAAATTGTAAACCAGGCACCAGCGTTCTCTGAACATTTTCATGAGCTCATAATTGATGAATTTAATTAAAAATGACAATAGCCTCTTTTCAAAGCTTGTGTTGGTGGGGGACATAAAGGGCAATAGCAGGAGGAGTTTGACAGCTATAAAGGTTATTGAGAACACACATACGCAAATGGATGCGAGGAGAGAGGGACCAGGGGCGGAGAAGGGAAGGAACTGGAGGTGGCATGTAATAAACAGATGGAGCGATAAGTTTAAGTGCTTTTCACCAAGGCAGAAAATTGAAAGATTGAGAGGGTGATGGGCGAGAATGAGGAGCACCTCTTTGGATGGAAAATTAGAAAAAGAGTTACGGTAAATTTAAACAAAGTTCAAACAAAAGGAACAGTGCAATCCTTAACAGACAGTGAGAGAGAAGAAGAGGAAACAGAAGAAGAAGAGGAGACAGAAGAAGAAGAGAAGACAGACAGACAGACCAAGACTCTGGTTTATTGGTGGTGATGATATGTAGATGTGATAATCAGCATTTCATTTGAATGTGATATCAGCTGTCTGGCTCTCTGGTTGATCAGCTGCACGAGAATGTAATCAAGTCTCTGGGAAGCAAAATTAAAGGCATGACCCGCCCACCTGCCCTTTTCTGTATCTGATTGGTTAGCATAAGTTGAATATATACATACATATATATATGTGTCCCTGGATAGACTGGCGACTTATCCAGGGTGTACCCTGCCTTCGCCAAATGACAGCTGGGATCGGCTCCAGCGCCCCGCGACCCTAAAGAGGATAAGCGGTTCGGATAATGGATGGATGGATATATATGTGTGTGTGTGTGTGTGTGTGTGTGTGTGTGTGTGTGTGTGTGTGTGTGTGTGTGATAAAGTTTGGAAGAACTGAGGTTTCTCACCCAGACTGATGGATCTATACAAGAAGCAGATCTGAGTGGTCTTCAATGTGAACATGAGTTTGGTATTGCAGAGGAAAACTGTTGCCGCTAGTTCTAAAGTATCCAGAGGGACAGACCTGTGTCATAACGTCCAGACTGCCTCTATATCATTGATTACCACGTGTGATAGTAATAGTTCACTTTTTCTAAATGCTGCTCATCAGTTCACATGGAGGTGCAGGAGCGTTTACCTCGAATGATGCCATGACAATGACTTTCACAAACAGGATATTGTAACGCACACACCAGTGACTGTAAAATCTCTCTCTGACACTCAGGCCATTAGTTGTATTTGAATGAAACCTCTCCGGATTTGCATTGTTGCCAGCTGAGCCAGTCGGATAAAAGATGCTGCACCTCAAACAATAACCAGCTGCCATTCCAACTGAGGAGAAAACAATCCCTCTTTATCAAAGCTCTAGTGACTGTGGTCGCGCCGCTTTAAAATAATATTTGTTTTGTTTCATAATTCTCATAGAAATCGGTTTTAGCTCTTCCAATCACTCATTATTTAAATATGCAGCTACAATAAAAAAAAAAACACACACAACCACAAGATAACAAATTGATGCCACCACTCTCCCGACACACACTGGCTGAATTGTGTGTTTTTATGAAACAATGGTGAAGAAGTCCCACGTGAAATCCTTTTTGATATCCAACAGTCCTCTTTGTGACCCAGGTGTCACCTGGCGTTTCTCTGCTGAGCTGATTGTCACGCCTGGGCCCACACCAATGCCTTCTCATTACCATGTAGGATCACATAGCACCATTTAGCAACTAGTCATTAATTACTGCTGCGCTGCCTTCTGCATGTCAAAGAGGTAAACACACACACACACACACACACACAGCTTCGCATATGCACGCGCCACTCGGTCGCTGTAACAGCCGAGGCAGATTTACACTACGTGTCATCTCGCATCGTTTAGCGCTCACTGCGGAGGACAATACAGCACAATATAATCACCATTCATCTCCGTGACACACACTCATAGATTACGATATAACACCCAAGGTTCAGGTGTATCACTGTAATTCTCCATAACTGTCAGTGAGGTGAAAATAATTTGGCTTTAGCATTGCCTCTACCTATCCTTCACCCAGCTGCAGTAGGTTTTCAAACTGCAGAGGTAAGGGAGGACGTTTCAGAGAGCTGTGCTCTTGTGTACACTAGAGCTGTATCTAAATCTTAAAGGTCCCATGGGGAGTTTTTTTGGGCTCCCTCTCCTCTCGGTTGATTTGTGGACTAATTGGTCATTTTAATCGTCAACTAAGATCTCTTTCTTGAATTTGCTGTTCTTTATGCGTTTTTCATGCTGCATGAGTACATTTCTAGACACACACAGTTGACTAATAATGCATGATAACAATACAGGATTTAAAATACTTGGTAAATGTTATTAAAAAGGAACTGGATTCAACACGTGTGTTCGATCTCAAGGATTCACAAAATGGGTTTTGGCAACACTAAATGTAAATCGAACCTTTGTTTATTTACAAGGAAAACTCTACAAGGAAATAGACCTATTCACTATCTGGCGGAGAGTTGAATAAGATCATTCATATCACGGTATAAATATAAGGCCAGCAGGGGAACTGATGTGTTTACATTTTGTCAATTGTAAACAAACAACTGATAACATTTCAATTAGTGAGGTGCATTTTGTTTACTTAGCTGTTTCCAGTCTTTCTGTTGAACTAAGTAATCAGTCTGCAGGCAGTAGCCTTAAATTGACATGATGGATAGACATGAGAGTGGTATCAGTCATCCAACTGCCATCCATAACGTTGTCTTTGTGAAGAATGTCAATGGATCTCTGTAAATCATTGTCAATTCAACAATTGACACAAACTATAAACATTTATAGTGTTTCTGTTGTCACGCTCTCCTCATCTATCACTGCCACCGTGCTTATTGATCATCACATCTGTTTATTTGAAGAAACACAAATCAGAGATGGGGGAGCATCTCAGTGGGGAAACTGGAGTGATGGAGCAGCAAACAATAATACACCTTCATTGTTTCATCATAAGCCAACTATTATAAGAACAGAGGAAATGTGGGAGCTCATATATCATCAACTGACAATTTCAGCAGTATTTTAAGCAGCAATGTATGAATATTTTATTATTGGAGTACAATGCCCTAAAGCTTGCACATACTGTATATGCACAAAACTGCCATGTATAATAGGTTATAACAATACATCATGCACATTCCATGTATGGCTACAGACAGGTACAGAATGTGCCAACTATGTGCATTACTAACTCTTCAAGTTATTAAACGCAAATCTGATAAAATGCAAAGTGCATATGCAATTTCTTCTGCTAACAGAATTATGACTGAAACATTCACTAATATACAGACGCATAAAAATAACCTTGTGCATAATGACCTTCACACGTGTATTAGATCTGCAGATTATCATGCATGCTCTGCATCTCTAACATGCGTGACAACCTCAGGAAATCTATCTGTGAACTTAATGTGCGAGCCGTACCTGCCTCCTAATAACAGGAACCAAGTAGGTTATTCTAATCTGAATCAAGGAGCTAAAGGCAAAAAGAGTTAAATGTTGTTCATATTTTAACGTTCTTTGAGACAAACTTGTGAAATGGGGCGTTATTGTTTGCTGCTGTTTGTCCTCATTAATCACTTATATTGTTTTAAATGATGAGTGATTAAGCCGAAGGCCATTTTTCAAGTGGAGAATAAAGTTCCTATGTAACAGAGAGAATAGAACAATGATTCATATCAAAAGTCCCTTTTGAAGCAAAAATGCCAAATATTCTCTGGATTGAGAAATAGGAATTGAGGAATTGTTGTTTTCCATTATTGTAAAACATTATTTGTTTTCGGGTTCTTCTTCTGAAAAGCAAGACCAAGATATTGGTCTGGTTGATATTTTCTGACATTGTATCCCGCTGGAGTCCAGTTTCACTTTAATAAAGTTTCTATGCATGGATTTATTTCTTTGTTATGACACATGCAGGACAAATTTCCAAGTCGTCAAAGTGTATAAAGCTGCACAGAAACCCAAAATGCAATGGGAAATGACATAGGTGCATATAAAAATATGCAATTCTGCCATTTTCATTGAAAGTCTACTGTATGCGCTAAAATCACGGAAATATGGACAAATACAAGTTGAACAATTATTTATGAATTAATTATAATAATTAATTATAATGAAACATCAACATACATAAATTAGATTAATGTCTGGGTGTCTCTAAATGAAAACTGTTCAGTGGGTTACCTGAGAAGACTCAGGAAAAGAAGAAAATGATCTGCAGATGAATCAATAATTTAAAATCACCGTTAGTTGCAGCCCCATTCAAATACACTCTTTAAGACCAGGGTCCGGCAAATTATGTGTTTCTTTTCTGCCAAATCTGGTGTCAATCAGGTGCAGACTGATGTTGCTAAATAACTGCTCTGAAGAAACAAAGTCTGCGCAACACTGTGTACGAGCCCAGCAGGAGATAATGCTAACGTGGTATGACAAGCAGATAAGAGCTCCTACTGTAGAGTCCCCATAGTAAACAATGGCCGCACTAGGAGATACCACAACATTCAAATCAGCCTATTTAAAAAAACATAATGATGTAGAGCTGGGGTTTAACCCACGTGGAAGTGACACCGGGTAAGTAATTAAAGATTGGGCAGTTGTAATTAGATGGAAGTTAAATGTGGCTATCTGTGGCTCAGTGGTTAGCAAGTCTGTCTTTCCATCAGAGGGTTGGAGGTTCAAACCCCGGCTCAGCCAGTCCATGTTGTTGTGTCCTTGACTTAACCCTAATTGCTCACCGTTGTTGTGTCTACGGTCTACTGTATATCATGTAAGTTGCTTTGGATTAAAGCATCAGCTAAATGTAATGTAAAAGAAGCGTTTGAAACACTGTTAGCATCTTTTGACTGCAGCACAAATTAGTATTTAGTCTGCAGCAGCACTGTGTTTTAAATCATCCCTGAGCCATGAGAGTTGGAGGCAATGTTGTTTTGTTTTTTCTCCCGCTCAACAGATCACAAACCCTCTGATTCAGTTTCCCTCTGACACTTTATATCAATCCCCGGGCCCTGCAGAGCTCAGAAACATCTGGGAACAAACAACTCTATAAGGAGAATACGAGATCATTCCTGAATATTGATTGACAGGAAACTGTCAAGTATGAGCCTGAGGAACTTCCAGATCTTAAAGTAATTTCAAATATGTTAAAATACACCCCTACCTTGGGGTTAAGCCACAATCAGCAAAGAAAACAATGTATTCTCATGGTGTCCCCTCTACTGACATTATAAACACACTCGAGAAAGCGAGCAGCAGCTGGTTCTCATTGGTTCCCACTGTTAACTGAAATATCTTCCTACCTTCCTCTCACGGAGGGTCGTGGTGAATATCCTTATATGCATGTGTGTGTATGTGTGTGTGTGTTTAGACCACATCACCAGGATTAGTTGTGATAGGAGTTGAGTGACCTTGAGTTCAGTGCCGGTCCAAATAAACAGTGAAGGTGTTGATACTAACTCTCAGCAGCAGAGCTCAGGGGACGTCACACTAAACCAGACGTAACGACTTCCACAGACCCCTAATCCTGCCGGGGAATAGCTCCATCACGGGAGCACACACCACTTTAAACCAACACTCATGTACGTATATGTGCTTGAATACACGCATACCTTTTTTGCAGGAACTCTAACTCGACAAAAACACGGATGACACGAGAACAGCGAGCCGAAATGCAAATTTAACGAAATTATAAGTTGTACACAGCAGCAAACCTATTTGCATTCTCTCTGTACGTTAAGGCGTTGTTTACACTGCACAGCAGAAGGATCGCATGGAGATTCAATTCACACCTAGCACCTTGTCGCCGTAAATTGATGAATATCCTGTTTAACAGGACACTAGGTGCATGGAGTGCACGATAAAGTAAGATAGTGGACTCCTGCAACAGGGAGTGATGTTTGTGATGAGACATACACCGCCATTAGATGTTATCACACCATTAAAACAAGCTTTGTTCTAGGTGGTCACGAAAGAGCACCAGATGTTTTTTAGGTTTCTACAGTTGTTGATAACACAAAATAACACTTTGCCTCTCCACTCTTTGGCTTTGATGTGCAGCCATGTTGACAGCATGTCAGACTGCATCTCCACAGGATGTGATGGATTAGTTCCTGTGGTTACAGACATCATGTGGACGTTGCACTCCAACACCTTTTATTGGCAGAGGAGCCATGAAACCTACATCCAGCCAGCTGAAGCTGAACTACATCTCTCATGTCGGAGTACTTTTTTAATCTAACCTTTTGCCTTTTTAATAATGTGAATTCCCCAGGTACAGCCCTCTACCTGCCAACGTCCACACGAGGAGTGTATAGATAATGGGTAACTGGACGGTCAGGTACTATGAGGGAAGTAGGGTTGCTCTGTGGAAGGAGTTCATCTGTGCCAATGCTCGCACTTATTGATTAAAACAGACCATGAAAGACAGCATCTACCCGAGGGTCAGTGGCTGATTAACCTCCACTTCTCAACATTTTAATCAACCACTGACCTCTAAAGAGCTAAAACAAGGAGGCTCTGTCTTCTCTGCTCCCCTCAAGGCTCTTGTAGGGTGTGGGGGGGCTGCCGTAATGAGACAGGCCTATAATGAACCTGGTCCCAGCAGACTCTCACACCACACAGAAGTACAGCAGGAACTTTGTAAAAGATGCTGCTTGCTTGAGGCAGTTCACTGAAAATCCAGGATGGCGTCTCCGTAAGTTATTAATAGGATGTAAAACGCTGTCAAGAAGGATACCTGTGATGTGTGATCGGTAACAAGATCTTCATTAAAAAATGGATTCAATTTGTATGGTGAGGTTCCTCTGACAAAATTAAAGAGACTATGGCAACTTTTCATAGATTGACACTTCCTAAACAATGTAGGCCTATGTCAGCTGCAAGTACACAACAACAACATCCTATACTATGAAAGAATACAACATGTTGTGGAAAGCATTTTTAAATCAAGTTTAAAAGATGTGAGGAGATTTTCTAAAATTATGAAATGACTGACCGAGTGCTTACCAAGCTATATAATAATAATAATAATAATAATAATCATTATTATTATTATTAGCCCTATAGCAGCATGTTGATCCACTACTCTGGTCCAGACTGAAACATCTACTATAAACAACTATTAACATAGATTGACATGAAAACAAACATGTATGCTTCCCATATGATGGCGTCTACTTGGTGATCCCCTGACTTTTCTTCTTTTATCTTCGGCTGGAAGTGGTCATAATGACTGCAGGAGAGCAACGTGACCTGAGATGTGACTATTTGCTCAAACATCTCTAATGATGCTGCTGCCTGGATCATGCCGCTCTCGCTCCTATGAGCCATCAGATCAGGGAGTCTATCTAATTCATATTCTAATTAATATGGGGCCACACTTCCTGCTTCTCAGGGCCTTAGGGGAGGACATCATTCATCCGGCATTATCTCGAGTCGGAAGGTTCCGGTTCACCCAGCCAACCGTTCTCTTTCAAACTCTGCCCGGATTTCTCTCACAATATGCTCATCCCTTTGTCTGATCCCTTACCTGTCACTTCCTGACATTTTATACAATATATGTATGCATAAATGTGAAGGAGAGAAGTCAAGAGAAAAAAAAAGAAAAGCAGGATTCAAAAACCTTCCCAAATTGACATCTTTTTTTTTTTTTACGGTGTGGAGCAAATCACATCTCATATAGTTTCCTTTTATTCATATTCAATTCAGTTCTTTCAATGCCATTGCTTGAAACATTTATTTGATGCACAATCAAATAAAAACAACACAAAGTTAAAGCACTGTGATGAGATGCATTTAATCATTACCACACACACACACACACACACACACACAGAGAGAGAGAGAGAGAGATAACAACAGACAACAAACAACAAAGAATGTTAAAAAGAAAGGGTAAACAAAACCTGTCTGGAGGCCAAATTACAACCACAAGAAATAAAGCATATTTCCCTTTGCCATTTGGAACGATCATTCAAACACCTCCATGGTTTAGAAAAATAAAATGTTCTTCTTCTTGAGCCTCCAGAAAATTCACATGAAAGTGAAGAGGGTTTTGGGATTGGTTTAAAGTTGCAAAATCCAGTGTGAAATGTAATGTAAGAGTGTAAATATAAATAGTGATGTGAACGATGATATCTTCCCAGTAAAAATGCTAAAAGCTTAAAGACAATATGGTAAATGGACTGTACTTGTGTAGCGTGTTTCTAGTCTTCCAAGCACTAAAAGCGCTTTAACGCTGCATGTCATCATTCATGGTGCCTGCCCAGCAGGACTCTAACTAACGTCCATACCCATTCATACACCGCAGGAACAGCCTGCGGGAGCCAATCAGGGTTAAGTGTCTTGCCCAAGGACACATCGACATAGACTAGCGGAGCCAGGAATCAAACTGACGATTCTCTGATTGAAGGACGACCCTGCTCTACCACTGAGCTGGTCTTCTATATGTCCTCAGCAAGTTAAGACTACATGAATAAAACAGCAAAAAAAGAAATGCAAATTTTAGGAAGACACGCAAAACAAACTGAGACAAATCTATGGTTAAGGTTTTGGGACCTTTATCGTCATGGTTACAATTAGATTGGTGCAGGTCAGTTGGAAACAAACAGAAATGTCTCAAATAAAAGTTGCAACTATCTATTTCAATATTCTCACTCATTTATTGTTTGTGCACGCATTGTAAAAGCATCAATATTTTTATAACCTTGTATATTTAATCTTATTTCTGTTTTTAGGTTTGTTTAACATCTGCCTCTCGGGACTACAGATGAAAAATAGCCTCTTCGCTAACTCTGGCACATTTACAGAAATGTTTTTATTAATGTGATGTCCCCTTATCAAATAAACCATTTAACTGCAGCAACTATACTATAAATGAAGACACAAGAGGAAAGGAACAATGAAAAGGTAAAACCAGTCATAAATGCCGTGATGCCGTGATCAGAGTGGTCAACGATGAAAACTGAAATCCCAGAGGTGTCGTAACGGGGCTGCAAAGGAGAACCGCATCGCCTGAAGCTGAGTCCCTTAGCTGACACCGTTCTCAGTGAGTGGGAATCACATAGGCTTCTTAATCAGCAGCTTCTTCGTTCTTTCAGCTGTGAAGAGTGCAGTTGGCTGGCCGAGCGAAGAAGCTCCGCTCTTCCTTTCATTTGACTGTCTTCTTGGCAGATACGCAGTGTGAGAGGAGAGGAGGTGACGTGAGGAGCGACGGGGACGCAGAGCGGCAGCGCTGATGCAAACTGACCGGAGGTGACAGGCAAACTGTGACCAGAGCAAACACTCCTGAAGCACACACACACACATGCACACACACACACACACACACACACACACACACACACACACACACACACACACACACACACACACACACACACACACACACACACTCACACACACACACACCCTTGCACTCTCTCTTGCACCTTGCTTGGTGTATAAAGAAATAGCACACAGTCTTTATTCAGGCTGGCAGCGAGGTTGCTTTAGAGAGGCTTCACCCTGAGTCCTCCACTCTTCACCGGGAGGACTCGGGGTGAAGCCTCCATGTTGGCAGACATCCTCCCGGCCTACGAGGACCTGAGCAAGACATGTCGGTCTTGTGCACCAGGTTTAACGTGCATAAGAGCTTATAATTAAAGGGTAGTACTTGTACCTGCCTACTTGACAAAGGTCTCTTTAATTCATTTCTACACTTAATTAACCAATGTCATAGAAATGGTGCTTGCCAAACAGCTTTCACTGCAGCAAAGAAACAGCCAAATTGTCTGCAGACAATGTGGGATTTCATCCAAATTTAGATTTTGTGAGAGTTATGACAACTAAATGTGCCTCTTACTTCGCACAATGCTGTCCCTGGAAACACAGTTGAATCACGGTTGCAGTTAGATGAACCTGAACACATTCAGATAAACATCCACACACTGAACCAAAACAAACTTTATGATTTAACAAAGGATGCTAGGAAGCAGGTTGCTTAGCAATAGGAAAATATTTTTTCTTGGCGGAGGACCAATTCTTCAAATAAACCCAAAGCTTCTCCCTCTGCCTCTTTGTCCACCGTGCCTACAGCCACATCGCAGCAGTGCCCCTATCTCATGGCATACATCTTTTCTGTTTATTTTTCCTAATCCATTTCAAATGTGGAAAGGCCCGAAAACACCAATTACACAGTTCTGTGTGAGCTTGCTGGTGAAACTTGAGTGAAATAGCAGCTTTATGTGGAGGGATTTGAGTGTGAGGTTTTTATACAGTAACTACACAGGATCGCCGCTGGATACATTTATTGAAAATGCACTCTTTCAGTTGTCTGTTTTAAATTAAAACATCTGAGTTTATACAATCATGTGAAGAAATACTGTCTGTCTGTCTGTCTGTCTGTCTGTCTGTCTGTCTGTCTGTCTGTCTGTCTGTCTGTCTGTCTGTCTGTCTGTCTGTCTGTCTGTCTGTCTGTCTGTCTGTCTGCCTGCCTGCCTGCCTGTCTGCCTGCCTGTCTGTCTGTCTGTCTGTCTGTCTGTCTGTCTGTCTGTCTGTCTGTCTGTCTGTCTGTCTGTCTGTCTGTCTGTCTGTCTGTCTGTCTGTCTGTCTGTCTGCCTGCCTGCCTGCCTGCCTGCCTGCCTGCCTGCCTGTCTGTCTGTCTGTCTGTCTGTCTGCCTGCCTGCCTGCCTGCCTGCCTGTCTGTCTGTCTGTCTGCCTGCCTGCCTGCCTGCCTGCCTGCCTGCCTGCCTGCCTGCCTGCCTGCCTGCCTGCCTGCCTGTCTGCCTGCCTGCCTGCCTGCCTGCCTGCCTGCCTGTCTGTCTGTCTGTCTGTCTGTCTGTCTGTCTGTCTGTCTGTCTGCCTGCCTGCCTGCCTGCCTGTCTGCCTGCCTGCCTGCCTGCCTGCCTGCCTGCCTGCCTGCCTGCCTGCCTGCCTGCCTGTCTGTCTGTCTGTCTGTCTGTCTGTCTGTCTGTCTGTCTGTCTGTCTGTCTGTCTGTCTGTCTGTCTGTCTGTCTGTCTGTCTGACACACACACTTCCTGTCTCTGTTTCCCTTTAGCGGCTCCTGACAGGTGGTCCTACGGGGCCCATCTCTGTTGGCAGGAGGCTATATCTCCCACAAAAGCCTCTCCATCTGGGTCAAGTCAGAGATTAACAGGCCTCTAAGGAAGAAGGAGACAGAAGACGCACACGCACAAAATGCAAAGCAGTGGCAGAGCTGGTGTGTGCCAGTCATCTGTGTATCTGGGCATGTGTGTTTGAGTGCTGGCTTAATGTTTCTGGCTGTATTGTATGTCTGCATGTGTTGTGCATTTGAGGGTCTACATGTGCACTTACAGTCCTCATAAAAAGCAAGAGCCTAGAGCAACAACGGTCTCTTAACCGCTCAATTACACAGGATGGCAGAGGGTGGTGGCTTAAATTAACAGAGCTGTATTGATGCTCCACAGTACAAACTGGTGAGAAATAGAATCAGACAAATTTGTTACTGGACTGTTGCCCATCACTTAATGAATCATTGTCATTTAATAAACAGAAAAATTTAAGACGAACCCTTGAATTATTTTGGGACTATTTTGGGCAAATGGAGAACAAATGGAAATGCTCCACTTCCTCAGATAACTTTTTAATTTGTGTTTTATAAAATCCAACTTAAAAAGCATTGTATCTTTAAGACTGAATTGCTTTTGTTTCTGAACCCTCTGATTGAAAGACAGACTTTCTAACCGACTCACAGTCGCCCCATCAAACACCAGTAAAAATGATTTATGATGCCCTACACTGGAGCCTTTTATACCAGCTGTAACAAGGCTACAACAAAAACATCTGTATCGACCAATATGGATCATCAACTCGGCAATCATTATTGTGAAATAAACGTGATACCTTTTGAGCAAAAGAGAATACCACAGCCCTGTTTCTCAGTTGTATATTGCCATGTGCGGCAATTAAAAAACAATATGATGAAAGATCCACCTCTTCAGTAGCGAAATACTTCTTTAAGTTATTCATTATAATGATATTGAATCACATCTGGTGTTTTGGGAGATGTTTATGAGTTTCTCTGATATCTCTGTACACCTTCACTTGTCAAAGGCATCAATGGCTTCAAGATTGTTTGTAGCTTTCCCGGACTACTTTAATCTTACCATTCTCACAGGAGCTCTTCCTTTATTCATCACAAAGCAATCAATTCATGTAAGATAGAAACAAACTTCAGCTCTAATATTATTTACACTTTCATCTTTCATTTTCTCCTGTCAATGAGATAGAGGCAGTGAAAACCGATGCTGCTAATCATAGCTGCCCTTCCAGAGTAGCATATAGCTTCTTCCTTTATTTCTGTGTCTACCTTTAGAGATATCCCTCTGAAGCTAAATGTTCGTCTGAGTCTGGCATGCTGGAAGTGCAGTATAATGAAGCCCAGTGCTCTCCAGCACAGACGCGGCCATCCATTCATTCACAACAAGTCGTGCACACACGAACCATGCATGCACACATTCATGGGCTCAGACATGTGCACACACTTCAATCAACAGAGCAAACATGGCTACTCTCCGGTCTTCGCATCATGTCCTTGCATAAAAGATAAGTCAAGCAGAAGCAGTAACAGGAAGCAGTACATCTGCTGTGTTTGGTTTTTCATGCTGTTTCTGATGCCTGGCAGCACTATAGTAACAACGAAAGATGTCCGTGTTCATGACTATTGCAGTTTATTGTTATCAATGGTTATTGTATTATGCACAATGCTGGTAATATATTTTTTCTGTCAGGGAACTGAAATGCAATTGAAACGTATCTTATACAGTTTTTGTATTAATAGAGGCTTCCAGCTTTAAAGAGAGAATAGATATGTCGTAAAGGCTGTTGCTGCTGTGCTGGTCTTCCAGCCTGCTTCTCCAAACTGGAGATGTATCGACCGTCATCTACTGCAGGTAATACACTGCCGATGGATAAGTACCTCTTACAACTTTACTTCAAATAATCCGAACAACTCCTTTACTGTTTTTACAGCGCTACATGGTTCTTACTCCCGGGTGAGTCCTCCGCAGCTCTAAGCCAGGCCTGCCAGGCTGTACAGTAGCGGCCGTAGTCATGCCGCAGTATCAACGCACTTAGCTGTTAAACATAGCTGACGTGATTGTGTGTGAACCACAATTACGTCCCAAGTCCCTGACAAGTGACTACAGAGCAAGTTGTTCAGTCAACTGTGGAAAATAAACTGCAGGACCCTGCCTCTAATGCCGCCATTTGACCAAAACACCATCACTGCAATGTCACACATAGTTGAAACTGTTTGGTATAGAAAGAGATTGGCACCAGTGTGACAGGAGGGAGGGGAGAGTGGAGCCTGTTTGTGCTGCTGAACAAAAGCTGACAGAAAGCACAATCCTTTTGTATGTGTGCTTGTGGCATTTAAAACTTTGTGGGAGTTACAATCTAGATTGAGTAACATAACAATGTGCAGAAGAAATGACTTTTCATCCTTTCCTTCATCAATTTGATTCAGCTAAAATAATCTGCTACGTGACTTTGTGTGTGTTTTAGGAACCAAAGAGATGTTATGGCAGGTAAGTGACACATCATCTGTATGCATTGACCTTGTGGCTGATTGGAGTTAACAGTAATAAAGTAGATTTCAGGACCCAGCATGTGTCACTTGGTTACATGGTTGTCCTGCAGGGATTGGGCAGTGCATGACTGTCTGTGCTTTCCGTTTCTCCAAAAATACATGAAGTTTACACAGTAGCAGCTTTACCAAGCGCCATTTATAGTCATTTCTGAAACAATGGTTTTGGACCAAGGCAGACAAAAGCAGCCTCACATTTCTAACTGGCATTGGCATTTTCTTTTCATAGTTCTATGAAAAATGTCTGTACATGTACTTGAGTAATTTATGTTCTGTAAAAAAGTACAAAGCCCCAATATTGAACATATTTGATATTCACAGTTCTACCCCTGCATCGCTCCAAACTAGTTTTCGCACATGTGCACCGCCATGCCGACACCCACCTCTGCATGTATGTTTACAACACCACTCAAAATGATCCACTGTGGGATCAAAAGAAAAACCAAACCGCTGACTCAAAGCACCAGATTCTTATCATTGTGCTTCTGCTTCCTATAAGCTATTCATGAATTGAATATGTAATACTCGCCTCCGAGGGCATGATAGGGCATGCGTGGTGGGTGTACACTATAAACCACAGAATATCCCTTGTTTATGTTCACAATCATCCAAGCCAGATATATTTTTGTAATACTTATTGACAGCATGTACCTTGCATCTAACTCGTACCTGTTTACACCAAGCTACATTCCACAGTTTTACTTTTGTTTAAATTACATTTCTAGAAGTCACAAATGATTAAATTTACTACAACATTATCTGTCTCGGGCCAAAAAACAGGGGGCCAAAGCAATAAGTTAAACCACTTATTAGCTCAGAAACACACACACACACACACACACACAGAGAGAGAGAGAGAGAGAGAGAGAGAGAGAGAGAGAGAGACACCAATCTGCTAAACAGAGGCTGCTAATGGACTACTTTCATTCCTAATTACAGGATTAATTTGTCCATTTAAGCCTGAATGAAAAATGCTCAACAATTGGAGGGCAACACTGGATTGGACAGACTGACCGTCTTTGCCTTTACTGGTCTGATAGACAGCCTTTTAATCAATCAACAGATCAGTTAACTAACTAATTAAATTATAAAGAAAATTGGCATTAACAAACTGTCGTTTGTATTTTTTGTTGTTGTGGTGTCTGACCATAAATCTTTATTCCAGCAGCATAAAGATCTGTTTGCTTGTCACAATCAGTCGGTATGCAGTCTCTCTCTCTCTCTCTCTCTCTCTCTCTCTCTCTCTCTCTCTATATATATATATATATCTCTATCTCTCTCCCTCCCTCTCCCTCTTTCATCAGCTGCATTAATATTTATGGCCTGGCAGGGTCACAGGCTGTCACAGAGAGCACCTCATAAAGCCTTTCACCGATGTCCTGCCGGCCCCACTGTAGTTATGTGATCGTAATGGAAGGTCTACGGTTATCGTGTGTATGTGCTGTCAGTGATTTGTGTGCATCGTTAGCGAGATGTTTGGCGATGTGGGGAGCATGTGTGCGTGTGTGTATGTGTGTTGTGGTTGTTTAAAAAAAGGGAAGCTGTTGCCCTCCTGACCATGCAGTGCTTTCTCTCTCTCTCTCTCTCTCTCTCTCTCTGTGTGTGTGTGCGTGTGTGTGTTATAAGCAGCCAGCAGTGTGTCGTGCTGAACAGACGTGCTTCGGACTCAGATTTATCCCCAGAAGGTCTCCAGCCATCCGCATGTCACCGAAGTGCTTCTGTAAATTACAGACGCTCCTTTTGTGTCCGATCTAAGATAAACAGGCGCACACAAGCATTTATCAAATGAAGCTGTCATGGAAGTTCAACCAGGAGGGCCAACACATCCTGGCGCTTCTCACAGATATGCCAAATTCTCCACAGCCAGTCAGTTATATCCACAATCTTCCAATGTTTATTCCAGGATCAGTTAGTAAATATCACTTCCTTTCCTTATATTATTATATATTGTATGCACAAACAAACTAAATATTGCACTACAAATTAGTTTTCTGTATTTTTGCATGTATTGGAAAAATGTAAGGAAACATGTAAAAGAAAGGACACAACACACAACAAAGGTGTTTACTGGAGAGAACATTAAACATGGACACATGAAACTAGTCTCCAACCGTACAGGATGTAGCTCACATTTCTATTTATCTCATGGGAAGGCATAGTATGTTAATGTTATTTAATAAAAAGGGACAGTGCACATTAATTAGCATGATTTAAATCAATTGCATCGAGAGTACTTGTCAGGTATAACCTGCACACAGCTGTGTTTTAAGCTTTTTGCATGTAATTTAACGCAGTTCTCATTCCCGTATTGTCATGTACGGATGAACAGAGGCAACAGACCGAATTGGTTAGCAATAGGAAAAGATTGATGTTTTGAGTTAAATGAATGACATGTATGACCAACATTAGTTGTCTTTTTTTTTTTTTCTCACACAAACCTTCTCGCTCTTTATACTACATGATCTTTCGGAGCACTTGCTCTGAGCGTCTGTTGCAGTGGCATGAAATGACTCGCAAGACACCCAACATGACTGAAGACAGTTTGGTGAGAGCTGGAATGCTCAAGGAACCCGTCATAAATCATCTTGTTTGTCATTAAAAAGGGCCGATCACTCAGTGATATATCTCCTCGTGTGTCTTTCTCAAGCTATGAGTTCCACTGTAAGATCCAGGCACTATTTTGGGATGCTTCACATTGCCTGTGTGGATAACTCCTTGCCTCAGGGTTGCCTTGGTGACTATACGAGCTGGTGCCTGACAAACGCTGCAGCAGTGTTAGGGTGGCAACACATTTCCAAGCTACAACATAACCTTGTGAATGCATACTTAGAGAATATATAATCTTAAAAATACTATAATCTAGCAAACAATTGGATCTTTCTGGAAAAAAGATTGGATTGCTATTAGACTGGCAGGACATGTGCATGTGTGTTGGTTACGGACTTTTTTGTGATTAAATGTGCATTATAGTGCTTACGTAAGGTTTTACCAGTTTAACACTGATTGATTTGCTTATGAGTAGTTTAACTTACATTGAGAGAGTTTATTAGATATAATGAAATCAGCTTACTGTAAAATGTGCACCAGGTTATTAAAGCTCAAATAAAATCTAAAAGAAATACAGAGGACATGACTGTACGTACAACATGTGCTTGTTTATGTACCCAGCGGGCGGTAACAATGATAAATGGCGTCAGAAATATGGGGATGACAGAATACGATGACAGGCGCTAATCTTTGAAGATCCAACATGAATGATTGTTTTCAGTGTTCCAAGCATGTACGAGCAAGCAGCCGAGGATGAGCATATCCCTCGGATCAGGCTCGAAACATGCTCGGGGTCCAACCTGTCACTCATATCTTCTGATGTGGGTGAACGCTCTGTTTTGGTGCTTCTGAGTCTTAGAGCAGGTTTTGATACTGTAGATCCCGGCATCCTTCTGAAAGGCTGAGAGTTAGGGTGTGTGTCTTTGAGAGCGCCTTAGACGGGTTCACCTCCATCTGTTTCCTCTCCAAGTTTTTCAGTATTGCTTGGTCCCGACATGTTTGAAACTAATGCTCCTCTCTGTGGCGTGCCTCAGGGTTCTGTCTTGGGTCCTATAACAGGGCTCCAGGGTCATTTAGACTATTTCAGGAGATTGTATAACAAGGAGCGCAAGTATTTATACAGTCTAATGAACACACACTTTTTCCCAAAGAATGTCACAATTGATAAGATGTTAGACGTTGTTTTATATGTAATGGTGGGTATAGCTATGATATGCACAGTTACAGTGTGTGGCAGAGGAGAGACAAATAGTAATTACTTTGTTTTACTTTTGTCTTACACTATTGCACCTTTAGAAGACAAAGGTGATAAACAATAACACATAATGAAAGTTATTTAATATTTACAATAAATGCAATAAGAAAAAGGTGTGTAATAGAAGAGTGTTAATAATACATTTAAAGGAACATATTGAGTTTGCAACACATTATTACAGTTCGATCATTTAAAACCATAATAAATTTAGGAGTAGTCAATAAGACTCGACTAAATCATTTATTATTTGGTATCCATGTTTAAAAAAAAAGACCCTTTTTACTTAATTATTTTTTCCCCCTTGAAATAAAGCATGTATCAGTAATACAGCTAAGATGGGAAAAATATGAATGTGTAGTGTTGCATGTCAAATAAGTTTAAATTAAATTACATTTTGTGCTTTAACAAACATTTTCCATTAGGAGCACCAATGCTCCTAATGGAAAATGTTTGTTAGAACTCTGTATGTTGTTTGCTTTGTATTTGCTTCCTTTTGGTCATATTATTGGAATATTTAAAAATATACTCATATCAATGTTACGCTAATGATATTCAATATGTTTCTTTAAGCATGCTGAGACTTTTGCACAATTGTCTGACTGCCTAGGACTGGATGGCTAACAACGTTTTACAGCTAAACGCAGATAAGACTGAGGTCCTTGTCATGGCTTCAGATAGCATAGCTTCCAAGGTTACTCCGTGTATTGGCTCCCTCTCTTCTGCTGTACAGTCTAATCTTCAAAATCTCTGTGTTATATTCGATTATGCTATTCTAGCGTTAGTATATCCAGCAACAAAAGTGAACTGCAGTAAAAAAGCTGCAGTCTGCATAGGCCTGAAGCCCCGCCCTTGCTGTTGAACAACATGCTGGTTGCTTGTTTATTCAAAGTTTTCTAATATTAAATGTGTCACGTGTCCAAATTGCACTATTTCGATACTACTCATCTTCGGTTTCACAGAAATACCCCTGCCAAGTGGGATGTAGACTGAATGATTGGTTCCCGAGCTATGTGAAGGACACACCCACATACAGACTCATACCTGAGCTAGAGATGATTATTAACACTCAGACCACTGCAATTCCCCTTTTCACCTGCCTCCGCAAGTCGTCCTTGGACCGTCTACAATGGTCCAGATTGCCACTGCAAGGCTGTTGAGCAGGTCCAGCAGCACGACTCACATCACAACCATCTTTATTTTGGATTCCCTTCAAGTTCAAGATTCATTTTATGGTTCTGTTTTTAAAAATAGAGCCTGCATGACCTGCTCTATCTTTACATCACCAGTAGGTCACTTGGGTCTTCTGACCAGGCTTCACTGGTTGTCCCACGCACTCACTGAAAACAAAAAGGTGATTAAGCCTTTGAAGGGATGGGACGTTCTTCTTATCGACACACAATCTGTTGATGTCCTTAGAAAGCAGCTGTAAACTGGCCTTTGTCTCAGCACCTTAAGGTCTACTGTTGCTTGGCATCACTCTTGTGAAGAACTGTGTGAGACCTTGCTCTGTGAAAGATGCTACACTAAATAAAGTTTCTCAGAGAGTCACCGAGGTGATGAGACATTTTCCCTTTCTGACTATGCTGGAGTGTTTTTGGACTGCAGTTCTCAGTTCAATACGTGCTGGTTATTGTTATGGCAATAATTCAAGTATTCTCAAGGAGTCCATGGTGTTATAAGAGCTGTAGACATGCAGGTTGAAACCCTTTTGGGAATGTAGAACATCAGCTCATGTCCATTGATAATACTGAACAAAAGAGACCAGCACTGAAAAGAGATCTCCTCAGCAGAGATGCAGCTTTAATATTCTCGGGGCGTACGGTATAGGTCGAGCCCTCACTGGCATGGAAATAAACCTTTGTAGTTCTGCTGATTAATGCATTATGGTGGACGGCAAGAGCAGCCATGAACTGGAATACATTTTCTGACTGTAATGCAAATCAAAATGAAACACCCTTGAGGGTTATAAAGAGCATAATAAAATAAATATTTCCTCTGCTTGTTTCACAAGCTCTACTCAGCTGGTAGGTTGGCCTTCAGTGACATATGTACATACATTTGCACAGTCTTTGGAAGACTTTGGAAGATTATAATCTTCCAAAGTTACAGTAAACTGAATCAACCAATATGGTGAACAACAAATGCTATGAAAAATTGTGTTTTAATTATCCTAAACAAGGTCAAAGTCGGACTAAGAAAGTGAGACCTTAATTAAACCACAATTAGATTCTTTAAAGCATTTTGTAAAACATCCATATGATATCTATGCTATTCTAACACGCTCACAATGACAAGGCATATATAGGTGTATATATATATATTTATATTATTATAGCTGAAAACATGCAACTCAAAACATGTTTTAACAAAAATTAGTAAACCCCAGTAGCAATATAACAGAAAGAAAAAGCAACAGCATCTTTAATAAGATATGTTTTTGTGTAACATAAACAATAATATAGCCGTTGGAATAGTTTGATCATAAACAGTCTTTTTGCGAATAAGCTCTACAGTCGCAGTCCATGCAAGTCGGTGGTGCAGAGAAGCACTGTCTGACATTAAAACCATGGTTCAGCTACACAGCCCTGCTCAAAACACTAAAGGACAACTTGCACTCGCCTCCCTGTGGAAACATGAATGTGAAGTAGCTGCTCATGTTAGTCTCTCTCACTGCCTGACACCTCACAAGTGCAGTGACCGTTTCACCTCAAGACTGCTGTGCCTCTCCATTATTTAAATCTCTCCACGCTACACTTCAGTCCAGAGAGGTATCGAGTCAGTCCAGTTTAAACATCGCTTTCTTTTTATGAATGAAACAGCCTCACAAATGTATACATAAACTAAAACTGGGTCTATATTCTGTATTCTATTATAGTTCCACATTTTGTTTTAAGATTTCTGTTTCGCGTATGGATCAAACTAAATAAATGCCGCATATTACAAGTTAATTTAGCGTTGTTGGGATGTGTATCCCAACAATTTCTTAAACAGTGTATTTTTAAACAATGGGCAGAACCAAGCAAAATGTTTCCCCTGCTTCCAGTCTTAATGCTAAGCTTATGGCCTCTTGGTACTATCTTCTCATGTCATGCTCGGCTTGAGAGGGAACACATTGTACAAAGCAAAGCCAATCAAGAAGATGACGTGACATGGCTGGTAAGTGCTTCATTGGAGTTGCAGAGGTGAAAATAGAATTAACTGTAAATTAAACACATTTATAAGTATTGTGGCGGACCAGGGAGAGAGTGGGAGGCCAGGGGGCGGAGCCCAAGGCTCCGGCTGGGAGAAGTAGTGGACGGGAGGTATTTCCCAGTGCAGGTGCTCCAGCCAATGGGAGCTTGGCAGTGGACGCACCTGCCAGCAATTCCCAATCAAGGGGATATATCTTCGGCTGAGCAGCTGCAGGGGAGAGGAAGACGGCAGGAGGCCACAAGCGAGATGGAAGGAAGGAAGGAAGGAAGGAAGGAAGGAAGGAAGGAAGGAAGGAAGGAAGGAAGGAAGGAAGGAAGGAAGGAAGGAAGGAAGGAAGGAAGGAAGGAAGGAAGGAAGGAAGGAAGGAAGGAAGGAAGGAAGGAAGGAAGGAAGGAAGGAAGGAAGGAAGGAAGGAAGGAAGGAAGGAAGGAAGGAAGGAAGGAAGGAAGGAAGGAAGGAAGGAAGGAAGGAAGGAAGGAAGGAAGGAAGGAAGGAAAGAAAGAAAGAAAGAAAGAAAGAAAGAGAAGAATCCAGACGGAGGAAGTAACTGCCTACTAACTTCTCGCCCTTGCTCTACCCACAGGCTCGAGGACCCTGCACACCCACGGCGTGAGGCCACGGACCCCGGACGGGAAGAACTTTAAGTTGACTTTGTCCCCACCCCCTACTCCCGCACGTTTGCATTAAAAGCCTCTTCCTTTGTTAAATCCAACCTCGCTCGTTGTCTCCTCTTTTACCCTTGGATCTCACCTCCTTCCCCCCCTGGGTGCCACAGTATGTAGAGACATTTGCTGCTGTACTGAACATACTTGCACTTTAATGTGGCAAATAAAAAGGTCTGTTAACTCACCATCTAAAGGAGTTAACACAACACTGATTGAGCCTATGGCCCACTGATGAAATACTCTACACTGCAGACCATCTCCGTCTTGTTTGCCCTCTAACTCTCTCTGTCTTTCTGTCTCTCGCTGAACACATGATTCATCACAGTCACAAACAGCAGCAGGCAGCAGGTAGTCTTGTCTCTCTCCTGCCTCCGAGTGATACGGTGTAAACCTGCCACGGCATTAACGCAGCACACTTGACTGGATAGAGAACTACAAGATAAGGTAGAAGAGTAGGATTTCCTGCAAACGTGGACACAGTGTATTTTCTCCTTCCGCAGAGAAATATATCTCAATTTATCTTTGATGTGGAGTTTACACGGAAAGTCTGCAGCATTTCATATTCAACACATCTTTTCTCCCCACAATGGTGCACCTGTTTCTCCCACTCTGGCATAAAAACATCCAGTCTTCAACCATCCAAACATTGCACTCAGTGTCATGCTGACTGCAATGTGTCAAAACAAAAAGCCCATCTCTCATTTCTTATTTATAACTCATATCGTTCTCTAACAGAAATCTCAGAGTGCTGAGAACACTTTTTTATATTTTAAAATACTGATAGATCATTCAAATTAGAAGTTGAATATTTAACTTATCCTTTCACCACTAAATTGTTCTTAGAGTAAAATCCTTAACTGCCCAGATGGTAGAATCTGGGCCCCTGGACCTTGTTTTATCATTCAAGACTTTGTCAGCAAAGAAAACCAAGACTGTAACGCACATGCTTAAACGGTTGGAAGAACTGATTTGGAGAGACTCCAGCTATTACGAATCACGATGCAGAGCATGGCCACCCACATTGGCTGGTGGGTTGGTGCAGGATTGCCAGGCCTGAAAGCATCCAGCCGGTGTATTAGTCACCTGCCTGTCAGTGCTGGGTCTCGGGCAGAAATGGAGACGCTTGACTATGAGCACTGAACATGTCATGCTACAGTCACAAGAACTACACCACATATTACCTTTTAGACCCCTCTTCAGACAGGAGGCTGTGGCCACCGACCGACATACTATTTTGGTAAATTAGTAAAAGAAAGAGAGGTAAGAGGATTTAACTATTTTACAGCGAACACTGTGTGACCAATTTCTGCTCACACCTCAAATGATGGGATATTTCCTTTGATCCACAAAAGCAGAAATGATTCAGATCTCTTTCATTGTTGGAACATCACACAAAGGGAAAGACAGGGAGGGGGAGGGGAATAGAAATGTGAAGGGATGGATATATGTGTAGCAGGGAACCAAGGTGATAAAACCAAAGGGAGCGAGGCAAGTGAGATGCAGTGAGAGGGGAGGGGTACAGCCATGATGTGGTGAAGCAGTAGAAATAAAATGAGATTATTTATGGCATAAAGAGAGCATGAAACAGAATCAGGCAGAGGCTTGTTTGTGCTCTACCCAAATCCTGATCTTTAAAGGACAAAGACTGAAAGATATGTAGTCAGAGAGAGATAATCTTCAGTCACAGGTAAACCACCTCTATCTCTCTGTGCAGTTCAAAGGAGGGGAAAAGGATGTTTTATGTTATGTATCACAAATGCAGGCTTGGGGATTGTGGGCGACAACATGCATTACATGACAGTCAATTAAAGGTTTTCTGGATATATTGTGGGAGAAAAATGACTCCTGAGAAATGAAGAGAAACATTTCACTACTCAGATGTAAAGCAACAATCAGGATCAAGTTATGGTTATCTGTGTGGAGTTTTCACATTCTCCTCGTGGCAATGTGGGTTCCCTCCGGGTTCATGCAGTTTAGGTTAATTGGAGATTTAAAAAAAAGAATGCCCATAGGTGTGAATGTGAATGTGAATGGTTGTCTGTCTCTATATGAGCCCTGTGATAAACTGGAGACCTGTTCAGGGTGAACCCTGCCTTCAATGTCAGCTGGGATCAGCTTCAGCGCCCACGCAACCCTAAATAGGATAAGTGGTTTGAAGAATGGAAATATCTAAACATTGAAACCCCCCCAAAAAACAACTAAATCAAGAAAGAAATTCTGCCTGCTAGAAACATCAGGCAAATCATGTAGAAAGGAGATTTTAGTACCACATTGCATACAAATCTGTGCCAGCTTTCTTGTAGTTCCCAACCATGATAAATGAAAAAAGGTGTAACATCAGATGTCAGATCAAAAGCAAGTGGTGAGCTAAAGCTACACAGTAAACCTTATTCTGAATTAGTAACACAGTTCAACAGTTTTTCATCTGTGCAAGTGCAGAGAAGAAAAGTGTAAACTGCAAAGACTTCTGGCTGACTTTGCTCCTGTAGTTTCCAGTCCAGCGGCTATGAAAACATACATCACTGGAGCTGTGATCTGTGAACTGAGATGACAACTTGGAATCTATTTATAAGTTTAGAGATACTGTATATATTAAATCAATTGGTAAGTAATTAATGATTGATCTGCATGTGTTTGCTACAGCATTGCAGGTTATCAAATACTGCAGTTAATAATGTTGTGTCATGATTGGTATTCTGGTGTAGTGTGTAAACTAATAACTGTATATGTGGTGATTCTAACAGAACAGAAACAAAGTATCTGTTTCAGTGTGTAAGTATGTGTCTCTTATAGCGTCACATCTCCCTCTTGAACATCATTGCTTTGTTCAGAGTTGTCAGATTAGCAGCTGAGCGTGGGCGTTCAAAGGACACTCACCACAAGAGAGAGCGGCCTCTTCCATGACACCACCCCGATCAGTCCAGAGAGCAGCACCTGGAGAGAAGACACAAAACACATGCTGTAAGAGGTGATGGATACCGACATGTATGAGAACAAAACAATCATGGCTGTCTGAAGAGAAATTCCAATCAATGATGATAACATTGTAATCACCAAGAAAATTAATGGGATCTGGCAAATGAGTGATGCAAGAGAAATGAGCAGTCAGGTGATCGTACAGGCTCCGAATCTTTTGTGCGCTCGGGATGCTAACGTCGGTTTTGGTATGAATTGATTGCCATTAAAGTTTGTACAGGCATTCATCACTCCCAGAGAATGTGCACTACTGACTTTGGTGATCCTCTGATTTTCCATCTTGCCATTTCATCATATTTGGTCAAAATGTTGCTTTGCCCAACACTGTACCACCACTGTACTTTGTCTTTATTGCTAATTAGGAAACGTTAGCATGCTAACATGATGATCTAAGGTTTTGAACACAGTAGACAAAGCTAAATTCTGCATGTTAGCTTTGTCATTGTAAGCATTTGCTATGATGTGTTAGCATTTATCTCAAAGCAATGTTATGCTTAAATATACAGCCTTTGTAAGCTACAGCTGCTACAAAGGCTGTTGAATCTTAAGCCTAATTTGTATTTCTGTGGAGCTTGTAGACAACCACAGAGACGCACAAATCCTAAGGAATGGGACTACATTTGATTGGAGATCAGACTCCTTACAACAACAGGCTTATTATTTCCCAGCCAAGGAGCTCCTCCTCATCCTCCAACCCTTCCATATTTACTTCCGACGTTGTGTTGGGCCAAACTTATAGCCTATGAAACTATTGTATTACGCCCATCAAATAATTTGAAAGACCAGTTGACAAAGGACTTAAAAATCTGGGGACCAAGTCGAAAAAGAGAAATGACATGCCATGCACAATTCTCCAAGAAGGTATTCACACAGGACGCACAAGGGCACAGCCGCAGAAGAACGAATCAGGCATTGCTTCTCCTTCTCTAATGAAGACAGCAGTTGAAACGTCTGAACTATTCAAAAAAATCATCAGCTCAACTCTCTTTTCTGGAAATGTAAACAAATGTAAACAAATGTAAACAAATGTAAACAAAGACAAAATGTATTACCAAACTGTCTGTTGTAACCATCCTTCACAGTTTAAAGACCAACTTCCTGACTTTTACATACTATACTTTCTGTAGACGAGCATGTACAAGTTCAATGAGAGATTATTGATTGATTATTTCAGGTGCCCTCACTTTCTGTTCAAATGAAGTGTTCTGCCGAATCTGTTGGCTTGTTGGTAGCCTAAGTGATGTTGTTGTCGGCACACACGTTCACATAATAGCCTGTTTCCTCACGTCTTTACCATTTCCCCCATGTAGATCAATCACTGCGTTATGTTTATTCATCCAAACATCCTCGGGGCAGCACAACTTTAGTCATTGTTGCAAAGCAACAGATACAGTAAAGCTCTATTGTTACGAACAACCCTTCGACCTGTACTGCTCTCATTATCTCACCGTCAGATTCCCAACAGGTCCAGATATTTAGCATGCTAGATGTCTGGACTGTGTCTTTGATGCATCAGCGTGCCTTTCTGCTCTTTGTACTGTTGCTGATTTGCGAGCAGCGAGCCAACGAGGATTTGCCTCCGATCGGGGGCTTTTGACGGAGAGCTAAAAAAAACAGTTGAAGTGTGAAGAAATCCGGGATAAAGTTGCGTCGTGTGAACTCAAATCAACAACGGGACCGTGTAGTTTGAGGTGCTTATAGAAAACTGAATGCTGTGAGCTCTTCTAGGACTGTAACGTTTTAAGTGCCATGATGCATCTTTTCACACTTGGTTAGCTATTCTAAAGCGTCTCCAGCTTCTTACATGTGTGATTCCCGCCTCACACAACTTGATACGCCATACAGGAAACTGTGCACGTCTCATTTCATTTGACTGCTGTCAAACATCATCATATAGGCTGCTACAAGTACACTGTTGGGTCCCAATGTTGACTTCATGGATATTCTGGGTTTATTCACTGACCGACATCTGTCATTTGTTTGTGATCCACATCACAGCTCAGACTAATAGGCTCCTTGAGTCTGGACAAGAACATGAGTTTAGGACCATATGATTCGTTGGTTATATGAAGCTCAAGCGTAAGTTCAGTAAAGAAGACACGCTTCCTCGCCGCTTCATTCATAAGTCAGTCTCTAAGTCTCACAGCGAGTACTCCATCAGCTGATTAGGGGCGTGTATGTGGAGGGATCCAATCTGAGTAGGAGCAGGTCGGTAAGCCAATCACAACTTTTAAATATGTTCTCCTCTCTGGCCCTGTCAGTTGTAATTTCAGCTCAAACCGATGCGACCCTCCTCCAGTCAGCATCAGTCCTGCTCATCATCGTCGGGTTACAGCAACGCCCTTCAACACCACCACCAGTGTCTGGACTCCGGGGGGGATTCTGCCTGCGCAGATATCTGCATCGCTACCCCGTGCTTATCCTTCAGGATGGAGTCCAATCGCCAAAGACTTTTCACTATTCGCATATTTGCAATTGTAATGAATTATTATTACACTCTAAAACAAGTCTTTCCTGATTGAAATTCAGGAAGTCAATGGTTCTACTACAAGATCGACTTGAAAACAATCTACACTTATACACAAGACATCACACCATCACACAAATAAATCATCGCACACACACACATACATTAAAACACTAATATTATTAAAAATCAGTTATTAAAACCCTGAGAGGAATGCAGGTCTTCTATGAGATTTTTCCATCCATTTATCGCAATGGGCTGCAGCCTATTCTTGCTTGCATTGGGCAAAATGTTTATTGTCACAATACTTTATCCATAGATATAAAATAATAACACAAGTATACTGCATGAGCAACATACTTTGAGTATTCCCGTTAGTGTGAAACCATGTCGTCACAAGAAAATTGACATGCAAAACACATCTGTTTACTTTCATTGCAGTGATGCATAAGGCAGCAAATGAGGAAGGTGGTGACACTATGGAGTGACGGAGCCCACATAGGGAGGACGTGGATGGATGTGTCAACAAAAGCCAACACGCGTGACAGCTGTTTGTTTCCTGTTTCCAATCGACAGTCAATGTGACTTTTCTTTTCACATTGACAACAATGGCATGATCAAACTGATGCATTTTCAAACTGTGATTTTGAACGGTTTTGGGAGCCACAGACCGAAGCTGCTGACCTGCTGATCAGAAAACACTCACATGAGTCTGTCTGGATGTGCAAGCGGTGTATTTTGTGGTTTAAGTTGGAGGACTTCTTGTGTTATCACCATGGCGACTTCATCAGACTGTCTCTCAGGACTTATTGGCGGTCTGGGATTTTCCATTAGCACTGATTTGCTTTTAGATGCTGTGCTCCATCTACCTGGAACCAGTCACCCTTCAGCTTGATGCTTGGCTGAAATGAAACGATCCAAGCTCTCTGGTGCTTCCCTCTGATACGCATTACTCCATTGTTGTTATTGAGCTGTCGTTTGATTTAGTCTGTTTGTCTTTTATAACTTTGTCACACTAAACAGCAGATGTTTTATTAAACGAGGCACCTGATTTAATTCAATTTAGATTGAAAAGAAACCTACAGATTTTCACAGCGCGCTTCACTCGGGGCGTGGTGTTGCTTTCTTACAGTGCCGGCTTCTGTAGGTGTGAATTTGCGTATCATCGCAATGTGTGTGAACAAAGGGCACTCACAGCCTCCAGCGCTCTATTCCTCCATGGTCTCTCTCTGTGGCTTTCACCCTGCTTCACCCTCCATTTAACACCAACATGCTCTCCCCATTCCCCCACCTAGCTCTCCTCCTTCCCTTCCCTTTTCTTTTATCTGCTCTCTCTCTCTCTTTTGACATCCTTTCCATGTTCTGCCTGTATTACACTCCATCTCTGTATTTCTTGCTCCCGCTCGGCGCCCACACAATCACAGTATATTTCTGCACTTACACACTCACTGTCCAGGCTTCTCACTTCTATTTCCCCCTCCATCTTGTTCCACTCCAGTCAATCTTCCTTCTTCACTCACCTTGATACCAACAGGACCTGGCGGATGGGACGTCAATATTTCATCTGAGCAAACACACGCACATTTACTCAGGACACTTTTGGGGACATTACATAAACTTACATTAATGTCCTGGAGACTTACTACTGCTTGCCTTATCCCTTACCAAACCTTAACCACTGACCCAAAGATCAGCAGTTTCCCAGTTGTTGACATGACTTCTGTCTAATGGTCTTTGGTCAAAAATGTGTCCCCAGAGGTAGTCTTACTCAGGAACACGCACACACGCCAGAATAATATATAATATAATAGCTGGTGCTTTTCCATTTTTTGTTACTTATCAAAAAATTCCACTAAAAACCAAACTCCACAATAAATATTTGCAACTAACAAACATTGTCTGTTTCACCTGATTAACTTCCTCATCATCCAAAAACAATTAAAAAAAACATGCTGATATTTAATAATAATAGAAATATAAAATGAATACAATTGTATAATGTAATGACACAAAGTTATTGGATTAGTGTATAAAACAAGATTAGAGAGTGAGACCATATTCTTGTGTTTTCCAATTAATTTATGATTTTGTGAAATCTCTCATTTTCATAGTTGCAATCAAATCCACAGTCATGCTTAGAAAGCAAAATAAAGCCTGTAACCCACTAATGTCTGAGTGTGTGGCAACTGCCAGATTCAATGTGTGTCTGCTGTCTCTTATTATTGTCTTTATTGTTATTTAAAGCTAGGTGTATTTTTGTCAAATGACTACTTTCTTTTTATTTAAACACATCTCCTCCAAAGTCTGTGAAGCAGGAAAAGGAAGCTACAGTTTTCCTTTTGCTAATATATACTATTTAGGATATGTAGATACAAAAAGAAAATAGCGTAATACGCAAAACAAGTAAAGAACAGCCACCGAGTAGAAGTGTGCCATCCATCCATCCATCCATCCATCCATCCATCCATCCATCCATCCATCCATCCATCCATCCATCCATCCATCCATCCATCCATCCATCCATCCATCTATCCATCCATCTATCCATCTATCCATCCATCCATCCATCCATCCATCCATCCATCCATCCATCCATCCATCCATCCATCCATCCATCCATCCATCCATCTATCCATCCATCTATCCATCCATCCATCCATCCATCCATCCAGCCAGGTACAAGCTGCAGCAGGAAACAGAGGCCTGTGTTACTCCTGTGTTACTGGAGGTAATATTCACCTTCTCCATGCACTGCGACAAGGAGTTCAGAGATGTTGTGTCACCATTACAAGCCTCTCTCTCTCTCTCTCTCTCTCTCTCTCTCTCTCTCTCTCTCTCTCTCCCTCTCTCTCTCTACTCAACAGTGCACAACCAAGGTTGAACTGAGCTCCTATCATATTGCAGTTTCTGGTTACTTATCCAGCTATTTCAGTCTCAGCAGAGATTTCCATAATTATGCAACTTGAGGTAGCTCAACTTAATATTATTCCTTTTAGGAATTCAGAAGAAAAATCCCATGTGAAAGAGTGTGTCAAGCCCCAAAGAGATTATTTCTTGTCCACCACATCTCACTCTTTTATTCTGTTTTTAAAATCATGACTCTCATCACATTGATGTAGAAGCATGGAGCAGATGGTGTGCGCTCCTGTGTGAGTGCGAGAAGCAAATTTAACATTGAAGTGCACGTTCCTTCAGCCATGTTGTCTTTATGTTGTATAAATCAAGGGCGCTATTTAACCTACAGCACACACACTCACACACACACACACACACACACACACACACTGATGGTTGACTGATTACCCCTGCAGCAGAGGCTGAATGTAACTGAAATGTGGGGAGGCTCTTTCTCTCTTTGTCTTACTCTGACCTTTTTTTCCTCATGTCATCCTGTTCTGTCCCTCTCCAGTGCGCCCATGCATCCAGTGTGAAGCACTGTGTATGTACCTGTGCGTACCTGCGTCTCTGTGCGTCTGTGGTTTGAGGGGAGAGACAATGTGAGAGCAGGAAGCGTGTGATAACTCTGCTGGTTGTCAGTCACTGGAGGCTTTTCCCCTCGGCTGCACCCAGAACAGGATTAACATGAAATACTTAGCAGCATTAGTCACCGAAACCTGGGCAGCACACACCCCCTAACATACTGAACAAATGCTGAAGCATCTTTCAAGGTTTTAGCACATTTCCTGGTATCCTATTGTAATTTATATAAACATTTCACGGACATTCACAGACCGATTAAAAAGGTCAGTCACAGCAATGAAAAAGCACTTCCTTTTAAAAGCACTTCCACAAACAGTTTTGAGGTTAAACATGAGGTTAAATTATATTGAAAACTGTCAATAAATTATCGTAAAATAAAATCTGTACAGTACAAATGAGTCAGAACTGAGGTTAATTGCTATTTAAATGTAAAAACTGTTGCATTCAAGATGAGATGGAAGTTGAAGTTGCCAAATCATGAAAAAAAGAAATGAAGATTTGGTTAGATCTGATACATTTTAAGGACAATCTTAAAAAAGAGGGGTTTTAGGTAAATGATCAATGGCTCAAGAAGCGAACACTGTGAGAAATCTGTTCAGGAACAACAAGCTTCAATTTCAGAGTTGGATAACATTTAAAGATATTTCATCTTTGAGCCAGTCAGCAGACCAGGATGTTCACATCATGAAGCCTATCAGCTTAATGGCACACAGATGGAGGGTAACAACTTAAAAATGACAGGCGATTTGATAAAGTGAGCATAAACTGCAGCTCTTCTGGCCTAATATGAAACTATTAGGATGCTCTATGATGGGAGAAACCCAGCAACTGATGAGGCGGTGCCAATTCCAGTCACAACCCAGTAAACGTCGGTATCAACACCTGCCTTTTACGACTAACATGGACATTTGTTAAGAAAACTCGTAGAAAAATCTAAATCATACAAAATGTGTGTGTGAATGAGGAATGTTTTCCATCCCACATTCCAGCAAGTTATATCTGTCCCTGCCAGAGTTTAATTTGGGGCAATGATTAGTGCATTTTATAAGAGTTCTAACCGTCTGTTTAAATTAAAGAGTCTGGAGACCTTAGTGACATTACAGAAATTAAAATATTTGCAGGCGATGGCCCTCGGACCGTTACTGCTGCTGTGCAGTGCTTTATAATCATGTGTGTCATGACCGGGGTGAGGATTAGCACCTCAAAGTCCCCGCTTAAGAAAAGGTTTAGGTATCTGGAGTGATAAAAGATTATGAGATTGACCACCGTTGGTAAGTGGTGGTGAGGAGAGAAGCTGAGCTGTAAAACAAAGCCTTCACTATCCTCTTCTATCTGTGGACTAACTCAAAGATGTGGAGTACCGACCGAGGAATGAGCTGCGTTTGTGTTTGGTCTTAGATTACAGAAAGGAGCTCAGGGATTTAGAAGACTGATATCGACGGACTTCTCCTGAGTTTTGAGAGGACTCAGTTAAGGTGGCTGAGACGCTTGTGAAGGGTGCTTCCTTGACACCTCTCCTTGAATATGTCCTGGGAGGAGACACCAGACAGTGGAGGGATGTGTCTGCTGAGTCTTAGGAAACCCAGAGGACCCTCTGGGCCTCTCTGCTCTGCTGTAAAAACCTGAACTTCGTTCAGATCTTTTATATTTGTTAAATTACATTTAATGGAAAAAACGTTATTAGTTTCTTCATGATAACAAGGTTCTCACCATTTGTTCTATAGATATTATTTTCTCTTTTTGAAATCAGCATTGTCTCTGTAGTTTAAGCAATTATAAAGTTCACTAATTGGCTGTGGAGTCAGTCATTAGGGCTGACTTCTCCAAATTGCTGACTTGTTGAACTAAAACTGATTATTTTGTCTTAATTCCCTTTTCCTCATGTTATAAAGTACTTGCTGATCTTGCATATACAATAACGTGGTGCTCACTGTGTTTTTGTTATTCCAAACACAGTTTTTCTTTATACACAAATGACGTACAGAGACTTAATTCAGCCCAACAACTGAAGCATGCATAGAAATACAGCAATAATAGGTGTACTGCAAGGAGGAGACAAAAACAGTGAGTTCAAGTATTTTTTTCATTGTATCTCCTCGCTCACCACAGAAGAAGAGGTTTGTTGATTAATGGAAGCGAGGCAAAAAGCCAGTTATGGGCATTCAATATTGAGATCCTGTAGTCCTAATTTGGTTAAAGTCCACCCTGTGCAGGTGGTAAATGATTCCAGATGTGCAAACAGAAAAGACCTAAATAGCAAACATGGAAACCTCTGTTAACAATTCATTGTTATTCTATATTTCTTTGTAATACTTTTCACATCTCATTACTGTTTCCTCTGAAAAATCTGTTTCCAAGTGGGTGAATAAACAACCCTCTTCCTCCTTATATCCAAAGTGAAGACTTCCATAGTAACCAAACGACAGTGTGTGTGTGTGTGTGTGTGTGTGTGTGTGTGTGTGTGTGTGTGTGTGTGTGTGTGTGACTCCGTCCTACTGATTAGAAAAGTTATGCAAGACCTGAAACTGCTATGGATTCTACCCAAATCACAGTCTTGACCTATTCGTATTCATTTATGCAGGGCGCCAATCAAAGCAGCCATTACTGGGAGTGAGGGTTTAGAAAGCCGGCCGTTTCTCAAACATCATCATTGCCAAGATGGATGGAGCCAGTGCGGTTGCCCTGGTAACCACGAACTGGCCATTTGCCAGGATCCATAATGATTTCCCATCAGCTGCTTCTCTGAGGGGCAGGGACCCTCGCTGGTTCAGACAGACTGACTGCACATGAATCCCCTGCGTCACACACACACACACACACACACACACACACTCATATACAGATATATTACACACACTCATATTCTGTTGTCATACACGGTGAAACTAAACACTAGAGGCAAAAAGCCCAAATCAGCAGACCTCTCAGATGCACAGACGCACACCAATGCTGCACACACACTCAGTACAAACGCACACCAATGCTGCACACACACTCAGTACAGACGCACACCAGTGCTGCACACACACTCAGTACAGACGCACACCAATGCTGCACACACACTCAGTACAGACGCACACCAGTGCTGCACACACACTCAGTACAGACGCACACCAATGCTGCACACACACTCAGTACAGACGCACACCAGTGCTGCACACACACACACTCAGTACAGACGCACACCAGTGCTGCACACACACTCAGTACAGACGCACACCAGTGCTGCACACACACTCAGTACAGACGCACACCAGTGCTGCACACACACTCAGTACAGACGCACACCAATGCTGCACACACACTCAGTACAGACGCACACCAGTGCTGCACACACACTCAGTACAGACGCACACCAGTGCTGCACACACACTCAGTACAGACGCACACCAGTGCTGCACACACACTCAGTACAGACGCACACCAATGCTGCACACACACTCAGTACAGACGCACACCAGTGCTGCACACACACTCAGTACAGACGCACACCAGTGCTGCACACACACTCAGTACAGACGCACACCAGTGCTGCACACACACTCAGTCCGCTCCTCCCCGGCTGTCTTTCAAATGAACATCCCATTTTATTTCCTTTCACTTGTGCTTGATGTTGGTCAAGAGAGGAAAGTCCTTCTGAGCTCCTTCTCTTTTAGCAGTTAGAGTAAAAACGAGTGAACGTGTGTGTGCACAGCTTTGTGTGAGTGCATGTGTGTGTTTCTGCACACAAGGGCAGTGCAGAATAAGGCTGAGCAGAATCCGTCCAGGAGAGCTCACCTTTAATGGAGGGCTGCTGATTAAATGTAGGGGAGCTGCTCCATGAAGTGCACAGTATTGTTATTATGATGCATCTCCTGCTCAGACAGCTACGTTTTTATTTCAAAATTAATTAAAAAATTAAACATTAAATTACACATCACATCACATTAATAGTCTGATAATCAATCAAGGTGATTTTAAGTAGATTTGTCGGCCCACCACTTTGGTCCAGAATTAAATACATCAACAACTATTTATGGATTCCCATGACATGTTGTGCACACATTAATGTTCGCCAGTCGATGAATCCGAAAGATTCGCCGGGCCGGTCAGGATTGTAATCTGTCCAATACACCCACCTGTCTCCTGTTCTAGTCTTTTGCCGTACACCATCTCTTGCCTTATGAATGTTGAGCATCTCATATCTCTCTGATGTGTGTCCGTTGGGTTCTACTCTAAAGCACTCGGGGGATTTGTTATTGCTCTCCCTGCTGAATCCTGCACTTCTGCTTTGATTCATTTAGAGGAGCACCTAATAAAAGTGTATAATTATGTCTGCTCTAAATGCTTCTATACCCTCATACTCGTGTCTCTCGATAAAACAGGAAAAAAAGGTTTGTATTTTTAGAATGAATGGTATTTATTAAGAATGACAATCTAGGCGTTACATTTTGGAAACATTGGTTACGTGAAGGCCACAAATGTACAAAAGGAACAATAATCAAGCCCTAAATGTGAATACAAATTGAGATGAAAAATCACTTGTGTTTCACCTTGATGAATTCTTTTTTCTCCGTGTGTGTGTGTGTGTGTGTGTGTGTGTGTGAGGCTGTCCCCAAATAAAAGACATATGAAGGTGAAATGCAGCATCAAGGGATCTAAACCCCTAATGCTTGTGTGACAATTTCAACTATAAGTAACCTTCAAGTAACCTTTGCTGGCTATGAATGAGCACAAAATGTGTCTGTAAGTGTGTGTGTATATATATATATATATATACATATATATGTGTGTGTGTGTGTGTGTGAGTGTGTGTGTGTGTGTGCTGCAGCGTCTAACTGGAGCTCACGCTGACGGAGCTGACGAACAGACGTGAGCGCTTGGCCTCCTCGTGTTCCCGCTGTTCCAACAACAGCAGCAGTTTTCTTCCCCTAACATCCGTTTCCTATAGTATTCCCTTTTCTCTCCGCCCACCCATCTGCTCCTCCTTCCTATCCCCCTTCCCCCCATCTCGTATATCATCACTTTGCTTTTGGAGCTCAGCTCCTCCGCCGCCGTTGCCATGGAAACAGCGGAACAACAGCAGGTTGGCTGCTGCCTGGGGGGGCGTGGCCTCTCAGCGCCTCTCCTCTCACTCATGGAGGTCTGTAGTACCTCTGCCGAATCCATGAATCAAGACAGGGATGTCTGTCTGAATGAGAATCACAACCGGAGGGGAGAGCGTGTGTGTCTGAGCAGTGGTGTGCTGCCGCTCGACAACAAGACATGAACTGGAGTATACAATATTTACACGGTTCCATTAAATAAAAGATATGCCCATTAAATGTAAATTTAGCATCTTTGCTTGGCCAGCAAACTACGGGTTCCTGCTTGAAATACACACATGCTTGCTTTCCATAAGGTGGAGTCTAACAGACCTGCCATCTTTATGTAGATACTCATTAAATTCATAAGAAGCGTCACTGCAAGGGGAGAGATAAATCATAAACTTGCATGATTCACACTTCAACAGGATAAACCGCACATTACCACTATCATCACCATCCACCTAATCTACATAAAGCGTGTTTCAGCTATGTTTTTCACTTCTATTTCAATCAATACAGCTGTCTTCAAGTTTATTTTCTTCTCTTTTATGTGCGTATCTGGTGCTGCTGCTCTGCCGAGTCCGACATTCTGCTTTTGCTACAGTTTGTAGGCAGGGTGAAACCCCTGATATGCATCATTGTGTATCTGGCAGTCATGTTTTGCATTAATGAGATAAACAATAGGAAGCTGACAGGAAATAAGAGGAGACAGGGGGGACATGCCACAAAGGTCTCCAGCCTGACTCGAAGCAGGGACGTTGTGATAACATGTTCTCTAAAAACTCTACGATCACAGGACATGCCATAATAGAAACTAGAATACATACTGATTTTTTTCATTAACAATATAGTGACCCTCATGTTTATGCTTTGCTAAATCTGCAAAGTTCTCTTGGAAGAGATTCCAGTGTTAGGATGAGTTTGCCCTGATCTACCCCTAATTCATACACTTATTGATCTTGCGGGTACACACACATGTGCATGGGGCTGTGTGTGAACAGTGAACTTGTGTTGCTGAGACAAAAGAGGAGAGGCTGCATGGTGACTGTCTGGCTTCACTTCCTGATTTAGATCACCATCAGACTCCACAAATCCTGCGCACAGGCCCGTCACACATGCACGAGCACAGCACAGTTAAACATGGACTGACACTTTTCATTTCACAAGAGCTTCTTTGAAGTTGCAACAAATTAATATGGAGTATGGAAAAAAAAACATCAATGTCTTCCTTTCAATTATCCAGATATGTTTGCACCGTGGGACCTTACCGGCTGCATCACTGGAATGAAAACTGACGCATGACAGAATGTTTGGTTGTTAAATTCTGGCTGCAGAGAAACTCAACGAGAAGACAACATATTTACACAGAGAGGGTTTAGATACCTGACTACAAAATACTTTGAATGACAGACGACAATATCTCAAACTTCCCTTCTGATGGTATGACACAGCTTCAGAGAGAGGTTTGTAATTCATACTTTACTTTGAGTAACATGAGACAGTGACCAGTTTTGACGATCTGCTATAGTTCACGAATCTGGTAGCCACTGAAAAATCCCTCTCAGGGGTTCACACAAAGCTGCGTGTGTCCCATGCATGAGTATGAGGCTGCTATTTTATGCAGGAACTTGCTTTTTTTTTTTTTGTTCTCTTGAAGACAAAGTTGTTGTGACAGTTGCTGTTGGAAATGACCCGCCGCACTGGGGTCACACAGGCCTTAACAGTCACCACCCACTCACTTTATGAGTATGTGTGCGTGTGTGAGTGCATGGATGTATGTGGGAGACGAAGAAGGTGCTGATCCACCTGGATGTGACACTTTACCTTAATCCTCTGCTCAAAGTTGTGGATGGGCACTTTTGGGCGGCCATAATTCAGGGGTAAAGGGCTGTGGCTCTCAGCACCGTGCAGCAGTAAAGCAGCCATGCATCCATCCTGGATACAGCTGCAGTGACACCGACAGCTGAATCAGGCTTTCAGTTCTGTGCTGACAGGATAATCTGGCCCTGCAGCCAACCAGATTTGAAAAGAGAGCGTGGCAGACTAAAATAGTGAGTGTGTGTCTCTCTGTGTGTGTGTGTGTGTGTGTGTGTGTGTGTGTGTGTGTTGAGTTGAGGTTTGGTGGGTGTGTAGATTGGAACCTCTCATCTGCATCATATGGGCTCACAATCCCCACAACCTCCTAAATATTTAAAACTAGTGTTGCTGTGTACTGAGAAGTTATGTTCCAGTGTGCAGCTGCAAATATTTGGAAATCTTAAAAATAATCTAAACAAAGCTGAACTTTTAGCTTTTTACAATATTGCAAACAAGAACCTTTGCTAATGTGGGTTTCTCCCACCCACTCACAGACCAGGAGCTTTGAATATCTTCAAATATATATCTCTGAAGCATTGAAGCCCCAATAAATGGCATTTGATTTATAGCCAACAGCACAATAACTAAATTAACTTGTACTTCAACAGGATTTACAGCACACATACACACAATTAACACATCTTATTTTTACACATACTGCAGCTGCCCTCACAAAGTCCTTCCTGTTGCATGCATTATGCATTCAACTGGGACATACTACAACATGGCACCTTGAACTTTGACCCTAAATCAGCTGTGCAGAGGATTGTGGCTCAGAATACACAGAACAGCATGCTGGCTTGCATACTGCGAAATGCGACCAGATGCATCTTGGTATTTTTTTGGCATACTGCATTTGACACAATTTTAATTGGGACATGGTAAAGTATGCGTATTGCAACGCACTGATTCACCTGCATGTCAAAAGGATTTAAGTTACCTCAGGAACACTCAAAGCCAACAGCATGATAACTAGAAATGCATTGGCCTGTATCTCAACACAGGATTTACAGCACAGGTAACATTTTGTTCAATTACGGCCAATAGCACACTAACAAAATACACCGCTTCCAACTACAAATACGAGATATATTTAAGTCACCTGAGTGACAGCTTTGACAATTGACATAGAGGATATTATTTCACTGTGTTTGTATTGGGGGAATGGGGATACATGAGGACACTGACTCAAAGTCCAAGGGAGTTAATCATTTTCAATTTCCCCCCAAAAATAACTTTATAAAAAGTAAAGGATTGTTAGGAAACAGATTTTCATCAAAAAAGTCTGCTTTTTTTAAGCATGTGAGAGTCAGAATCAGTTGCCAAGTACATTATACATACAAGGAATTTGGCTCAGTGATTTGGTGTGAAACAGAATAACACAGTGCAATAGTATCACATTATTTAAAAATTGAAAATATGAAAATTGACAATAAAATGTAGCTGCAGATGGGAAGAAACAGTATTTGTGGCGTGAGGTCTTGGTCCTGATGGACCGCAGCCTCCTGCCAGAGGGGAGGGACTCAAACCGTTTGTGTCCAGGGTGAGAGGGATCAGCTACAGTCTTGCCCGCCTCAGAGTCAAATAAGTCTTGGAGGGACACTGCAGATTGCAGCCAATCCCCCTCTCAGCAGAGCAAATGATACCAGACGGTGATGGATGAGCAGAGGATGGACTCAATAATGGCGGTGTAAAAGTGCACCATCATTGTCTTTGGCAGGTTGAACTTCTTCAGCTGCCTCAGGAAGAACAACCATCTCCTGTCTCTTTAGAGCGTTGAGCTCTAAGTTGTTAAGTCTGCACCTGGTGATCTATACAGTCTTAACTTTCGACGGCTACATATAGGATCTGAAAAAGATTTCCCATCTGTTACAAATTCTTTAATACGGCCATCTCATCAAACACTTAACTGCTATTCTCGGTGCTGGTGGGAAACCTTGATGTCTCTGCAGGCAAAAATATCTGCAAGTCATGAGAACAAACTAAGACAAACATCAAACTGTCATTCACAGGGAAGCCGCTGAGTGACACTTTCAAGAGGCAATTAACGCTGAGAAAGGCCTCAGAGAAAGATTACGACCACGCGCTCCATTCAGTGGCTTTTAATGGTGATGATAGGTCTGAAACACAGAGATGAGTTCTCCATGACTTGAGCTCATTGTACCAGGTTGACTGTCTGAGTGTCACTGGCCATGATTTGAAGAAAATAAATTGTGTAACATATAGGCCCCATCAGACCCGATCTTGTAAAATTGGGTTCAGCCTCTGGGATTGAGCATATCAAAAAAATATAAGAAAAAATCAAATAAATAAAACAAAAAACCCCAAAAATGTCAAATCCCTGCACCACAAGTCAATATAAGTTAATTGTGTCATGTTTATAACACTATTACACAATAATTATAAACATAAACCATAAACATGACTTAAAGTGACTCAAAAACGACTAAGTATGGACCCCGAGTTTAAAAAAATGCTGATTAAAAAAGTTAGGAACTAGCTAGAAGGCTAAACTCAACGGTTGAAGAATCCATAGAGCCTACAGAGTCCGCCAATACCAACCATTCCACTCTCACACAAAGCATTTTTCAAATAGACCTTGTGAATGAGGAGATAATCAGGATTTAATATGAGAAAAAAAAGCATCCGCTATTTTGGCTAAAACATTGGTGCGGGGCAAAAGGTTAAAGGATAACTGGTTGGTTTTAGATGCTTCCATTTCTGGGCACAACATTCCCACTACAGAGTAAACACATCTAAATAGTGAAGACTGTACTGAACCGAGGCAGCTGGCATCCGTTGGTTTGTTTAACCATGATTAAAGCTACAGGCTGCCACTTTAATCAGTTAATCAGGCCTTTATGAGCACAATGCATTATAAAGACATCAACTAGAAACCAAGTAAGAACGCAACCTTCAGGTGTCACCATGACAAAACAGTAATTCTGCCGTTGCTATATCTGGACCTGCTGCAGATTTCTTTTATTTATTTATTAAACAGCGATTTCATGGTTGTTTAAATATTTCCCTTGAAGTCTTGTTTCCCCATTCAAGCCTGCCAGTGGATAATGTTCTCGCTTACATATCAGCCGGGCACTGTGACCCGGGGTGAGAGGCGTTCATACATTGCAACCTTACACAAGGTTTGAAGAGAGTGGAAGAGACAGGCGGCAGCCTCCACAAGGACTTTACTGCGCGACCTCCTCTCCAGGAATAAAGCGAGTGATTTAAAGCTGCACAATATTTTCTGTATCAAACACTCGCTCCCTGGAGGCATGATAGGAGGGCGTAAAAACCTTATCGTTTCATATTTTATGGATGACATCCCAGCTATGGTCAGCTAAAATGTATGTTAATTACAACCTGAAAACATCCATAGAAACCTCTCTAACTATAGTCTGCTGTTGATTAGATCACAAATACCTTCTGTGAGACTCCATGCATCACTTACAACCTCTTTAAAGCTCAGAAGATGTGAAGATGGCCTAATGCCATATGGTCGCACAATGGTGGTAAGTTGTTGCGTAATAAAAGACAATCAGAAAGGAGACAAAAAATGTCTAAAATGTATTTATGCCTGGTAGGTGCATCTAAAAGGAGGATCTCTGCAAACATGCTAACATTAAGTGTGCTAGCTATACTGTATATAATATTTTTTACCACTGCATCTCACCACAAAAAAAAAATTGTATCGGACAGAGAAAACATGAATTGATGAAAGTAACTTACATTGGGAACACTTTACTTTGAAAGCTTTCCGGAGTGTTTCAGCTGATTGTTTAGCCCGGGGGAGTCCGGCCCTCAACTTCACTGGTTTGGGAGATGCACTTGCATTTTGTTTTGTTTTGAGAATTTTTGTTTTGGTGGTGAACACACTATACAATTATACATTCAATACAATATACAATTATACATTCAATTTGTATATTCAATATTCTACTGTACATTCAATTTCTTCTTTACTGTTTATTTTATTATGTTTATTACTGTTTATTTATATTACTTGATTTCTCTTATCTTTACGTTCTGAGCAATGCTGCTGTAATCCTGTAATTTCCCCACTGCGGGACTAATAAAGGATTATCTTATCTTATTTTATCTTATCTTATCTTATCACAATTCAAATGTTCTGAAAAACTTTTAAAAGCAAAGTGATGACAATCCTTTCAAAACACAAAAACCACGTACTGCAGAATTACTGCAGAAAGGCATGCAGTAATTCTGAGCGAACCCTTCCCACTTTCCAAGAAATCTAACAAATGTGTCCTTTTTTGTAAACACAATAGACACAAAATAGAAGCTGATCTAAATATTGCCGAGGCGGATGTGAGATGTTTTCCCAGCTCACTACCAACCTAATTGTATGACAACACCCGAGGAAAACATGCGTCACACTAATGAGCGCACTCAAGGCAAGGCAAGGCAAGTTTATTTGTATAGCACATTTCAACACAAGGTGATTCAAAGTGCTTCACATACAGCCATTAAAAGCATAAAAACACAATGCAGAATAAAATATTTAAAAACAATTAAAAACAATTACACAATCCAAAATAAAAGATTTAAAAACAATTAAGAACAATCATTAAAACAATAAAAAACAGTTAGAAGGCAAAAAGCAGAAATAGATAGATATAGAATTGAATAAAAGTTGCAGTGCAGTTTAAGATATAAAATGCAGTAGTGAAATGTAGAATCTGGTTTAATTAAAGGCAACAGCAAACAGAAAGGTTTTCAGTCTGGCTTTAAAGAGGATGAGGGTCTCTGCAGACCTGCAGCTCTCAGGGACCTTGTTCCAGATGTGTGGAGCAGAAAAGCTGAACGCTGCCTCTCCGTGTTTAGTTCTGACTCTTGGAACAGAAAGTAGACCCGTCCCAGACGACCTGAGGGGTCGGGATGGTTCATAAGGCAGCAGCAGATCACTAATGTATTTAGGCCCTAAACCATTCAGGGCTTTATAAACCAGCAGCAGGATTTTAAAGTCAATTCTTTGTTGGACAGGAAGCCAGTGCAAGGACCTCAGAACTGGAGTGATGTGATCCACTCTCCTGGTCTTATTGAGGACTCGAGCTGCAGCGTTCTGAATCAGCTGCAACTTTCTGATTGACTTTTTACTGAGACCTGTGAACACACCGTTACAGTAGTCAAGTCTACTGAAGATGAATGCATGGACAAGTTTCTCCAAATCCTGTTGAGACATAAGTCCTCTAACCCTTGATATATTCTTCAGGTGATAGTAGGCTGATTTTGTAACTGTCTTGATATGACTGTTCAGGTTGAGATCTGAATCCATAACTACTCCTAGATTTCTGGCTTGGTTTGAGGTTTTTAACATCAGTGATTGTAGCTCAGCGCTCACTTTCAATCGTTCGTCCTTGGAACCAAAAACAAGTACTTCTGTTTTATCTTTATTTAATTGAAGAAAATTCTGGCACATCCAGTTGTTGATTTCTTCAATACATTTAGCCAGCACTGGTATGGGATTATAGTCCCCTGGTGATATAGTTATGTAGATTTGTGTGTCGTCTGCATAGTTATGATAACACACTTTGTTGTTTTTCATAATCTGAGCCAGTGGAAGCATGTAGATATTGAACAGAAGAGGCCCCAGTATTGAACCTTGGGGAACACCACATGTCATACCAGTCAGCTCTGACCTGTAATTAGCTACCGACACAAAGTATTGTCGGTCCTTCAAGTAAGAGTCAAACCAGTTAAGTGCTGCGCCAGAGAGTCCTACCCAGACTTTCAGTCTGTCTAGTAGTATGTTGTGATCGACTGTGTCGAATGCAGCACTGAGATCCAGTAATACTAAGACTGAAGTTCTGCCTCTGTCTGTGTTTAAGTGGATGTCGTTGAAAACCTTAACAAGAGCAGTTTCAGTACTGTGATGCTGACGAAAGCCAGACTGGAAGACATCAAAACAATTATTTTCGGCCAAGAAGCTATTTAGCTGATGATAAACCACTTTTTCCATTATTTTACTTAAAAAGGGGAGGTTTGATATTGGCCTATAATTTTTCATTATTTCGGGGTCTAAACTAGCCTTCTTTAGGAGTGGTTTAATAACTGCAGTTTTTAGGGCTTGTGGGAAGACACCTGAGAGAAGGGATGTGTTTACAATTTGTAAAAGGTCAGTGATCATGCAGTGCGAAATATTTTTGAAAAAGTGTGTTGGTAGAATATCTAAGCAGCATGAGGATGTTTTCAGATGTTGTATAATGTCTTCTAAACTTCTTTGGTTAATTGAATGAAATTGTGTCAAGATATTTGGATGGATGTTATTTAAAGATGGGGACAACACACATCCTGTGGTTGGTGTGGAGCCACCAACTGCTTGTCTAATTTGCTGAATTTTGTCAGCAAAAAAGAATGCAAATTGATTGCATGCCCAGGTGGATTGGAGCGTAGCAGTTACTGACACCGGAGGGTTTGTTAGCCTGTCCACGGTAGCAAATAAGGCGCGTGCATTGTTATTGTTTTTGATTATGATGTCAGAGAAGAAGGCCCGCCTTGCATTTCCAAGTTCCAAATTGTAGTTGCGAAGTCTCTCTTTATAGATACCACAGTGAACCTGGAGATTAGTCCTTCGCCACCTGCGCTCAGCTTTCCGACACTCTCTTTTCTCTATTCGGACCAGCGTGGCATTTCTCCAAGGGGATCTTTTCTTACCTGAGACAACCTTCACCTTAGTGGGTGCAATGGCATCAATAACATTTTTAACTTTAGAATTGAAGTGATCTACAAGCTCATTGACTGAGATGCAAGAGAGGGCTGGTGTGGAGGAGAACTTGTGAATAAATAGTTCACCCGTTTTTTCAGTGATGTAACGCTTTGTCACAACCTTGGTTTGGACATTTGTGTGCAGGGAGATTGCACTCTCAAAGAAAACACAGAAATGATCAGAGAGTGCAACATCAGTCACAGCAACCTTGGAAATGTCCAGACCTTTGGTGATGATTAGATCCAGGGTGTGCCCCTTGTTGTGGGTGGGACCTGTTACATGCTGAGTCAGCTCATAGTTATCAAGGACACCACATAGCTGTATAGACCCTCTGTCCTGGGGATTATCAACATGGATATTAAAATCACCAACAATGGCAACACAATCAAAATCAACACAGATTATAGACAGCAGTTCAGTAAACTCATCGAAGAAGGATGCACAGTATTTAGGTGGTCTGTAAATGTTAAGGAATAAAACTCGAGTGGAATTCAGAGCCACATATTCAAAAGAAGTAAAATGACCAAAAGACATCTGCTTGCATTGCAAAGACTCATTAAATAAAATAGCAACTCCTCCTCCTTTCTTATGCGCTCTTGAAACACTCATGAAACTGAAGTTGGGAGGTGTTGATTCAATAAGAACAGCTGCACTGTTATCTTGGTCTAACCAAGTTTCGGTTAAAAACAAAAAATCCAGCTTGTGCCTAACAATGAAATCATTGATTAAAAATGTTTTTCCTGACAGAGACCTGACATTTAATAAAGCTAAGTTTAATGTGTTTAAAGCTCTATTTGTCCTATGTGTCTGGACAGGCTGACGGGAAATTATCAATAAGTTTGATAAATTTGCAGATTTACTAATGTTTCTTCGCAGCCTCACCTTTCCTTTTCTATGAGTCAGGACAGGAATTGAGAACGCTAGCTGCATACAGGGCCCCGACTGTTCCTGGAGATAATCAGTAGTGTCATTAGCCTTGTAGTCCGGACCCAGAAGATATCAAGTAGATATCAATATCAAGGTTTCTGTATCCGTTATAGCTTGAGGATATTGGTGGAGCTGTCGTGGAGGCGGGGGCAGAAATGGCAGAGGTCGAGCTGGACTTAGAGCCAGTGGCAGCGGTGGCCGAGGTCGAGGTCGAGCTGGACTTACTGGAGGGAAAATGGGAGTGCGGCGGGGAGTGAATTTGGTTCCAGCAGTGACCAGCTCTTTCATGTGGTCAGTGAACTCCAGGTGGGGGGAGGAGGGGGAGGATGAGGGGGAGAATGAGGGGGACCTGGATGGTGTATGGGGGGTGGAAGTTGGTGCTGGTGACTGAAGTAAATTATCTTCCTCTCTCGGAGGGGGGGGCCTTGTTGGTGAGGTTGGAGACTCCTCCTCTTGGCTCTCCTTTGGCATCCTTCCCATGAGGTCTCCAGGACGACGCTGTGTGGTTATCTCTTGTTTAGACTCCTCTTGTCTCCTGTCCATGGCAGTGGGAACAGACGGGTGACGCAGGAAGAAAAATAGGTTAGAGGCAAACTGTTTTACCCCTGACTTGTTCAGGCAGATTCCATCTGCTTTAAAAAGATGAATGCGTTCCCAGAAAAGGTAAAAATTGTCAATAAAATGTACTGGATGGTCAGTACATGCAGTTGACAGCCATCTGTTCAGTGCAAACAGCCTGCTGAATCTTACATCTCCTCTCCTGGCTGGTGGAAGAGGGCCACTGATAAACACCTCGGCATTGACAGAGCTGACTGTGTTTAACAAGTCAATAAAGTCTCTCTTCAGAACTTCAGACTCTTGTTTCACAAGATCACAGCTTCCCGTATGCAGAATTATGTTTTTCACCGTAGGATGGTTAGCCACGATGTCCAAGATTTTGTCTCTCATATTAGAGACCATGTCCGTCGGAAAGCAGAGTATTTTGGTATTCTTGCTGCACACTGTTTTCACATCTTTTACAGCATAGTCACCAACAATCAGAGTATCAGGCCCAGTCTTTTCCTGCGGCCTTTTACGTTCACATTTACTCTCAGTTCTTACCCTGCTTTGGGAAGATAGCTGCTTATCCAGGGCATCCGATTCAGGATCCTGCGACAATGGAGCAAATCTGTTTTCAAGTTGTAGTCTTGGTTGTTGTGGAGGTTCTTTGGTGGTTTTACTTTTCACAGCTGTTCTTGGCTGTGTCCAGCTGCGTGCCGGGGTTGAGGAGGAATTCTGCCTCTGTGGTAGTGCGGGCCAGCCAGTCGCATCAGAAATCTCAGGGTTCTGGGCTCTGCCTGTTAGTCGTCCTCCCACATCCTGAGAGAATGATTTCCTCTTCGGCTTTAAACCGAGAGAGTTCCAGGGAGGACTACCATTTGAGGAGTCATTTACATCTGCACAACCCTCCTGTTTCTTGGTAGGCCTGGTGGTGCTAGTTAGCTGTGTCTTAGCTTGCACTTGTCCAGGATCTTGAGTCCATGGTAGAGTGGTATCGTTCTCACACGGTCCATTTACCTCCGAGTTCACTTCTAGTCGTGAGATTTTTATTTCCATGACTGCAATCTTCTGCAGGAGTTTGTAGTAGTTGTCCATGGAAAGGGCTGGCATCTTGTTGCTACTTAGCTTTAGCTTAGCTGCTAAGTAGCCTATAGCGATTTGTCTCTAAACCAGCGGAATTTTAAATCTACAGAGAAATAGAGTCCCAGTGACTTTGAAGTGTCCAGCAGCTGCTGTTCAAGGACTCTCACAGAAGAAAAATAAAATGTAGGAAGATATTAGCAGAAAAAATGCAAGCAGAAGCGAGAGCAAGCAGAAAAAGCGTCTGCACTGTAAGAAGCCGGAAGTAGAAGTCAGCTTCATGTGACCGCAGATGTCCACACAGCACATTCATCATTTCATTATTTCATCAAGGAAATGAACAAATGAGCAAATCTCGTCCCATAGGGCTGGGTTAGGTGACCCTGAGTCCAGCGACTCCCAACTCGCTCAAGATGTGTGGCCAGTGTGGCCGAGCACAATTACCACACAGGAATGCTAGTTTTCTGTGATTACACCATGTTACACAGCTTAAGGAAGAATATAAATAAAACAGAGAGAGCAGCTGAAACCAGATGAGCAAATGGCAGTTTTACCTCAGCGCAGCTTTCTGTGACTTCATGTGAGATCACTGCCTCTTAATTATCTCTGTATTTAATCCACTGGGATGTATCAATGCAAGTTTGTGTTTGAATGGATGCCTCAAATGTCCTCGGAGAATAACTGCAATCATCTCTATTTTACCCTCCTGCCAAGCTCTCAGTTTTACAAAGAAATACATCCCCTTAATAAATCTGCTATATCATATTGCTTTGAGAACGCCCACAGGGCAAAAATCCTTTGCCAAGCAATGGGATTTATGTTTTTTTTCTCTCAGGGGCAGTTTTTATAGAACATAAAAACATTCTGGAAAACTCATTTGTACTGCTGACATTTGTTTTCCTGGTCAAACTTCAGATTACAGCCGCAAAATTAAAGCGTAATTATTCAGCATACATAGGGTATCAACACTCACTGCAAGTACAAGGGACGCTTCACTAAATAATGTTAATCGATTCATTGTAAATCCTGGGTTTGTGGGATAAAGCTTTACAGTAATTTAAGTGTACATGTTATGCAGACTGTACAGTAATGTGTGTTACCTTTACTTATTCATTGTACTTTTTCCCTTTTGTTGAACATGTGCACTCCTGATGTAAAAGGGTGATTCGGTTTCCCTCGCTCTGTCCCAGTCCAGCCCACCTTCCACCTCTGAAGGTTTTAGTTAGATTCAGTAGATTAGTTGTTGATGCAGTGCTGTGCATTGTGCGGAGTCAGCATTGTGTTGTACTGCTGGCTCTGTGCAGTTATGCTTTGTTTGCCCCCTCATTTTTAATTTCACGGCTTTGTGATTACCTTTCAAGGGCATTTCTGCCCCAATTAATTCCTGTCCCACCACCATGTTGTTCTCAAAACACCTGAATAAAGCATTACTGAATGCATAAGAGTCACCTGAGTCACATGACTTGCACACATACTGCATTCGAGAGTATTTTAATATCATCAACACCTCACTGCTAATGGAAAGAAAATAACAGTTGGCTGCAGCTGCACTGATAAAAAATATGAATATATCCCACCTACAGTAGCTCCGACTGAATCACTGCACAAAGTACAAAGAATCCATGTATTTGTACTCCTGCTGCTCTGAATTATGAACGGCATGTTGCTAAATGAATGCACAAATGAGCCCCCAAACTTTCATAAATATTAATAGGGCTTTCACCCACACACTAAACATTAGCATATGAAAATAATTGATGAACAGTCAAGTATCCTCGAAGTGAGGACATCCTCTCTTTTTTAGAGTCAAAAGTTTTAGATTACAAAATCTGAAAAAGGTTAAAATTAGGGATGCAAAAGATACAGATACCAGTACGTGTACTTGTACTCATTAAACTATTCTGGTAAAACTGCACCACTAGGGGCTGTCCTCCACTACATCATCTAGTGTCGCTGCGAGGTTGTGCTGTGTGTCTGCACGGCATACTCAGTAAAGTTACAGCTGTGAACAGTGCAGAGTGGGTTAAGTGTATTTGTTGTTGCGTAATAAATGCTACGACTTAAAACCTGTGAGGAGACCCAAGCTTAGTTCCACAGTCTTGCTCAACAAAAATGAAGATAGTTAGCCCTAGCTTTTAAGGTGGACTGACCTTTAAGGTGGACCAATGCTATTATCCTTGAAGTGACAAGCTGCGCCTATGAATTGTGCGCCGCTAATTTATTTTAAATATTTATTATTGGTTAATAATTACCATCCATACTGCAAACTGTGCTCTGTTTGTATCTGGAAAACACAAAGTTTAATGTTAAAATGTCTCATGATCATCATTATGTTGTATATTTGATTTGTCATAAAGTGCAGAACATCAGATGAAGATAAACATGTTTTCAAAGTTATTGTTAGAACTGTAATGTCAGTATGAATAACTTATATTTGTACTTGGTATCAGCAAATACTCAAATGTTCTTGATCTGAAAAAAGGATCTGTATCGGAGCCTCCTTGCTAAAATACAACACGTTATACCTTTTCACAGGGCGCTATAGGAGCTCTGTGTTGTACACTGATAGGTATAGATCCAAACACACACTCGCATAACGCAGAGGGAACCGAGCACTGTGCAATGGACCAACACTAAACCTAAAACACCCTCAATTTATCAAAGTGGCCCCACAAATCAATGTGGATTACTTTGGGAGAGAGCATTGCTCATGTGGCAGTGCATTTCCATTACCACACAACAATATTGGCCTTTTGGGAGGCTGTGGTAATTTTGTCTATTGATCAAATCACAGGCAAAGATCATATAACCGTGTCTTGGTTTAGGCAATAACTTACATACGGAGAAAAGGCAAAACCATAATCTCTGTGTGGAAAACTGCATATAAACACAAGCACGCACACAAACTCTGCACCACACAAACAGACCCCGAGCACACAATCACATCACTGTAGAGGTCAGACCAGACTCAGGTAACATATTGTCAAATAATAAAGGGATTATCCCTGTAATCCAAATAGTGAACAACACCTCCACCACAGTAGTGGGTGTGACCTTGTCGGATGTCCGTGCAGCCGTCCGTCTGCAGAAAACTCTCGAACCATCTGTGAAATTCAGATAAGGCAAGCCATTCAAATGTATACAGTGTAAGCCGTAAAGGAATAGTTTGACATTTTGGCAAGTATGCTAATTGCTGAGAGTTAGACGAAAAGATTGAGCCCACTCTCAGAGAGTGGAATCAGGCTTCTCTCTTACTTTGCAAACTCTTAAAAAATCTTAGATCAATCTCCCGTTGTTCTTTCCTACAAATACAGACTGTTCAGCCTCTACTCGCCTGAGACGGAAAATCCAGTGTTAATCACATTAAACCCCAGAGTCATTTTGAGTGTGCACGACTCGAATATTCTTCACCTTGATATCTCACTCTCGAACACAAACAACACAAGCTTAAATCCTGTGGGAGTGCCTCTTAAGTGCTAAACTCAATTAAAACAGAGGAGGGGCGGTTCCTCCGAAACCCCAGCACAGACTTGGATGAAGCTCGAGTCAATGCCCCATGAAGAGAATCGATGCATCGAGCGGGCGTGTTGGAGACCTGCTGCTCTTCATTTGCACTCCTCAGACTGAGGCTGTTGAGAACGAAACAGGCCGCCTTGTTGTTCAGTGGAGAGCAAATTTCTAAATGTTGCTCAAGAGAAACGGAGAGCTACCGGGAATTTTAACAATGCTGTGGATGCAAACATCAGCTGACCTTGGAAAGTGACACAGCAGGGAGTGTGAAAGTCAGACACACTGCGAGGTGAGGCATAATGGGAGTCCTGTCAACATGTCTTATACTCTCCTGGTAAATATTAAATTAAATCATCTGTTGTCCCAGATGTTAGATTTGTCTAAGCAGACCTTGGAAATATTTAGTTTGGGTGAAGCCTGTCCATCAGTGTCACTTTCCATCTTTCCTTTCTTCTATTACTAGACCACGATGTTTAACTGTCTTATTGCCATAGTAAGAGGGAAAAGGAGGAATTGACATGACTGGCACAAACATTACCCAACTGTCAACACAAAATCCTGTGACTCACATAGAGTCAAACATGTACAAAGCACATAATGCAGTGGCAATAAGCGAAGCTCCCTGGTTTGTATCTGCTGGGACTGAACAGAGCGTTGGGTGTTGCTCCACAGCAGAGATCCAGAATTGGTCCTGCTGCAAGTTTTGTTGAGTAATTTGTCCCATTGGAGGAAGCACTGCAGGGCTACGCAGACAGTGGCCTAATTAAACACGCTTTAGCTCATCCCCTCAGTCTTTTGAAAAAGAAGTGGTGGGAGGTGAGCTATACAAAATCTAAGCTTAGTTCAGACCATAATTACAAGAAACCATATCTGAAATAAAGTGTCAGCCAAGCCACTTGTTATTTAGCTGTAACTGGCAGTTACTGCTAAATAAAATCCAATATTAACACAATTACAATCCATTCATCTTAGTCAAAAGGAGCGATGCAGTTTGTATCGGGTGTCTCTCGTGAAACTGCTACACAAACATAACAGCACAAATAATGAGGGGTTTCTAAAGGGTGTGATATCATTTTTAGATCATCGACTCGTTGTACGATTTATGGATATGACCATGATCATTTTAACACTATCCACTTATCATACCATATATGGACGTGGCCATCATTTTTGCTGAACTCAATAATGCCTGTTGTGTTTACATGTTTTTGGGTTTCCATAAGAAAGTCACCAACATTTTAGCCAACATGATGCCAGAATAAAGGGTTTTCCCAACTTGGACATTGCGAACACACTGCTAATTTTGTTAAAATAACCAACAGGTACATTGTTTTTGTTGTGCGGTTTTATTTCATTTATGTTATGCTATTATATCATGAAAAATGACACTATAATGTGTATTGCAACTATTTCAAGGACAATGTATCATCCAAAAAAGTATTTGTTGTGACAGGCCTACTGGTAACCATCTTGGAATAATGTGTAAATAACTAAAATAATGTCGTTCCCCTCCTGTGTGATCACAGCATTATTCTAGATTCTAAATGTTATGATATTTGGATGAAAACTTAGAAACTACCTCCTTAATGTTGTACTGGAAAGTATATTTTACCCAAATGTAGATTCACAACATACACATGCTCATTTTCATCCACCTGAAAGGTTCACATTGGAACCAGCCTGAGTAAAAAGGGGGTCCTAGTCTAACGGTAGCTCATTGATTGAAGGGTCTGGGTGGTGCACCGTAGCTGGGACCCGGGTTCAGGCCCGGGTCCAGGCAGTGCTGCTTCCATCTCATCAAACACAATTACTTTTGTTCACTGGTGAAGCTCGTGCTGCAGCACTAGCAACTTGTTCTGGTTGGTCGGCCCACACGCCCTGCTCCTGAGTCTTACCTCCCAAAGACAAGAGTGGTGGGAGTTTGCAGCAACAAGGACTGCAGTGCAGACAGAAGTGATCAGGAGCAAAGATGGCAATGCAAAAAACAAACAAACAGGAAAACATGCTAATTTAATCATTGATGCCTAATCATATAATTGTTTATACGGTAATTTGCTGTAATGCTTCTGTACAGGCTACTGCAGCAGCAACATGCTCTTAAACCCAACAGTTCAACTCTGCATCTTTCTGACAGTCTGACATTTGGATCAAATCATCAACCGCCATGTTTCAAAGGCCTGCTGCCCTGCCGTGTTTGAAGCCCACAGGTTCTCTGTTGTTTTATAACTCCAGCTGTTCAGCAGCGCAGGCTGCATCATCCCCACGAATGCAGACTCCGACACACTGCGAGGTCTCCTTTCATGTGTTGGAATCTCGACTCGTACAGCATGGATGTTGGACAATTATGCAAAACCACAGTATATCGTTTTTCCTATATGTCTATCATGTAGTTACTCAAAAGTCTCTATTGCACAAATGAAATAATGCAAGTTAAACGTTGCCCATACAGCCAGAGTTTTAGGCACAAACGACACAGAATGAGACTTTATTATATTTTAGGCTTGACTGACATGTTTGCTCATTGAGCATCACCTATTGTCCTGTTATTGCATGTCACAATAACATCTGGTTTTCTTGTTTGACTATTCTTCATATATGAATAAGATCCATTTCACTTTAAATGGAGTATAAAAACACAAACAAATATAGAAAATATCTTCACCAGATTGACTACAAAACCCAACAATATACAGACAAGTGACACATCCCACAGAAATGATCACAAAACAACAGAACGTTGGTAGAAATCCAGTTATTTTGTTTTCTGATTGACTTGCTGTGACTTTCTATATGTGGTTGTGTTTTCTCACTTGGCAGCATTCAGGCTGCACATGGGTTGTTAAACTGGAGAAGATGTTTCCTTCCTTTCCTTGCTGTTGTGTCTTCAGCGCGTCGAGCTCTCAGGGCCGTCGCACATTGAGAAGGATTGTCGTGCTCGTTGAATAAGACTAATTAGATTAAACCTCCGTCTCAGGCGTCAATGCCACAGAACCATCCAATGTCAATGCAATTCATAGAGGAACGTGTTTCTGTGCAGTATCTCACTCCTATAAAATATCTGAACATGTTGCTGGGGGCAACCAACAAGTCCCTCCCTAACGACGATGAGCCGCACAGGACGAACACGAGCAGAAAGAAACAGATGCAAGACGGACAGAAACAGTGAGTCATAACACAGGGAGCAACTCCAAAGATGGTGCACAGTAGAGACATGGCCTCACACTCATTGTCCGGTCCGGTCTAACTGATCCAGGAAGATAGTTGAACTCACACACACTCACACACACACACACACACACACACACACACACACACACACTTAGAGTTGTCAAAACACTATTGTGGTCCTCCAGTACCAGCTAACGAGGGACACATGAGCTTGAGACACGGCCAGACTCATTACTCCACAGAACCACAGCTGTAATCGACTTCAACCAAAACATTTCTCTCTCCCTCTTGGTTTTGCTAATAGACGCCACTCTTCGGGAGCCTTCGTTGGTCCGGTGCTTTCATAGTTCTGGTTTTCTCTCTCAGCCATCATTCACCTCACCCACGAAGACGCTCTTATCCCCATGTGCTACAGCTCGTTCCCTTGTTTCTTCTTCCCCTCAAAGCTTGTTAGGGAGAGAGAGAGAGAGACTCCCCCTCCCCCATCACCTCTTCGTCTCTCTTAACTGATGCCAACTGGTAACAAGCTGTCTCTAGCTGCCATAGTAACCAACCATGATGAGTCCCAATCAAGTCGATATTGAGAAAGCACAGTTAAAGATGAAATGCAGAAGACATGTAGAACATAATGTGTTGATGTCACCTCTAAAATAGCGTTTCCCACATTGTTATCACATCACAGACGTTTAAAAATATATTATCAAACTCTGGGACATTATGTGGTTATTTTAAATCATCATTAATCTGCTGATTATATTCTTGATGAATCGTTTGAGGTACAGAATGTGATATCGATTTGAAAACATACTCAATTTCTACAAGCCCAAGAGGACATTTTTAAATTTCTAGTTTAAACCCCAAAATACTCAGTTGACAGTATGTGACACAGAGAAAAATAGCAAATCATCACAATGGAGGAGCAGGAAGTGTTGAAACAACTTGAATATCACAACAGTAGCTGACTGACTGTCGATCAGCTGAGCTTTTCAGTTCTACAAATACGCAGACTTAGCTGCATGCAGCGGGCTCCCTGGTTCTCCTCCTTTACTCAGCACAGTTGTCAAGTATTGATCACTGCAAAAAAAAAGCTTGTATACAGCATATTTTTAGGTTTTTCACTGCAGTGCTAAATAAGGAGGTAATAAAATGGTTTGCTGATGTGGCATTTCGTGTTTTACCAAATATAAAGATGAAACACGGCAGCTAGAAAAGGCAGAAATAGGAATCTGTGAAACAAAAACTCAGAGGGGAACTAATCCAAAAAAAACTCATTCCATGTTTCTATAACAGACGTGTGCAAACTCCTGAAACCTGAAAGTGCAATTCCAGAGATGTTGACTCCACTAGAGTCACAGCTGAAACATGGATCCCACAGAGACGGGACCTCCAGGGACCAACATGGGCAGCGAGTCGGATCAAAAAGCGTACAGATAATGTGAGGGTGGGTGGGGGATGAGGCATGCTAACCCAGCTGAAGGGATGCCAAAAGAAACACTGAGCTGGGGAGGAGGAAGAAGGAGCTGAAACATCATCCTGAGGGAGGAGCCGATGGCCCGGGGGCGGCTGGCCTCCTTCAAACAAACACCCACAGCTTCCCCATCATGCCCTGGAGCGCGGGATCAAAATCAGCAGCAATGTCCCACTTACTTTCCACTCCTCTCCCTCATTGCTTACATTCTCTCTTCTTTTTCTTTTATTAAGCATATTTCATAAAATCCCAACAAAAAAAAAAGAAAGAAAAATCAACTTGTGAATAAAGAGAGAAAAAACAGAAACTCCCTTAATCCACTCCGGCCCCAGGACAGTTTGAAAAAGAATGAGCGTTTACTAATGTTTCCATCAGCAAGAAACAGTGAGGAAAAGCTGATTCTACTAAAAAAAAATCAGCTTTTCCGCTCTGCATTTGCACCACAGCCAAGATAACAGATAGGGGAAGATGCAACAAGGCAAATAAAGCACCTAACAAGGGGATTGTTATTGACATATTTCTAAATTTGAAAAAACACTAACGCAATCCTATGTTGTGATTATAAAGAAATATTACAAGCGAGGTGTGCACAGACGGACTGCAGTGGAGCCTCAGCTGTGGAGAGAAAATAAGATCCCCTCCTGTCTCTTCTGGAGGCTTGTTGCACTTGTAAAACCCCCACTGAGGCTCCTCTAAAGGCATGCGTTAGACTGTCAGATCAATCAGTCCTGGACTCTGTTCTCGCCTTCTCTGTCATCATTTGAATGTCTCTCACACTCATATACACACATAGAAGGACATGCCTATGCATACAAAGTCCTTTGAAATTGTCCAGGGATTAACGATTCAGCCTGTCTCCCTGTTGCCAGTCCCATCTGTATCGATAAAACAACGGTCGGAGCAGGACACCACGAGGAGATGCATCATTCAGGCTATTATCAATGAAAAATGACTATAAGATTATGCTGCTGCACTCCACCAGGAGACACCAGCGACTACATTACAGGTGACAAATCTGATCACCGCTAGACGCTGAAGGATTGTTTGTGTGTAATGTGAATGCGACTTTTACTGATCTAGTGACCTGTTGGTGGCCATTAACTGCTGAAAAGGTTTGACCTCTGACCTGTCATGTCTATCTCTCACGGCTCATTTATCCAAACCAGGCATTTCATCCTCCTTCCACCGATAAATTGGTGTAATTCTCTCATAATGTGGTATTGTCACTGTACTTGGGGTGATATAGAGAGACAAAGTCTTGACGCAGCCTCCGGCCGTTCCACCAGCTTCCAGCTAATTCAATAAAATGTCTCATTACGTCTTTTTTCATCAACCTTCCTGAGAAAGTGGCACGTGTTCCTGGTCTTCAAGGCCTCAGTGGTTTACACAATATAGGTTTAGTGATATCTAAGACGCCTGAGAGAAAAGTGTTTATAGCAGATGGTCACAACTAAGCCTCTTTAATGTATGCATTAATCTAAAGCGAAGTGGGAACGCCAGATATTTAAATGGGAAAAGTCGTAATATTGCAAAAGCACATTTTAAGCTTGCCTAATGTGAGAAACGTTGTTGTATTGATGAAACAAAATGCAACAAAACGCAACAAAGTGCAACAAAGAATAAATCAATGCGAAGCCTGCACGAAGCATGACGTAAACGTCCACCGAAGATTTTGCTCCGCTGAGGAGAGATATGCAATGAATCTGACATATCTGACAAGTACTTTATTATTTATACACTCAGGGCTTTACTATCAATATTCTAAGTTAAATGAGTATCTATTATTGCTATTTCAGTTTGAGCACTTGACCTGAATTAACTAAGTTAAACAAAGTTTGTTAGCATTCAGAAAACCACAGCTCCCATAAAATATCATCATCATCATCATCATCCATAATAACAGTTAATGCTCTTGATTTAACTTTTGACTCAAACTATAATCTCTGCGGTCTACAGCTGTCCTTTCGTCTCAAAGCCACTCAAGCCACTCAAGCCACTCAAAGCCTGCAAAAAATAACGATGTGTTACCGGAGCGACGGTTTGTAGTTTCATGGAGATGCATTTTTGATAAAAACAGAAATATTCAATAAATAATAGGAAAATAACAATATAAAATGATGAAAACATTCATCATCCCTGTCTACAGCCACATATTGTCGAGCACTGTCATGCTGCAGGGCTGCATTTTTCATTTATTTTATTAATGTCTTTGACAATTTCTTCCTTTTGGAACGTCCTTTCACTCTTAATATCCAAATAATGTTTTTGTGCTGAGACTAACATTTCTTGTTAACAGTGTTTATGTAAGCCCCCTCAGATTATTCTTTAGGCTCTTGATTTATCGTTCTTAAACCAGCTTTCAGCTCAGTGGTCGGCTACATTCTGAGGGATACAAACCGAGAGCAAGATGAAGAACATTAAACATTTACATACTTGTTAAACTCTTTTTTTCTTCTTCCTTGGCTTTCTGTTACAAAGTGTGTATCTGTCTCAATACACACAACCCCCTTGTTGCTCAGCTGTGGAGCGTATACACCCAACCTTTATGTCTACTCCAGCTTCATATATACAATTAAATGCACACAAGCACACCCCCTGACCTGCCCTCCCACATGTGTACACACATAGAAGCACCATGCACACAACACAGCTGCTAATCATAGAACAAAGGGAGGCTCCAGTCAGCAGGCTTTGCCATTGATCGGCTGTAGAAAGCAGCAGGGAGGGACGACAGTCAGCTTTGTTACACCAGGAACAAGTCACGGCTAAATAGCAGGTAGCGGATGGAAGTCAAACACATCAACAAAGGTCTGTTTGTCTGTCTGTGAGCGCTGGTATCAGACAGTCACTCTGATGATGGCCTGTCGCTGCACGCCAGTGAAAAGCTCTGAATATAACTATATCATAAAAGAGGAGGAAGAGGATGTCTGTCACACTGGAAGCTAAAACTCTCAATTCAGTCCAAATAAAAGCATCACAAAGCGTATCTTTCCTGAACACACAGAGGCACAATAACTGTGATCCCCGGTGTGGCAGCACCTGTGTGAGTGTTCTCCTCAAAACAACACCCTCGTCTTCCAATAACTAGACCTCATGGCATACGTTTGTCTCTGGCCGTCTTCTGCTTCCCCGCCGCTCTGTTGTCTCTGCTCTGGTCTGCCTCCCTCCCTGTGAGCTCAGTTCAACCCTGTTGGCCTTTTCTATTCAACAGTCTGCAGGCAGACCGGGTCGGGGCTGTTTGTAAAGAAGTGCAGCATCAAGCATTCTGTCGGACACGTCCCGGGCTGCGGGTCAGACCAACACACAGACACACCACAAACAAGAGCCAGAGGATCGAAAAAGGAGGATTTATGTGGGATCCGTGACGTATGCACAAATAAATATACCATGCATTCAACACATACATGTGTGACCCATCTCCCTTTCTCTCTGTCCCCCTACATGTATTTTCAGGATGAGTTCAAGTCTGAAGAACGTCCAGAAAAACTGAAAATCTACACACATCAACCAGCTTCACTCTTCAAAGATAAAAACTGATGCATAATGGAGGCTGCTTGTGTTTTGTATGTCTGTGTGTGAGAAGGTGTCTGTGAATACAAATAGTGAGTATGCAGAGAGTCATTGTGGGGTATTTAAAAGATCCCCTCCAGACTTGTTTTCCGACATATTAAAGTAATTGCTTGGAATAATAATTTGTGTTCGATATGGTTTTTCCACAAACAAGATCTTCTCCATCTGCCTCATGGAAAAACAAAACAAAAACAGAATGTAATCTAAAATCCAAATCTATAAACTTAAAAAGTGAACTACTGGACACAAGTAATCTCCTTCACTGAACAGTCCATTCTCAGTGTGTGCAGTGGAGGATTCATGGCTCTACATCACACAGGTACTATATATAAATATAGTTGAGCTGTCACAGGACCACGCACCTTCCTGTGCTGAACTCATTAAAGGTGAGCACACAGAAAGCCGCTCTCTTCAGCAGATGAGCATGAAAGCAGCCTCATGGTGTCAAAGACAGGCGTCGCTCTGCACGGTGAAGCTCAAACATCCACGAGAAGAAACAATAAACAAAAAACACATGTTTGAGTGGAGGAGGACTTACATTCCCTCAGAGAAAAACAGAGTACTGATGAGAAGTACAGCTTTTACAACTCTGAACGTTATCATGGGAACAATCATCGGAGCCGAGCTGCAACAATTCATCAGATAGTCTACGGATGGTTGACGTGTGATAATTCCACATGGTTTTAGTCTTAAGATTTATGATGATATCACCTTGTGCTCTTGCTTAGCAAGATTAACTGTTAAACAAAAAAACAATCAGAAGATGAATCAATAAAAAACATAAGTGTGAGTTGAAGCCCAATTTTTTGTCCTCTGTCTTAAATATCACAAGATAATCAGCAGAGCTACATTGTTCACACAAAGTAATGTAAGAGGAATATGCTCTGCAACAACACCATGCTGCAATGGTTTTGACCCTGCGTATGTTTCCCCCACAGCCCACTGCAACAGGACCCCCGCGGTGTCACTGCAGATCCTCCACAAAGAAATTCAACCTCAACATTCATCGTTTTTACCTTGCATTTCACCGATGACTGCTTTGCCAACCAGGTTTTCAGCCAGGCGGCTTCTGTGCTTCATTAGGTAATTTGTAGCGAGGAGAGCAAAAAGAGAGCATGTAACAAAAGGACCTGAATCTTTTACGGTGGCACACACCGAAGAAGCTCAGATCATCCTGTACCCGGTGTTGAACATGGATCATGAAACACCTCAAAATATCAGAGCACAAGCAGAGGAACGCGAGGAGGCAGAAAGTCTGGATGTGTCTGCAGCTACAACAGCGCGACAGGGAATTAAGTGAAGTTGACAACGTGAAATATTAGAGCCTCTCTCAAACACTGTCTGCTGTGTGTGTGTGTGTGTGTGTGTGTGTGTCGAAGTGGGAGCAAGGACAAACTGTTCTTTCTACCATTATGGTGCTTACTGGTAGCACTGGAGTGGGGGCAGGGTGCACCGGAGGGTCCTCAGAGTAATGAGTAGCAGCAGGCTGAGTGCCTACTTACTTATTATGGAAAAGATGCAGCGGGAAAGTGAATTACAACTGTTTGGCGACACCTCGGCATGGGCCGGGCGCTAAAACCACATGACATCATCACACCCGCTTTAACCGCCAGTGAGTTCACTGCAGAGATGTTGAAAAAAGAAAAAGCACCAAGTAAAAATGTCAGTAAACAGCTGTGGGATGATTGATGGAATCCATCTAATTAGTTGATCAATATGAGATTCAAGACGGGCCGGTCCGGCCGTGAGTGGTCTGGTCTGAGCGCAGTGTGCTGACTGCACCTTCCATTTAATCTAAACTGACAGGATGAGTGAAGCGGCTGAGGAGCCACGGCCTCTATTGACAGCTGGGATTAAAAGGCTGCTTCAAAGCCACAAACAGCCCAGCGGAGCTTCGTGTTGAATCAAAGAATAATACAATAATGCTTTTATCACAATGTGTCCAACTGGACGGTCATGAGACACTTTGAAACTTGTGATGCCATGAAAGAACGGTAGTTAAATATCACATCCTAACATCACATTTCTCATTTGTTGGAGGAAGACTCCCTCTGAGTTTCTTATACAACCTGATAGCCTAAAGGATCAATTCACCTACATACTAAAAAAATACATAAAAACACTTCAGTAACTCATCTTTTAAATCAGTATCCACTGGTATCTAGACATGCACGTCATTTTGGTTGTATTTGTCCAGGTTTAGAGATACTTAAGAAAAGTGCGGACAGCGTGCTCTCATGCTGCACAATAAAGATTGTATATTTGAGTGGATCAGCCTCGGTTTTAATCACTGTGAGCTAATACTTGTGACAAACGGATTCAATGACTCACAATTCTTTTGTTTCTTTACTCTTAACCAACTGACTCAATAAGTTTTACGAGAACAGAGTAAATTATTACTGAGCAGAAAATAACCTCTAAAGGAAGGCAAAGGAAAGCAAAGCTCCTCGAGTGACACCAAAGTGGCACTAATTACTTTATCCAACTAGAAATTAATGGGAGTCTAAGCTCAATAACACACGTATTCACCCAAATGAACAACTATTTATATATTTTCATCCGCTATTGGTGCACCACATTACATTGTTAGGAGTTTTATTGGAACTGAAACTATGACTCATATCGATCTTTTGTAAAATCATACTAATAAAGTCTTTAAAAGCTTCACACTGATTTGACCCTGTGGTGAAAGTATTGATATTCACTTTGAAGGCAGAGACTCAGTTGATTGACTGGTTGAGGGGAACACAACACTTCTCTCTCTTCCCTTTCATGAGTCTGACAACACAAACTACAATGTTTTCTTTTTCCCGACAACAGCTGAATTTACTGTATTCATTCTCAGCCAGCACTGAAGTATGAGTATAACGTCTAAAGATCTGTTGCCAGGATACCAGCGAAGCCTAATAAGCCAGTTAATTAACGATGATTCGCTCTCCCCTGCTGCAGAAGAAGCAAAACCCAGCAACTAAACAATCAAATCAAAATATTTCACCTTGTTGTCTTCGTTTGAATGCTGCTTTCTCTGTCTCACTGAGTCCAGTCAAGACAAAAAGGTGCAACATGCAAACAAGAACAACTAGATTATATCTCCACATCGAAGGACTTTCCAATTAACTACAAGATACACTTTATTTTCCTGGCTTTTCAATCTCAAGACAGCACAAAACACACGATTGACAAGAGTCTCTGAAATGACGTATTTAGAGTCAAGCTTAACGATAGAAAGTGGAGTCTAATGCTAACATTAACATGCTCACAAAACATTGTCATTGTGAGCATGTTAGCATGCTAACATGCTCACAATGATAATGGTTTGCAGGTTTACTGTAAAGTTCCCCATCTTGATGTAGCGTGTCAGCATGCTGCTAATATTTGCACTAAATGTAGAGTGTGCTTCGTTTTGCAGGTATTTTTACGTCCACCAAAAATAAACACCAGCTGGGAACAATGGACTGTGTGCCAGCAGATTTAAACATCTTTAAACAAGTCAGTTGGATTCATCCTCTGGGGATCATTAGTTTGTGTACAAAATGTTACGGTTATCCACTCCATAATTGTTGAAACATTTTAGTCTGCCACAAAGTCAAGACCTGACAAACTAATGGTCATCCCTCAAAAACAGCTAAAAAAGAAGCTGTTGAAAACTTTACTTCAATGTGGACCTTTGTCCTCTTTCAACAAAAGGCAGCGAGCCTCCCAATACGTCCCCACGACACAGTCCCCCTACGAAACCCTTTGGAGCAGTCTACTCAAACACAAACACGCACTCGGAAGATTTGTCCTGGAAATGCAGCAGAGACATCTGCCTGACGACATATACCAAGAAGGCAGTCTTAAGCCATCTTTGTTACAGCAGGGTTTGCAGATTTGAGATCTTGGAGTGTGTGTGTGTGTGTGTGTATGTGTGCGTGTGTGTGGGTGTGTGTGTGTTACTTTTAGAAAAAATCAACCTTCTTCCACACAAGCAGGAGGGAAACCTCCTCTAGAGAGGAGAGGAAATGTCACGCTGGTACAGAAAGAGATAGGAAGCGTCAAAACGTAATGTGAATTTGTAAATGATGCCCGCAGTAAATCTTTCTGATGGATTTACATATTCACATATTTTGCCGACAATATTTATATTCTCTGTGACAGGAAATGAGAAAGGAAAAGAGAGGCGATTTGTGTGTTGGTGCATGTGTGTTCGGACCTTCAGCTCACTCCAGAGCTTTAATTCATCGAGATGCAAGGTGAACGGTAATTTGTTCTGCATGTCAGCCACTGACAGCTGCAGAGGCCCTTTGGCTCGCTCGGCCACATCGCCTCATTCATTATTAGCCAAACCCGGCAGGGCGGCGGGATTCACAGCCAACTTGTAAGCCAGCAGGTACTCTTACAGAGGGAGGCAGAGTAGAGGCAACTGTATATTGTTCGAGCGCTGCGTCATTTTTTGTCACCGGATGTGACTGTGGCTGGCTGCTTGTGTGCCGAGTTTAAGAGTTACAGCAGCGATGTGGGTGATTACAAGCAGGGATGGTACGAGAAAGAGCAATATATTTAAAGGATTAGTCTCTGTTGGTCAGGCAAGTGTGTGAGAGAGAGAGAGAGAGAGTGTGTGTGTGTGTGTGTGTGTGTGTGTGTGTGTGTGTGTGTGTGTGTGTGTGTGTGTGACATTATGCTTTCAAACATACAACTCTTAACATCAAAGCTGTAAAACATGTTTTTCTCCAGTGAGGAAAATCAGGATGAAGGAGACAGATCCATTGATATGCACTACACTGAGGGATATAGGGGGGGGGGGGCTACACAGTGATTGCGCTGTGTAGGAAGTAAAGATTACGCCTTCTCTCGCTGTGACCGTGATGAAATCCCACAATGCCAGTCATCACACAGAGATCCTTAATGATGTCCCACCGTGACCACACCCACACAAACACACACATATACACACACAAACACGCACTTAGATAAGCTGAGGATGTTTTGCTGTCACTTTCCTCATTAGCTCAGTTCAACAACATGGCAGGAAGATAAAGGCTTCAATGTTCAAAGCTTAACTACATTTACAGGCAAAAAGAATCACATGGTGGAGAAGCTGGTTCACTCCTGCTGACAGGGACACTTGTCTGCAGGAGATCAGAGGTTCAAATAAACAACTTGAACATGGACACACTGCACTAAAGCGTCGACAGATATTCAGGACAACCACCTTCTGTCACGCTACACTCACACACATGGAGCCAGAGAGCAAGAACACTTTCCTTCTCTAAAATAGATTAGCTTTACAGAGTCGTAAAGCTACACAAGGCAGGCTTTTGTGTACAAATTCACTCGTCTTATTAGACTGAATTACCAAGCGGAGTTGCAAAAAGCATCCCATAACACCTAATTGAGATGCCGTTAATTTGTCTCATTTGCCCAGACACAATTCTTGAGACTGTTTTCTCAGTTTTCTAATCAAATCAGCTCCTAAAAGCAAACAACTGCTGTATTTTTCTTTTAGCATAAGTCAACATTAAAGACCAAAAGTAATGAGCCATTTTACACAGGAAGATTTTAAACTTATTTAACGTTGTTTTCCGCAGGTTAGCGCTCTCCACTTAATGGCGCCGACTTCCACCGTCTGATTGCTTGTGGGCAGATCACCAGGGTTTGGTGCACAAACATAACAGAAGGTAAGATGCAGCACCACAGGCTGACAGACCTCAAATCAGCCCGAGGCACGGATGAAGAATGTGCATTGACCTTTGACCCCAGTGGTTACTGACCAATTCCCCTGTAACTATACACTCCCACACATATGGGCACCAACACATGTCCTCTCTCTCTTTTCTCTCAAGAACATCTACCCATTGTCACTATATTTCCATTATTGCTAGATGCACACACACAGACACACACACACACACACACACCTACATACACACACATACACAAACAAAGAGATGGCCCTTGTGCCACAGACCTCCCCTCACCCCTGCCCTGCTGCTTCTATAATTAATGAGAAGCCATGCTCTGGGCAGGAAATCAGGGATGTGTGCATTCATACATATTTACAGAAACCACCATGAACATTTCACATGAAGAAGAAACACACATCTCAAACACAACACATCCCACAGTACAAAGAAAAAGGAGCACTGTATAGTATTTAAAAATATCCTCAACATTATCTCTCCCACTGTGTGTGTGTGTGTGTGTGTGTGTGTGTGTGTGTGTGTGTGTGTGTGTGTGTGGCAATACTGATTACAGAGGCTCTGCATCCTCACAACTAATTACTTAAGATTGGCTCCAAAATTCATTCTAAAACCTAATTTCTTCCTTTTCATGGCAATACACCAATTAGTTCAACTGCATGCCTTTGAAATAAATAAATAAAAAACAATCAAGCTATGTTTCCTAAAAAGCCTACTCAGACAGTGCCCATATCAATATTGTATAGAACATAGACCATGAGATCAATGGTGACAGGTGACAAAAAGCCTATTTTCCCATTATGGATGCTAATGAATATAAAAGGTATAGGCTAAATAATATTCCCATCATACTATTAGGATACTCCAGCATTTGTATTCTTCTTTATGAGATGAAAACTTGCATCATGCGTGACCCATGCCATCACACACAACCAGTATTGTGTAATTGTCGTACTCACAGAGAAACCTGCCCAGAAGGGACACGAGTGCCGAACTCTGGGTGACGTGGTGAGAGCAAGAGCCGCGAAGCTGACGGCCAGTATGAGACTCCCAAGGACCATCTGAGAGACCCCCAGAGCCAGCATGATCCTGGTCCGGGTCCGGTACTCCCTGAGCCGGGACAGGCTGCGGGACAGCGACGCGGGGCTCAGGGACCCCGGGCCGCCGATACCGCTGCTGCTGGCGCCGCCGCGGTGCATCGCGTTCACCGGCATTGTCACTGAAGGGTACCACAAACACAGCAGTAAATAGCGGACAATGACATCCACACACAGCAGAGTCGGTGTGTGTCCGCCCGCGGTGCGCTGGGAAAAACCGTGTAAACTCGAGGTCAGTGTCCGGTGGGGACGATCTCCATCAATTAAGACGCCTCGGAGTCGCTCCAATTAGAGATGCGCTGCGACGGATGGGAGGAGAAAGGTGTTGAGCAAAACACACACAAACTGGGACGGTTTTCGAGTCGCAGGACAGAAAAAAAGACCTCTGGAGTTCTCGGAGGCTGCTCCGGCAAAGAGCCCATTCCTTAAAAGTCAAAACGCAAAAAGGTGAAAACCAAACCAAACCCGCATCGTCCCGCTGTCAGCCAGCCTTGCACCATTGTCACGCTGTCATGCTCCTTCCTCTCTGCGGGCACTGCAACTACTCGAAAGCGAGAGACGGAACGTGGTTAAAACGCGTGCATTACAAAGAGGTGCCTTTCTTGAAGATCAAACAAAGAAAGAAATGTTGGTATCACACAGAATGTGTGTCTAAAAATCCGCAGTTGTGCGCGAGCAGCGTTGCCTGTGCGTGGGGCAGCAGCAGGGACGACAGCAGCTCTAGCAGCCAGGACAGGAGACGCACACTGCGTATTGGAGATGTGCCACTCTGCGCGTCTTCATGGCGGCGAGCGGCGCGGAGTCTCTTTTACTACGACGGTGGAGGAGGGGTGGCGGCGAGCTACTAGCAGGCAGCACCAAACAACCTGCGCGTGATGTGTTACTCGCTGCTGGTGATGCTAGTGGGGGATGAAGACGTGGTTCATCATATGGTGAAGCATGTTAGCCTATACCAAGAAACCATGTTCCTGTTTTTTTACAGTTTTAAGTTGAGTTTTTTGTGTGTGTATAACACCAATTGACTGTATTTACATCAGCATCATCCACTGAACACTGGCTCTGGACCGCGTGTCCTCCATCGTGCAGGCAGGTAGAGATGAGACTGACTCACCTGAGGATGGTTTAGCCAGAAGAGCTCGTTGAGATCCGGCTGGCTGCACATCTTTAATACTCATTAGATGTCCTGACAGGCTGGAGCAAAGTGGTGGAAAGTAACTAAGGACAGTTGTTCACTGTTAAGTACAATTTTGAGGTACTTTGCTTTACTTTGCTTGGTTATATCCCATTTCATGTCACTTTATAGTTCTTGTACTTTCAGATTATTAATACAAAATTAAAATGTAATAAACCATTATATACTATTAAGCTACCTGGCACACACAATAAAGTATATGCCACTATAAGCAGATACCAGATAAACAATGCTTAAATATTATAATTATTATAATAATACTTTAATTTTATATAGCAAATATAGCAATTATGCATTGCTATTTTAACCGAGTGATATAATATCTTATTCAAGGCCATTCTGTTTAATTCACTTTTTTAATTTTGTTTTGCAATCTGGTGCTTCGTCCAATTTTAACTTTTTTCATCATGAACACTTACTTTTAGTACTTAAAGTATATTTTGATGGTAATACTTATGTACTTTGACTTGAAGTAAGATGTTGAATGCAGATTTATTCTTTACTTGTAAGTGTATTCTTACTCTTTAGGTAGAAGATCCAAGCGCTTCTTCCATCACTGGTTGTGATCCATGAAAAGGAATCAGTCTATTTGTGGACTTGTGTGGTCCAGTTGAACTTTTTAGAGGCGTGAAGAGGTAAACGTATTTCACAAGGCGAATAAGAGAAAAGAGTAAATCACGTGCAACAGCTTTTCCTCTTTAGAGTCCCGACTCCCAGACATTGGTAGCCTACTAATTGTGCATATGTTTCATCATAACCATTTATTTCTACCACCTGGGACGAGCCTGGGGAGTTTTCTAAATGCATCCTATAAACACACATTTTAAAAACTACCACAGGCTATAGACTGGCTGAGCCGGGGTTTGAACCACCGACCTTCTGATTGAAAGACTGACTTGCTAACCACTGAGCCACATTGAAATGCATTAAAATCACAGTTTACGGACTTTTGCATGTCTGACCTTGCGCAGCATCATAAAGAGCTCCACTGCACCATCTAGCTGTGAAACATGAGCCATGGTGCCGTAATATCCGTAATTAATTAAAATATATATAATCACGTAGCACAGGGTTGAAATAAACAGCCAATTAATTGATTAGTTAGCAACACTTTTAACAAATGAGTATTTTTTTCAACATTCACTGACTGAACCTCCAGAAAGATGAGCATTTGCTGGTTTTCTTTGTCTTGTGCGAAAGTAAACTGAAAATCTTTGAGTTTAGAAAGGTTGGTCAGACAAAACCTGCAATTTGAATATTAATATGAATTATAACAGATAGAAAAAGAGAGGTTGTGATCAGAGGTAAAAGGCGGGAAAACACAATCACAATCATAAAAGAACCAAACCTCCCTTTTCTTTAAAAATTATTTTTATTTATTAATACAGTGGTATACTTAAAATTGTGTTGCAGAGGAGAAAAAAAAGTCAGCCACAAGTGAAGAGCTAATATCCAATTAAAGCCGTGTTATATCTAAAAATAAAATGGTACTGGTGTGCCATACATCATATATTGTCTATTAGTACAAAAATACATTTAAGGGCACACAATACAGCATCCAGTATCACAAATCAGTGAGGGGGACACTTTGAGAGCACACCCTTTTTAAAAGAACATGTTTTAAATGTATTTTAGCCCAAGCACTTTCCTGATCCTCAAAGAGCCTTAAAAAGAGCTTTGTGACCATAACGTAGTGTGAATATATCGGTAGAAAAGATGTGATGTATTGTTGTTAGGTTACAAGTTCCAAGGCTCGAGGTTATATCCAGAATACAAAGATAACCACGTTCACTGTCTTCCACTTTTTAAAACATGTTTTCTCTAAGTTTTATACAAAAAAGAAAGACATACAAAAAGTTCATTTACAAACAAAAGAAACAAGGCAATATGCTAGCTTTATTTACAGCCACTTCCTTTCTGTTTTTTTCTTTTCTTTTTGAGTAATGCATAGCAGATAAAAGAGCATACCTTTGTTATCCTTTATAAATTGTTATTGTGTGCTAAACCCAAGTTCATTTATACACAGGGTTCACAAATGGCAAAACAAATGACATTATACCATAATTTATCATAAATTTTGTTTTACTTAATGAAAAGTGAATAATCTGCAGATAAGGCATCACTGCTTATTTGTGTGTGAGTGCGAGAGTGCACGGAGAGAAGACGAGATGGAGAGAGCGAGAGCTAGAAACAGATGCGAGGAACGAACAGAGGAGGCTACTGGACCTGAGTTAAGAACATGCATAGATCTCCCTCAGGCTGGAAGGAGAGACGCGTCTCTGGAAGAAATTAAGCTACAAGATAGGAAGGAAAAGGAAGAATAGGAAGAACGTCTCTAAAGGTGTGCTGCTTGGGTTCATGTCCAGCTCATGTTTTGCCAACTTCTTCAACCGATACTTGTCATCATCACGGTTTAATTTAATCTCACTTCTGTCTCGAACCTTCATTCAAATTTCCTCAATGTGGAAAAAAAAACGTGGAGATACATGTTTGTATTCAGTCACCTGAACTGAAAAATAACAAGATGTCGACTGGTAATTGACTTCATGAGTACAATTTTAGTAAATCTTCTCTATACTACTATATATACTGTATGCATATATAGCATAAATATACCAACACAGATTTTTGAGGCATTTATGCTGCCTCAAAAGCCTCATCTATATTCATGTAATAATTACATTAAACATCGCCTTATATATAGTGTCAATCCTCAGTGGCATGGTGCATGCATCCATGGTTTCATTTCACATCAAAACTTCAAAATGGGGAAAGAGTTTAAAGAACAGCTTGTAACCATCATCAGTGTCTCGCCTTCATCCACGGGTGCAGTAAACAGCACTGACTGGATCTTCTTCATACTCCATTATATGGTGTGTGTGTGTGTTTGGAGTGCATCTGTCAGTGTGTGTGTGTGTGTGTGTGTGCGAGAGAGAGAGAGAGTGTGTGTTTATGTGTGTCCATCCTCTTCAGTTTCCACCCCATGGTTCCACATTCAGTAACATCACACCTGCGGGTCCGTCCTTAAAAGTGGTCAATGAGCACAGAAACACAGTTGGCTCCCACCAGGTAGTTGGGGTCTCCGGGGAGTGACTTGTTCTGCCAGCTTTTTGGGTCACCTGCGGACAGACAGATGGCGGCACAGTGAGTGATAACAGCTGCTTTTTTCTGCTAATTTCAAGCTATAATGAATCTCATAAGCACTATATACTTGCACTACTCTTCACACCACACCAATCCATTACAAACTCAAGTCTCATTTTTAAACAGCACTCACTGCAGAGCTTGATTGTATATATTGTCTGTCATATTATCTAGTATCACTTGGTTTTGTGGCCTATGAAAGCCATTTATTATTTTTATTGAATGTCCCCAGCCTCAGCCCCCAGAGGGCCAGAGTGTAATTGCAATTATAAACAGTGAGGTCTGTGCCAAGAGGAAAGGTCCAGTGATCAATCAGCATAAGCACAGCCAGCTCGGCAGAGCTCCACTGATACAGACCAACTATCATACGGCCTCCTCCTCAATCTGTAAACTGTCAAGCTTGAGCTCAATTCTGGCTGCAGCGGCAGAGATGAATGTGACCCATCTCCTGTTCAGTTATGCAAAATGAAAGGCAGCGGGAGAAAGCCACACAAAAAACTCAGATACTTTATATTAAGTTTTGAAGATGTAAGATGTTGCGTCACTCGGCCTTCTTGGCAGCGTGTTGGGTTTAATAGTCGGCTCGTATTATTGGGCTCTAATGGTTTCTTCTTTCCTTTTTGGCTGGTTGTTGATCACAGGGTTGGCAGCTAAATAATACTATAACTATACTGGTTCAGTTGACAACCAACTTTCTCAGCTAGGTTTCGTTTTTGGATCAACCGTAAAACAACTAAACTTGACCAGAGCTTCCTCTAATATTTCAATAATATAACCTAGTGTGAGGTCTGACCTTGTAATTTGGAGTGCAATTTCTGCTCAAACATAAACCCATAAATAAAGAAACACGATTGCTAAGCTATGCACCTGTTGAAGGTATCTTGTGGAGTTTTGTATAATAAAAAATACACTCATTATGTGCATTGTGTGTATCCTAGGGTTGTGAGTAGCAACAATCCAAAACTTTCCAGTTTTAAATGTTTTAACCAGAGTAAAGTGGCATCTCCTCCCTTTGAGAAGTTGAAATCAGAGAATGTGTCAGCGCTATTGCTTGGATATTGACTGAAGTGAATCAATTGCCTAAAATAGTTGCTGATGAATTTTCTGTCCAGCGAACAATCTATTAAATCAACTAATCGTTCCGGCTCTAGAGTATTCTCAAGATCTAACAAACACTTTAAAGGCAAGGTTCCCTTTCTAGAACCTTTCTGGGGCATTCATCCATATGTCATGGCCTTACTGGCCGAATAGACTGGCCAGATGGTTAAGGCCGGAAGACGTGTTTGAAAGAACCTTCATTTTGCAGTGAATTGAGCGATAAGTTTAGAGCAAAACTGTTCAAAAAATATATATAATAATTCTGTCGTACACTAAGATATTTGTACTTGTGTCACAGCGGTTCTGATTTCAATCTGTAGGTTTGCAGTCATCTACATTTTAACACCAAATACACAGAAGAGTGGCGGTCAGATGCAGTGAGTTGTATAGGAGGAGAGAGGAGAAGCAAAGGGAGAAAAACCAGAGGAGCAACAGGAGGCCAGAGAGCGGCCTTGCTTTACAATAAGAGGATTAGGACTCGGCCCGATAATCCTCCCACCATTCAGCAGGACAACAGAGTGAGCGCACATCTCATTCAGCCCTCCAAGTCTCATCCTTAAAATGAGGCTAATTAGCAGCTAATCCTGACCACTGCCAAAATATACCACTGTTTTAGAAGAAGTGAGATGTGAGAGAGAAAGTGTGAATACAAGGGAAAGGAGGAATTAGTCTCTTCCTTCAGTTTTTTTTTTTTTACTTCCTTAACAAGAGCTCAACTTCTCATTGAGCTTATGTTATTTCTCCAACGTTTGTTTGCTTGAATACATAATAGACTAAATGATGGCCTACTAAAAGTAGATTGTCTTGGTTTTAATTCTCATTAATAAGATTTGTGCAATATTCTCCCTTTATCTCATTTCTGTTTGAAATACATAAGTGATAAATGTCAGTGTTGAACATAAATATGGAACTTCAAACAATATTCTGTTTTATGGTTTTAAAGGAACTTCTCTTATCAGCTGGTCGAGTTAATGATCAAGTGTCATCAGCAATGATCTGAATCATCTCCAGCAGCTGCTGAGAGCTGTGCATCGTTTATCTAGTGGATTACTTTCACTTCCCTGTTTTTCCAAGATCATTGCTCATTTTAGACAAATTTATTAGGAAAATTGAAACTATCTTGGATAAGAACAACACTTAGAAGCTAAATTTGGAGAGCTATATTTTGACACAGTAACAAGATGTCTGTAACTTTTTTGTTCTTCTTCTGCAGGATAAAGACAGGTATTATTGGTTATGACAGTGTCCCAATTTCCAGAGAGATCTATAAAAGCTGTTCTTCAGGTCAGGATTTGGGTGGCTATGTGAGAAAAATATGACCGAGCAGAGCAGCATGCATTATTCTTCTATCTGGTGAAATTAAAGTATTATACAGCCAAGCGTCTGATGAATGAATGAATGTTGAATGAAATCAGAGAAACTTGTTAAAATGACTCAAGGTGAAAAAAGGAGAGAAATACTGCAATTTCAGAATGTAAAAACAATGAGGCGGGACTTTGATTTGAACACCAAATAAAGAACCAGAGATAGTGATTTAGAGATTGAGTGGGTGAGTTAACTAGGATAAATCATGACAATGAATCAATCAAAGCAATAAATTGTGAGAAAAAAAAAGACATTTACCCCTAGATTGATTTTCAGACATGTTGAGAGTAACAAATCATATCAGATTTTCAGATTCAGTTCCTATTTGTCTTGGATTTTTGATGAAGAAAAACAAAACTAGGGGTAAAATCTACAAATAATTACAATTAAACAGTGACCCACAACCCTCAAATAGTCACAAAGCCAGACCAAACGACCCCGAAGAACAGAGAGCACAGCATACCCGACGAGGAGTCGGAGGATTTTAGAGCAAAAGACCAACCATCAGGGGTCATAGACGCACAGTGAGGTAAGCGCAGCTCCACAGGCTTCAAAAACTTGAGGCCATGAGGTCCACACATCACCAGAGGGCTGAGCAGAGTCTCTCCTGGAAACACAAACACAGAATTCAGGGCGATTAAAAGTTAACGCATACAAGCAGGTTTTCAAGTGCAAACAGTGCTGGTGCCATTGAACTAGTCAGTTAGTCAGTACAATCCAGTAAATATCTCTCCAAAAAGACAACATGCACAACAAAACCTTTCAAAAACTGTCTGCTTAAAGTACCCAATCATTTTAATATGACTCAAGAAAAGCCCCTGGCCTCTCCGTCCCTCATCTCGATGCGTTACCTTTCTCCTTGTCGAGTGGCGGCAGGATGCTGTTGTCTCTGCAGACCTTGAAGTAGATCTCCTGCTCCACACCTTCAGGGATGGCACCCTGTGGGATAATGATGCTGACACCCGTCTCAATGGAGCTCAGGACGCCACCGTTAGAGTTGAAGATACCCCGAGCTGTTGCAACCACCGTGTGGCCCTCATCTTCATCCTCATCGTCATCCAGGGCACTAGGACTGAAGGGGAAGGAATCGTTACTTTCGTACCCTCATATTCAACAGAATATGTTGAATCTGTAGTCAAACTGAGTTGGTTACCTCACAGGGATGGCCTTGGGCACGGCGTTAATGTTGTTGTGCTGGTGTTTGGAGCGGTGGTCCATAGTGCGTGTGAAAGTGTCCAGGCCACTGTCGGGGTCTGCTATCTGGGGCTGCGGGGCTACCGGAGGCTTCACTGGGCTGGTGCCCTGTTCCAAACACAGGCAGCAAAAGAGCTGAACTTATTTATGTAACCACAAACAACGATCAAAAGAGAGAATAAATAGCGTCTAAGAGAGCAGTCTGAGCAGATTCATTGCAAATTTACATCAACCAGGAAGTCTAAAATCTATTAACGGTCCAATGCGGAAACCGTTATCGGACAGACAAGTGAGCAAAACCACTCTGATTCATGGTTTTTAGCGTCGTCCATTACTATCATGTTGTCGGTTATTAATAACCCTTACATAACAGTTATTTCAGATTTAAAAACATTAAGAGTTTTGAAAAAGTGAACTCAAAGTAAAGAAATTCCTGTCACCACCTGTAATAAACTGTAAATATACAGTGAGGTCAGTATGAGCTCTTACCTTTGGAGCAGTGTCAGGCTTTTCATTGGGCAGAAGGTTGTGGTTGAATTTAGGACTGTCGAACATGCGTGCAAAAGGCTTGGCTGATGTGGTGTAGGGCTTGGGCGTGTAGCGGTTGTAGCTGGTTGCTGGTGGAGCTGTTTTTGGAGGATGTTCACTAGTGCCGTTAACTGGAGACTTCTCAGGGAAGCTCTTGTGAGGCAGGAAGTTGGTCTGGACAGTGTCGTCTCGGCCAGGAGGTTTGGCTGTGGAAGAGCCATGCGGTCAGCCAAAGAGCGCTACAGTACCAGTCATGAGTGCATGTCTGTATGGCATCATGTTCCTTGTTTGCAAAGTACAGTGTGTGGTACAGATGCATCTTCACATGATTATTATCTGGTATTAGATAATAAAATCCCCACTAAAGCCGTTTTCCTTAGATTAAAGACAAGTAAATATTTTTCCTTTTTACCTTCAGGTGCAGGTTTGGGCAGTATGGCTGGTGGCAGAGAAGGCGTCATCTGGGGAATTGGTTCATATTTTTTCTCCACTGGAATTGGTTTCTCCACCGACTCCGTCCTTAATCACAAGACCAAAACCATCAAGTCAAGATTCACAGTAGAAATAGCATTATCTATAAAAAAAACAACTGATGTTAAAAGTTAGATTAATGCGTATTTTCCAACTTTCCTTCCAGCTAACAGGAAAAAGATGTTTCTTAAGAACATTCAATGCAACGAGAATCACCTGGGGTAGTTGTTAGTGGTTTGTGCTTGTGGCTGGGGTTTGCTGGGGCCGACCTGGAGCCTATCAAAGTAAGACAGCTGTTTCCTGTAGTAGTCCTCGTCCTCATCAGGGTCGTAATGGTTGGAGCGCACAATGTCATCAGCTACCTCGGACGGAGGCTGCTGAGGCCCTGGGGTTCTGGGTTGGTGTGATAAAAAAGTTGAGTAGGTCAAAAGCAAGTCAGAGATGGTGAGATCAGCGCAAGGGAAGAGGAGTTAGTCAAAATAAGGGTGCTTGAGCTAATTGTTCAATGATGAGAAATTAAAGTGACAAATTCCACAATTTAATTCCAATATTTCTTTGAAAAATTGCATAAACATGGGCTTACCTAAAGGTCTTCTCTTGATCCAGGTTGCTCAGAGAATTTGCTTTTGGGATTACTCCGCCTGCTTTCAAAGGTAAATCAGCTGCCTGTAATCGCAAAAACAATTCACTTTATTAGTCAGACAAAATTAAGAATGTGAACTTCCAATGTACATGTAAGTATACAAGTAACAACTATAACTGCATAAAGTGCATTAGGTAATACAGCTGTACAGTTTACCTTGTTCCCAGATAAATCCCCTACATCTCTGGCTCTATCCACGGACACGGAGCGTTTGTTCTCAAACATCTTGACCCTCGTCAGGACCGACTGAGGCTGCATGGCGGGGTCATCCTGTGGCTCGTCTCTGGCGGGGAAAGACTTTGGAGCCTCCGCAGGGGACGGTGACGGGGCATCTGCTTTGGGAGGTGGTGTGGGGATGGTGTCAGAGTTCACAGGAACAGGGTCATACTGCTGAGGTTTGTAGCTCTTTTGTTGCGCCGTTGGTCCCTGGTTATACGTAGGCCGCTGGGCAGCGGGGTCTGGGGAGTGGCCAGCCGAAGGGTACGCGCTCAAATGAGAATCCTGGTTGTAATGCAGGTCCGGCCCTGAAGCAGGAGGTGGAGGGTCATCATAGCGGACAGGACCTGGACCGGTTGGTTTACCGTAGCGAGGCCGTCCGTCGAATCCCTGCTGAGGTGGGGGCTCGTCGTAGCGGAGAGGAGGGGTGTACTGGGAGTCAGGGCCGTCGCCGTACGGCAAACGGGGATCGTAGCCCTGGGAGTTGGCAGTAGAGAGTGGTTGGCTGTAGGGGTTCCACGGTTGGTGGTCGAAATGAGGCACACTGTTCTCGTAGTTCGGGTTAGAGTCATAGTTTCTGTGCTTTGGTTCTGGGTAACCACCGCCACTGCTGATCCCACTGCTGCTGACATCATACCGACTGGGTGGGTGGTCGTAATCTCTGTATGGCTGCTGGTCAGGGTGATATCCCTGCTGAGGGTTGTAAGTCACAGGCTTCATGCTGTGATTGATTCTCACTGTGCTGTCTACGCTGTATGGATCCTTCTGAAACATCTACCAAACAAATACACAAAGCATAAGGTTAATAAGGTCAACTGCACAGGATCAGCTAACATATTGCAAAGACAGAAAATTTGTAATGTGAAAAACTGGACATACAAAGATCCGTTAAAAGATGAGAAAATGAAAATATTAAAAAAAGTCAGTTAAATTAATTGCAGAAGAAGAAACAAGAAGGGAAAGACCTGAAATAGAGAAACTGAGAGGATGGGTTACTGATCACATCGTATACTAGATTAAACAGAAATCGCAGCACAGACACTTATTGCAGCTGAAAAACATCACAATATACCACTGCAGCTCCAAATTAACATTGAAAAAACTAATAAATTTTTTTTTAAAGTAAAAGAAATACAACAAAACAATGAGATGCATTTTTCTTGTCTAATTTGAGAGGAAGTGAATTTGGTATAAAAGTTTAACATTAACTACTTATAGAATGTCTATTGGTAATTTGACTAATACTTTGGGGTCTCACACAATGTGCTGCATTCACAAGGGAAAATGTCCCCCACTGTCTTGGTGCAATTATTAAGGCAACATAAACATCCACAATAATATTTAACATTACAAGCACATACCCATTGTACAAAAAAAAAAAATCATGATCATCGAGAAGTAACCATTAATTATCCATCCTAATCAGCAGAACATATTTGTTGTGCTGGTCTTTGTTACTTGGCTATGGCGACATAAATAAAGACAAAAAAAGAGATAATTGTTGGAGAATTAATGGCTACTTTTACAAGGAAACAATCCATTCAATCTGCACTGATCAATACAGCACAAAGAGATCTACTTCTAGTGGTTAACAGAACGAGGCAAACATGTTGCAGCCATGCAAAGAGGACAGCGAGAGCCGCAGGATTTCCACTGCTCCCTTACATGGAGGCACACCAGCGCAGCCATCACCTCCAAAGCCCACTGTTGTTTACCAGCACTTGCTCACCCGTGCACACATACACACTCTTGCACGCACAAAAACGCTCACAAACACATCTCTGTCTCTTCTGGGCAGCACGGTGGTCAGCAGACATGCAGGGCGGAAGGAGAGAGAGAGAGAGAGAAGCGTGGCGGCAGCAGGAGGAGGAGGTAGGTAGACAGGCAGCAGCAGCACAGGAGGTCAGCCGGGTCAGACCGAGCTGGGCTGAGTCAGTTCACAGGGCGTCCGGTGACGGGCAGATGGATACCTTTGGTTCTGAACTGGCCAGTCCAGACTGCAGAGGTTCTGGAGTGACGCTCTGAGGAGCTAGCTCAGGGGTGGGCCTCCTAAGTGAGCCAGCCTCTGGGATGGGGCTTGGCTGGCTGTGAGGAGCTGCAGGAGCCTCGTCAGGGCTCAGACCCCCTACAGTTTTTACAGTAACGTCGACAGCAGGGGGCACTGTCTCAGCCAGGGGCTCAGGCTGCTGGGGGACGCTAGGGACGGCAGCGGCCTCTGCTTTCTGTGAAGTGGTTCAGAAATGTTTAATAACAGGCGCTGACACTACGGTGCAGTACCAACAAGTGCTACTACCTTCAAAGCCCCACTACAACGGCCTGCTCCTCACTTGTGCCTACAGCTTACACCAATCAAAACCGCCAATCACCCTCCTCCACATTTAACAGTAGCTGTAGATCAACCAATGCCATGTGAGAGTAAGGAATTAGCAGCAGGACAAGTTTTCATTGTTAGAGTATACTAATTGGATTTTAATGCTACGGTTACAATACAGTAGTTTCTTTTCTTTCCCCTTTTATGTTCATTGACACATCATGAGACGACAAACATTTAGATTTGGGTGTCACAACGGCCAATTGGGTGTTGATAAGTACATTTCACAGGTACACTGGATTAACACTGGCATTTCCAACATGCACATAACACTTTCTTGTGTGGCATCGTTACAGTCCCAATCACAGGTGAAACAAAGGTAGGAAGTGCACATAGGTGAGTACTGGTACAGACACTTTGACAAACAAGTTTCTTTTCCCAGTGACATCAGCAACAGTCACACCAATAAGACATCTTGTGGTAATATAGAGTACAAGAGTAACAGTAAAACTTTTCAAGTACTTCTCCTTTTCAAAAATAAAAAACACACGCTCACAACATCAATCAACAAACAGATATAGGCAAATAGATAAAATAAATAATATAATAAATATATATATTATATAATATTTATATATTGCGATAAATACCTGACCACAGAAGTTTTCACTTTTGTACTGATATTGTTTGGTAACAGTAGATAGACAGTAACTGCAAAAATAAAAAAGTGCCTTCAATAGCGCCGCCAGAAAACCCTTCTAACGCAAACCACGTCCTCCAGACAACAGGGAAGACGTGCACCTCTCAGAAACGCTACCTGCTGCGGAACTGGCGCCTTGAATCCAGCCGGGTCGATGCGGTTCAGGGGGTCCGGCTGCACTGTGTGAGGGTAGATAGCGTAGCCAGGGGGCTCCTGGATGACCGGCGGGTCCTCACGGACGGGCTCGGAGGAGCGGGTGATGGCAGGCTCCGTGGGTAGACCCACGTCATCATTCAGCGTTTCGTCCAGCTCCTGGTCGGTGTAGGCTCCGCCCTCTGTGTCCGTGTCCTCGTAGTCGGAGGTGTGGCGGCTGTCGGTGCTATACATGGAATACTCACTGCCTGGTGCCGACAGGTAAGACAGACGGTCGTCGTGGATGTCCAGGTCATCCTCGGCTGCCCCATCAGCCTGAGAAGCAAGAGGTAAAGTGAGAGAGGGAGCGAGAAAAGACCGTTTCCAGTCTACCCGGCTGGTTGTGTGTGCGCGTGTGTTTATGGGTGTGTGTGTCTTACCTTGCCCTCTGAAACCCACACCAGCTGGTTCTGCTGCTGCTGGATTGTGTCCTTCAGCGCTCCAAACCAACCATCATTCATGTTGTTCAAGTTAATGGTCGCTGAACACACAGAGGAGTGCAGAAGGGAAGAAGAAACAACTCTTCAATCAAATGAGGAACAACAATGTTTCCCAAATTAGCAATTAAGTACAATAGAATCAGAATTAAACGTTCCTTCTAGATATGCACTCTAACCCCTAAATGATCTTCCACTTTTACATGATTAGCATCACGTCTGCAAAGGACACCAGAGTCATTTGAAGGTGCTCTTTCCTACTTGAGACCCAGTTCATATTTTCTATGATTCTAAGAGGGAATAATAGCCATCACACTGACAGTTAAAGAGCTAGTACATTGTTTTTGAATAAAATGTGCAAACCACTCACAACAAACTTGGAAGAGACAGTTTAAATGCAAACTTTCACTCTCAAGGACATGACAGGACAGCTTAGGGGTAACTTCCCGCATTGCCTCGCCCCATCCTCCAGATTCTTAAAAACAGATGAAACTGGAGTACTTTTCTATTAAGTTTTATGTGAAGTAATTATAGCTGATCACAAGGCTTGATTCTGAGAATAACTTTCAAATGAAATCCTGTGGATCAAAGGCATAAAGGTACAAATGCAGCTTGTTGTGTAATAGTTATTTGGAGTGAAGATTATGGGAACTATCTTTTTGTTTACTGCAAAGACTGAAAATTAGCCGAGAATAATATTCTTTACACTATTCTAATATCTTCATCACCAACAGATGCTACTAAAGCATGGTCACACCACAACACTTGACAGACAGTGCATGCTGAAAAAGGCCCTGTGGGGACTCTTGTGTGACAGTCAGTGCTGAACCAGCGTTTGTAAGGACTGTGACAGAACAGCCTTCAACACTGCGGCACTCAAATGTCAACTGCCTTTGAAATGTGTCTGTGCTGTAGGGCTGTCAACGAATATTCTATATTCGAATATATATTCGAATAGTTGTTAAAAAACAGAATATTCGAATGTCAAAAAAAAAAAAAAAAACACAGCGGCAACAGCGGCGCGACTGTCTGCTTTGCGGGTGTTTCAATCACTGAATGAAGCCATATTTGGGACAAGAATCGCAACCTTAAATTGCTTGCACAAAACTATTGATCAGCACTCAGCATTCGTTTATTGTTGTCGTTCATTTAAACCGCTATGCGCAGAGAGCGCGACGGTGCGGGAGAGAGAGAGAGAGAGAGAGAGAGAGAGAGAGAGAGAGAGAGAGAGAGAGAGAGAGAGAGAAAGAAAGAGTGCGTGTGTGCGAGCGAGAGGTCCGCGGTCTTGGCCATTAGTTCATTTACTTATATTCGTGTAGATAATATGTTGTTAAATATGTTTAAACTTAAATAAATTACCTGTACAAGTAGTTATGTCTCGTTGTATTAATTTGTCCTGTTATTGACGTGCCTAATGCGCAACTTCGAATATTCGAATATGTTCGAATATATGTGTTTTTTTAAAGGGAATATTCGAACGTCATTTTTGAGCAATTTTGACAGCCCTACTGTGCTGCCTGTAAAATATCTACCGTTCCCCTCCATTTGTTTGGAGCCCCCATCCACCCCTCCCTCCTTCCACTAGACTCACTGGTGAAGAGGTGGTGGTTGTTCTTCCTTAATTTGAGGGCTCGTTCAAAAAGCTTCCTGGCACTCTTCCTGGACTCGGGGCAGAGGCGGGTCCTCATAGTCTTCACACCCTGCTTTGTGTCTGGGTTTAGAAACACCACAATCGGATACCACTGAGCGTAGTTCAGACGGTCCACTGCATTAGGGGTGATGTCCAGCACTGCATGCTTGTCCTTCATACGCATAGAAAACACAACTTAGAATTATTTACATAGGTTCAGGAGTATTACAGATATAATACTATATGGCCAACACCATAATGATTCAATAGCATTAACAAGTACAGAACACCAGACGGCAGCAGTGAGCTGCACATATTATCTCAGCCATCTTCTTGTTACAATAACAAATATGTCGAAAGATGTTTATACCTCAACCTTTTGTTTGTATTTCTAAATACGTCTGCATATCTTGCTTCTTACCCGGTCAATTATCTGTTTGATGGTGTGCAGGCGAATGATGCCGGAGTTCTTCTGGTCGGTTCCTGCATCCCTGGGTTCACTCCCTATAGAAGACAAATGTACAGAGTTACTGCATCACATCAACACAAGGGGAAAATCACAATATAACCTGGCTGTGCCCTCATCAGATATTTATGTGGCGTGCATTTGTCGACTCCCACCAACGGAGCTGTTAAATATAGTATAGTATAGTAATATATATATATATAGTAATGCAGTATAGTAATGACTCAAACACACCACAGCACGGGGCTTCATTTCTAACATTTCTATGATCTGAAAACACTGCTCTGATCTACCCAAAAACATTTTAGGGAGAGCAGATAAAAACAGCCATGCAACAAGTCAAGATTTAAGCAGCAATGTTAAAACATTAAACATTAATGTTAGGATTCAGTTATGTCTGTGCGTTATAAAACCATCAGTTTTGTCTGATATATAATATACTCTATGTGTTTGTACAGTTGCATCACAGAGGTGGTTTATTGTAGTCCGAGTCAGACTTCATAATGATACATTTTTGGTTCAGCTCGTACATTTGGAGGCAATTTTAACATGAACACATAAATAATGGTTTATTGTTTTAGCTGACTGCTGAGATGCTTGGAGATGAGGCCATTTCGTCTCATACCATATTTTTGGGTGGTATTGTGGGCATTTTTCAAGAAAATCTATCCATTTAATTTGCATGGGCGAAGCTTCAAGTTGGTGAGTGAATGCTGTGTTGATTGGTGAATTTTAGCATCTGAGAGATCATGGGCAAATGGGGAGATGTGTAGTAGAAAAATCAGATAAATGGGTGACGGCTTTTAGAAGTCCAAATAAACTCAACATTCCTAGTGTATTGGGCATTATTTCATAATTTCCTAATGATTTTATTGGAAAGCAACTCCACACATCTGTTTTCTTGGCATATTAACTGCACAGCTCCACATGCTGCCTCGTCGTTGTCTTTCTACATGATACATTAAGAGGGGAATACCACTGAATTTAACTATAAAATATAGTCCTGTATTCAAGGTTACTGTACGTAAATCAGCATTCACTAATCTCTAATGATCAAAATGCAATATCACAATGGCAAACAGCTCCTTAGAGATTTAAATTTGGACAAAAAGTATAGAATGGAAAACAAAAATGAATTCTCAACAATAACTTTTTTTTAAAATCATATCTAATGTAAGTGTTTATATAAATGTGATCCATGCTAATGCAGCAGAGCTTTGTAAAATCTTACATATGTGTATATATATATAAAAATATATAGTTTTTTTATTTTTATTGATGACAATGCTATTTTCTTTGTCAGAGTCAAGTGCACCTCAGGCAATAAGTCAAGTACAATATCAAGGGAAGATTTTCTTTCCAATGAGAAAATGACATGACAGAAAAAAAGCTGCGTGTAAGTATGATATTGCAGTCAGGTCTTCTGTGATTCGTTTTACTATCATGCTAATATATACTAAAACAATTGTTATTGTCAATTGTATTGACAAATGTGAATTCCTAAATCAAGTGCTATTCCCCTACACGCATTGGTGAAACATCTATAAACCAGACTGCCACCAAACACTAGTTTACAGATTATCTGCCATTCACTGAATCAATAAAACAAATAAAAGTTGATGCTCTAAGTGACATACTTTCCCCTCCTTGTTGTTGCTGTGTTTCTGAAAAGAAAATACAGTTACACAAACATCACTGGAGTTACGCAAACAAACATCAAGGAATGGAATCACTTTTTTTATGGGTGTGTACTGAATATGTGTTGTGGTGCACGTATTTAAATGAAATGCAGAGTGTTAAAATAAAAATCACACATTAAAGAAGGTTGCTATCTATGAAGTAAGAGGCAGCGGATGTGGACTAAAATGAACGAGTGTATGCAGCTCTGCTTGGAATGTAGAAGAGTGAAAGATAAAGAAAGAGATAAGCTATACATAAACAAAGGAAACAATTGACGCAACTTGACCCACTAGATTGGGAATATCTAGTGTTTCAGTGGCAGTATTACATCTATCTTACATCTATTTTTGAAGGAATTAACATCCAGTGAATACTGACTAGTTGATAGACTTAAAACAAAAAAATATGATATTTCTAACCTTTTGAAACAGCAGAGCGCATTTATGCACCTACAACCTTCATGTTCTAATTCTGGTTTAACAATTTAACACCTATAAACAATTAAGAATTAAGTAGGTGTGTTTTTAAACACTTAAGAAATCAAATCGGGTTTGCAACCTAAACCTTGCAACCTTTGTTTGTCATGGCAATCTGTACGGCAGAGCAACACATTTAAATGAAGAAAAGAGTCACAGGCAGAAGTAACGCATGGTGAATGTCTATTTTCACTGGACACAAGTCAGCAAAGCACTTATTGGAGGATTGACCACGACTGTAAATATTTGATGGAGGCTAAGAAGTTAAACAGCCCTCAGCTGCAGTGTGTGATGCGTAAATTAAGAGTGTGGTTTCCTATCAATACAAGACATACAGTGGCTCACGACAAAAGAGAGGGTGGTCGGTTCTTTATCACTTACTTGCTAGTTCAAATATGTCTGGCTCTTCCCTGGCCAGTTTCTCTCTGGCCACGTCTGCTATCGGCCCAAAGAGAACCACAGGCCTCAGGAACCCAGCTAGAAGAACATGACCAAAGGTTAGCATCATGTATCACTTAAAAACTAAATACTAAGGGTCATACATTAGAATATATCAGTAATCAATACATTTTGCAATGCAGACGTTTGCTAGAACTCACAAGTGCCGTGAAGGACCTCGCATTTCTTTTAGCCACAAGAGTGAAATCTGTCCACTACTTTGTAGATTCTTCCAACATTAAATTATAAAGCTATGTTGGAGATTATTGCTGTTACTGTCTTGGTGGATGTGCTCTTACCTTCCCTCAGCACCACCCTCTCATAAGCAGGGAACTTGGTCTGGACTGGTTGGGCTGACAGGTCTTCCCTGCTCTTACGCAAATTCCTCTTGGAGCTTCGCAATCCTCTGAATCTCCAGAAGTCCGCTCTGTCGCCCCCTGGTGTTTTGGGGAGGGTGTACTGCACACTGGACAGCTGCTCAGCTCTGGACAGAGAAGAAAGTAGGAGTAAGGTCAGCGGTAAGGGCTTCACTCTAGGGCACCATGGGACAGTTCAGGTATTCAGCACTTAGCTTCTGTTATGAGAGAAAAGTTGTGGTAATATATACATTGTACAGTACTGAGTTTTAAGTGGCTGTCGAACTTATTATTGAGTGGATTATTGGCTGAAGAAATGCTGATGAAATAACTTAGAGGACATTTCATATATAGGCTAATTGATATGTTGTCTTGAGGGCTCGTTATATCAATAATCACATTATGAAGAGATGAATTATCAGTATTTTGATATGCATAAATATACGACAGATTTCAGGGATGTACACATTTCAGAGATGTTGATTCACATAGAGAATATGTATTACAGAAATTAAGACTTTGCAGTGCAATGACAAGCCTTATTTATAAAACAGACACACTATCAACCATTACAGATTTACAAACCACCAATTTAAGATAAAGGCCAACTTTTACTGTATCCGTTTCCTAAAGTTCATTGCAGAAAGGTCAATATATTTTGTACATAATTCAACAGTGGTAAGCAGTAAGGTGAGTAAGGCAGTTGGCCTATGGGGAGGAAACTCTTTCCAAGTGGCGTTGAATAATAGAGCTTTCTTTTGATGGATATTTTTTTTTAAATAATAATATTGAATTCTGAGTGTGTGTTTAGGGTTTTATGTTTTGAAAGAATATCCAGGGAGGGAGGTTTATCTTGGCTGAGACGCTGATATATATTTCACAAAGCTTAATGTATGTGATATAAATGCATGCAGCATATGGGCAGCTATATCTTTTCTGTCAGCAGAAAAGAGAGCAATCTCTGTGTAAACACTGCCAGAGGCTCTTGAAGGCTGTGGAGACAGGCGGAGATAAAACGATGCTGTTGGCTGGATCATCATCATCTACACTACTGATTCTCAGACACACTGACTTCCTAACGCCTCAAAAACCTCACAGTAATCCTTATTTAACCATTTACCTGACACACTGTATGTGTTAAATATGCCCTACTTTAAAAACACTTTATAACAGACCTAAAGCCTTTCCTTATATAAAAATGATAAACAGCAAAAATCTGGATAACTGTGTAAAATACAGTTGATTAAACAAATAAATAAATGGAAATATGCTCTCAAATCCTCCCTCGCTCCTCGCAAATCAACCACTTTTCTTCTATTCCTGTCTCCACCCTGTTCATTCATAAAGTGCCAGAACAAGCTGCACCAGTATGAAGAGGTGTGGCCTCAATCTTCTTTTACCTGTTCTTGTTGGGTATGATGCCCCTTTCCACTTCCTGATGGTTCTTGCCAATACGGATAGCAAGCCAGGAGCCTAATTTTCCGTTGTAGAGCGTGTCTACTACACGAAACACCTCGCCCTTGTTAAAGCTCAGCCCGTATGGTGACTCTTTTTCGTATTCAAAATGTGTCCGGATGTAGAAGGAGTCACCAACGTCCGATTCCACTATCCTCCGATACACTAAAGAAAAAGTAGAGAATAGCAAAATGATTACAGCAACCGTTTAAATGTGCTGGTTTTGATACCTGATAGATTTACACTCCTGACACAATACTTCATACTGCCATCACTCACCATCCTTCTTCTTTTGGGCCAAAATAGTAACTTCTTCTCCTTTTGGGAGATCCAGCAGAAACAGCACAGCCTCCTCCCGGATGATGTTAGCAAAGTCCACATTGTTCACCTACGGATGCAGAACAGAAGACGTAGAAAAATCTACTGACAATCCCCTCAAAAGGAGTGGACTAGCAAGTTAAATATTCACTGTTGAATGCAAAACAAAGGTTGAAAGCTACCAGGCTAACGTCTGCTCTGTTCCTCATAAATCTTTTTTTGACAAAAAAAAACAACAAAACTCTAGCAGCTATTGCTCATTTTCTCACAACAAAGGAAGAACATGGAAGAAGTCAAGTTTTCCTGAAACAAAAGCAGGGCCACGTATTCCCCCTACAACCGAGCAGCCTCGCCCTCGTCTCCTGCTGCTGTCCCAAACACAATAACTGTTGTTTATTGACTCTGCTTGAGGGGCAGCAGGGGAACCAGAAACACATGGGCTGAATCACTGAACCTCAGAAAGACACCTTTATCCTTCCCAGAAATAGGAGGACATGACATCTTTATCACCACTCGCACACCATGAGCAAAGGGAAACCGTCTAAAGATGGAAAACAATGTCCTGGAAGTCTGTGAGGTGTATTTGTACAGTGGAGAGAAAACACACACACAGGCACAGAAAGATGTATGCTGTGGAGTGGGAGGAACGTAAGACATAGTGTATTCATTAATAGATGGCGATGCGGTTATGGACAGCGTTGTCTATAAGATGAATGTCTACGTCGCGGAGGAGAAAAACTGTGTGACTAAAAGCTCAGCCTCTTCTGTGTAATACTACACAGATTCACAGTTATAACATTAAACAAAGCAGGTGTAATGCTTGGCAGTTGTATAACACGTCTGAATGGATCCAACACTGACATCAAGAGGGCTTCCATCATCCCATCAACAATGTTACTCTGGTGTTCAGTGAAACAGAACGTCAACTGTTCTGAGGTCAGCGTGTAAGAACGACTATTGTGTCTTCACATTGGAAACAAGGGGAGTTTTGACACGGGGCATAGCCCAGAATGACTCATAGACTGACGGATACATTGTACTGTATTCCCAAGATCACTTTACAGAGAAATAAAACCATTGTGGCCATGGGATCACATAGTTTCACCACTGACTATCTTAGTTAGTGTGGGCAGCTACTGCTCCTCTATTTTGACAATAACACCAGATGTTCGTCCCACTTTCATACATGGGACATGAACACAAATTAACAGTTAATACTTCCCATAAACAAAAGCCTGAATAAACTCAGACAGAAAACAATGCCTTCAAATTATCTTAAGCTACATAATAGTAGGACAATTAAGTAACCTATACACTACGCTTACATGTGCACAAAATCGACAAGTTGGGAAAAATCTGTTTAAAAAAGGAAATCAAACCTTCGTTTACATGCAGCAGATTCTTCACCATCACTTTTCATTTTTTTCAAAGCAAGGCAGGCATATATGATAAATGACTGTGTAGCCTGAGGAGTTATTTTTCTTTGACAGACAATGAAAGATCAGAATTGTATAAATACTCCACAGTCCTTCAGCTGAGAAAACCAACATAGATCTACCTGTTTTAGCTGCAGTTGTTATCCAGATTTTGAGTTTGATTTTTTTTGAAGAGGCTGATCATTTTTCCTTTCAACCCACTAAACTGCTTCCTTACTGAAACACTTTCTTCTGAAATATTGTCATGTACACAAAAGCTGGCATTTACATTACATGGGCAACAATCATGTTTCTACAGAAATAAATGGCGAAATGTGAGATTCTTTAAATCCCTCGGCACTAATAAAAAAACAACATTTCATGTTTACATGTTACTGCAGAAAGCAAACAATAGCCAGCTTAAGTGATGGAGTGCAGCGTACCCTGAGAATCTGGTCTCCCTCCTCCAGCCCTTCTTTAGCCGCAGGACTGTCCTCCAAAACACCTGCCACAAAAATCCCCACGTCGTTCCCTCCTGCTAACCGCAGACCGACACTCTCTCCCTTCTTGAACTTGACCAGCTTCATACTCGGCCTGCTGGAGGACACAGGTAAACAGATAGAATGATGCAAAAAGGTCAGCAAATCAGGGATCTAAAAACAATCATTCCAAGGGACACAAAACGCAGCCAGCTACTTCATCATGCAGAGTGTGGTCGGACAACAAAGAAAAGAAAAAAGCTGATCAGAATATCTGAACAAAATTTCGAGCACATGGCTTCATCTTTAAGAGAATAATAGGGTGAATAAAAAATACACTTGATGACATTAGTCAATGCTATTGGACGAGCGCATCGGGGACATTTACCTGAGGATGCTGTCATCATGTGCAGCGCTGGGTACGGGGGCATCGGAGGGGCTGACAGGCAGATCCACGTCAGGCTGACCAGGCTGTGCATAAACTGGCTTTGGTTCTGTATCAAATACAAACACACAAAGTGAAATAACAAACACACTCCCAAAGAAACTGGTACACACTATATGCTGAACAGCATCAGTTTCATTGTTTGGTGAGGTCCGATACAAGATAGTTACCGTAGCCGAGTGTTTGGTAATAGTGAAACCAATTCTAAAGTCAAAGCGTCAACCTTAATCCATGTCAGATTTGGTGATGAATATTTGTTTTGTAATATCAATCATACACACGTGTCTCAGACAGTGACATGTCTAGTGGTATTTCTTTATGAACACTGAGAAAATGTAATTTATAGTTTATAATAACGTTTACATTTAGATATAAAAAAACAATACTTGCAGAATTTATTAAACTAAACGAATCTAAACTTTCACTAAACCAGAAGTGCTGTAAGAACGAACTGAAACTTTACAGCACTAATGAAGGTGGTAAAAGCTGAGGCAAACAAGAGAAACCACACTAAGCCCGAGAGCTGAGGGGTGATGGGCAGAGGTTTCGTACCAGGCAGCGGGGGTAACTGTTTGTCATCTCTGGAACTGGTCTGGTCGCTGGCCTGTGACAAGATGCCGTCATCAGAGCTTTTTACTGGTGTGGACATGGTCCCTGGTTTGGATACGCGTTCCTCATCTCTACTTCGATGGCTGAAATAGATCAAAATAACAAATGGCAATTCAGTACGCGTGGACTGTCAACACTGTAACCAGTAACATTTTCCATTAATGCATTCCTTAAATGACTGCAACGTCTTTGCTCATGTGTGTAAGAATGACCCTGTATTTTATGTGAATGTTTGTATAGTTTTGTCCTGAGCTGACATCACCAGGAAGACTAAAATGAACCCAAAAGGATATAGCTTGGACCATGGATGACGTGATAAGGGCATGTGGACATAATAATGAATGAGAAGACAATAAGCTATTAAAAGAAGGATGTGCAGCTTTTGTCAAAAGACCCTCCAAATGGCCAAATACACTCACAACCATAAACAGATATTAATTTAAATTGGAGCAGACATGGTTCAGAAATGTTTTAATTTCCAAATTAACGTTTTCTGGATCAGTGATGTAAACTCACTTTATCAACTGTTCCAATAAAAGCACACAGGCAGAGAAAGAAAAATCAAACCAAGTCTCCCAACATAAACTTCTGAGTTCGGATACTTTTCAGTCCAAGTTCCTGTTTAACCTGGACAGAATAAACAAGAGGAAACGGTGTGCGTGTGTGTGTGTGTGTGTGTGTGTGTGTGTGTGTGTGTGTGTGTCTTGTGGGCTGTGACTAACAGAGTAGAAAAGGCTCTGCTGCTTAAAACAATGGTTGAATTCCAATCTGGTCACATGACTGCCTGCTGGCACAGTACTTGAGCAGCATTCAGGAGCGTTAGTCGGAGAATGTGAAGGTGCAGGCTGTGCCACCAGCTCAGACTAGGCAACTTCTCCCATTCTATCCTTTTGGCTCATGCAGTATGAAAATACAGTGCAGGGAAAGTATGCAGTACAGTGTGGTCACCCATAAAAGAAACAGTAAAACACAAATGTAAAACCGGTACATGTACAACCATGAACATGGCATCAGTGAGTCCTGCAACAGACTTTGTTGTGGAGGGAGAATGGCAAAGAGAGCTGCAGCCTAAGGATAAATAACAGACTCCTAATGAGAGAGACAGAGAGAAAGAGAGGGAGAGAAAGACAGAGTGGGAGAGAGAGAAAGAGAGAGATAAATAACAGAATTGTAATGAGAGAGAGATAGAAAGAGAGAGTGTGTGTTTGCATCTGTGTGTACTGGATGAATGAGAGTGTGAGAGAGAGGGGAGAGGGAAAAAAAGAGAGAAACACAGCAAGAGCAAGGGACATAAAGAGAGAGAGAAGTGAGAGAGCGGTTGTGGCCTAAATCTGGTATCCCTTGTTGCAGAATGGTGCTAAAAAAGGCTTCACACTAACAAACTCCATTTGATAGAAGTCTTTGTTCAATCCCCACGCTTACACGTTCTTACAGGACGAGTACAGGCGAGAGTGAGCAAGGGAAGGGAGAGACAGAAGAAGTGAAGGAGCAGAAGAGACGTGGCAGCACAGATATAAACAAACAATGCAAAAATATGGTACTGCTGCCAAACCAGAATCTCTACACTGCATAACGGTCCCAGTCTGTATAATTTCATCCATCCACAATACTTACTAGATACAGAATCTCTTTGCAAAACACACACAATTTGCATGGCAACATTCTTGTGAACTAACAAGCTAACAATTAACCATATTATGAAAAAAATAAACATTTAAAACAAAAAAAATGAAATTATTAATTACTCACACAAATGTATCTGTAAGTTGAACCATGACGAGCATTAAGAGGAGTGTGGGTGTAATTCCGTGAAAGAGAAATAGCCTGTACTCATGCTCACCAAGAGACACTTTGAATGAAGGGTGTTTTTGATATGTTTTAATTCCAAAACACACAACAGCGTCATGCCCCAGGGGAAATAATGCCTCTAAGCCCTACAGCCAATCAGGTTAAGCAAACCATCTGGCTTGGGGCAAAGCACTGTGGGAAGTATGTCAAATTCCTTTTTCCCCTCCTAAACTGGGAGATAGTAAAAAATTCCCTGACATTACAGGCTTGGGACAGTCAGACTGTTACTTCCTCACTGAGTTCTTCAACCACAAACAAACATACGAATCAGGTGTAACTCCTCTTATGACAATTCCTGGGATCACCAGAATAACCAGTCATACAACACGTGTAATGGTGCACACAAATATGACACAACAATTGTTTTTCTAACTTCTGGACAGACACACATTTGGTCCACAGAGATAAAAAGAGGGATCAGGGAGAGAGCCACAGAAGTATCGGGTGTATATAGTGATAGGGCTCAAAACAAATACACACTGGTCTGTTATCAGAGAGATGCATTCACTTACATTGGAAGTAATCTGTGCAACAGTGAACCTGCCCTCATCCTGCATTGAAACAATGAAGGTTACTCCACAGTCTGACATGATGTACCGTCTCATGAAATGGCAGCATTGGAGGTTATTCTGATATGAGTGACAAGCAACTAAGCTAGAAAAGCCAAGCTAGCAGCAGCATAGTGATCTAACATCCTACAGCTACAGCAGCTGTATGTGTGGGTCTGTGCAAAACAAGTAATGCAAGAAATATCTCAATACGGCTATTGGTTTTCCAGCTAAAATTTGGGTTTTGTATACCTTTTGCCTTCAGAAATAAACAGCAGGTTTGGGACCCTTATCTCACATAGTCAGACCTTCATCTCATCAACATCACACAAGGGATGCCACTATTTGATTGGCAATCAGTTAAAAAAAGGACACAAATAATACAAAAATGTAACATTTGGTTAGTTTTGTATTTAGTTAAAAACAACTTGTTCTGTAACATAGTTGTTATCATGAGTACAGAAAGCACCAGTGTAAATATGATGAAATGGAGATCTGGTTCTACTAAACTGACAGTTCATTTCAGAACAAGTGGTTGAAGGCTTCATGGATTAGGGCCCGTTTCAATACTCACCCCTACTTCACAGTATCAACAGCACCTGACTAAGATTAGAAACCAGCAACTGGCCTTTGTTTCTTCTCATTGGAGCCAATGATAGTCTGAGCATTAGGGATGCACCGATCCCATTTTTTTTGTCCCGATATGGATACCAATACCTGGACTTTGGGTATCAGTAGATACCAACAATTGATCCGATACCAGTGTTTAATTAACAAGCTGTATGTTCCTCTGTGTGGAAGTGACTGGGATTACTATTGTATCTGAATGGCAACATTAGGCTTAACTTAAACATTGTTTTCTAAACTTTGTAAAACAAAATTTCAAAAATAAATACATAGATACATTGTACTGAATTGTTGTTTATCAAAATAATGGCGTCCGATACCAGATCGGCCTATTGTCACCGATACCCGATTCAGCCTTTGGGTCGGTATTGGACCAATATCTGATATCAGTATTGGTGCATCTCTAATTAGCATGGATCTGCTCCAAAAAGTGCCAAGCCTCTTTCACTTCATAGTTCTGTTATCAACTGGACCCAAGTAATCTCGTCTCATTCAACTACACTCTATCTACACACACTATCTTCAGCTTACCTAATAAGCATACAATGCCTAATCTCCACACTGACTGAGAGTCACTATAGTCACTAGCATGACTTCCTCTAGCTACCAGAGGTTATAAAACCACTAAACTACAACAAGGATAACTTACTGGAAGCTCCAACTGGCAGTAAGAAAAGAGAAGGACAAAGAGACATTATGGGCATTAAAATGTCACGAAAGAAAAGCACATAATGTGTACAAAGTATATGCAGAAAATATAAAATGGCATTGCATTAATGGAGTATGCATTATAAAAAAAAGAAGATTTTATTGCAAGCGCTATGTTGAGGTCATAAACATGAGTAATGGCAAGAAGAGTACAATATTTTAGATGAATATTAAATAAACCTAGCATTGCAGGATTTCCATGAGTGACAACATAAAGCGGAGACAACCTTCTACAGGTGATTCTCTGGACAGAAGATGGTTAAAAGTATCTAGTATCCAGACCTTGGTCCACCAGGAGGTGGTGGGTTAATCCCGCCCGTCTTCCTCAGTCCTCTCCCAGAGTAAGGCTTTATTGGAACTGTGATGGTTTATGCATGCAATGACTTTATCTATTGATTTATGCATCAGTGGTGCAAGGTACTTGCTCTGCACCCCCTAACCCGTGCGTGTGAACGTGATGTATGAAGTTGGAGTGGTGGGAGTTTGGATGTATGAGTGTGGCATGTGTGACAGCTGTGTCTCATCACCAGATTTGCCGCTAGATATGTCTCTCTGCATGTGCACTTTGCTTACCTGCCATTGCTGATCTGCCGAGGTGAGTGACGGGGAAGGTCCGACGGTTCAGGCCTGTCAGGCGAACGTGATCGACTCCCTCGCCCGTGGGATCGATTGGAATGGTCGGATGTCAGTGAATGTATTTCTGAAATGTCTGTGAAATTGAAATTAAATATGTATTAGCATTTAATCAATGACGTAAATCAAGATCAACTTCTTTCAACTTCTTTCTTAGTGCTTAAAAACCCCCAGCTGCACCCAACAAAGTACTGCTACACGTCTGTAGTCTCACCGTCTCTGTCGGAGTTATTGGCTGATGGGATGCTGTCATCAAGGTCGGGAATGTTGAGCAGCGTGGCTCGATCATCTCTCTGCACCACCATCTTCAACTTGCCCTTTGACCTCTCGATCAGCTTCTTGGCATCTATTAGTGATAGGTTCTCTGTGACTGTGCCATTGATCTGCCAGGGGAAGAGGAGAGGGCCAGCATGAGAACTGAATAGACAAGCAATCTTCACTGCGCAATTATCCTGTAGACCCCACAATGTGCTGTTAAAAACTAGGGGATCATCACAAAGAAGAATTGTGAATCATTCTCACATCAACAATAAGGATAGAGGAGGCTGTAAATAAGTTAAAACATTTATATAAGTCAGATTGTAATGTGTTGTAATTGTTTAAACTCCATTATCTTCATTCAAGTATTTATGTGTATTGGTCCATGTCCTGGTGCTCAACTTGAAAATGTCTGCCTCACTTCAGAACACTTGATACAGTAAATTGGATTTTGAATACATCTCTGTATTGTGAAGGAGGATTTTACCCTCCTCAGAGATTAAGTGGATAAAAATTCAAAGGAATAATGGAATGTGTGGTATTCCTGCGGGTGAGCCTGCATACTAATGAACTGTGACCTCCACTTTCTCAGCAGCTCAAAGATTCCCACAGCAGACTAGTCTCAGTAAACCCAGCTGATAGGCAGTTCTCTTTCATCCCACCTCATTCCTTCTGCTAATGAAATTATTTAAAGCTAATTATTAACATATTCGTCTTTTATGTTTATTCCAACAATCTTTTATCAGTACATTTCCCCATGACTGTGTTTTACCCACTTTTAAAATCCCCGTCTTATCCACAGGCTTAAACATGCAAACACTGCTCTCTTTTCTCTCACCTTAAGCACAACGTCTCCCTCCTGGATGTTTCCATCTCTGGCAGCAAGGCTCTCAGGAGAGATGTCCTTCACAAAGATGTGGCTGGCCAACCGCAGTCCATATTCTACTTTCAGAGTAAATAAGCATAACAAATTAATATTAACTCATCCCCGCATATTGGCACTCTGCAAATAGAATACACAGAGACCAGTCAACATAAAGTTTTGATTGAGTATCAGAAAGATGAGAAACTCTAGAATTTGTTTTATCCACATTATGCATTTAACATTTTAAGGTGGTTGGACATTGTGTTGCACACCTTCATTTTTGCGGGACTTAACCAGGGTGACCTTCGCAGGCCTTGGTGCAGCAGAGGAGGCTTGTGATCGGCGATCAGAGCGCGGTGAGGCGCTCCTCTCCCGCGAGGCACTGCGATCCCTCCTGCCGCTGCTGCTACGCTCGCGCTCGTGACGCCTGCCGGTGCCGCCACTTGCTCCTGCATAGGCACTTTGGCTACCATGTCCACTGTGGTGCTCATAGCCATCCTCCTCATCACTGTCCTCTTCCTCATGCTCTGACATCGTCTCCCTGTCCCCGGGTCGAGAAACAGGGAGCTGCACTTTCCTTTTACGACGAATAGTCTTGAAATAGACAGGACAGGAGTGTTAATGGCAATTATTATGGTCTCACATTTGAGATCAACATGACAGTAAGGGGTTCACTGAGATTTACACAAACACAAAGTAAGGTTTGGAAAATATCTTCAGCGTCCAACTTACTATCTTTGCATTTTTGCCACTCTTTCTGAGCTGCTGCACTGCGTAGGCATGCTCTACGTTGTCCATCGAGACTGCATTGACCATCACCACTCGATCATTTTCTCTGAAACAATGAAAAAATAGATAGAATAGAAGAGACATCAGGGAGGGTTAGTGTTATTTGAGAAGAGCTTACAATGATCTAAATCTGAAGTCAAAATAACAGTGCTCCACCAACCCATACACTATTGATGACAATAATCAAAGACTTACTGTAACAGTCCCTCTGCAGGACCTCCTTTCAGCACATCTGATATCACAATGGACGTCTCCCCACTCTGGAAATGAGGGTTGTCTCGCCCACCAGAGATGGCAATGCCAAACCCAAACCCCGGGGCCTACACACAAAGAAATACATACACACTGACTGATACTGCATAAATGGCAGTCACATAAAACGTATGCCAGAATTTGTGGTAAACAAAAACATGCTAATAGGCTCTCTGAAGACTAATTATCAGTGGAAATGCGATTTAAGTCGAATAATGTGATGGGTTTTAAAAGACTGGGACATTTACTGTCGTCAAGAACAAATCTATGTTTTTGCAAGTTATTATGATAATTTTCCAAGAGGTTTCCATGGAGCTTTAGAGGACTTGTGTTTTTGACTACGCAAAAGCAAGCACCAAGGGATAAAGACATGTGATGTAATCTTACAACCACAACAACAGGTAACCCACAAGGCAGAGACCTGCAGGCAACACTGGCCTGCTCCTTCAGCCTCAATAAAGCCGCTGCTAATTAGATTACTGCAAGCAGGCCAGTCTAGACAGGTGCTCTATACAATCACACTTGCACAACAGCATCAACTAACTACTACTGTTTCATTGTCTCAAAACAAAGTAAATTCAGAAACTGAAGACAATGAGTATCAGTTATCTCTGGGGGAATGTGGGTTTAAATGGTTTGATAGGTAACCTGATGATGCTGATTGTGCCAGAGGGGTTATCAGTTATATGCAGCGGTGCAATCTATCATAATCACATCTGATTTAATACAGGACAAACAGCACAGGGACTAAAGCCATCATCCCTCTCTTCCCCTGGAGGAGTGTTAAGGAGAAGAGAATGTTGCCAACAGGAAGGAAGCGAAACTAAGTAGTAAGGATGTGGATGCTGATTTCTGTCTTCCTTCGCCTTGTTTCCTGCCATCTGGGTTCCTTGACTATTGTTTCAGTACCACACATCCTGCAGCTACAGCTGGCCCTCTCAGTACAGAGCAAGACGAGAGATGGATGGGCAGAGAAAGACACAGAGGAAAAAGTGAAGAACACACAAGACATACTGCAGGAGTAGGATCCTACAGACAGGCAGAGAGGGAAACAGACAAAAGACAAGAAAGAGAGTAAAACGTTGTAAACACTTACCCTGTGAAGGGTCACTGTGTGCTGTTCCCATATGACCGTTTCCTCCATCGCTGCACTCTGCAAAGCAAGAAACAAGAGGGAAAGGGTTAATATATTGGGGCCAATTTATTTAAGTACATATGTATATCCAAATGCAGTCAATTACAATAACCATGCAACAAATATTGTCTTTGTGAAGTTTCTAATGTTCTGTTTAGGAAGACTTAAGCCTGCAAGGTTTTAAGACAACTCTGCAACGTACAGCCTCAAAACTGATCAGGGTTCAGTCTCCACTGATTGGCTCTATAGGACATTTTAATATGTATGTATTCAGCCTTGGTCTTTATTACTTTTAATATGAAATCCTTCTGTTTCCGTAAAGAAAAGTACTAACTCAATGAGGGCACATTTAACCAGTGTTCACACAAGACATACTTATATATAACACACTCAAAATGTCAACGACTCATAACATTCTGCAATGAAAACATTGTTTGTGTGGAGCTTTAGATAAGAGTGACAGTCAAAAAACTATGCGCATGCCTAATGATTCTATATCCTGTTCAGTTTCAGTAGTCAGAGTTGTTGTTGTTGTTTGGCTCCCAGCAAGGTAGACTCTATTGCTTATTTGCACGACTAAATCCTAAAAGTCTACATGTGAAAAGATTATGAATGACAGCAGCATGAGTAAACAGCCAGCAGAGACTGACTGAGGTTCACAAGACTGAGTGAACACTCGTATATTATTCCAGACTCCGTCATCTGAGAGAGCTGAGGCAAAGAAGATATTTAGCTGCTCCTCTGACCTGCCACACTGGATTAAACTGATGCTTGGCATGCATCTTTTGCTTTCATTCATTCTCTAATTTATGTACATCACACAGGTTTCTCTCGATGCATGATTCATCTTTTAGTATGGGCTTCTTTTGACGCATGAAGCATTAAAAAAATGCTAGAAAACTCCTAATATGAAACCATAAGAATGTGATAATTTACTACTATTAGACAGACACTCCTTAATTTGTGTCTCAAAGCAGAGTGCCATGTCCCCAGCTTTAAATTACAGCTGTACTCTGCTTCCCTCCAGCTGATAAAGCAACACTGCTGTCCTGTCTGCCTGCCTGCAGGGAGCCATGGCACAGCTGTCTGTGGCAGAGTGCTGAGCACAGTCCAACGTGGCAGGGGAAGGAAAACACCACCACACGTGGCAGGGTGCTCATTTACTACAACTTCTATTATCAGCTTTTTTAAATAACACACCATGGCATTAGTCCACCCTACACCCTACCATCGTGATAATTTCCCTCCCTCACCCTTTAATTATCAGGTAATCCCTAACCCACCTTCCCCATCATTATGATCATAACTGTCATCACCTTCCCTTAACCTAACTACAAAGTTCACAGGCAATGCTGCCAACTGCATGTGAGGAGGACACAGACCGAGAGCCAGCTGATGAGTGTCTGGTGTTTTTAGACATGGCCGGACACATACTACTGCAGGTTTGCTGGGACAAGGACACAAATGAACACAAAGGAGATGCTGGTTTCCTTGATGCTTAATTAAAACTACGTAAATCAATCTTCTATTTTACTTGATATACTTGATATAACTGGTGTCAAACACTTGCTAGTTCCCATTTCTCAAAAGTGATCTGTGTTTCATCATCTTAAAAGCTAATAAGTAACATTATTTAATGACAATTTAAAGAAATACATTTTGATTGGTCCAAAAACATATAGCAAAAACAATCTTTAGTTGCAGTCCTAAACTTGATTATTGTGAATATCCACATAGAATTTAAGAGTCATTTGAGCTTTAAATAGGTTCCCACTAGCCATTACAGTATTTAAACTGGATGTGTGGTACAGGTAGTAACAGCTCATGTAAATGCTCTGTATGAGGGGAGAGGTCGTTGTCTAGTCAGTACAGAGACATTTCACAACTACAGTACCAATGCCTCACTGGTACCTATACAACATACAACCAACCTGCTGTTTAACGCAGGTCTGTTTCCAGTCTGAATCCAGCAGCTAAGTACCGGCCTCTGGCCCTGTAGGCAGTAACTTGTGTTGAACTTACTGTAGGTCTCCTATTCTGTGTTTGTGCTCTTCCAATCACTGAACCTCTTGAATACACAGTTAACCCTTTGACCCTAATTTCCATTGCAGCTCTGTGTGGAAGTTATTTATGTCCATAATTGGCGCAAAGGGCCTGGGTGTCCCCCCTCTTTCCCTTCTTCCCCCCCCCCTCCTCCTCTGTTGTCTGCCCCTAAGACTCCCACAGTTATACCACTATTGTGTGAAGGGACCTGACCCATTTAACCACGGCTCCCCCTGACATTCTCAAACACATCCATTCCTCTAAAGTGTTTTGTGATAAATTCATCCATCCGTTCATCCATTCATTCATCCAACAGTCCAGGCGGACAGAGGGGGGCTATGCCATGAGAAAAAACAGCATGCTGGGTTCATGTGACCAGGCGGTCAGGCAGGTGGCCTTGTCCTTGAACTGTGGTTTGTACTGATAGGTAGGGAGAAGGAGGGGGATGAGAGCAAGGCTGTGGGCTGCTTATACAACTTACATATACAATACCAATGGACAGGGAAAATCAATCTGACTGAGGATGACATCTTCCTTTGTATTCTCTGCTCCCTTGTCTCTTTACCGTACCTCAAAGGACACAAATGAATGCCAACCATTCAACTGAATCCTTATTTAAAAGCAAGCCAAGACAATGACCAACATGGACATCTTTGTGGTAAACATATTTTGCTCAACCAGAATCTGGAATCACACACCCAAACCCCTACACACTGACCACAGGCCTTCCAAGGGAGGACGTTGACTAAGTGAGAGTGTATGAGCCATATAGGCGTAGACATGCTTGTACCAGTAAAAGGTCATAGATCAGGTGTATGAGTCATAAGAGAAACAGGAGACTAACAAATGAATGGCATTGCACTAATTACAGTTTTTCTCAATTGCTAAAACACTAAAACCCATTGGCTGAACAAAGACTCTAATGCACATGTCATCCATACTGGTAAACACAAGTGGCAACAATCAAATACAAATAGAGAACACATGTCATTGATTAAACACAATCACTCAAAATTGATTTCACTTGACATGTTGACTCCTTTGATTTGTGTCCCCTTTACTGTAGTATTGTATACTGTAGTAGGCCTACAGTGCATTGTAGGCTGTATAATGTACTATAAACAAATTGTATGGCCTTGAACATTGTGCTTTCTATTTGTTACAGTACTGACTGCTCAATAGATTTTGACTGGTTGCAGGTTCATATCAACAAAGAACAATAATTACAGTATCACAGAGACAAAGGACACGTTTGTGAGATGCAGGGTACCGTACTGTAAAAAATAGGGGTACAAGGAGGAAGAACAAAATAAATTGCAAAGAGCAAAGCAGAGTAGTAATTTCTGATCAATTTTAAGCTACTGTAATAGTAACATGTTTTCATTCCATCAATGATGGATAAATATGAAATTTGTTTTGAGATTAAAAACATATACTTCTCCCTGAGAACTATATGTTTTGAACAATGTGTTTTCTATTTATTGGTGTATTGTTTACTAACTGCTTGATAGTGTATATTATTTTGATCACTTTGTTTATGATTTGAGAGCAGTGTTTGATTTTTGAGCACAGGTAAATCTGTTTTGAGGCGAAGGTTTCATTTTGCAAGAGGATTCAGAGGTTTTGTAAATAGTGCTTGAAGATGAGGTTTTGTGTTTACAGTTTTGAGAAAATGGGTGACCGTTTCAAGAAATGTGTCTTAGCAATCGAGAAAAACTGTAATGTCTTTTATCAGAAAAAGTTTAATTTCTGGTTAAATATACTGCATATGCATTGTAAGGGCTGAAAAGCAAATATTTAAGAGCTGACCCCTCAGTCTACTTGACATTCTACGGACATGTTTATTTTTTAAAGATATACGATGAACTTTGTACTTTTTAAACAATTAAATCATAAACACAATGGTTGAATAGATGTGAACGGTGATGAAACGACAAAAGTAAGTCATGGTAAATAAGACGGGTTTGGTGGGTTGCTGTCATCACCGCACTGAGGGCATCCGCCCAGTTTGACGATCACACCGGGAGCAAAAGGCCCTGCTCCTCGCCGCAGGGAGAGAGGGCGCAGTGAGCACCAACCTGGGAAGGAACCAGGTCCAGGTGAGGGGTGGCCTTTCCAAATTGACCAACAGCCAATCACGGGGCATGGCCATGGAAGAACTGCACCCGGTGAGTGCCAGTGAAGTGTACACATAATCTGAGCAAACCGTGGCGGTTCACATGTGACTATGTTATTGTGGTCAAAATAATCACTGAAACTCATGCAACTTGATTTTCAGATTGCCAGAAAGTCTATATGAAAGATAAAAGAATGATATCGGCTCACAGTGTTTATGTAAACTGGTAAAAGCTACACGATGAAGGAGAGAGAACATGTCTGTCTCTTAGGCTGCTTAGAATATTTAGTCCACTGGGACTCGGGCTCAGTCTCTCAGATAAGATTATTACAGTAATTAATCACTGCAATGTGAAGTGGTGATTAACAGGCTGGCTGATTGAGTGTGAGGTATACGCCGGGTAGAAGGCAGACAGCAGCAGGCAAAAAACAGCTGTAGTAAAGAACTGTAACAGCCACTTCACTACTGGTTTACACTATAAATAATCAAACAAATTACCCACAATTACCCACACAAGCCACTATGTTCTGAACAGACGTTACAAACTAATTTAACATTTCCATTTTGGAACATAAACAGCAAACTAGATATACTTTGACAGTACATTCAGTAACATGTTTTAAGTCTGTTGAGTGTTGAATGCCTGCTGGTGTGATGCAATGCTGGAAAGTAAATAAACAACGTACACATACATTCCTCCCCTGTGACAACCATATTGTCAATCATGCTTGTACTGCTTAATATTGATATTGACCCCAAAAAAATCCAGTATTGATTGGGCTCTGGGCGAAAAACTGGCCAATGTAGTCTCATCTGTCATTAACACAAATTTAGAAAGAGGAATTTTCTATGTGGAAAAGATGTAAAATGGTAACAAGGTTTTCTCATTTGTTACAGGACCATTTCACATCATACAAAAGCAAAGATCACAGAACATGTCCGGCCAAAACAAACATGAACATATTTTTCTGGAGTAAAGTAATAATAAAAATACCGATGGGAACAAAGGACGCGGTTTATCTCTGAAGTCACAGAGTTGTGTGAAACAATGGTGTGCTTGATGTAGCACAAACTGACGGCAGCCTAGTGTATTTATACATCCATATTAGTCAGGCTTGAGCTCTGGCCAGCAAGGCCCAGGGCTGGGAAACAAAGAGCAGCCACCAAACATGTGTACTTGTCTGTGCAAAAACACACACACACACACACACACACACACACAGACACACACCATGATCTAAGACTAAAGGGCCTCTTTGTTCAAGCTAGAGCCAGTCTGGCTTGGCCCTGCCAGGCCCTCTATAACACAGAGTCCAGTACAGAAGATAACAGCTCACTCAGGCTCTTCAAAGACGAAGCCTAATCCAGTTCTTTGGGGCATGGCATACTGATGGACAGACTGGAAAAATGAGTGATAATAACCTGCTGCAGAAAGCTTTGATAAATAGGGTCAGGTCAAGCATGCACGTCCTCACACATGCCTCTCAGTCTCCATAGAAATCAAATGTGTGTATGTACATAGAAACGGCACAGGCAGAGTACAAGCTGCCAACATCTTAAGAATCTGTGCCCTGTAAAACCATCCATTCTGTAACCAAATTAAGAGTCAGCTGATAAGCATCACTGGATTTTTTGGGAAATAGAGGCACCCAGCCACAAACAGCCACAAACGTTGGCCGGAGTCACCAAGTTGGCAGCCTTAAGCACAGATTAAAACAGAGAAGTCTGCAGTCAAACACATCACTACCTCTACTACCCCACATCCAATAGAATTAACTTTATTAAATTAAAAAGGGAATTGACACAGTATCAGGTGACAATGAGGTCATCTCAAGCTTAATGTCATGAGATGAGAGGTTTGGAAGAAGCATAACACAAGCTCTTTATCGGTGCTTTACCAGTGGAACTGTTGTCGGTCAAGCCATTCATTACTCACCACCTCCTTCCATCTGACTTCCTTTCATCTGAGTCAAAGGAATACTTCACAAAGTGGGCGTATCAAATACAAAGTTTAAGAAGCAGTTTTTGTCAAAAAGGATGAAAGTGTCAGTAAAATGAAGAACAAAGATTAAAGAATGCATGAGGACTGATAGTTCTGCCACCGAGAGAACAATTCATTATTCACATCAGATAAGTCTGAGGTAAAGATAAAAATACTGAGCAATGGTGCTGGCAGCAGCAAATGTCTTGATGACGACAAGTATGAGGTAAAATCCTGACAAAGCTTTAGGTCAGTGTGCCTGCTCTTCCCTGATAGCCTGAGGCAGGATGTAAGAAATAGCAGCCACATCACCCACAGGAAAACACTCACTTCCTGTTTGCATGAAATAGCGCCAGCTTCCAGAGAAGAAATCTCTGTGCACATTATTGTAAATTCCTCCTAGTACACTCACCTCATCGTACGACTTGCAACCTAAAGAAAGCTTTACTCCAGATTTAGAGGGCAAGTGTTAGTGAGTTTAATCTCCCTGTGTTGTTATTTAAATACAGAGAGGTCAAACTGGGGGGTTTTCATCATTGCTATCAGGCACTCCCGTACACATGCACAAGTCTGTACCAGCAGCTCACACACACACACACACACACACACACACACACACACACACACACACACACACACACACACACACACACACACACACACACACACACACACACACACACACACACACACACACACACACACACACACACACACACACACACACACACACACACACACACACACACACACACACACACACACGCCTCTAATGTAAGCTTTTACATTCTGTCTTTCAGGATTACTGTACTATCATGTGAAGTGCACATGAACTAACAAACCAAACAAAATATCGGTCGTCACTTCCAGCATTTAACAGATGAATTCAGCAGCAGCCATTTTTAAGGCAGGTCATTACTGTGATTGGAGGAGAAAGGGATGCAAGTGTGTGCACACACATGGGTGTGCATTTGAGGGCAAGTAGCCAATAGGCAGATGACGATGATGGTGATGCAGAGCCTCAGTCAGCAATGATGTACTGTTGTGCTGACATGCTCAAATATGCTTGAGTTAATTAGTCTCAAACAGCAGCTCTACTCTGCCATAAAGCCCCCTGAAAACCCCTCTATCGGGACTCTCCTCAAGATAACATACTGAATGCACACAGATACATACAGACAGACAGACAGACAGACAGACAGACACCTACAACTGAAAACTATCTGTCACAGAGTCAGTGCTAGAATAGTGAGGGTAGGAATAAAATACCAAACCTATAATCCAGCTTTTGGATTAAAACGTTAATCTGAGCCATACTTCCCTCTGAAGTCTACTGCTGCTGTCTCATGACAGCAGACAAAGTGAAATGGATAGATGGACGGATGGATGGATGACTGGAGGGACAATAGCAGGATGTAGAACCAAGACCAGTGTGATGTCAGCAAACAGGTTTCTTTCAGCATGGGTCTTAGCCTCTCTTACTCTTACTCAGCCAGCATAGCTGAATATGTCTGTCTATGTTTTTACAAACCTTTAAGAACACGTGAGTGAGTTTACTGACAACTCCAGGTATTTTCATGCATAAATTGCCACCCATCATGTTTGTGCAATGTCAGCCAGTTTGCTGCTTCATCTCTGCACACACATTTAAGGCAGAACCAATCAATAATCTTTGAGGTATATTACTTTGCAAGAGCTGATAGCCGGTCCACATGAAGTAAATACTTTGTTGCATTGAAGGAGATTTGAACAATCAGATGCCATTAAGATTTGAGACAAGTAACGCCTATGCATTAAATAACAATCAATTAATTCACACTTTCAGCAATTACGGATCCAAATCAGTTCCATAGTGATTTATACAGATTTTTATAATTGTATAATAGCCCTAGTATTGGTTCTGCAGCCGTTGGCTCAGCACATTACGTTTAGCAAAGACAAATTGCATCCTGTTTCTTGGCAGTTTATCAATTAGCTAAACAAACGTTGTGTGTTATGCTCAATGTTCAGAAAACCAGGCATGAGGGACTTTAGCTCTGATGAGTTGCAATTTGAACAAGGGAAGCACAATCAACATTTTACTTGATTATACTGTTAATTGTAAACACTTTTGATATGTGTAATGTCCATTTGCAACTCCTATGCTTGGTCACAGAAGTTGTATGCAAATCATTCAGGTAATTTGTTTCAACTTGAATAAAGTGAAAGTTGCATTGGAGCCTCTGGGCCAGGTGCAGGCTGTGATTATTTCCAGTGACCACAGTGCAGCTCCAGCTGATGTTCAGGAGGCTGTTCTCTGCTATCCACTGACCCAGACACACTGCTAGGCTAGGCTAGCATCTCATGTGCCGCTTACCCAGCAGCAAAGTTATCTGAGCTCAAGCACACCAGCTCTTCTCTGCCTAGAGAGACAGGCAGAGTTATGGTCACAGTGGTGACTTCTGGTGGGATTCTAACTTTCAACTTTTCAAAAATCCTTCCTGTTTGTTTAGTTCAAGCTTTTGGATTTCTCACAAATTTCAATATTCAAATAGCCTCTTGGGCAGCGCTTCTCACTCTTCGGATTTGAGGGCCCACCCTCACCAGAGCGATGAGTGTATTTAAGGAACGCTTGTCTTTTCTTTCTTTTTTTGCGTGTGCAGGCGGTAATGGTCCAAGGCTGAATGTGACACCCAATAACATAAATCTAATGTCTTAATATAGATCCACTTATGCAACAATGGATATTTTCCTCCTCATAATAATAATTAAATCAAAGTCAATAACTTAAAAAATGTCACAATTGGTTAATGTTTTGGTCGATTAGAAAGGAGTATGAAAACATAAGTCCGACAGATATATCCAACAGCCACTGTTTTCAGCATTTATTGGCTTCTCACACTTTTACCTATTACAGCTATCAGTACATGAGGGCTGATGAGGAGTGCATATGGGGATATAGTATTTGGTTTGTCATTGTTGTTTCAGGTGGGCTGTATCTAGACATGTGCATACAAAACTTAAGCAAGCACACACAAACACGCGCACACCTTTGTTTTTGTGTCTGTGGAAACAAATTGTAAGCCAAAGCATTGAGAAAGATAACCAGATCCAGCACTGGAACCTTTAGATTCAGCCAATCAACACACACACACACACACACACACACACACACACACACACACACACACACACACACACACACACACACACACACACACACACACACACACACACACACACACACACACACACACACACACACACACACACACACACACACACACACACACACACACACACACACACACACACACACACACACAGTATTCCCACCCTACCCCTCCCATCACACACACATACACTCGGCAGGAATGTGCAGATAAGGAGACATGGCCCAGCTCTCTCACTCTGCAGGTTTCTCATTCCAAACGGTTTCCCTCGCCTCAGGCTCCAGCTCTCTGTTTTACTTTGTATCCTTTTACCTTCTCACTGGGATTGAAAGCAAGGCCAGAGAACATCACAACAACAAAATTAAATGTGATAATATAATGTTACTGGGACAATATCAGATATCCTAAATAAGCATCAGGGAATGCATCAATGATAATTATCAGTGACTATGAAGGTGAGGATTCATGGTCTGGCTGACAATTACAGTGATTACCGTCATTTGGCTGATAAAGTTTCAGAGAAATTGCCGCAGTTTAAATGACTGTAAATTAACAGAATTTAACAAATTACTAACCCCAGGAATCCCTGACTGGCCTGAATTAACTGTAATTGAATCACATACAATTTAACTGATTAGATACAACTATTGACATCCCACCAGAAGGGTCTATTAACCAAGTTTCTTGTACAGCACCTATTAATCATAATTAGGTAATGCCACAGTTACATTGAACCATCAGAGCAAATAAAAACAAATAAAAAGAATAATACATCCACACCCTCCATTTTCATGTTGTAACTCCCACAAGTCCTTAATGTGTGTTGTTCTAGTATCAGGAAGGAACTCTCATGGAAGTGTTAACTTTTCATTGCAACACACTACACCAAGTGGGCATAACAAGTTGTTAAAGAACATACGACAAGAAACTCTGGGTTCAAAGGGTTATAGAAGTGTCCCTGTTGTGTTGTAAGTATTGCAAAACCAAAACATTGGTATTCTTGAGGTTTATAAATGATGCTTTTCACTTCACACTATGGCAGGGCCAGACAGCCGTGAAACTCGCTGTAATTCAGCAAGGGGTCTAACTGCAATGACAACACATGAGTACAGTATTAAGAGCAGCATTGGAATTGTCAACAATAAACTTGGGATCAGGCAGTTGGAATATTTGACACAGAAATAATAACATTATGACTTTCAAATTTCAAGTTGCACAACATTGTTCAAACTATGCAACTCTGAACCACAACTCATAGTCTGCACAATCACATGGTTCCATAAAACAAGGGGCCAAGCCCACTCAATGGCATTCCCAAGCCTTCTGAGGACTGTGCCACAATAGGCATGTTGTGGGCAGAATCTATGGTGAATTAATGAGTTACTGTTGCAGCGGCCATTTTCCCAGCACTTAACTGGCAACATAATTACCATTCCCCAAAGAGATGAGAGATAGGGAGGGGGTGCATGCATTCTTTAACAGATGCACAAGCACAGAGAAATAATACACAAATGACTTCTAATGGCATCTAAAAAAAGCACAGCACCCCTATTAGAGAGGAAGCTTACACCCTCAAATATACCAAATTAACTAATTACAATGTGCAAAAGGAAATCTGTAATGAAGCTTTGTTATTCAGCAGTGTACATACAGTGAGCGAAAATCATTACGCTATTTTCAGAAGGCTGGCAACTGAAAAATGAAGGCCAACGGCAATGAGGGGAACAAATCCTCTCCAGTATCTGATATCAAGTCGGAGTGTTGTGATCCGTACAAATCCGCCCTCACGGGTCGGCACGCATGTGAAACGTGGATAATTAAAGTTTAACGTTAGCCATCACAGTGAGAAATAAAGTTTTACTGACGATCGTTGTCCGCCAATATTCAGTAAAATATGCAATCAAGACATCGGCATTCATGCTTTTCTAGTTGCCGATCTCTGATTACGTTACATTGTAAACAACCAATCCATATTTAAATCATAGATGGTTTAAATTGACAGGAAATGGCAGCATCGCTAACAGCTGATGAAGTACTGTTCAGTTACATTATGACGCGCTCAGGATTTGTTTAGTAAAGATCAGTACTGGGCAAAGGTCAATTTTAAACGTATCATGATGTGTTCACATGTAATCTCTAAAATGTAGTGTTGGTGAGAAACTTGCAGAACAAGTGGTTTCAGCAGAGCACGCCAACACAAGGCCAAGAAGCCTCTGGGCAGAGGAAACGACTGGTATCAACAGTGGAAGATTTAACAGATTTTGTTTTACTTGAAACGTGAGAAATACCGTTTTTTTAAAAGGAGATTTATTCACAACATAAATATATATATATATATATTAGAGCTTAATTATGACCTATTTACACTACCTCAAAGCAAATTATAATACATAATTAAAACAACTTATGACAATACAATCCTTTATTTCCTCTTCATCTATTTATACAGACTTCAGAGGAGTTGAAATGATTATTTTGACAATGGCAAACCACTTGTAGATCAGCTGCTTTAATCAAACAACAAATTGGGGGCAAAAAAACCTGATCAGGGATCTCTAAAAAGTTTTATGTGCTCACTTTTTTTGTTTGTGGTCTGTATTGAGCCGAGATGTTTCAGCATGTCTTTGAGCCGTTTGGCAAGTCAGATCTTTTCATAGGTCACTATTTTTGTGACCACTGAGTTGCTGGAAAAGTTCCAAGCCAGAAAATGTGTTGCAATGACAAAGGCTACGGTACGTTTTCATGTCATTAGCTGTGGCACATCTGCATATTTCAGTTCTTAATATGGTGAGATTTTGATATCTATTGCCATTTTTCCTCTTTGCACATTTTGAGGCGTTGAAATGCTATTAAAACCCACAATTAATGAAGAATGATATGATATATATGCTGCACCCATGCCCTGTTATCAAGGCACCCCGAGATGCTGCAGCACCCATTGTGGGAATCACGGCTCTATGCAAACTGCATTTACTGAGACTTTTTCCATTAGTAAACAGAGCAGATTTATGATAAGGAAAAAGCTGAGTATCTGCACACTGGATTATAGTTCTGGAATTTAAAGAGTATCTACACAGTACTGTGATGAAATACTTTGATGCTGGTGTTAATATTGATATATTTGTCCAAATTTTGAAAAACCTGCATTTCATGTTTGAAAATGGCCCAAAACCCCATCTACTGTTACAAATCAGCCTAAAATGTGAGTATCTGAGAGTCATACATTTGGGACAATCATGACATACATCATGAAATTAAATAATGTTAACGTCCCTCGAATCAGAATCCCCGCCTCGCCTGTCCAAGCAGCATCTATTGTTTTTTTCTCTCAGTGACCACTGTGTAGCTTTACAATCACAGCGCACGCTTGTTTTGTCCTTTGTGTTCTGGAAATCAACCAGTACATTACAAAATCTGGTGAATCAGCGCTAAGGATTATTTGGTGATAGCAATGTGTGTAAATTAAGATGTTGCTTTCTCATTTAGCGGCTGGCTGGTTAGATAGTTAACGTTAGCGTGCTATTTCCACCACGTTTTCATGCTAATGTTACGTTGATGACAGAAAATGAAAAGAACAGTGGGCTGGTGGCTACAGAGGTGGTTGGGATTCACACTGGCTGAACTGGAGTTGCTACAGCTGGGACAGTCTCCAAAGCTGGTGCCCGCTCTCCTCCTGGAGTGAGGTGGAAAGACCACAGGGTGTGAATCCCGTCTCATTTGTGGTCTGTACATTCATCAAATCCAGTGCCCCATGCCAAATCACTATTTTCCAAGTAATTGTCCCAATCATATTAGTGTATGCGGCGTCAAGTACGTCTCTCAGTCCCTTGTCCACTTTTTTTTTTTGCAAATGCCCTTGACAGAAGTCTGATATCTGGGAAATTTACACACAGATACCGATACCGTGATAATTACGCCTTATACCATTTTAAGCATTGGACAATGTCTCCCACAGGATGATGACCATTTCCCAGCTGACAGTTTTTTACCAACATTGCGAAAGATAAGCAAATGAACACAGCAGTGTGTATGTGAAGGCATGTAGGGCAACAAGCCTTGGGATGAATCTGTTCCAGCCTCTTTCCCTCTTCCCTAACCAGCTGAGCCACGGCTGCCACATGCACTCTCTCTCGTCCCTTCCTGCTTCCCCTCTCTCTTTCTCTCTCTCTCTCTCTGTCCCACACACAAAACACCCTGTGTCAAATCCCCTATGACTGCAGTGGGAATGATAAATCCCTGCAGAGACCTGTCTTTTCAGAAAGGATGCAGGCCTGGCTTGAAGTGCCCTGGCTGTGATAGGCTGGCTGTTTGATAAGGAAAGGGAATGACCAAGACTCAGGGTTTCCATCCACCCATCTTAATCAACAACATCAGCAGGTGAGCGAGAGGTGGTGGATCATTTTATTCCAGCAGCCCATTTGAATCTTCAAACAAAAGGTGTGGGCAAAACTTTTAATGCAGGCTGGTCTTCCTGAGTGAGATCCATGGGATAATATTTAGACTCTGTCAGGTCATTATCAGAATTAAGCCACTCACACAACAGAAAAGGGTGGTATGGACATTTCCATCAAAACTTCCAACAAACTTGCAAACCTCTTATCTATGAAAACTTGACAAGATGGTCCACTTCTTTGTTATTTGTTTTCCAAAAAGGGATTTTGGTGAAAAGTTGAGGAGAAAGTTTAACAACAATTCAGAACCACACCCATGTTATTCCAGAAAGCCCCAGCCGGAGACCATTGACAGCCAAGCAAGTGGTGCGCTTATCCTATGATGTTTATGTTGGTTCATGTTGATGTCTCAGTAAAGCAGAGAACTGTCAATCATCTATTGCATAGCATGCTTTGAATAATGCAATGACATATATATATATTTCACAATGAGCCAAGTAATATTGGCTGATTGTTTTACAAGTCTACTGCTAGTCATGTCCACTAAAGTCTTAACCTCTACCGGACAAAGAAATGCACTCTGCCCTGTTACATTTTAATTGAATAGTAAATGCATTTCATTCTTTAATGTGCTTTATAATAGGAATAATCCCAAGAGCTATAATGCCATGATTATAGGAGAGAGGCTGTCTTTTTAAGATATGCCATGTGATTCAGATTATAGCCGGTGCATCTCTCCCTCCCACTCCTTCCTTTCTCCATTTCACCCTTCCAATAACCCCTCCTCACATCACCTCCTCCCTCAGAAGACATTTTCTGCTTTCCTTCTTTTTCTCTCTCTGCAGTGTGTATCTGCCCTGGATTTACCTCCAGGGATGAAAGGATAAGCAGGTCAGATGTCCTTGATAACTGCTCCAATAACTACAGTCTCCTGGCATTGAAACAACACTAACAGCTGCTTTCCCTCAATGTTTGTATCCAGACTAACAAAAGGTGATACTTCAGTAACAAGTAGTTCATTATGATCATAACAGCCCACTGTTTTCTTTTTCAAAATTGGTCGACAATGAAATCGGGGCATCTGGACATAATCATACCTATATGACGCTTACTATGCATGTGTTGTGCAAGTTAAAGTCTCTCATAGTCCGTGGACTTAAGCTTTAACATTTGTTTTTGACAAAGTAAATGCCACACTTCTATTAGGATAAAAATACTTTACAACCACCTAAAAAGAAGCCAAAAAACTGAAGCCCATCTGAAGCAACAGACCCCTGGTTGACGTTATAATCAACTGGCAAGTAGTGTCAGCAAGATGTCGGGGTCACTGTAGACAGCATTTAGTCTACAGTGACTCCGACTTGGTCGACTTTTACCAGGTCCTGTTCTCGAAATGACCTTGACTGTTCCCAATTGTGTTCCCTGTGAAAATGTTAACCCAGGTTCCCTGTGACATTTAATATCAATAACACTTCTCACACTGCCCACTGCACGCATGGACATAGTGTAAGAGTAATTTATAAGTTGCATTTCATGTGTTAAAATGGAGGCATTTTAAGGCATTCTATGAAGTGTATCAACAGAAGATTAGGTCAAAGATCTATGATTGGATGGTGGTCACAGACGACAGACACTAGCTGTTCCATCCTCCGTCTCGCCAAATCAGCCCAGATTCTCCGATAAAGACGGGGAGCCTAGGACACAGAACAAAAACACCACCAGGTCTCTTCATCTCCCTCGCACTTGGTCCTCTAATTACATGTCCCTCCTTCATTGATGTAAATGGGAGTGTGTAATCATCAAAGCAAAATAGAGGCTGCTCTTGGCCCACTGTAACTCTAATTAATACAACCTCCTTCATCCAAATGCATTTTCCACTTGTTTCAGTTTGTCTACTCAAAGAGTCTAAACGCTAGAGGGACTGCTGATGCTCTAAATTCTGTTTCTTTTTTGTGAAGCATTCACAAACGTAAACAGAAATGGCTGAAGGACAAACACAAAGATGAATTAGGCTATAATTTACTCTAGTGAAGCTCTTCATCTTTTGAAAAACAATGAATAAAGCGGTCAATCGAATTCAAATAGATTACACTATAAATATATATAATATATAAAAAAAGCATGAAATAATTGCGCCGTATTCTACTTCGCATTGACGCGCTCATTTTGTCTAGTGTTATAAATCCAGCCCACCCCTTTAACGCATAGTAGGGGGGCTGCTCAGTGTGGGAGGGTCCCCTCGTGCTAACTATCCCGGATGGAAGCAAGCCCTCGGCGGGTACATTTCCTCCATGATGGTGTACCGCGATTGGCTCTACTTCAGCTTGATAAGGCCCAGGGTGAACTTTAGAAGAACAGGCCTCCCTACTCTCAAAGCAACGGTCAACCAGGACGGCCTATAGGTCACCCGCCTGACCCGTCTCAAACAAGGACTCCGTCTTGTTTTCCCTGTGACGTTCTTTTTAAATATCTATCCCACCAATTTGTTTATGATTCAATTATTTACTAGAGCACACAACTGTTTATCAGAGCAAAGTTCTTCATAGAGCTAGCCTCTTCATTTTGCTCTCAAAGTGACCAAAAATGACGGACTGTCTTACAGCTTTGATAACATTGTCTTTCCCCCCCTCCTTGGTGCCAGAGCAGGAAGTCTAGCACCAAGCAGAAAGAGGTTTCCTTTTCCGTCCTCATTGGAGCACACCCTCCTCTAAACAGCAATTAACATTAACTGTTATTTTGTAGAGTCGGCTTGTCATGACATGAAAACAGCTTCAACTGAACTAAGATTTGGTGAGACAGACTGCTATAGTTCTGTTTTTGCCAATACTGACCTCTTTAACAGTAAGTGAACACACCTAGATGATACTCTATTCCTAAAAAACAGCGGCGCAACATTTTATTACAGTTGATCATTAACTGTAGTTTTACGCGATAGGTGACTAATACCGATGTTATGTTAGTTTACCACAACTCATCAAGTGGGAGTTCATATTTGGTCATGAACGAAAGGCTAACCCAGTAGAAGGCAAGTAATTCTCGTTTCACAAATTATTTCTAAGAATGCATGATGGAACCTGTTACCACACAATTTAGCTAAGGCCGTCTCAGTTGGGAGCAGCCTTGGATGCTTAATGTGACTACTGTCTGCCCTGTCAGCTCATCAGTGCAGTGACCCCTGAAAGGAAGTCACTACGTCTTGTGAGTTAAAGGAGACACAGTGCTACTAGGCTTTTAGGTTTGGACAAGATGGAAAGAAAGTAAATCTAGAGGACTTCCTTTCGATATTTCAGGATATTTGTTTATAAATTATCTTGGAATAATTGTTTTTGCAAAAACATTTGGTGAAACTATAACAAAGAAATTGTATTTTGAAGTTATGCTTCCACTGGCAGAGCATATTGCCCAGCTCTAACAATACTAAGATAGCTTAGAATATGAAAACAAATCATTACATCATGTTTCCGCTTTTGAAGATAAAATTATGAAAGAAATTAAAATGTATAAAAATAAACATTATACTATACTACTATACTATAACGAACAAATAGGTTTTGAACATTTTAAATGTGTGTTATCTAACTCTCCCATCTTTAACACTATATATATACTTTCACACAATACTTACATTCCATGCACTTTATCTTATTTCTATATTCTACTATTCAATTGTAAATATTCATTAATTTCCATTTATTGCACTCTGTTCACTGTTAAATGTTATGCACCTTCCGCCAGAACAAATTCCTTGAATGTGAAAACAAACATGGCAATAAATGGTTCTAATTCTGACAAGTGTTTGTTTGTTTTTTTCCTGCAAATAAAACTAAAAAAAACTCAGCTATTGGATCTTTTAATCATTAACGGTTAGCATGTCCGCAGGTTAGACTCCCCTACTCAGCCTCTAGGTGACTAAATTACCAATGTTATGGTTTCACTTTTAATTTCAAGCAAACAATGCTCAAATGTCCAAATCCTACCTTTTGTAATAGTGATTGAGAAGACTACACAATTGAAGAAACAATGGAATTACTGAAGAGCACAAGAAAACCCTGGCTCATTACCAGCTGCAAGCATAGTGTAGTAGTAGGTTTTTTTAATGTCAAGGTGTGACCAAGGCCATCAGATACAGTAGAGCATTACGTCACCTGCTGGTTTCGTTTGACAGGAACAACTGACCAAACCTGAATATCACCACCTCTGTTAGACAAACACAGCACATTCCTCACTTGTCAAACTGAAGAAAAAAAAAGAGAGCGCAAGTATTTAATTCATTGTACAAATATTGAAGTCTCAGGATTGACCAACTTAAATAATATTTCCCAAAACGTCTCAATTACTTCATTCTGTTATTCTAATGTCCAATGTAATCTGTTTATTTTGTTAAAGACATTGCAACACATTTTGTATTACAAATTACCATTGTAATGACATTTAAGTTTGGAAATGTAGGGGTAGATCTCACTTTATGATGAAAGCCTAAAGTTGTGTGTGTTTGTGTGTGTGTTCAAGACTGTCAGTCAAGACCTGATATGACAACTATTTCTGCAGGAATACTTAATTGCTGATAGAAAATGTATTAGGCTTGACAGATATGTATCCAGCCGTTTGAACTGATGAACAGACAGCAATGTGCATAGCTGATATAGTAAGCTAGAGGTCATCAAATTATAGTCCCTGAGGCCCAATGTTAAGTGAGTGAAAGGGTGACAAAAATGAATATGTTATAGTGAATAGTTCCTAAGTTATAATGCATAACTAAATTATATATTTAATTATATTTAGAGTAAGTGAATTTACTTAAAGTGAAATTAAAGATTCCACTTTTGGGTAACGGGTGTCTCTTTCTACTGGACGGTTATCATTTCACTTACGTTTTAATAAAACTACAACCTACAAAACAAACAAAGCATAACCTAAAACAAAACTATTCTCAAAATGGACTTTCATAAAGGAAAACTTCATAAAAGTTTATGGTCCACTCTTTCAGAGGATCTCCAGCATGTCAAAGGGGGATCCTTGGCAGAGGTTCTGCCTCAGAGGCTCAGTTAGTTGTTGGATTCATAGGAATTTCCTGCAACTTTTTAATAATAAAGTATCAAGACTGGAACTTTAGATATCAACAGGTAGCTGAGCCGAGACCTGCTGTGAATGAACACCGCTGGGTGGCTTTTCGAGGCTGGCTTATAAACAGTAACAGGCAGTTTAAATCCGATTATTATCATAATAGTAACGTACAGTAGAAACAGCACGGCAGGTTGTAGGCTACGTTGTGATACTAGGTGTAACGTTAGGGTTCAGCCAAACACAAACACACGCAGCTCTCCCATCAAGCATACTATATTACTACCAACGACAGTCTACAAAGTTGTACGTCCTAAGTTCAGCACAGTTGACCATGTTTTAGCCGGTGTTAGCTTGTCAGTTTATCCCACACGTTAGCTAACGTTACATGAGCTAGCAGAATAATGTTGGAACAAAACACGAAGCTAGCACTTGAGTTTCATCCAGTCAGGTCACCCACCTTATTTGAAGCTTTGGAGGACATTTTAAACTCTTATTCCGCTTCAAAAGTGACGGGTTAAAAGTTGTTGGTGTCTTTGTTATGTTAATCACTTGGGTGAGAGCGGTATTTCCCTTCCAGTTGAATTTTCGCCCAGCTGCCGCCACGCCGGGCTACGTTGTTATTTTATTTTATCCAGGACGACGAGGACCATGTCACGAAAAGCCCTGTGGAAAGTCCAAAGTCCATTATCTTATCTTCGCTGTCTGAAACGTTAGCGGTAGTCCGGTCAGGTACCGAGTCATGGAAGAAACTCGGGTGGGAAAAAAGAGGAAATAAGACCACCTTGCTTTGACGTTTCGTTGCTAACCTCTGGATGAAAAGTTGGGAAGAGCCGGCATCACTCGGACGGTGTGCAGCAATGGCAGGCTGAGTAAAGCTCTCCCTGCTCACGGCTCTGTGAGCAACGACCGTGTCGTGTCTGAGCGGAGCGAACCATTACATGCACGGAGGGGTGCGGGACTCTGGAGAAACGGGGGCACTGCCCATTTATCCCAAAAGGTCTCGTCTAATAACGATTTTTATTTTGTCAAACAGTAAGCGAGTTTAAATTACTACTCATCATTTTGTTAACTTTCAGTTAATCATCTATCTTTATCGCGGCTAAAAAAGTGCCCGCCCCTGTCATCCAATGGAATAAACAGTCCGGGATACAATAAGGAGAAGCGACGCCTCTATCCCTGCTGATGCTGAATGCTCACTTTGTGTGATGATAGTTAATGTTGGGTTGGTTGTAATGTTACACAAGCACAACTATAGTAGCCTTTACAATCTCACGTTTGAGGGGTGAAAAACAGGTGTTGTAATAGTCAAATTCAGTGCAAATCGGAAGCCTGCCTTCATAACAAAACAGACGACTATTTTTAAGTTGGTTGCACAAGAAATGACCCAAACTATTTCCCTTCTAGGTGATTATAAGGTTCTTTTGTCAATAAAAAAATGAATCAATAAAGTCAACAGAGATTTATTATTTGAAAATATTTCTCAGCACAGATACATTGTTGAGAAAGTGTTTGCGGCTGATAGTCACTTCACATGGAACCACAAAAGCTATTCAGTTACGTTCCTGTGACTTCCTCAACCTGACCTCACCCACAGGATGCAACAATCTCACCGTGTATTGTTTCCCTGTTTATCTCTGTTTTCAGAAAACAATATATGCAATATTAAAAGTAGATCACAGGAGAAAACCAAAATTGTGACAGAGTCATAGAGTTTTAAGTGTCTATGGTTACAGTACATATGATTGCAAGGATATAAACACAGAGACACACCCTATCTTTTCCAAACAAACTGAGCAATCACATTCCTTAAATCTAACTCCTCTAATGATTACTTCCTCTGTCTTTCTCACTCAACTGTGGAGGAGGGCTTTTTTTGGCAGTGTAGGGGTTAATTCCCAGCAGACATCCTACAAGACTAAAATACCGCCAGTCAGGAGTAGCAGACAGGTCCTGAGGGTTGCAGTGGATGACCTCCAGAAAGGCCAGGTCACCAAAAAAAAAAGAAGCATCAAGACAGATGAACCACTCTAAAACCTGCAGCCCTACTTCAGCCAGGGGAACACATACTTGTTTCTAAAGTAGGTTTGAAGAAGACTTGGACATACAGTTTTCACCACAAGGATTCACCAACGTTTTTTTCCAAAAACATGCATATTCACAACAGACAACAATGTTTAACATGCCTCAAGGATGATACATACTAGTATTGATGCAAGTCGCTCACTCCTTCTGAAGCTCCTCAAATGCCTGTCAGGATCGATCAGTGCGGACAGTAGGATGTTTAACATGATCACTCGGGTGTCAACTAACAATAAACAATAACCAAAATTGAGCAAATCACGTCAGAAAAAGAATAAACAGAAGCTTTTCCTCTGCTGCCGGCTTTTCGCTCTCTTCCACACCTGTGATGGTACCTCAGATGTTCTAGCTGTGAGGAGCAAAGCATTAGTGACACTCCAATGTGATCAAAGCTATCTTTGTCCTCTATGCTTGCATCCCTGCTCTCTCTCTCTCTCTCTCTCTCTCTCCCTCTCTCCCTCTCTTTCTCTCTGCACACACACAAACACACACGCACACACAAGCACAGAATGAGAGACACAGCTCTCTTTCGGTAAACGGGCAGCTTCAAAGCTCAGGTGCGCTCATGGAAGAGCAGGCACATGGAAAACAAAGGCGAACATGCAGGCCTACATTTGGTTGGAGAGCATCACAAGGTTCACTCAACCCATCTTCTCCTGCCGCGAAAATGGCTAATGTAGAGTAGAACAACATAATGTGCACAGCTGAAAAATGTAAAGCTGGCTGTTGATGCACATAGAGGTGTTTACGTAAGCAAACACAAAATGACATAATGACGAATAAAGAAGAATGTTAGAGGTTGGATGTTTGATGTAAACCATTGGTTTTGATTTGGTGAAAGTTCTGAGGCAGATGTTGTTTTCCTATTTTCATCTGTCCTGAATTAGGGGTCTGTGAGAGGCTGTGTGATCCCTCTTTTGCCCTGTTGACTCAGGGCTGCCCTGCAGGTCCAACAAAGCCTCTTTGTTTCTGCATACTAATAAAAACCTTCTGGAGACATGAAGTTCTCAATCAATCCCTGTCACATTTATAAGTGTAATAAGTAAGGCGTTATTATATATTTTTTTGTCTTATCCTATGAAAAGATCAAAACCATTTGCTCTTACCCAATACATACATATAGTCTACAGTGTGATTAACTCACTTCACTCTGTGGCACAGAAGAAGGGGCTATATCAGGCCAATCACACAATACCTTTTACTAGGGTCAATTAATTGTTGGTTTTGGTATTTTAAATGGAAATGTTTACAAAAAGAAAAATACAAAATATCATCAGACGTGCTTAAAATGAAATGTTCACCTTTTGACAAACTTTCACTTACATAAAAGTAATCTGCTCAGTAAAGGCCACAAAGGGTTGTGGTTCAACCCGCTAATGATCAGTATACAAATGTCACACCTCCGCTTCAGAGACCAACTGTTTCTGACCAGATTAATATCATATGACAGGATTAGCAGGCATCTCTCAAATTCCCCTCCTACCTTCCAGGTCAATATTGTTAAGTCTTTAGTTCAGACTTAAACAATAAACACACTGGATGTGATAAGCACCAGACATGGTTTAAGGTTCAAATGATGCATCCATAAAATCTGGGGAATTATTTCATTCTTTATTATCGATTACAGCAGCAAATCAATACCGATAAAATAAAACCAGATATTTTCAACAACATTAAACAATATGAAATACACATTGGACATTAAATAGAAAGGCTAAAAAGCATTGCAACAATACCATACTGTCCAAAGCCTTTAACCTGCATCGATTCTTCTTAAATATCAGCTGTGCACACATACTCTCTGACTGCTGCAGAAAGAGGTTTTCAAAAGACATACACTTCATAATCATAACTCCATCCTATTAGAAACCTGATCTTCCTTTCAAGTCCTTCTCTTCAATATTCAGTCACATCACAGGCGATTCATCCATCACACCCTCTCACATCGTACAGCCACCACATCGGTTTACGGCAGCACGGTGCAGGTACGCTGTTGAGCAGTCTCTCCGTGAAAGCAACAACCACTGCATGGTCATCATATTGATGGATTAAAAAAGAGGTTTAGAAAAACAAGCCTTAAGTCTCTGCACAGTGCTGATGTAAACTGGTGTGCTTACAGTCCGATGAACGATGCAATCCATCTCACGCTTGTTAAGATATTTCAGTCGCTATTTCCACATCAGCAATTCTCTAAGTCTATGGTCTCACCATACTCCTTTTTTTACTTGCAATTAACTTCCAGCCTGTCCCACGATACAGCTGTGGGGAGCAATGCACGAAGTGCTTTGCAAAATGTTTCATGAAAATAAATTAAAAAAATAAAATACTGTATCCATTTAGAAGTAGTTTACTGTTATAGGAGTGGATTGTCATTCTAACTTTGTTCTTCCCTAATTCAGGAGCCACAGAAATGTGTGTAAGAAAAGTCTGAAGTGCTGTTATTTGGAGCTCACTTAATTCCACTGAATCCTCTTGATGGAGAAAAAAGCTCCTGGAGTACTAATTTTACCACCGAGGGTTTACAGTTTCAGATAGTGAACAGGCTACTTTTAATCTTCTGAAGACATTTACTCCAAGAGGCAGTCTGTGATCAACCAACCAAACACATCTCTCATTTTCCTCTCTCTCTCGCTTGTTCGTTCCCTCCTCAACAGACCAGCTGAGCCCTTTTTAGCCAGAGAACAGAGGCTGCAGTGAACCTGGTTGACTCCACTCTGCTTCTCAGCGGTATCTCAAGTAGCTTAACAAGGAATGGCCCACAGAGAGTTACAGAGAGCACCATAGAAGGTCTACTCAAAATGCACCACTTTCCTACTTCTGTGATTATTTCTCATTAAAGAAAAATGCAGTACGTATTTTCCTCCATTGAACCAACCTGAACACTGAATGTTGAATCTCTATTTTTGTGTGTAGTGTGAGACCTGCACCCATTAACAGTCAATAAACTGTGCAAACCTGGTGAGGAAAAACTAGCCATGACATCATGCTTTCCATCCACGTGGCGACCCCATTGTTTGCTGCAGAATGAGACTCCTAAATTAAAAATAACGTGAATCCCAAAGTACAATCCACTCGGCACTTAGCCTAATCTAGTGTTTGTGTTTGTGTGTGTGTGTGTGCGCATGCATGCGTGTGTGATTCTTTTACCAGTAAATACTTTATGAAAAACAATTCTACCTTTTCCCTTCATTGTTCTGATAGCAAAGCAGGGAATACAAATGTAACTTCAAGCAGCATTTTGGCCCTTACCATTCCTACTTGTTTAGAAAGATAATATATTACACTGCGTCTGTGCTGTGCCAATATAGACTGTTCTCCAAACGTGATACTTCTTTTTGATAATGGTCCACTTTTTTAGACTGATAACAAAAAAACAAAAAAAGTTATCATTGTAAAAATGTGCCGTGAAATAAATAAGGGATTTCTAGCTATAAGGAAAAGGGGAAAATCTGTTGTTGTTGCGGGGATGTGTTAAATAACTTGCACCCAGGCTGCACTTACATGTGATTTGTATCACCCACTTACACCAAGGTGCCATAAAGTGACAGGTGGGTGCATGGAAATATTTAGCAAATATACTATACTTTTTTTTCCCAACCTGCTGAATTGCTTTACTGCACCTGTAAGTAGTTCAACAATGTGGAAAAAAACTGTGAGAATAAGTTAAGCAGAACTGAAATTAAAGGAAATATCTTAAGTCTTAAGTGCTAGAATTACTGAATTACAATTAGCATACAGATGGATAACCCCAAACAATAATGCCTCAGGCCACAGCTTTTGCGGATGCAAAGGCATAACAACCAAAGCAACAAAACACTGACACCGATGGCAAAGACACATTATCAGTCACATATTAGTCACAGTCACAGGTGAATGTTGCTCCTCAGACAGCATGAGAGGGAGCCATAAAAGCAAGTTAAACGGTCTGGCAGCACTTGTAGTTCACCTTAGGCTACATAATAATATCTATAGACGTTCACTGATGAAACCTTGAAGCATATCATCAACCATTTACATAATCCATAGTTGACATAAAAATATATAATATGTGATTTTTCCTTGTTTCAGCAGAACCCCATTTGATTTAATGTCGATGGGTGCCTCACTCCCATTGTTGAGGGTGAGGGAGAAAAGCAGGAGGAATCTTACCCCTTTATATACATATAGTCAACCTAAAACTCAAAACGCACTTCAGTTTACAGCAGGTCAGATTATTGTCCTTTTCATAAACGTCAACTCTCCAAACAATAAAAGAAAAGTAATGCATGTTGTGGAGCGCAACTGTTGATGCTAGTTTTTCCCGCCCAAAGCCCACATGCGCTACATTTGCAGGTTCAAAATAGGAATTATGAGAATCAAACACGTGAATTTGAGTTCCCAAATGTATGGTGGCGATATGTGTATTTATGTTAAGGAAAACACAAAATCCTTCAATTACGCATCCTTTTTCTGCTCAGTTTCAGATAAAGATTAAGCTATACTAATATTATTAGTATTATAATGTGTGTGACACATCAATCTCTTGCCTTGATGATGAAGACAAACAGTATTACAAATCAAATCTCCTTTATATCCAAAAAGGAACAAGAGGTTTTTGAGTAGCTGATGTTGTCCTTGTAATCACAGGAGAAGATACAGAGTATAACGCAGGAGAAATAACAGACTCAATCATTTTCCATGATGTGATAAATGTTTTTCTTTGTCGTACAGTGTGCAATTCTGGTTGAGATAACTGAAAATGACCTTGTGGATCCCATTTAGACGGCAGGGTGTTTGAATATAGCATAATCTCAGACCTGTATTGACCAGATTTAAATATTTTGCCCACTGACGTATTTAGATGCGGGTCTAAAAACCCTAAGGTGTAGATTTAGAAATCAATAACAGTAGGTCAGGACAGTCTACTACTTCCACAGCACAGTGATGTGGAAATGATGCATATATGTGACATGTGGAGCAAAGGAGATGATAAAAGAGACAATAAAATAAAGAACAGAGGAAAACAGTGGATGATAAAAAAATCAGGAAGGGAAAAGGTTAATGGGATTAGGAGGTAGCAATGCAAAGAGGAGAAAAGGGATGCCAGTTTGGGAGACGAATGGGTTATTTGAAATGTTGAGGTCAATAAGAGGATATAAAAGAAAGAGGGAAAGTGAAGCACAAGGTGAAGAAAAGGAAAAGAAAGAAAGGTAAATATAAAAGGAAGAAGAGAGGCCGGCAAAGAGAAGAGCAGAGAGTAGAAGAGACAACAAAAAGAGGGAATGGGCTAATCTACAGTATATTGTATCTCCCCCCGCGTCTGAGACTCTTTCCATGGTACTGCCTGTTACCGCTAAATACCAACAGAACGAAGCTGCTCTCACAGAAACAGGGAGGCTGAACAGCTCAGGCTGAGAAGAGTCAGACCAAAGCAACTGTACTTCTGTACAATTCCACTATTTTAACTTCAAAAGCAAAGGCAGTAGTTTGTTGCTGTGCAGTAAATGTGCTTTAATTGGTCGTCAATAATGAGGTAAATGTATCTCTGGCAACTGTTATTGTCAGACAATGTTGCTTGTTGTGTATTCTGTCACCTTATCGAACTATGTCAAGTCAGTGTGAGTTCCAGGAGATAGACAAAGTGTACGCAGCTGAAAGTGTGTAGCTACGTGCATGTGTTAGATGTGTTTCACCGCATGAACACCTCTCAGAACTCCACTGAATTAGGCCCCTCCACTTAACTTAAGCCACCCTGTCCTGAGTGTATGACATCATATGCTCTTCCCATGAAAACACAACCCTACAAGAGGAGGTGATGTTGTGTTGTTTGGTAGAACTGAAGACGGAGAAGCGGTGGAGGATGGGAACCAGAGCCAGCCAGCCAGAGAGGCGGATGGAGACACGGCAGCCACGGGGGCTGCTTCAAGCCTGGTGGTGATGAGATGCGATGGGACCCGACCCTGCAGAAGCCCCAGCCAGTGTGTTAGCTGACTAATCCTATAGCCGTCCAGTGCCAGGATCCAGACTCATCAGCTTTGGTGTTCTCTTGTCAGACTCATTTTTATAACGTCCCACTGGTCAATTCTAACCACTAATGCCCAATACAACGGCCCCTAATGCCAAGTGATTACGGAGTGCTGTTTTAGCACATTTGTCGCCTGAAAAGAAAGAAAGAGCCACAAGGCTGTGGGCTGGCTCCCTGCTCAAAGGACCAGCCTGATGAACTCAGCAGAAAGGGAGCGGACCTAAAAGCCAGTCTAAGCCACCTCTCTCAGTGTGGGCACTGTGGGGCCTGAGCTGGGTCCGGACTGAGCTGGGCGGTGGGCAGGGATTTATAGTGCCCTATTCTACAGTTTATAGACAGTTCCTGTGAGCTCATACGTGAGGAGACACTGAATGTGCACATGCAGACCTTTCCTGCATGCCGGGCAGAGAGATGCAATGGTGTAGGCTTATTTCTGAAGTTGGTGGGGACACAAGGGTGACTGAGCAAATGTCAGGGAGGCAGGAAAGTTTGAGGTCATGGGGGTTTGGTTATGATTTGTAAACTATTTAGATTTGTTTGCTGTAAACTGACACGAAGGGTGTAACAAAGGTATGTAGAGGAATATATGTACTAAAATAAAACTAAAACCAACTCTCACAATTATAGTTTCCTTCTTTGAATGTTGTTTTGTTTAGAAATGCAGTTTACTGTAACATAAGACAAAACATTAGCAGCAGACAGCTCGCATAAGGGTTTCAGCCATAAAGTTTATACAAAGCGTTCATTTTTAAAATGACAATATAAATAAATACAGAGAGCTTTATCAAAGTGCTAAGAATGTATGAGGTAAAAGAGTTTCCCCCATAGACTGTATGAAGGTTTCCCCCTGTCATGACCTACAATTGGACGATACAATTACCAACTGACAGCGTGGAGAAGTTTAGACGATGCAAAGTGATGCTAACTATCATAGCCTGACCAATACTGGATTTCTGAGGGCGATGCTGACGATGATTTGACATCTCATAACTATTTCCAAACTACTTTCTTTCAACCCATTCCATATTTCGATTTTCTTTCTAGGCCCGAACAGAGGTATCCCTATCATCCCTTTAAATCTACGCTTATGGAGAGAAGTGAAAAATAGGTTGCTATATATGGAGTTCAATCCACGCAATAGCAGAATAACTAGAGGTAGTAGAACATTAATCTATCCACAAAGAGGACAAAGGCTAAATAATAAGCAAAGGGAAGTTGGATGTTTAATGACTCCTGTTTAACTCACGGCCATATAATGGTGGCATCACACATGAATGTAAACAGGATGTCCTCTTGTCTGAGGCACAAACCGTGCTACTTCAGATTCAGGAATGTCAGTTATATGTCTTCTGCCTATCTCTCGTCCTCGTCTTTATATTTATATTAACTGCATAATAAAAGAAAAACAGATTGACACGACAGAGAAATGATGTAAATGCAGAGTGGCTATGTTGTATTTGCCTTTGAACAGGAACAGAGCGTTGTGTAGAGATGTTATCTGCCAGTGTTTGCCTACAGCTCTTGTATCACCTGGGGCCCCCTCAGTTGAACTAGTGCCACTAGTCTGACCATGTGACATGTACAGCAAACATATAGCATATGGAGCAACACTGCTGGGGCAACAACACCAGCAACACAGTAACGACAACACTGCTACTAATGGTTAGAGCACGCAGCCAAGGCCGTGTAGTCCTGCTGCCATTTATATTATAGGTTATATACTTTTGCAAAGTCAACCACATAGGACAAAGCCGACGAAGATTGGCATATTGAGATATGATTGCAGGTATCGCAGCAATATTAACAAACATAGTGAGAAGCTGGCTTACTGCAGCTGAGCACACAAAGCAGCTATCAAGTAGCTGCTAGGAATGTAGAGGAAATGAATGCAAAGTATTGTTGATGAAATTTCATGTTTTAACGAAGAAGAATTAGACGACGCACATCAAAGAACTACTGTTAGTTATGTGCTGCAGTTGTTGCTTTTTTAGACGACAGAATCTTCACTTGTGAAGATTAAATACATATTGTTTTAAACCAAATGGAGAAAACGAGATAAAATAAAATAAAACGTGTTCTAAAAAATAAACAGTGTACAGTATGTGAGCCATGTGAACATACGTCTTGACCTTTCGATGGATATTTTAAGACTGCTTTGCTTTTCTGTGACACATTAAATATCACCTAAATAAGCATTTGGACTTGTTGCTTTCCAGCCCCTGCATGCAACTAATGCAACATGCATATCTTTAATTACAGAGTGTATCAGAGGGAACATCATGCAGACTACAGCTACAAGGCTGTGATTAGTTCTGTTGTCATGCTGTTAGTCAGTGTGTAATGTGCAAGAGCAGCCGTCCCGAGGGAAGGTCAGACCATATGACACACTAGGACTCTGCAGGACGATAGCATTTTAGACCAGAATGCAGCTGAATCACTACAGTTAGCCCTGGACTCAGAGAGGGAAACATAGGTATAGACCTGACTGTGTAACGTCAATCATTAATCTTCACCTGCACATACATCCTGCCACATTTAGCTCACAGTATGGTAATTGATTTTAAAGAAAAGGATTGCTGCCTGCCTATAATATCCAGGTGTCTCAGACTGACAAGTTACGTGGTAAGCCTTGTCTAAACTCTACAACAGGAATAGTAAACGGATGAAAATAATCCCTTTTGTAAATATAGGCGACACAACATTATGCACGGACAAGATTAAATGGATTTCAATCTGAAATCCCTTTATTGAAAGTTCACATGAAATCAGTGAACTGTGGGCATTTCTATAGAACTGAACTGCCTGTGAGATAGAAAACACACATTATCTGAATGTATATATAAATATATATGCTATGTAATACAACTTTCTTGAAAAAACTTTTAAAATTATGGCTGCAAAATTCCAACATGAAACCATTAGTTTAATTTTTTAGATTTGGATTATTATCAGTTGAAAACTTTACTTTTTATGAGCTCCAATTCTAAATTACTGCCATCACCAAGTCCCACCGCAATTTACAATGATTTTAAGATGATGCAAAACAGTCAGCACACAAAATTACAATTCAAACTATAGAGATACAGAACACTGACAGCCCTTTTGTAAGACAGAGAATGATCAACCAAAAATAAATATCCTCTGATGTTGCAATAAATATCTACCTTCAAAAAACATCTTAGACCTGACCAGCATGAATTAAACATATTAACATCAAATACTGTAATAAATCAAGCCTGCAACATAAAACCACTCTGATTAACCATAATCTTACAAAAAGTATTATTTGATTAGCTCCGTGCTTGCCATACATTATCAAACTGTCGCTCTTGTTCACTCACCACACATGGGTTGCATATGCCTGCACGCGGGCTGACTCCAGCTACGCTGGACCCAGAGGGATGCTTTTGCCCGTGTATGTGTCCCTCCGCATGCACGAGCAGTATGCAAGTGGATGAATGTGTGGTGATCCTCAGCAGCTCACACTGTGGACTGAGAGCAGAGCCAACCTGGTGTGACATCTGTGAAGGCCGTGAGATAATCTACATGACACTGCCACTGATAGGAGTGGAGATATTGATTTAAAAAGCGGCAGCTCTAAAATTAGATTCCTATGTTCAGATTGGGCCAGAGGCATGCACCTCTGTGGGAATATGATCCTTCGGGCAGAGCTGTGAGAAGTGATCAAAGCTGTGAGGGAACCCCTATGACTGCTGCAGTCCTGACAAAAGTCAGCCTAACAACGCGAGGCCCTCTGGCCTGACCTCCTGTCCCCTACCTCCCTCCATCCTCTCTCCCTGTGATAACACAGACATTCCTGAGCTCCTTCCCTGCCTTGCCACTGGCCTCTCCCTTAATTCCAGAGTGTGTGGAATGTTGGACTGGAGAGCCGAGCAGCAAGGCGACTGGAGGTGAACAGACGAGAGGAAATGAACAACATTAATAAACTCAGGTCTGTTATGGCTGCTGGTGCTTGAAGCATACCTGCATACACACACACACACACACACACACACACACACACACACACGGAGAACATCTGCCATACAATGTGCAAATCTGGAGCAAGCCTATCCATGTGTACCTTTGTAGTTTAACTATGCAAGTAAAACAGAGGGTTGGATTACAGGAAAGGACGGGATCTCTTGTCTTCAACTTGCAGATCAGGCACGATCAGATTAATGTTCTTCTTAGAATCCCAGCAATAGAATGAACCAGCGAGACAAAGAATAAAGTTTGGGTTTTTTCATCGAAGTAGTATTTAGGAATGTCTTTTCTGTGATATGATCTTTCTAATGATGTACAGTACTGTTACCACGATTCGAGATGCATAACCTGAAGTAGGAAGCTCTCATCTAAGACTATCTGCAGCCTAAGCCGCTCAAACAGAAAATCAGCAAAATGAGCAAATTCCAGAAAGTCAGAGGCGAGTCTGTTAGAGTCGATTTCCCTCAGACAACTAAAAGGTGTGTGAGAAAGAGAGAGAGAGGGACCAAGAGCGGAGAGAAAAATAAAGCTGCTACAGGCCAGGTGAGCAGAGCACAACGCAAGATCAAAGGGAAAAAGAAAGACATTTGGCAAACGTTATGATCTAAAAAAAAATAAGAAAGAGGGAACGCTCTGTTCTGGGTGTTACAGTCAGAGGCAGAGTGATGGGCTGGAAAAAAAGGGCAAAAAATATCAGAAAGAGTGATATACGGCACCGCAGCGGAGTCCTACTCGGAGCATAAATCACCAACACTCCTCAGCGCTTCTGGAAATCAATTCTCTCCATTGGTTGCTGCTTTATTTATGGGTCACCATTCGGGATAAACCATCAGCTGCTACGACGACTGAGTTGCTGTCGCCAATACGTCCAGCTGCCTCCCTATAGAATCACATGAGCGACGACGTTTAGGTCGCACACTTGGATTTGAAACTGCTGCAACCAGTGGACCAGCTCTTTACCCTTGCAAGGATACTGGAGGGGTCCTGGGAGTTTGCCCAACCAGTCTACATGTGCTTTGTGGACTTGGAGAAGGCTTTCGACCGGGTCCCTCGGGGCTTTTTGTGGGGGGTGCTGCGGGAGTATGGTGTGCCGGACCCGTTGCAACGGGCCATCCGGTCTCTGTACGCCTGCAGTAGGAGCTGTGTTCGTATCCTCGGCAGTAAGTCAGATACGTTCCCGGTGGGTGTTGGCCTCCGCCAGGGCTGCCCTTTATCACCGGTCCTGTTCGTGACTTTCATGGACAGGATATCTAGGCGCAGCCGTGGGGCGGAGAATGTCAGGTTCGGGGATCTCAGGATAGCCTCTCTGCTGTTTGCAGATGATGTGGTCCTGTTTGCCTCCTCGGACCATGACCTCCAGCATTCACTGGGGCGTTTTGCAGCCGAGTGTGAAGCGGCGGGGATGAGAGTCAGCACCACGAAATCTGAGGCCATGGTGCTCTGCCGGAAACCGGTGGATTGCTCCCTCCGGGTGGGGACAGAGTGCCTACCACAAGCGAAGGAGTTCAAGTATCTCGGGGTCTTGTTCACGAGTGAGGGTAAAATGGAGCGGGAGATCGACAGGCGTATCGGTGCGGCTGCAGCAGTAAAACAGGCGTTGCACCGGGCCGTCTTGGTGAAGAAGGAGCTGAGCTGGAAGGCGAAGCTCTCAATTTACTGGTCGGTCTACGTCCCAACCCTCACCTATGGTCACGAGCTTTGGATCGTGTCCGAAAGAACGAGGTCGCGGATACAAGCGGCCGAGATGAGTTTCCTCCGTAGAGTGGCCGGGCTCAGCCTTAGAGATAGGGTAAGGAGCTCGGACATCAGGAGGGAGCTTGAAGTCGAGCCGCTACTCCTTCGTGTCGAAAGGAGTCAGCTGAGGTGGTTCGGGCATCTAATTAGGATGCCTCCAGGACGCCTCCCTTTAGAGGTTTTCCAGGCACGTCCATCTGGTAGGAGGCCCCGGGGAAGACCCAGGACACGCTGGAGGGATTATATCTCCCAGCTGGCCTGGGAACGCCTCGGGATCCCCCAGAATGAGCTGGTAGATGTTGCGGGTGAGAGAGAAGTCTGGGTCAGCCTGCTTGACCTGCTGCCTCCGCGACCCGACCCCGGATAAGCGGTGGAAAATGGATGGATGGAACCAGGTCTCCCAATTTCTTCGTGGTCTTAAGATGCTCATTTGTGATTTGGCACGGAGGACGTCAAAAAGCAGGTGGCGCTCTGACCCTCGGTGTGCATGTGTGCTTGTGTAAGGGCCCACTTGCATGAGTGTGTCCGGCTGCCAGTCTCGCTGACAAGGATGCAGCTCCTCACACAGAGAAGACGATCAAAAGCGACAACGCCACAGAGCTGTCACGTCCGCTCGGCCTGCACCGACGAGTGGGAGTTTGTAGTGCTGCGACTTCTCCCTTCGACCTTTCGCAGCACCTTCACTGGTCTCCCTCTCTGCCCAGTTCGTCTCCCGCCACGCCATCTCTACCTGTTATTGCTGCCCACCTGCTTGGCTCCTTGTCTGTCTGCCAAGCCTGCTTCAGGACTACGGAGGTCAGCTCGCCTTATTAAAAGAAAACAAGCAGGAGAAAGAACTAGGGATGCAGGGATATGAGGACAGTTAATCTGCTGGCAGCAGCACCGAGGCTCCGAGGGAGCTTCCACTGAAAACAAGCCAGGAATATATGCTGTTTGAGAGTACCTCACCCAACAGGACTCCTCGAAAGAGGGTCATTGGTCGAAGCTAGACATAAAAGACCGCCTTTAACCTTTGCAGCCCCACTGAACTGCCAGCTTAATACGGATGGCACCGGGCAGACTACATTCAGTGAGGCTCTAATACATTAGAATAGGCTAGAATGAGAAAGAATAGAAAGGAGGAGAGGGTTGTTTTTGTCTTAGAGCTTTTTTCAGGCTCCAAGAAAAGGCGCTGACCCATGGATGACAAAATCCCTATCACCTGACTGATCAGTCATCCCCCGCTGCTCCCCTCGCTGCACCCCTCTCTTATCCTCAGTGAAATATCTCCCGCTAAGACTCGACACCACCTCGTAGAATCAAGCAGCCGTGCGGGGGAGTTTATATCTCCTTTTTTTTGTTTCATCAACAAGAACAAAACATCAGAACATTTTGTACTCGTTGTCCACGCGGCCTTCTGCCGCTCCCTGCACAAACATCTCTCAGCGCTTTCATTTCAAGGGGTCATGCTGATGTTTTGGCTCCGACAACGTCATTCAAAATCAAGCCAACCACAGCTGTTAAGTACAACGCTAAAGACACACTTTCTAACTCAAAGTTCATATGAGGATATACTTGTTATATTGGTAAATGTAACACCAAAGTGTAGAATAGTGTGTGCCCATCTCTCTCTGATGCTACACAGTACGGCCACTCTGCTTGGCAGCGAGATCCAAGTGAGCCTTTCTGGAATGTCGATTTCAGTTAATTACATTTTCGGGCATCTGCTTTGCCCATGGAGTCTCAGTGGGAGCCACAATAGCACAGGCATCTGCAGAAGACCTGTCACAAGTTTCACTATAATATATGTATTTAGCCAACATATGGAATTAATGCTGATGATTATCTTAAATTCAGCGGCTGCAGAAATTCACAGCACATGGCAAAATGCCCACCTGCTCTTGACAAAAAGTCTGCATTTATCTCTCTCACTCGTCTTTACAATCCACGGTTGTCTCTCTCCACACTTGAACATCCTACTGGATGTACACAAACTGCTTGGAAATGATTTCAATTACATGTCAAGTACATGAAAAGTGTGTAAGAGTGTAAAGACGTGTGTGTAACATTTGAAATACAATCCACTTATGCTGAAGAGCAAACGCATCCTGTGTCATTCAGATAGTTAAAATGGAGACCAGAGCTGAGGAGGTCAGTGGTCGCTGGTGTTCAGATGGTTCGTGGTGAAACTCTGCCCTCTGCAGGACAAACGCCGTCATCGACCTGTTTTCAGACGGTTCGACTGGAGAGGAGCTTCAGCCTTTCAGTGGAGCAAAAGCACTATTAGTGGCCACAAAGGTGTACTGCATGTTACAGAAAGAGTAAATAGTTATTGTACTCCTTCGATACATATTTGTTAAAAACAAAACAAAGCATACATAATAAAACATGGAGGTCCATTTTGTGATCCATAAAGTGAATGAAACAAATAATCTCATCTGATTAATTCTATGGCTATCCTTAGTTTCCTGTGTAGTAGTGTAATCACAATTCCAAATCAGCGTGCTATCTTGCATGAGTAGTAGATATACCTTATGTGAGCTCCCATACAAGACTGTATGAATATAATTCATGACAAAAGAGTTAAACACAGTAATAATCTGGTAACATTATATATAATATTTCTTCATAGGAGAGGATTACATACGTTGATAAATATTGTACATCAATAGACACTTAAAGATGTATCAGTGTCTATGGTTATAACTACATTACAATGTAATATAAACCATTCATTCAATGTTTACGTGCTGCTTACAAATGCTTAATATGGGACTTAAAGTGTTACCATGTATCATATTAAAGTGTAACTTCACCACAAGTCTGAGCCTAACTCAACACACTGCATCATTTTGAAAAATTATGAAAAAAGTGGGCATGGGGCTGAGTGGGGGGGGTTGGGGCAGTCTCTGTCTGACTGAATAAAAATAGAAGATGACGTGTTTTTCAACATCTGACATGGATTTAAAAATGTAAATATTAACACTAGCATTGATGTGTTATATCACAGACAGTCATGTCATTCAGTTTACAACTCAGAAACACATTTAAGGATGCAGTCAGCAATTCCAATCCAGTACACTTTTGTCAAATTCAGCAAATATCTCTTCACGTCCGTTCTGTGCGTGCATGAAAAAAAAGATCTGGCATTCATACACGACTTCAGTGAATCGGCAACAGAGGGCGTTGGTGCTCGTGCACAGGACAGGGGAAAGGCTATAAATATGAAGAGAAAGGCACATCTCTATCTAATCTTTTTTTTTAATCAACGTAATGCAGGTAAAGTATTTAGGATGAATGCATACATCTCATTCAACCAATGCCATGCCTGCTTAAACACACACAGTACTCTGCAGTATGGCTCGATGAGACCTTTGACCCCAACGGCCCCGGAGGTCACTTTGTGTCTCTGGGCCGTGGCTGTCAATCGGCAAAGAATGCTGACTCATTTGCCTCACATTTTCTCTCTCTTTCACACACACACACACACACACACACACACACACACACACACACACAGTTTTCTGTAATCTCACTATTAGCATTAGCACAAGAGGATGTCGCTTCACTCTCTGTGATGTTTTTATTGCTCCACCTACAATACAGACGTCCCAGTTGAGTTTTTGGGACAAATCGTACCAAAAGCCTGTCAGTGTTATTATCAGACTTGTTGGAAATCACTGATACAGTTTAGATGTGAAGAGAACACTCCAACGATTCTTGAACATGTAAATATGGGGTTTCTGATGTCGTAAACGTAAATATCTGAACTAAAATACGAATACGAACTAAAACTGGTCGGTTTCTTGAAAATAGGTCCCATCCGAGGTACTCAGGGCAGAGCAGGCCATCTCTGCCCTGCTTAATGGACTTGGGCGGAGGGGCCATCAAAACTGGGAGCAGAGTACATCCCTCAGCAGGTAGCATCCTGAAATAGCAACCTTGATCCTAATGGTGCACAGCATTGCCCCTGGCTTCTGACAAATCCATCCTGAGAGCCCCCTTGTCCCCGGGCAAGTAGTCCTCCTGAGGCGCGCACACACAAAGACGGACACAGACACACATGCAGTGACAGACAGACAGAAAGACACACACATATCTCCATGCACCCGTCGAGTCTGATTAACCCATTTCTTCTTGGGTTCTCAGTTTTGTTTTCTTTCCCCATTTGCTTTACTTCTCTCTGCAGACAGACGCCAAAAAGCCAGATTGCAGGTCGGCAACACGGCTTCCCCCCGGGGGCGTTTCACTTTACAAAGTTTCACATTTCTGGTGGTCAATTTAGTTGAGAGGGAAAATAAAAGTCAAACCTGAAATGAGAGCCCCTGGAGGTGTATACACAGAGGGAAAGGTTAGAGAGAGAGACAGAGAGAGAGAGAGATCTTTCTGTACACCTTGATTGGTGAAAGAGGGTAAAGTAAACAGGCAATAAAGTACAGGGCGAGTAGGAGGTATATTGTGATCGCATGTCAAGACTTATCCTCCACAGACAGAATACAAGATTTCCTCAGCATACTTTCAGCTAAATGTCTGAAGTGGAATCTGGGATGCTGCTGAAGACGAATACTTTTGATAGTAATATGGCAACTTTAATGCTTCCTTAGGTGGTGAGTGATGAGAAGAATACTGGTGATACTAAAAACACATTCAAGAGAAAACAGCGGAGAAGTCGAGGAATATCTAAAAAAGAGCTCATCCAACTTGAATTCATGTGGATCCTCACATGCTGTGCTTAAAGCATTTTGTGTAAATATATTATTTTTGTATCAATTAATTGGAATAATTGTCCTGGGTTTTTACCGTTTTTACTCTTTCATTAATTGTCTATTTCAGACTGTGGGTTGAAAAGTGGCTTTTAAATTAATTTAATGTGACTGATTACTTTTACACCCATTATCTCTGTTGATATGACAGCTAAACAATAAGCTCATTGATAATCTTGAGTGTGTAACATAACAGTAACATATGACTACAACAAAATGGCTAAAACCTGATGACAAGATCATAAGCAATAACAGAAGAGCAGAAAATAAACTCTCCTTTCGATCTACGATACAGACATAAGCGCACACTGCAACACGTTTTTTGCATCTCTGCCGTTCAACATAGAAACAGGCGATCCACGTCACTCTAACCTATACGAGCCTGTCAGGCTAACCTCCCAATCCCAGGGCAAAGTAATTGTGTTGCCATGGAAACAGAGGAGAGGGCCTAAATTCTGAGCTGCTGAGAATCCATCCCATCTCGTGAAGACGAGGCTGCTGCCGCCACGTTGTAGACGAATGCTGAGGTCATAAATTAACCCAGCCTTCACAACTTATGCATGAGCCAACGACCATAATGTTCTGACACAAAAGGTTTCCGTCAGCCAGGAAGAAAAAAAGACCCGGATAAATAAATAATAGGGATGCAGCGATACCACTTTTTTACAAACCGATACGAGTACGAGTATTTTTATTTGTGTACTTGCCGATACCGGGTACCGATACCGATACTTCTTAGATTTGGTCTCCATGAAAGTGCAATTAATTTGGAGGCAGATTTTATTTTATCCTCTGCAGATTATGTCAAGCCTATAGTACAAAATTAACAGAAGGCTATCCCAAGCTTTAAACTTCTTGTGGAAGTCCCTCTAATGTCGGACCATCAAACACCCCCGTGTCCGGGTTCATAATATCATCCGTAGCCGCACAACAGCGTCTGAATGAGGCCGCTGCCAGCGCTACTTCTGGTGGATCAGCAACAGTTTGATTCAAACCGACAGGACGGCAGTGATGACGCGCAGAGCTTCTCAATTATCCATCCATCCATTATCTGAACCGCTTATCCTCTTTAGGGTCGCGGGGCGCTGGAGCCGATCCCAGCTGTCATTGGGCGAAGGCAGGGTACACCCTGGACAAGTCGCCAGTCTATCGCAGGGCTCACATATAGACAGACAACCATTCACACTCACATTCACACCTATGGGCAATTTAGAGTCCAATTAACCTAACATGCATGTCTTTGGACTGTCGGAGGAAGCCGGAGAACCCGGAGAGAACCCACGCTGACACGGGGAGAACATGCAAACTCCACACAGAAGGCCCGCCCAGACCGGGATTAGAACCCCGGCCCCTCTTGCTGTGAGGCGACAGTGCTAGCCACTACACCACCGTGCAGCCCTCTTCTCAATTATAGATATATTAAATATGGAAAATTTAAACTCTCGCGTCTAACGTGCCGCCCGGCGTAAATGTGCGTCTGTCGCACCCACACGCGTCTGTGCATAGACTTTACATGTAATCTGGTCGCGCGAAAAATTTGCGTCTCGTTCGGTGTGAACGCACCATTACTCTACACACCTTGCCGCAAGAGGGCGACGAAAGAGCCGCATGCGGCTCTGGAGCCACGGGTTGCTTCTCCACAAAGCGTGACCAGTTTGTTGTAGTGAAATACTGTTGAGTGGTATCGGTTCTTGGTATCGGCAATTGAAAACGAATACGAGTACGAGTATTTTAACGCAGTATCGGCCCGATACCCGATACCGGTATCGGTATCGGTGCATCCCTAATAAAAAACACTCTGTAATTGCTTTTAAGTGTGATAAATGATTCAGAGCAAGACATTTCAGCACTGAGAAATGGAGCTGGGACCCAAACAGGGATTGATGTGAAAGCAAAGTTAAAATTACATCAAAGCACGGCTGAAAGTCACCGAGGAAACACTGTCAGTCACTCGGGCTGAAACCGTCTATGAAATGTCTAATAAGAGAATTACAGGCTATGAATACACTAAAGCTTTTCCGGCACAAGCACCTTAAATAGTGAGCTGAAGCATAAAATGGTCCTGCTTATTACGGGAATGTAACACATGACAGTATGAGCCACGGTCAGGTCAGCTGGTCTGATTTGATCAATAAAATGAATTCCACCGCTCCGTTAATTAAACATCGCAGGGAACGTGTGCTGCTTAATGATATTTATTCAGTATTGACAGCTACCAAAGTGGTGTTAGGGAAAGAATGTGCATCAATACACTGTAAACAAAACAGGTAAACAAAGAGCATAAAGGCGAGAACAATAGGTCATCTTTAACCAGCTGTAGCGCATTAAATCAATACTACATATAGAGCAGCGAATGGGTGGGCTGAGCTGGTGGCCGGTGAGCTAAATAACACCAATACTGATACTTTCCCCTAAATTAGTTTCCCCATCATTCGGCCCTCTTGTCCTTCTCAGTGCTTCCATCTCCCCTTGCTGTTTCCTCTCTCATCCTATGTGCTCGTGCCCTCCAGTAATTCCTCCATAACTCCTCTCTGCCCCCTTTTTCTGTCCCTGTTTGAGAAAAGCTGACCTGCAGACTCTCTGATGCGACCAATCAATATCCCACAGAGGACAGCAGACCATGCCATGCTAATATGAAGACACTTCCTGCAATGGTTGCAGCTGGGTATCCCTGCAGCTAAGATCCCACACACAGCACACAACACACACACCCTACATACCCAGAGTGATTGATTAGTTTAATGTAATGTCATGTGAACTGTTCCATATGACCCAGTGTAAAATAAGGATCTCTCCCTCACGGGCTGCTGCTGTGGTTGTCATAGATCACGGCTTCATCTATAGAACCAACATTGATGCTGGATGCCCTTCCTGCCTGACATTACAGATGCATGGCGATGAGCTAACGTGAGCGATAGGGAGGGAGCATGTCACCATGCAGAGGGCTGTCTGTCTTTAAACAGCTAATGAATCACTGCAATCAAAATCAAAGCTGGAGGGAACCTGCAAGTTACAGCCTATAGATTTTCTGTTGGTTTATGGTGAATGCAATTAATGAGTGGCTTCATCTGCTGTTCCGGATGGTAGGCATGAACCCGTGGAAGTGATCAATCATGATAAGCTGGAAAAGTAATATAAAGTGACAAGTGAAAAGTACACAGTGTAAACATGGCCATGGGGCTATTCCTATATATGTGCAACTCTGTAAATGTGGCTTTTTTTATTCATTACTTTTACTATTACTTATATTATTATTGTATCAGAAAAAATAAATTCTAAGAAATTGCTGTTGGTTTTATTTGTAACAATACCTCATATTTTATAAACTGATCATACAGTATGTTTTATACTGTATTTATTTCAAATTCATAATATTATGATGTATCATGCTTATATGATATGTAATGCTCCAATACAACACACACACACACACGCACACAAATAATCACCATTACACATATCATTCTTAGTGGCATTTGCTTATTTTTCTTAACGTAATGTTGTTTATTCATTCTGTTCAGCACTGGAACTGACATGACTATTGAAGCACTACTGAAAACATACATATACAGTATGTCACACACAAAATGCTTGTCTTTAGATTTGTGTTTCACGTTCAATAATACATGTATTGTATTGTAGTGCTGCCCCTAATGCTGTGTGTTTTTCGCGCGACCAGATTATATGTAAAGTCAATGCACAGACGCGTTTGGTTGCGACAGACGCGAAATTTCGCCGGGCGGCGCGTTAGACGCGTTTGGCGCGGCGCGTTTGACGCGGCGCGTTTGACGCGAAATTCGCGTGAGTTGAAATTTTCCAACTCGGGCGAAAAATCGCTTGGCGAAAGCCAATCAGCGTTGAGAAGCTCTGCGCGTCATCACCGCCGTCCTGCCGGTTTGAATCAAACGGCTGCTGATCCACCTGAAGCAGCGCTGGCAGCGGCCTCATTCAGACGCTGTTGTGCGACTACGGATGATATTATGAACCCGGACACGGGGGCGTTTGATGGTCCGACATTAGAGGGACTTCCACAAGACGTTTAAAGCAGAACTAGTGGTTAGTTTAATGGTGGATGGGGGAAACGGTACTGTTTTTACGGAGATAAGCCACGGAGATAAGCCCCGCCCCCTTTCAGACGCGTTAAAGCGAATTTGCGTTGACGGGAATTAACCACATAAAGTCGAGCGACTAAACTCACGCGAGTAACCGGTGTGAACACACCATAAGGGAGAGCAAAGACAGAGCAGTCAGATAAAGCCTACTGATTTCATGTGCAGCTTGCTCTTTATTGCATCATATATCTACACAAGTTATATACATAGCCTCAACGCGCATGTATGTGAGTCTGTTTGACGGAGTGTGAGTTTGTCCACTAATACAGAACAGTGATGCAGCCAAGACACCTGACTGTTGAAAGAGGTTTAGCCTCACATTGACACAAGCATTTACACACTTTAACGTGATGTAACGCGACTTTAAAGTAAACAAGTAGGGCTATACACACATTCCTATATATCTATATCTAGATATATATATATACATACACAGACATATATTTATACATACACAGACATATATTTATACATACACAGACATATATTTATACGTACATACATACATATATACGTACATACATACATACATATATACATACATACATACATATATACATACATACATACATACATACATATATACATACATACATACATATATACATACATACATACATATATACATACATACATACATATATACATACATACATACATACATATATACATACATACATACATACATATATACATACATACATACATATATACATACATACATATATACATACATACATACATACATACATACATACATACATACATACATACATACATACATACATATATACACATACATACATACATACATACATACATACATACATACATACATACATACATACATACATACATACATACATACATACATACATACACATATATGAAAGCCTTTGTTATCCAAATAAGCTGGTGGACTCATTTCATTTGAAAATTCAGCAGCATTTTGTCTGCTCTCTGGTTCTAATTTCCCACACTAATGTTTTGAAATAGCCACTGTTGCTGTTGCTGAAATCACAAAACCCACCTTCTATGATATGTTTCTGCTACATGTCAAATGTGATATTATGTATTGGGTGGGGTCACCTCAAATCACATTGGGTTAGATAACTGTATGTTTCTGCTTCAGAGTTCAAGATGAGTCACAACACATTTGTACACTTATTTCGCAAATAACTAGAGATAAATAATAACTAGGAGGGCACTCGGAGAGTTCAGACTCTTCACCGAGACTGATCCGCTCCAAAATGTAAAGGGTTCTTCCGTGGCCGAGATACCCCCTTCCACCAAGTTTCATGAAAACCACGGCAGTGGTTTTTCCATAAACGAGCTGACAAACAAACAAACAAACAAACCAGACTAAAAACACAACACACAACAAGTAATTAAAACAGGGACAGTGGATTCATTTCAATGAGTCTTTGAGAGTAGATGAGTTTTAGATGCCTGAGCTTCACCAAACCATACATATAATTTAATTTTTTATTTTTGAATTTATTTAACAGGTCTTTGGAAGGTACTGACAAAGACATTTTCCTTTAGATAATGAGACCTTTAATGGTACACAGCTCCATAATTGAACTGAATTCTATGTGATCGGGTCTATGACTCCGTTTCAAAGCCCTGAAAGTACACGGTGATCATTGACAAATCCTGACCTTCCCATGAAACCTTTGTGTGTGTTCCCTTTGCCTTATTTGGACAAACTAAGTGGAACATTAAAGCCACGGTGCAAAGCAGTGATTGATCCCCCCAAAACAGTGTGTACTTTCAGCTCAAGGACTAAGAATATCAGGTCACACTTAAAAGCAGCACACACACACACACGACAACCCAATGACACTGCTGTAAGGAATCCCTCCTCCACAGTGAAGAACACATTGGCAGCTACTTTGCATTAGAAGACAAATAGAGGAGCCATCGGGCGGTATTGAATAAATGATAGCTATAATCCCAGGTGAATTCACCCAGTTTACCCACAGATTTGATTCTCTTCTTCACAGCCTTCACAGTATTGTGTTTTATCTTCATCACACAAAAATAGCTTCAAGTAAAAGAAAGAAAACACTGTATTATGAAGTAGATAATTTCTTCCATCTATTATGTATGCTTCAGATTTACACTTATGCACATCTCGTGATGGTCCACAGCAGTGTAAGAGAAAAGAAGCTAATGTATCTGTGTAACATGCTCCGAGCATCTGATGCTGCTAAAATAAAGTGAGAGGAAATGTATACGGAGGCCTTTTTATAGTCTGCATGTTCGATACTCTTGATGGCGGACATATACAGACTTTAACCTCAGCTGAATAATGTATAGGATGTAAGATATCGTATAAGATATCGTATCATACGATATCTTATAGGATATAAGATATTGTACCATACTATATATGCTCTGAGATTTACTCTTGGTGTGTAATGTTTTAGATGGTGGGATAAATACAGACTCTTTCTCTCACTGTCGCCAGTGAAGCCAGAACAGTCTGCTGTATTCACATCAGTGCCCGTGGAAGTAAGGTAGTAAGGTAGTAAGCCCATTTCTGACAGTAAAATCTCATAATTACGAGATACAAATAATTATATTCTAATTACGAGATCTCATAATTATGACTTTCTATCTCAGAAATGGGCTTTCATAGTGATTGTATGTATAACTTACATAATCACGGAGGCGAAAGTGTTGGTGACTGTTGATTTCACAACCATAATGACAACTGTTGTCTTGGCTGTTTGGGGTTAATGAGCCTTTTCACAGCAGGCGTGTGGTGTTGTAATTAGTAGGAAAAGCACATTGTGCTACTAATAACACTAACGACGGCTCTGTTCAAGTGTCCCAGTAAACCGTGACAGCGAGCCAGCATGCACAATAACATCATGTAGAAAACGGAGCGTAGGATGCAAACTAAATGTTTGCATCGGTCGATAAACGGTCGATGCATGACTGTCAATGCATAGAAATGAGCTGCTGATCGATGGCTCTTTACGGTGAATCAAGGCAACTAACGAGAGGAAGAACACTTGTCACTGCCAATTCCTCCATTCACGCCGTCCTCCCAGAGCCAGAGTGTCTACCGGGACGGGGGCAGGCAGCGTGAGTAACCATGGTGACTCCAGTGAGCTCTGATACTCGGATCAGATAGCCGTTTGTCTGTGTACAGGACGCTGCGCTGCCACGATGGAAAACACCATGAATGAATAAATAAAGTTGTGTTCACTCGCAACTCATTATACTCGCAGTAATTGGTGATATATGCCCAGTATTAGAGCATTATTGCTCTGTTCTGCAGTTCTTTGACATCTTTTGAGGTTATTTAAAACAGTTGACCATGAGTGTCGGTAGTTTGATCTCTCCTCTGTTCTGTGGGGAGCAGACAGCGCTGATGAAATATTAAGCAAAATTTGATTTGATATGTGAGTTGGTTTATATCTTTAACAATTGAAATTGTCCAATGCTGCATTTATACCAAAAGCGTTGCACATTTTTTGTGCGTGTAGATTACATGCAAAGTCAATGCACAGATGCGAATGGATGCGAACATGACATCATCATAACATTGTTTTGAGCTTACGTATCTCCAGCCTCATTCTCGGCTCATTCACATGAACGGTGGAAGGAGAAGAACTCTGGATTTGGTTATTGGTGCATTTTACAATTTATAGGACCTAATGATTGAAATAAGGGCCAGTCAAGGGTTTGTACTGGGAGGTTGATTAACATTTTTAAAAAGATCTCCTTCCCAATGCAAGTCTATGGGAACACGTATTTTTAGGCCCAAAAGGACGTGACAGACTCAGAAGTTGTAATTCCACCATTTGGACAATATGTAAAATTAGCTTCAAAGCCCTGCACTCTTCTTGGGGGCTTGAGGCGCCCCCTAGTTTGGCAATAATTAGGTGGAATATCCGTCTATGTAGATTGAGACCTTATTTCGATACAGTCAATCAAACCTTGCATAAAGCAGTAACGTCCAAATATCTAAAAATGTCGTAACTTTGGTGTTCATTTAGGACCATATCACTGAACAATCCAATTTAGTAAATATTTTTCTGGGTCTTTAATATTACAGTGTGTAGACCAGACCTACAGGCTTGGGAATGAGATCACAATATTGGCAGATATATTTTCCTCAAATAGTTCAGCCCTATTATTTACCCCAGTACCGGGTTATTATAGTTGGACATCACATCTTCCACTCAAAGTGCACCAGACTGCTACAGGCTTTTGTTTTTGTGGATGACAGAACAGCAAAGTAGCATCTAACTTTCATTCACCATCTGCCTCCATAGCTCCAGTGCATCCACCTCTGCTTACTGGAATCATGTCTGCGAATGTATGGCAGTAAAATGCTGCCAAGGATTATGGAGCAGAGCACTCAAGGTTGTTCTAAAAATCTATGAGATATTTTCGCCTCTGTCTCAAAAGTAGAAACTGACAGGAAACTTCATTTCAGGAGTCAATTAAACTGACAAAGTCGGTGGAACAGATGTGTGTGTTTGTGTGTTGCATCATTCAGTTTGGCGATGCTATGCTGTGTCATCCCTGACAGTCAACCCCACCCTGCGACGTCCTCTCTCTACCTTGAACCCTCCTACACATCAATAATGGGTTAACGTGAGTGAACTGTAACCACAACGAGTCCAACTCTTTCTCTGACGACAGGCCGGCTGCTGTGGAGGGGAAGAATAATCACTCCTTACACAGGCTGCTCTCAATTAAGGCCAGCTAAAATACTGAACACTCAATGAGCGCACACACACACACACACACACACACACACACACACACACACACACACACACACACACACACACAGACAGACAGACAGACAGACACACACACACTGTCAACATGGAGAGGAAGGACAGGGGCAGATGAGGAAACATCACACTGTGCACATGTATTAAAGGAGACATCTGTAAAGGGTCAAGACATAAAGAAAGTAGCAGGGAGAGAGAATCATCCAGTAGTGTGAGGCAGGAGACAGATTTATCTGTATCTGTGTGTCCACTGTGTTCCCATGCCACAAAAAAAACAGCCTCACCAAGCGTGCATTAGTAGCAGGTTGGCATGCTTTTACATCATAAACCGTTGGTTGCTTTCCCAAAAGCCACATCACTCATAAACACACAGTCCCATTCAGTCCAACACACACACACACACACACACACACACACACACACACACACACACACAGGTACGAACACAAGCACACGCGCACAAGTACGCACGAGTTGACCGGTGGCGAGAGTGGGCCAAACGCGGTTCTCAGCTCGATGGCAATCCCAGAGTTAGGAAGGATTTTTCGGTCCAAGCAGCTTACCCAATCATTTATCAGATTAATACTTGTTACGAGAATAAACCAGTCATAGAGAGAGACATATGGAATGTGTTAAAACTGTGCTCCTCTGGAAATCAAAGATATATTGCATAACCAAAAGCCAAAGGTCACACTGTGTGAGTGTGTGTGTGTGTGCGTGCGTCCGCGCGTGTGTGTGTTTTTGAGTGTGCGCATGTGAGTATTAGTGCTGTAGCTTGTGTAAATGTTAAATCTGAATTAAACTATTATATTTGTTTGGACTTCTTAGACATTCATTCTCCCTTGAACTAACAGTAACTGTACTTTAGTCAATAATATACACACAGATAATTTTTAATGCAGGACAATACAATATTATTGCTGCAGGAATACAAATAAAAAAAACATAAAGAAAACGTCCTGCTTGTTATTTTTTTTTTAAATGAGTGGGTCCAATAAATAAAAAGTGGGTTTCTTCTACATTATTTTGAGTCCTATTTTAAGCCAAAATGGCAAATTTGCTGGTTCCAGCTTCTGAAATTTAAGGATTTATTGAATAAGCGAGAAAATAATCCCCAGACTGATCAACAATCATTAGTTACAGCCTTATTATCCTGAACTCCTCCTCTGTGTGTGTGTGTGTGTGAGTGAGTCTTACATTGGAGTCGAGCAGATCCATGCTGTCCAGGCTCTTGCTGCGGTGAATGCGGCCTTTGATGCGACGCAGGGAGGGCTTACCCTGGCTCATGGGCAACGAGAGGGTGGAGGTGGCAGGCATTGCCATAGCACCAGCGCCAGCACCTGTGGGCCCATCTGAACACCCGGGAGCACCTGAGGGGGATGTTTCTCCATCTTGGGGGGTTACCCTGCAACAGAACAGAAAGAGAAGCAAAGACATTAGAAATGATGCAGGCACAAACATGTACTGCCTCAGCCATACCTCCCCTGTCTGAAGTCACATACAGCTAAAAGGTCATGTGGTCCGACTTCCAATTGATGCTAATGTTGCTCTGTATCTGCTGGATGTTATAATAGGTTAAGAACACCATAACAATACCATAACAAAAGTGACAGTACAAACACATCTGAGATGTCTGTGTCTGATGTTGTATGGCTTGTGGGCTCAACAACTCGAAGTGACCACATCCATTAAATACCACATGATTTGCTCTGATCATGTTTTATCAAAAGAACAGTCCGCACTGCCAGCAGGCACTGCTGCATATCTGAGGGAAAACATAAAGATGCCTGGAGGATCTAAGTGACATAACTTTCCTCTTGCTGTCTTTACTTTTTAAAGGACATCCTCTCCTTTTGGCTGTAGCTGCATTCCAGCATGTGTGAATAATTGGGTTGAATGTCAGCTGGTAGCTTGCAGATGGAGACTAGGTATAAATCATCCACTTGTCTTCTATTATTAAGCCCCAATGAAGCTGCTTTGCTTGGTACATGCATGGCTGCAAAGCGAGGGAATCTCCGAGGTAATTTAAGGTGATTTGCTGAGAGAAAAAAAATCAGTAATTCTTAAAAATGTTCAACCTCATGCCTTATTACAGGTGCAAGGGAACATTTTGAGTGGGAACATTTTGATTGCCTCTCATCGGCTATCAACATGGCAACGGCTCGCTGACGGCTCACAGCTAACGGTGCTAACAGCGCTAACAGTGCAAAGAGTGCTAACAGTGCAAACTATGGTGAAAGTGCTGACAGAGCTAACAATGTTAATCTGAGAGGCAGCCGGACGGTGGGAGCTACGCTATCGTGAAGGCGCGGCCGGTCAGGACAGCGCTCACATACACTAAAAGCAAGGAGAAGAGTGACTTCATTCTCTGCTCAATTATCACTATATCTTTACTGTACATAGTTTACAGTTGTTTACTGCTATTTTAAGGTTAAGAATGTTACAGCTCCTAGAGCAATCGATTATATTCTCTATTTCAAAGTTACACACATGTGGTTTAAAGACTAATCTGGCTAGCAGACAAAAACATATACTGGATGTTGATTGTGCATAATCATCTTCTACAATAAACTCAATGCAGCTGGAGCTGAAAGCATCAGTCAATACATACATTGGTCAATCAACAGGAAATGAAGAGGGAACATATCATTTCAAGAACATTTTCTAAACATTTGCGAGTGTCAACTACTTAACTCTTTTCTCTCTTTTACATTATCATAAAATTATGTATTTTGGCCAGCAATAACAGCAATATGGCAATGCAACAACAATGGCAGATCACCTCACTGTTTCCGTCTGGCAGCGGCCAGTGACCTGGTTAGGTCCATAAAACCACACTCAGATATTAACATGTTTTCTATGAATGGAAGCTGCTTCGAAGTCCACAAAGGTGCACAGGTGCTGGCAATGGGTCCGGCCCAGTCGCCCCCGTGTCCACTAACACATCGCCTGCTATAATAAGCGTGACTAACATCAGAGTGGCTCCTCTCAAGGTCTCACATTTCCAAAAACAAATTCATCTTTATAGGGTCATTTTCTTGCCGTATATATTGTGACATGCTGTCTGTCAAAGCGCCTTAATGACTAGTTATCGAGTATGTGCGTCCGTGACCGAGTGAGAGTGTACCGCTGTTTTTGTCCACGGCTAATTTGGCGCTCAATACTTAATATGGTAAAGTGACTGACAGTTTCAAAGATGACCTTTTATTGTTTTAGTTCGCCATTGACTGCCTGCTCAGTCCTCACTCACCTCTCTTAACCACCCCCCGGTTCGAAAATCCTAAAATACAGCAGCGGTCGCTGCAGACACTGAGATCTGCACTCATCTGAGGGCACCTTTCTAGTTTTATATTATCCAAACAATAGTGCTGACAACTCTCAGTTACAGTCCAAGAATACTTAATGGTCCCTAATATGTAATTAGTGCCATTCAATCCCTGTCCTCTGCGTGACCTGTGCACAGTGTCCACACACGTGTGTATTTACTAACAGCCAGGACACAAACTGAATCACTATAATCCCAGTGTTGCTTTTCCAAGGAGATTCCAAACACACATCCAGCAGCAGCTTATGGGGCTCTGTGGGTTTTAACTCTGTTTCTAAGAATGAGGAGTGCTGACATGGACTGTATATTAATGTGACTCAAGGAGGCCACTTTACAACCTGTGGCCCGATCACTAATCCTGTTCTAACAGATAACATCATGAAAGAGAAAAAGAAACAAGAGCGGTTTGTAAACATCAGAGCTTCCTTCACACTGCATATCTTTTCTAAAAATGTGATATCATTTGACTTACTTTGTAACAGAATCAAATGACAAGATTTTAAACAATGTGTATCACTCTTTTAAGATCAAAACAAAGAGTAACTGATCCAATCAATCTAAAGCAGCAAAGCAGCACTGTAAACAAGTGCATTTACTTTTGGCAGATGCCCAGAAGGCTATTTCTGACTCGACCTGAAGATGGCAATTGTTTATTTACTGCCCTTTGTCCTTCTCTCACCTCTATCTTTTTTAAATTTAGATACAACACAGACTTATAAGTTGAGCCAAGTAAGAATGAATAGAAAGAGAGAAACACTGATTTTAAGTTTAAACATCAGGGAACAAATAATACAAATAAACAGAACACCAGAAGTACGACTGCTCACTTGCTGCTGGCCTATGAATGATTTATCATCAGTGATGCTGCAGGATTTTAGGGAAAATATATTGAGCCATGCTAGCCATTGGATTAGACACAGTCTGGCTGTCGGTGCAGACAGAAGTTTCTTTCACGTTTCACAGCCTCTGGAGAAACTCCCAAACTGGAGTGCACAATGTGTCCCTGAGGTGACCCCTTCAGTGTAAACATCGTGCAGCACAAACATGTATATAATAAGGAACATTAGGCATTGACTACAGTGAGAGGTGAGGTTTATGAATATTACATGAGACTTCAGCCCAAAATAGAGAATCTTCCTCCTGCTCTGGATTTAAGAGGTCATTTGCTTCACAGTTCATCTCATCCCAGCAACGTGTAAATGTGAGAGCATGATTGCAGAAAAATTATTAATTGGTTAATTGGTTAATACATTAGCAGAGAAGTGCTTTTCAGTTTTAATATTGTTAGGGATAAAAGCAAATTCAAATAAATTAATACATTTATCAAACCAGAATTTCCACTTTGCAGTTGTATGTTTTCAAAGACCATGTCTGTCCAAAATGTCACTTCATCATTTTATTATATTATTATTAGATATTTGCGTGAACATTTTGTGAAATTGTCACAATAGGCATATCAATTATACAGTGACTTTTGACCAAAATAAAAAATTCAAGGCAGTTGCTTCAGCACTCCACCTAACTAGATATGATGGAAACTAAAACCCAGATTGTTTTCACCAGAAGATATGCAAACATATCCAAACCTGCTCCGTTCATCATCGAACAGGCAGCGACATGTTTGAATAACCACAAAGTCTATCTGGAACATTTTTCTTAACTTGGTTCATCAACATGAGAACGTCATTCAGATATTAGGAAAGTTCAGTTTTGGCCTTTGAAACAGCAAAACCGTACACCAAAACTCATATTGTTGTACTTGGGTCTCTCTTAAATAATATTTTGCTGCTGCCCCTGTCACAGCGGTGCATAGCCCGTCTCTTAACATCACATTACATTACATTTCATTTAGCTGACGCTTTTATCCAAAGTGACTTACATGATATACATTAGACCATAGACACAGCAACGCTGAGCAATTAGGGTTAAGTGTCTTGCTCAAGGACACAACGACATGGACTACCGGAGGCTGGGATCGAACCACCGACCCTCTGATTGAAAACTATCTCTTCAAACTATTTTATACTCTATGTATAAGATTACACTTGAACAGATTTAAACAAACAGAATGGCCAGTTATATTTGACAATTGTTCAGAAATGTACCTCTAAACCAGTGACAACATTTTTGTGAGCTCGTAGACACCAGTTAGACGAGCCCGCTCTATGGGTATTAACAGGGGCGGGTAGACGTTGAGGGGCTACCAGGGTACATCCTCCTGTTACCTCAGAGGTAATATGTTATGACAGATCTTCAGATGGAGAGCACTTTGCAGAACAATTGGTTCCGCTCAGTGAGGATTACAGGGACAAAAGCAGGTGTCTCATCGCTACGCTGACACTTCTACCTTAGCAGCAATGCTTTCAGGAACACACACACACACACACACACACACACACACACAGACATGATCCCATCACAGATTTCCTGTCCTCCTCTGCCCAGGTGGATCTAACTTGAGAAGAGTGCCATACTTCTGCAACAGCTTTTATATTACGTCTCATAACAATGGACTGGGCTCGGACAAAAATGTTAAACGCTGCTCTGACGGGAGGCCTTTTGATCCTGGGGGTTTGCCTTTGCACATCTCTTCCAGTTCATCGAGCAACAGTGGTGCATCCAAAATAGCTTCACTGACTTGTACTCTTTCTATGAATACTCTCAGACCTGTCCAAAGAAGCTTTTATGGAGCCAGTATGCAAGTCATTAGTTTTACTTCCCATATAAACTCACTCACTAACTGCAGGGCCTATATTGCACAGGTGGGAAAAATAAAGTCAGCCACAAAGACAAAGAATAAAGAAGGAAAGGAGACAGGCAAACAAAGCATGAAGAAACGGGGCCGAAAGACAAAAAGAGGAAGACTGTGATGCAAAGGGACAAAGGACAGAGGGACACTGTCAGCGTATGGCTCAGAGGTCGTCCTGACTGCTTCATAATGCCTGACTGTTCAGCTGGAAGGGATGGCAGCCGATGAACATGCATCATTCTGCTCACGGGTCTGAAGTAGGAGGGCTACTTCAGGGGACAAGTGGTGACAAGGGGCGCATGACAATCCTACTTTATCAACATAACCTTACTGACCCAGCCTAACAGAAGAATGAAACCAATGACTAACATGCTGTTGAGCTAATAACATCCTTGAAAACATCTAAGAAATGGGGAAGAAAAGAAAACATATAAAGGTTTTTATTTACTACTTGGAGTCTGTAAGCTCTTTGAAAACCACCTGGGCGGCGAGGATACCGCTGGAAATCTCTGACGAGATCAAGACTCTGAGTAGGCCAGACAGGCCTGACAGATGGGCAGACCAGATTAGGCATATAGACATGTATCAAACAAGGCGGGACGGCGCTCATGTCCGAGTGCTGTCTGACCCCTGTGGAGAGGGTAACAGGCAGGTCGAAGGCTGGTTTCAAAAAGCAAGGCTGTCTGCTCCCATGTGTGCACATCAGACATCAATAGAAGCAGAAACTCCACATCATGGCATATTCAAACTCAATGTGTGAGCAGCAGAGATCTGCTGTGAAGACAAGTTGGGCTAAACATGTAGAATAGCTTGAGATGCGGTCTTACCAGACTAAAGTAGCATGTTTTATACATTTCGCTTACAGGTCCATTACCAGGACATAAACACACACAGGAAGAGGTGTCAGTACAGTAATGACTCCATTTATGTCTTGAAAATGCTCGTTGAAAACTCTCTGAGTACTTGAGGAGACGGGTTTAGTGCGTTGATTATGTAACATTGGGAAATGTTATGTGTATAAATCTGCCAAGCAGAAGGAAAGATTTGAAGAGAATAGATTGAGATCTTTGTCAGACAAAAGTGGATCCCCTCTGCTGTGTCCTTCTCTATTTGTGGGACGGCAGTGATGGATTCCATCTTGTCAGCCCCCTGTGAGCCATCCTGACAGTCGAGAGTCACCAGAGGCCGGAAACGTGTGACTCACAGATTCTAAAAGTCGTTGCTGCTCGCCGTCTGACTCTGACTTGAGACGATGAGTCTCTGGTATCGGCCTCTGCAACCATCACTGCCGCCAACACGCTCTTTAAGGAGTCATTACCGGACCCTTAGTTAGGCTCCACATTACATGAATCCAGACCTGCACTGTGTCAGAGCTGCAGTCGGACTCAATACAATAGTTTGGTTTATGTCCATCTTATATTTTTATACCATACTTTGAGCACAATAAAAAAAAAGTCTAACCAGGCAATCGCTGCCAACTTCCTCTACTTGCCAAGTTTATTCAGTAATGAAATGGTGTTCAGGTGCAATACCCCACTCTACAGTATTCATGAGGTACTGTTGAGGTACAGTCTATATGTTGGCACATGCAAAACATCTTGAAAGGAGCAATATGCACCCATAAGGCTTTGGCAGGGTGTGTTTGGCAACCGTGTACATGTTTAATCATATTGTTAGGATATGTCTCGGAAAATACATTTTGTGATGTCAAGTACAAGACTCCGTCTATTGAATCTGAGCAATATTGACATAACGACTTTTGTTTTCTTGTAGATAACTCACTGATTGCACATATTAAAACATAAACTAGATAAGCTCACATAGTCTCACTGGTCTTAGCCACTAGCTCCTATGCTATATTCTTATAGTATGGACAAATAATGATACTATTTGCACCATGACAAAACAATATGGCAGGAAGTAAGATATAAAAGGCCAAAAGTACTTTGTGCAACCTTTTTTGGACAGCATCACTAAAGGCCCAAACTCATAAACAAAAAATACACAGACACACTGGAAGAGACACCCAAAAAAATCTACACTCACACACAGAAACAAACATTCACACCAACTAACACATGAACACACACCCACAGGATGCACGGAGAGCGGGTGGGGGTAAGGGGGTGAGCCACGAGTCAATAAACCCTGTGTAATCTGTTCTCTTTAGTGGCATAAACCATCTGAGAGGAGATTACAACCGTTCTGCCAAAGTAAGAACATGCGAGTTCCTAATGGACAGAAACACTGAATAAAAAAACAAAAACACAAACTCTGTGCACCTTCGCATGTACTCTAAAAGCATGTTGTGTGTTCAAAGACTCTTGTGAAGTCAGGACTCGTGTTTTTAAGATCAGACTTCATGAATCTGATACAAAAGGGCTTTTTTTTTTTTACTTCAGGGAGAGCGAGACAGCGAGATACTAAGAGTAAAGGAGACAAATACTGTATTTCTGCATGTTTTTCAGAAAAGTACTGATTATCATGACAGGCCCATCCTGGACTTGGGCTCCTGCTGAGGTAACTAATGCGCGGCATTGTCAGTTTGTGTGAGATTACGCATCATGGCCTCCATGAGTTGAACTGGAAGAGTGGAGGGGGTAGGACAAGAGTCGTTGAATGTGTGTTCCTCTGAAGAGCTGGGAGGGAGGACGTGTGGACTGGCAAATTGGAGTGCGCGCGTGTGTGTGTGTGTGTGTGTGTGTGTGTGTGTGTGTGTGTGTGTGTGTTGGGGGAAGGAGGGACGCTGACTTTATGCATCATTAAGCAGGTGGACTGAGAACACCAGGCGGAGCTGCCACTGTGGACTGTCCCTGGGAGCAGAGCAGACATCTGGCACACAATACAGGACGATACACCCACGTTAGGAAGAGCTGCGACCAGTTTAAAGACACGTCATCAGGCTAATTATTATTCATGGATCATCTTAAACTAATTACAGTGTTGTTGTTATGACAGACCACTGTGTGTTTTGTATAATAACAATGTGCTTCATGCAGTGTGATGGAGTCATATACTTTAGGGTCTTCTGTTTGTATTTACTTATTGCTTCATCTGAACTGTTTTTATATTTAAATTATAGTGACATTATTGCAGCTAAACACGCTAATCTGACATGGCGGACAAGTAATCTTTGGCGGATTTACGATAAATTAAAACCCCCACAATTGCCACTGATCGTTGCAGTCTGCACAGCCAGTCGTATTCACTGCTCCCCCAATACACTGGATAACGGACATTTTGACCACAGTATTTTTGACCGCATGTTTTACGAGGGCCTGACTGATTTATTTGATGCTAGCCTATCAAAGACATATAGGTAGTGGCGTATATATAGTCCAGTTTGCGCCAATTTAAAAACTTTGTTTGTATTATAGAATATAATGCATAAAAAGAGCCAACTTTTGTACATTTCTTTGTTCTATAAATGTTTTTGTTCAATAGAATATGATGCATCATGTTGCAGAAATGTTGGCATATCGACCTTGTTGTGTCTTCTTATTGAGCCAATGGAAATGCACAACTTTTTGTGGTCTTTTTATTTACTTATAATAACATAGGCTCTCTGTCAACACTGAAGACATTACATATGCTCTTCTTTTACATTTGTACCTGCTATCTTCCTATGTGTGTTGCTCGTGGGCCAATTAAGGCATTTCAATAGAAAACAATGTAATCAAACAGATTTAGTTGCTGACACTTGCTCATGCTCCAATATATACACACAGCATCCCAATGCACAAGACCTCACTGTGCTTAACATATATGCAAATAATCATAGTAGACGCCACAAGTTGTTCAACGAGCCTGCATGTTATGGTACGGTGAGTTTACATTTCAGAAGGCAGGCATGATGGGAAATAAGGGTCTTCGCTATCGCGACACTACTCTCAGCAGTAGCAGAGTGGGCATCACAGCGCAGCAGCCGGTTGTGTGGAGTCAAACTAACTAGTTTGTGAAATAAATTGCTGAATTTAAAGTTAATAAACAATGACCTCATAATTTCCCCTTTTCAATACAACTCTAATGAAATCCTGTCCCTGAAAAACCATCATGTGACTCATGCTCGGGCCCGCCGTGTCTTGCTCGTGCACCGGTCGCACATTATACCTGCCTGCCGACATGACTATGCCCAATGGGAATAAACACTCTGGATTACTGCTACACTCAAAAACAGCTTCAGAGCAGGATTAGAAAACAGCCACTCGCTGAATGAGCTCCCTAAATACACAAGAAAACGAAGATGGTTGTTTTTCCACATTATTTGTATTTAACTAGCATTGCCTCAGGAACATTATAGAAATGCAAATGGTGAATGCAGTTTGACGTGAATGCTACAGTTACTGGAGATGATCTGTAAATGTACCTGTGGGACTAATTACATCTTGAAAGCAGCTGGTCAGTATAAGCACTTAACACATTCTAGCTTTATTGAGCTTAGAAATATGGCATTGGGCATGCACCAATACCCATAAATAAAATGCTAAATATGTTATATTTCAAATGCGTCCTCATGCAGTGAAGTCTTTACTGCCATGTGGATGCAATAAACTGTCCGTTAAACATGATGGATGGATGGGAGTAGATTTTTAATCAAGGCGTTCAAGTCTTTTGGAAGATCATTATCCCATCTGGCACGCAACCGCCTCCTCATCTGTAATAAGTGATGTCTCCATTCTGTCTCCTTGTTTGGTTAAAGAAACAACTACTCCGTCTCCCTCTGTGTTCTTTGTTGCTATAAAAACATTACCTGAGTGTACCTGAGTATGTCCTAAATCATCTTGCTCCACCATCAGCATTTATGTATGCATCATCTCCTTCATCCTGACTCTCAACTCTATCGCTGGAAGAACCACTGGTTGCAGAAAATACACTGACTTTCTCACCCAACTCAATTCAACAAGGCGCATGAACTCAGTGTACTTGATCACATATTCAACAACCTCTCTCCTAGCACTGTCATTTACCTTAATATGTATAAAGGTATAAACTGCTCAGTCTGGTTTATTTTCATGTTTTGATTTTGCTAAAATAAATTGCCCATAGGTGTGAATGTGAGCGTGAATGTTTGTCTGTCTATATGTGGGCCCTGTGATAGACTGACAACTTGTCCAGGGTGAACCCTGCCTTCGCCCAATAACAGCTGGGATCGGCTCCAGCGACCCTAAACATGATAAGCGGTTCAGATAATGGATAGATAAACAGTGCTTCCATCATATATCTTCTTTATTCCTACTCCCAGTAGCTCAATGGTTACCACACATCTGGATTTAAATTTAAAGATCAAACAGTTCATGTAAACTTGGTTTGTCCCATTTTATATTGTGTTACATTGTTGGGTATTACCTAAATCAGTAATTGAGTTACTTGTGTGCATGCAAGCCTACTGATTCTAGGCTCTGACTTCACCCTGAATAAAGACAGACATGACATGCAAGCGAATGCATGGGGTGACTGCATGAAACACACACTGCAGGCACACGCTGGCTCAGCTTCCCTTCGTTAAAGTGGCTGTCGGAGGCAATACAGTAATCCTGTTTTAATGGCCGTGCCCCTTCCCCCACCATGATGTGATGGCCCCAGACAAACCGCCGCGCCTCTCTTAAGGGAGAAGTGTCAAAACCGAGTCACCGCGGTGTCTTCAGCAACACATTTGACAGCAGTCACGAGCTAAGAGGAGAAAACTGTTTCCACTGTGTGATGACTTCTGATTCAGTCAGGTGTGTTACTACAGGCTTGTTCCTATATATAGGTGGAACTCCAAAGTAACCAGATCAGACAGCCATTACATTAAACTAGTGTTTGTCTTCCCACTGTAAAGTAATGCCAATCTGGATGGATTATACCCTTGTGCTTAATGCTATGTGGATTACAGAAGAAGAAGACCTGAATGGGCCCACTCTGCGAATAATGACAGCCTATAATTAGACTGAACACTACTCTGCTGAGTGATGTTTTGGGATCTTCTTTCTTTTTCAATTACTGAGGCTCCTAATATGAAGACATTTACCTGTAACCACACTATAACCTGTTATCATAACACACGTGTCACTTTGTCAAAGGTCAAATAAGGTTACCGACATTAATATCAAGCTCTTGATCTCTGATAACAACCGATTTACAAATTGTACAAAACAACTGGTCAATTAAAATCAGTTAAGGTGCGTTCACACTGAACGCGGCGTGAATATTCGCGTTGCGTTACTCGCGTGAGTCTACTCGCTCGACTTTATGTGGTTAATTCGCATCATTCGTGTCATTTGCTACGCTTTACTTGCGCCTGAAAGGGGGGCGCAGCCTATCTCCGTAAGAACAGTACCGTTTCCACCATTCACCATTGAACTAACCACTAGTTCTGCTTTATACTTGTTGTGGAAGTCCCTCTAATGTCGGACCATCAAACGCCCCCGTGTCCGGGTTCATAATATCATCCGTAGCCGCACAACAGCGTCTGAATGACGGCCGCTGCCAGCTCTACTTCAGACGGACCAGCAGCAGTTTGATTGAGCACCGGCAGGACGGCAGTGATGACGCGCGGAGCTTCTCAACACTGATTGGCTTTCGTGACGCAAATTTTCGCCCGAGTTGGAAAATTTCAACCTGCGCGAATGAGGCAAATTATTCGCGCCGCGATATTTGCGTGATTTGCGACGCCCGGCGAAACTTTACATGTAATCTACTTGCGCGAATAATTTGTGACGCGTTTCGGTGTGAATGCACCTTAAGTCAACTGCCTTCAAAATAACGAATTGCAATAATTACACTTTTAAATACAGCTACTCTTTTACGAGATTTACAATGCAATTATACCAACACCCTTTATACAGCGTTTTATGTTGTTGTAGGGGCTGTAACGACCAATTATTTCCACGACTGATAAATCTGTCGGTCATTCATTGATGAATCGACTAGTTTTGGTCTATAAAAAGTTAAAAATGTAAAATGTCTTGTTTTGTTTGATCAACAGTACAGAAAATCCCAAATACGTAGTTTACGTCACTTACGTCAAAGAAAAGCAGAAAGTATTTTTATAGTATTTTATACCATTTTATACACAAAAAGATGTATTGATTACCTTGAAAATAACCACAGATTAATTGATAATGAAAACAATAACTTTGGTTGCAGCCCCACAGCTAACCAGTGACAAAGATACATTGATGGAAAGAGATGCTTACAAAAGCTAAAGTGAAATAAGGGCAACATAAGTATAGACGTTTGGTGGATACAGCTGGGTGAACATGTTATAGTGAGGTAAATGACAACAGACTTTGATATGAATTGCACTAGGTGTAAACATCCATGCATGGCAAACACAGACACATGAGCAGCCAATGATGGTAAACCACTTTAGCATCACTCCTCCACATGGCGCTCTAAATGCAGGCGGCATGAAGCTACTGAATACGACATGAGAGAGGAGAAACAAGCCGGCATTCCCCCCCCCCCCCTTTTTTTTTTTTACAACATCAGCTCACAGAAATAGAAGTGAGAACAGAGACCTGCTGGGAAAACACAAATCCCCAAATTTACACTCAGAAGGTTCAAATGAACGCTCGCTGAAAGGCCCGAGGAAGAGCAACACGCGCAGCTGAACCCTTTCAACGCGCTCAGCAGTGTTTGATGCCGCTGTGGTGGAGACACCTGCTCGGTCTGAAACTCACCCAGATCACAACAAACAAGAGTCCACCGCGCGAGGCGCAGAGAGACCGCACGCGCACGCACGTATAGCCCCATGCACGGCTGCACGGGGAGCTACTGCACGAGACGCTCGTCCCCGACTCGATGCCTGCTGAGAGTGGACATCATCAAAATGAAACTGTCGTTGGAGGCAGATGGAGTCAGTCGACTTCCGCAAACAGCTGCTCAGCTTTAATTTACACGAGACACGGGGAGGGGGAAGCTTCTCGTGACAACAAAAGCTACGAGGCTCATTTAAAAAAAAAACTATTTTCTTCCCATGAGAAAACACCGCTGCCACTTCTTTATACGCACGCACCAAACACACGCACCAAACACACGCGCCATCCACACGCACCATCCACACGCGCGCCACCTCCTTCTCTCTACTCACCACAGCTGTCTCTTAGTGGGGAGGCAGTCTTTGTTGGAGGCTGTCACTCCCATGGCCATCTGCATCACCGTGATATATTTCTGGTACTTCATGTTGTCCTCCTTTACTACCACTGCCACTACTACTACTACTACTACTACTACTACTACTACTTCCACTACTACTTCTACTTCTAGGAATCCGCGCGCCACAAAAGCGGCACAGGTGAGCGTGCATTCAAATGTCTGTTATTGTCCCCTGGCACCCGTGGCATCTTCAGTATCAAAAACGCCATTTCCACGCCTGGAGGACTGTTGACAGGGAAAATGTTCCCCGAGGAGCTCAACGAAAGGTACCACGCCGCCGCGACCCATGTCTCTAATCTCATTAGAGCTCAGAATAGATTGGCTAATCCACTCGATTTTAGTCAGGACCGGGTCATTGTTGTGGCTCGCGCCGTAGCGGCCACTTTGTTGTTGTTGTTGTTGTTGTTTTACCCCAGGTTGTCTCTGTGGACTAAAAACAGAATCAGGATAAAGAGACAAACAGAGTCAGAGATATGATGCAGCGGCGGTGGCACCCAAACGTCTGCGAGGTAGGAAAGAGAGCGCGCCTGTGTTCAACGAGCGGGGGAGGAAGGGGCGGGGGGGGTGACAGAGGAGGAGGAAGAGGAGAGGAGGAGGATGGCAGCGATGTAATGGCTTAAGAGGGGGGAACCTACTACTGCTGAGTAATTTCTCAGTATTGTTAAATCGGAGGCAAATGCATGCTATGTTTCTGAGGATTGGTCCATGAGGCACATTCATGCTTGAGGAGGGTTTGGCTTGTTAGAAACATTCATGTGATGAAACTGGAGTTCTGAGAGGAGCAGCAGCACTGAAACCTCAGCAATAAAGGAACACAACAGCAATTCAACACCAAATCTGGGTTTAGACGACATTACAAATTAGACTACATGAAACCTGGATGCTGAAGTCTGAAGAACAGCGACAAAACAACAACATGTTAGCTTCATCCTGTTTTATATGTTTTCCTTTTATATTTTCAATTCATACTGTGTATTTCTTGTTTAGTTTGTAATTTGTAACATAACACACAGGCACCTTTCCCGTTTTTTAATTATATGGTAATATAACTTAAATGCACCTTTCTGTGCAGATCATTCACTGATGTGGACTCCGTTTCATTAATGTAATGGACCATGATTTGTTCTTTTTTCAGCTTCTACTATTATTTCACTTTTTTGCAATATACAATGTGTATAGTTTATGATGTATTAGAGCTAGATTTGTAAATTAGCAGTTACACAGTTTGTCCACTAGAGATTACTGTAAAATGTATTTTTAAACTGAAAAAAAATTATTTTTAAACTGAAAAACGTCCGACTTGTTGTCAGACAATTGACTTGTCCGAGTAGGTTTCTTTTTTCAAAATAAAAAAAATATTGGACACCCCAAAAATACTTGTTTTTTATAAAATGAATATATTGATTAATTTAGTTGTTTTGAACTTTTCAGATATCTCTGTCGGTACCAGCCTTAACATTCTAGTATTGGTCGGGCTGCAGTAGTTCATAGGATTGTTCGAGGTGAGTCAGGCTTTTGTAAATTTGATCACTAACCATCGCCGCACAATGCATGCTGGTTAAATTTGTATCCAACTTGCTCCACCGTTACGCAAATGAGGGCAACAATAACCTCATGAGATTGAGGCATAGTTTTTAGAGTCAGGATCGGTTGCTCTCCACTGACTGCAAGAGCCAGAGCATGATGGGAAACACCGGGCTGTTGCCTGATGGACGAGCTAAAAGCCCTCATTTTGACAACAAACAGCACGTTTTGTCCCAAATCCTACTCTTCGGTGTAATTTAACAGTAGATTGTAGGCTATTAGTCTCATAATGTGCAATGAGAGGCTTTCTGTCAACACACATCTTGTGTTTTGGTTGATGATAATAATAATAATACATGTTATAGCACTTATCAACACAAGCAGCAATTACAAAGTGCTTCACAATGCAGGCGTAGAACACAAACTATAAGTAACCTACAGATGGATCGAACAGGATGTCAATATTTCTGGAAACTGAGGCTTCTGGAAACTGTCCGACTTGACTGAAGCTTTGTGTTACCTCCCCCTGTTGCTGCCGCCTGATCTCGTAAACTTCCCAGGCGAGTATGCCCAACATTTGTTTCTTTGTAAGTCAAGCATCTTGGCACAACACTTTCCATTGAGGTAAGTAAAGATGTATCTTAAGTGAGAACAACAGAGTTGTCCATCTACTACTCAACTGCTGACCTTGTTGTTAAATCTCAATCTCCTCACGCAGCCACACCGTCGTGCTCTGCAGGTTTGACTGAACGAGGAGGCGAGTCAACATGATCTCAGTGAAACTGAGCCAAGCAAAGATTATTAAGGAACTTCTCCGAGAGGATAAAACTAACTTTGAAACCAATCCAATTCATTTATCAGGTTAATTTGATGTGCTATTTATTTTATTACGCCTAATAATTATAGACCGTACAAATAAGCTATCGCTAGCTTTCAATAACAAGACTGAACAACACTATGTTTATTGGAAGATTAGTAAACTGTTGTTATTGTTTTAAGATCCATTGTACTCTTTTCATCTGTTACAGCCAACCCGGAGCAATGCGAGGTTCAGTTTACTTTACTCTCCTTCTGTGGACTGTGTCTCCGAAGATGCTAATCAATTTAGTAATTGATTCAGTGTCAAATGGAAATGCCCAGTAAACATTAGTCTTTTGTGAGTCCTCAAGGACAACATTGTGCACGAGATCTAGGTTAAAGTGGCTCCCTGTGTGGGGGGTTGTTTATACATGTCTTCTGTCAAAGAGGAAAATAGTGTTTTCTTTAGGACCGTAGAGTGATTAGAAGATGATGTAACCATTACGACTGTGCACAGACTCCTTCTATAGAACCATTAACCTTTAAACAAGTTGGCAGTGAAGCCTGAGAGTATCCCATGTTTTTGACAATGAAACCGCAACATGAGGTGAGGCAGCACATCACTGTCACTGTATTTACATATTTGTTCGGACTAATAAACAGAATGACGGAAGGGAGACCTGCAGTGTATAAACCAGTCCTCGTGAGATGGCCCATGCACCGGAAAAGTAAATCTAGACATAAACTCCATCAGGAATGAATAACACCACAGGAGAAAAAAGTCCGACAGCCAGTGCATCTAGGCAGGTATCTGCTGTTGGATGGGGCAATCAGGCAAGCAGCTGGTGGGGAAGGTCAGAAGGAAACTGCTGTTATCAGCACTGCTTGATATTGGCAGCTATGAAAACAACAGAAAATCCACCCAAAAAATGTCAACACAGCCGATCCCACTTTCCCTTCCAACTCCTCTGATGTTTATTTACAGTTCTTGGAGTTGGAAAGAGGATTAAGTAAACACACACACACACACACACACACACACACCAGAGGTCTGAAGGAGACGGAGGATGGTGAGGTCACCACAGCAGTGAGATGGGCTTCAGCCAGAAGGACAGTGGAGACTGGAGTGACGCACGGTTCTCAGCAGACTGTCAATTTTCTCTTTAATCTCTGGTAATAAATAAAAGTTTAATTTGGCATTCACAAATTCTCCTTAATGGCCACAGGTGACTGCATCTTTAAACTTCTCACACATTTGCCTAATAAAACTACACCAGGAGTCTAGTTCATCTTCTTTATAGTCACAGATTTTGGCTGACATGCCCAAAACCATCACAGTTATGATATGGTGGGAAAAGAGGAATACTGGATTGGTTTAAGAGTGAGATTTCCCTCAGGAGCAGCAACCATCCAAATGTGTTGATCCCCCCTCACCATAAATTACACTATCCCCTGGCTTTTGGCCACGATTAATCACATGACCACAGCAGCCAGATTAAATCTGTAGCCTTGGACTGTTCTCCGGTCTCTCTCTCTCTCTCTCTCTCTCTCTCTCTCTCTCTCTCTCTCTCTCTCTCTCTCTCTCTCTCTCTCTCTCTCTCTCTCTCTCTCTCTCTCTCTCTCTCTCTCTGACTCCCTGTCATGCACGAGGCATACACATAATCAACAAGCACACACACAGGAGTGGATATCAGCTGAGCATATAGTAATATACAAACAGAGATTACAACTACGAGCGTGTCATCGTAGAAATGAGTCACCGTGAGTCGTCATCCACCTGTTATCTGTCACCACTTGAAGGCCGTCATGGGGCTGCAGCTCTCCCTCTCGCTGGATGCATCCTGTAACTCAACACTCCACTGCAGAGCTTTCATTTCTCAATGCCAGACCTGCATCGCCATGGCAACACTGGCTCTGGGCTTGGCTACGGTGGCCATGACACATGATACGCCTTCAGAGCAAAGTTATGTAAGAACAGGTATGACAAAAAACACACATTCAGATAGTGCTTGGGCCTGTTATTGGCAATTATACTGACTGATCATCAATATATGTGTCAATTTAAGTACATTTTCAAGCATAAACTCCCCAAAATAAATCTGGTTGTCAATGGTAATATTTTAACTGAATATATCTTTGGACTGTCAATAACAAAAATTACCAACATCCCTTAAGTAAATTATAATGTACAATTTGTATTATTTTCTGATGTTTTATGACATAAATTATTTCGATTGATAAAGAAGATAATCACTATTTTAGAAAAGATAATCAATAATGAAAATAATTCTAATGACATATTTTGGAGAAAACAATGGGCACATTATTATTTTGAATGTTTCATTTTGTATTATTACAATATAATGCAATTCATGGTGGCGTCAATAGTGTAATTGGGCTTGCCTTTAATTCAGACTAGCTAGAAAGGTGCAGCATTAGTGCATGTACATGGGAAGTGTTGCTGAAATGGGACACTGAATTAAATAATATAAGCAGTGGCAGAATGTCACTATGGAGAACATCCTTTTCTAATTTGGATTGTAAATGGTGAGCTATAAATAGATCTTGATGGCACTGTGTCCTTTTTCTAAACTCATTTGGGATGCATGACTCTAAGAATAGTATACTGTGATAGTGGTCTAATGTTGTGCTGTATAATACAGCTTTTTATAGCAGCTATGGTCATTTATATTTATTGGACTTGTTTATTTAACAGAGAGCATTTAGATAAAACAGTTACAAGGCGAAAAGCAACAGATGTAATATATGTAGGGGGTATACCTAAAGCACATTTCTATCACCTGGCCCTGGTTCAGATGTTGGATAAGGGAAAAATAAGACAAATAGTTGATGCTAGAATGGCAAAACATGAAGTACAGGTCTGAACTTTAATGCACAGTGGAGGGGGAGCAGAGCAGTATCTGCATGATAAAAACATGCCTGTGACGTGTGTGAGACTTGCCAGAGAGCAGTGATGTGATAAGAAGGCACACATGGACCGCTAGACATGGAAGCTGCAGAAGATGCATTAAGCATATGAATCCAACCAAGGGTAATGCAATATGTAAATGAGAGAGCGGTTGTTGAAGTGAATATGCCTGCTGTTGTCTCTGCAAAATTGCATGTGAAATGCACAAAACTCGCCTCGACGAAAACACATGCTCACGCTATACTGCCAATGCTGAGGTCAAAGTCACAGAGGAGCAGGGTAGGAACGTGGTTAAAACGGGTTTCAGTTGCAGCCATATTGGCTCCAAAGTGTCTGTTGCTCAGTGACAGGTCAAAAGATACTTTTAAAAATGTACTCAGCATCCCACCGCTTTAGAGTGGAGCATGGAGGTGGTGAGGTGCTGGAGGTTGAGCAGAAGACTAACAGGAGGGGAGATTGGAAATGAATGCCCGGAGCCCCGGATACTAAATGACTGCTGTTGCTGCTCGGACAGTGATTTATAGTGCAGCTTCACTGGCGGGGGGGTAGGGACGGAAAACAAGGATGGTTCCACTTGAAGAGTGATATACGCAGTACATGAAAACAGATATTTCACGGTAACTTTGTGTGTACCAGTGTGTGTTGGTACACAGTGTTACCTGATAAGGTGAAGCTTTGGGCTTCTTGTGCCTCCAGTCAGCAGGGTTTGCCACCAGCAGCCGGCCCCCGCCCTCCCACTGTCACCTTTATTAACAGTCTGCCAGGTGGACTTTCTCTCCTAAAGGTCCGTCCCGCTGTAGCGTGGGATTTGCGAAGGTACGTGGTGAACAGAGGCACAAAGCCTGGGGGAGGGAGCAGATCTCCCTCCAGTTAAAAAGCTCTGTTTACGGGAAACACACAGCAGTAATATACCTATACAACAATACTAAGTAGCTATACAGTCGGGTGGTCTGCTCTGTTGTTAACTATGGCGATAAAACATGGCTGCCTTTTAGTCTGCCATTCAAGTATTAGACCTGTTTTTCGAGAAATGAATGCACACAAAGTGGCTGCACGTACATTTGCTCAGTATAAAGGCTTAACACTTCTTTATTCTTCTACATAAAGAAATATTATTACTATATACTGTTTTATGTAAATACACTTAATGTGACAACTATTCGTCGCATGGTGTCACCAAATCCACCAGAAATTCCCACTTTAAAGGCACAATAAGTAGGATGTGTTGTTTGCAGTTTGTAAGCTCAACGAGGGTTGTGATGCTCTCAGCAGGTGAAAGCCAAACACAGATTCACACTGTGTCTGCCATTTTTGTAGCACCCTTTTGGATGCATGCTTTCGATCTGGCACCTATGTTGAAGATTGACACCCTGAGAAGTGATGATTAATCTATATTCTTTTGCACAGATAAAAAAACAAACAAGATGTAACACGTTCATTAGTGATCTTGTCGGTAGGCAGTTTCTTCCCGTTTCCAGTCTCATGCAAAGCTAAAGTGATCAAATCTTGGCTGCAGCTTCGATGAAGAGTAATATCAACCTTCTCGACCTCACATACTGCGTACAATACACAACTATATATTTAAGGTGTGTATACCCTGCTGTGCATTATGCCACTATTTTGTATTTTCAAGACAGGGCAAGTCACCAAACTGACATCATGAAACCTTTCATAGCACGAGAAGTAGTTTAAATTCTACATAGCGATAGTGTCCCACAGAGGAAACAGAGGCTTGTTAAAGCTTAACAAATGTTTACGAGTGTATGTGTTTGAATATGTTTCTTTAACAAAACTCAATTGTGAGGAAGAAAACTAGCTGTATAGTTCAGCTACTGCCATTCAACAACTTGTGTTAGGCTTTTAAACATAATGGACATTAAAAGTCACATGAGAGCTCCATTTCTTTAAATATATAAGCTGCTCTTGGGAGGAACAGAAGATCTCGACAGCATGAGAAAAAGTAATATGGAATAAGTAATAGACATGTTATGGGATAAGCTCCCCGGTCTTTAGTCAAAACCCCCTTGGATTAACCTTCAAGTCACACTCCCGGGGAATTAAACATCTACTATATGACTTGGCAAAATCAATGGAGAGCAATCCATGGGTTTATGTTACTTAGTGAAGGTTGACGGAGCATACTTGCTGTTTTAAAGTGATGCCCTTCTTGACATTCCCACAGTTATATACACCAGGGAGCCGCTCATACAGTCTGAAGTCTGAAGACAGAGTGTAGTTCAGTAATAATACAGAAATACAGTTTCCGTTATCCTTGTTTGATTAACTTGTTCTGTTTTCGTGCAGTTATAAATTAATCAATGGATTTTAAATCCTCAACATGAAACGTGACATTTCTCTCTCCACTAATCCTTCATCCAGTGTCACAGTTTCATCAGTCTGCTCCACTCAGCCTGTCAGTCACACCCCGCTCGTCTGCTCACTCCATTCACCTGCGCACCCAGCTGCTTCACATCACCTGCAATCAGGCCAGTATTTAAGCACCAGCCTCACACTCACTCATTGCCAGATTGTTCGTTGCTATGCTCGTCTCTCCAGCACTCTCCTGCCTGTCTGTCTTCCCGGATCCGACCTCGCCTGTTCCTGACTCTCCGTCTCGCCTGCCTCCCGAGTCTCCGACCCGCCTGCCTGCCTTCCCGGATCCGACCTCGCCTGTCCCGGACTCTCCGTCTCGCCTGCCTCCCGAGTCTCCGACCCGCCTGCCTGCCTTCCCGGCTCCGACCTCGCCTGTCCCGGACTCCCCGCTTCGCCTGGGCCCCGATTCCTGCTTGCAGGCTCCCGAGCCGTACACCTGGCTGCCTGAGCTTGATTAAAGTGTTGAACTTCAGCTCTCTGTCTCTTGAGTCCTCAGTTCTGCGATTGGGTCCGTACACCACCCGTTACAGTACAATCTGGCCAGACATGGACCCAGCAGGACCACCCTCACCACAGGATCGGTTTGAGAGGATTGAGAACGCAATCAGGCAACATCAGCAGAGACTGGAGGAGGCTGATGCATACGCCAGACGAGCTGCAGAGGCCAACACCAATGCCTTGGCAGCCCTCTCCGCCCAGTTGCAGCAGCTGATGTCCACTCGTCCTCCTGCAGTTCCAGTCTCCACCCCGGAACCTCCTGCTCCAGCTCCGCCACAGCCCAGGATGATCTCCGAGCCCCGAGTGGGAACCCCCGAGCGATATGCTGGAGATCCTGAACTCTGCGGCTCATTCCTGACCTCCTGCTCCTTACTCTTCAGCCTGCAGCCATACACGTTCGCCACCGAGGAAGCCAGGGTGGCGTACGTAATCAGCAATCTGACGGGCAGAGACCTCCTCTGGGGAACAGCAGAGTGGGAGAGACGGACGCCTGCCTGTGCATCGTTCCAGGCATTCTCGGAGGAACTAAGCAGGTTGTTCGGATGGGGCGCTGCTGGACCCGAGGCCGCGCGTGACCTGCTCTCCCTGCTCTCCCTGCTCTCCCTGCTCTCCCTGCTCTCCCTGCTCTCCCTGCTCTCCCTGCTCTCCCTGCTCTCCCTGCTCTCCCTGCTCTCCCTGCGCCAAGCGAACCAGTCCGTGGCCGATTTCGCCATCGACTTCCGGATTAGAGCCTGTCGGAGTGACTGGAACACTGCAGCGCTGCGCGATGCCTTTCTGCATGGTCTGGCGGACTACGTCAAGGATGAACTGGTCTCATATCCTCCACCTGCCACGCTGGAGGAACTTATCGAGCTGACGGTTCGGCTGGACCTCCGTATCCAGGCCCGGAGAAGAGAGAGGAGGCAGAACGCTCCGGGTCGTCCCAACTCAGTTTGCTGGCCAGCTGCCGCCTCGGCGTCCGGTTCCTTTGCACCCGTGGCGAATAGTGGGCATGGGCCGGAGCCCATGCAGGTGGGCCGCACCAGGCTCACCCCCGAAGAGCGGGAGCGCCGCCGGAGGGGGAACCTGTGTATGTACTGTGGGGAGGCCGGACATTTTGTTTCCCGCTGCCTGTTAAAAGACTCGGCTCACCAGGGAGTGAGGAAGTCCTGGTGAGCCACGCTGCAGCAAGATCTTCCTCCGCCTGCCTTCGCCCCCGGTTTCAGGTCAAGCTCCTGCTCCAGGGGGGTGCACACACCTTGGCCGCTCTCATAGACTCTGGGGCGGACGACAACCTCATGTCCCAGGTCCTGGCCACACAACTGGGCCTAGAGAGAGTCCCACTTGACACCCCTGTTCCCGCCCGAGCCCTGGATGGCCATCTCCTGGAGAAGGTCACGCACCAGACTTCCCCGGTCCCCATGCTAATCTCCGGCAACCACCAGGAGACCATCCAGTTTCACCTCCTGTCGTCTTCCAGCCATCCTCTGATCCTGGGTTACCCGTGGCTACGTCGGCACAGCCCCCACCTCGACTGGGCCACGGGGACTATCCTTGGTTGGAGGGATTCCTGTCACCAGGTCTGCCTCAAGGGGGCCTTCGTGCCGCAGCAGCCCACGCCCCCCAGTTCCTGTCCCGAGCTATCCCAGGTTCCAGCCGAGTACCAGGACTTCCGGGAGGTGTTCTGCAAGGCAAGGGCGACTTCACTGCCCCCGCATCGGCCTTATGACTGTGCCATTGACCTGATGCAGGGCACCTCGCCACCCAAGGGCCGCCTGTACTCCCTGTCGGGTCCCGAACGAGAGTCCATGGACGCTTACATTAATGACTCCCTGGCGGCGGGAATTATCCGACCTTCGTCATCTCCAGCGGGGGCAGGCTTCTTCTTCGTGGAGAAGAAGGACAAGACACTGCGGCCATGCATCGATTATCGGGGTCTCAACGACATCACCATAAAGAACCGGCACCCTCTTCCCCTCATCTCCTCGGCCTTCGAGTTACTGCAAGGGGCCACCATCTTCTCCAAGCTCGACCTCCGTAATGCCTATCACCTCGTCCGCATCCGGGAGGGGGATGAGTGGAAGACTGCATTCAACACGCCCTCAGGACATTACGAATATTTGGTGATGCCCTTCGGCCTCACCAATGCCCCGGCGGTATTCCAGGCCTTGGTCAATGACATCCTCCGGGATATGATCAACAAGTATGTCTTCGTCTACCTTGACGACATCCTCATCTTTTCCAAGTCCCGCGGGGAGCATGTCCAGACGGTCCTCCAACGCCTGCTAGAGAACTCCCTGTTCGTGAAGGCCGAGAAGTGCGAGTTTCACGCACAGTCTGTGTCCTTTCTGGGGTACATAGTGACCCCGGGTCATCTGGAGATGGACCCTGCCAAGGTTGACGCCGTCAGGGGATGGCCGGTCCCGGAAACCCGTAAGAAGCTGCAGCAGTTCCTGGGCTTTGCCAACTTCTACAGGCGCTTCATCCGCAATTATAGCTCCATCGCCGCCCCCCTCACCGCCCTGACATCCTCCAAGGCCTCCTTCCGATGGTCCCATGCGGCAGATACGCCGTTTCGGACTCTGAGGGACCGCTTCAGTTCTGCGCCCATCCTCCAGGTTCCCGACACCGAACGGCAGTTTGTCGTGGAGGTGGACGCATCGGACATGGGGGTAGGGGCTGTGCTGTCCCAGCGAGCAGCCAGTGACCAGAGGCTCCACCCCTGTGCCTTTTTCTCTCGGCGTCTCTCCCCAGCTGAGAGAAATTATGACATTGGTAACCGGGAGCTCCTAGCGGTTAAACTGGCCCTGGAGGAATGGCGGCACTGGCTGGAGGGAACCAAGCAACCCTTCCTGGTCTGGACGGACCATAAGAACCTGGAGTACATCCGAACCACGAAGAGACTCAACTCCCGACAGGCACGATGGGCCCTTTTCTTCACCAGGTTCAATTTCACCCTCTCCTACAGACCCGGCTCCCGCAACATCAAACCCGACGCGCTGGCCCGTCAGTTCCAGAGAGAGGAGGATGGCGCCAGTGCTCCCGACACCATCCTCCCGTCCCCTTGTGTTGTGGCCTCCCTGACCTGGGAGATTGAGGAGAGTGGCGGCGGCCACGGAGGGTCAGCCGGGTCCGAGTGCGTGCCCTACGGGTTGCCTATTCGTGCCTACAGCTCTGAGGTCGGAGGTACTCCAGTGGGCCCATAATTCAAAGTTGACCTGCCACCCCGGGGTCCAGAGAACCCGGGACGTTCTCCTGCAACGGTTCTGGTGGCCCACGATGCAGGAGGACACCCGGGAGTATGTCCGAGCCTGCCGAACCTGCAGCCAGAGCAAGTCGTCGCGCCGAGCTCCATCCGGCCTCCTGCAGCCTCTCCCGGTGCCGCATCGCCCCTGGTCCCACATCTCGGTGGACTTCGTGACAGGTCTGCCACCATCGGACGGGAAGACGGTCATCCTTACCATTGTGGACCGCTTCTCCAAGATGGCCCATTTGGTGGCCTTGCCCAAGCCAAGGAGACGGCACAGCTGCTCCTCGTCCACGGCTTCCGTCTTCATGGAATTCCAGTTGACGTGGTCTCGGACAGAGGGCCCCAGTTCGCATCGGTGTTTTGGCGGGAGTTCTGCAGCCTCCTGGGAGCCACCGCCAGCCTGTCATCCGGGTACCATCCACAGTCCAACGGGCAGACCGAGAGGATGAACCAGGAGATGGAGACGGCCCTGCGGTGTATGGTGTCCCAAGACCCATCCTCTTGGTCCCAGCATCTGTTGTGGGTGGAATATGCCCACAACACCCTGACCAGCTCCGCAACTGGGATGTCACCATTCCAGGGCGCCTACGGGTACCAGCCTCCTCTTTTCCCAGCCCAGGAGAGGGAGGCTTCGTGCCCTTCTGTGCAAGCCTTCCTCCGTCGCTGTCGTCGGACCTGGGCCCGTGCTAGGGCTTCCCTCCTGAGGGCGGCAGACCGGTACTCCGCAACAGCTAACCGTCGTCGCTCTCCAGCCCCGGCGTACCAGGTGGGCCAGAAGGTTTGGCTCTCCACCCGGGACCTTCCGCTGCAGGTGGAGTCTAACAAGCTGGCACCCAAGTTCGTGGGGCCTTTCGCCATCGGGAAGGTCATCAACCCTGTGGCAGTCTCGGGTTCCCCCGAATTCTAGCCCGCCTTCCGGTTCCCCCTCCGCCCACCCGGGCTGTTCGGGGGGGCTGGTTCTGGGACGTCAGGGGCAGTCCTTTGAAGGGGGGGTTCTGTCACAGTTTCATCAGTCTGCTCCACTCAGCCTGTCAGTCACACCCAGCTCGTCTGCTCACTCCGTTCACCTGCGCACCCAGCTGCTTCAAATCACCTGCAATCAGGCCAGTATTTAAGCACCAGGTTCACACTCACTCATTGCCAGATTGTTCGTTGCTATGCTCGTCTCTCCAGCACTCTCCTGCCTGTCTTCCCGGATCCGACCTCGCCTGTTCCTGACTCTCCGTCTCGCCTGCCTCCCGAGTCTCCGACCCGCCTGCCTGCCTTCCCGGATCCGACCTCGCCTGTTCCTGACTCTCCGTCTCGCCTGCCTCCCGAGTCTCCGACCCGCCTGCCTGCCTTCCCGGCTCCGACCTCGCCTGTCCCGGACTCCCCGCTTCGCCTGGGCCCCGATTCCTGCTTGCAGGCTCCCGAGCCGTACACCTGGCTGCCTGAGCTTGATTAAAGTGTTGAACTTCAGCTCTCTGTCTCTTGAGTCCTCAGTTCTGCGATTGGGTCCGTACACCACCCGTTACATCCAGCAGTGTTTGCATACAGTACAGTGCTGCAGGTGATGCCATGCAGCCTCACGTGTGTGGGCTATGTATGCTGTCGCTGTGCATCTTGTCACAACAATCGTAGCAAAGAGTGAAAATAGAATATTACACCATCTGTCCATGCCTACATTTTTGTAAGCAAGACGAATTAAGTGTCAATCTGCTGCTGTAAATGTGCTGTATCATGCTGCTAGTCGTACTTAAGTATGTTATCATGTGGATTTTAAATAAAGTAGGATTTATCAAGATACCTGCTCACCAAATTGTGAAAAGTGAATTAACTCAAAAGTTTTACAAATTAAAAAAGCATAATCTTTTTCAGACCAGAGACTTTAGGCTTGAAAAAGGTCTCTAACCAAAAGCTCACTTTGGATGTGAAAAACAAGGATAGAAGATAACGTCCCAATACTTTTAGGTTGCTAGTCAAGTGGAAGTACAAATATGACCATGTCGGATAGACAACGATTAGTAAAAGACTAGTAATTAAAAGTAATGCTGCTTATCTTAAAACACTGATGTTATGATTACCTAATGTAAGTCCCTAAAGCTAAAAAACAACAACAGTTTCAGAGTACCATGATCACTATGTGCTAAAGGAAGCTTGCTACTGTCAAAACATTCAAATCCGAGATTGTATGCACACTAATTACTATCTATTAAAGATTGCTCATAGTCAAAGCCAACTGCATTATTCATACCACAAAGCAACTATAAAGTGGAGGTTTTAGACCCAGAGGGATGTTGGCTTTGAAATGGAGTTAAGGCATGAATAATAATGTGAAGGACTCAGATACTGTTTCTCTCTTCTGGTCAATGATTAGCTGTATAATCTAATAAGAGCTATGTTTTTTAACTACAATGTACCCTCTTTTATCAACCACTGTTGTAACTGATGTGCAGATTAAAAACCCAGCTGTAGGCATTTGTTTTTCTCCTCAGTATAAAAACAAGGTCGGCACAACATATCCTCAAGTAATACTAGTCTGTGGTTCGGCAGCCAATTAACAGTGACCCGGCAAACCAAGCCGCAGTGAGGCCAGTCAGTGTGCATGTCACCAATGAAACGAGAGAGGGGAGAGATCAGACAGTGCTGTGAAAGTCCACTCGACAGGAGTGTGCAAGCCTTAGTGCCGGAGTGTCTTCACTGTATGTGCGTGCATCATGGAGTCCTTTGCCAGTTATTGCTATGGCTGAACTGCGCGATGCATTTCTTATGTAACCACACGTACACTTTAAAACCCCACTCCTCAGCACGCCCAGCTGAAGGAGCAGTCTTTGTGAGCCATGATGTGCAATGCACACAGTGTTCACTAGCAAGACAGCCTGGCACCGAGATGTCTGAAGATGGAAGATGATAGATATGAGAGAGCGTTTGTGTGTCAAGTCACAAGATGCATCCCCATCGAAATCTCGCTGGGCTTTTGTCGATGATACCCACAGTTAATTTGTCTTTTATTTTATGTATATTGTGAGAATATAGCAGCAAAATGCATTAAACCCATTTGGCTGTGATTTGGAGACACATTGAGCCACGCCAACCTACAGCTTATACCACTTACACCCTATCAACATTTTAATTAAATCCTGACACCCTCATTAGGCCAGTCTGTAATCAATAAGGATCAGTGGACATTGAACTGGACATTGAAGGTCTGTAAAAAGTTACACTTTAGAATTGAGGTTGATATTGAGACATCAATGAATCAATTTATTTGTAGTTAATTTCTCTTAACTATTCACGCTTGCACTTTTCGATAAATACTGAATTTGGTTCCAACATGTCAAAACAAATGTTTGTTTTTCAAATTTCTGGTTTGACTGCTTGATAACTATGCATCACTTTGGGTTCTGTTCTTAAATTAACAGTAACACACATCAAATACATGCATACATGTGTAGGGGGTTAAACCCCCATACTGTTTATTTGTATCACAAGGCTAAAAAAGTGCTATAACATGCAAACAAAATGTGTAGGTGAGTAGGTGGAGTACATATGTTAGAGAGAGAGAGAGAGAGAAAGAGATAGAGAGAGTGAAAGAGAGATAGAGAGAGAGAGAGAGAGAGAGAGAGAGAGAGAGAGAGATATTCTGCTGCACTGAGCAGATTTTCAGGGCCAAGGTCAAGGTCACAGCAGGCTTACTTCCTGCCAGAGGCAGAGGTAACCTGAACCAACAACTGCACCATTAGAGAGCCCTCACAGTCTACAGCCTGGGTGTGAAATAAAAAAGTGCTTGCCCTTGTGCGTGTGTGAATGGAGATCTGTGAAAACATATGCACGTTTGATTCAGGCTAGAGACATTTTAAGTTGTCGTCAACCTGCCCACAGATTGGATGTTATTGGAGGCAGAGATTATACTTTTTCCAGGTAAAGATGATTTTCAAATTACATTTGTAATACAGACCACTCATACCAGTTTTACAATGTTAAGATATTTCATCTGCTTTCATCTAAAAGGTGAAATATACTGGGAAATGACAGTATATTGATAGAGTGGTTGTAATAAACATTTGAGTGAAGCAAAATTACCTTATCTTTTAGAAAGGGGCAATATGAACGGGAAATGTAACACAGGGACCCTGTAGCTCACCTGGTAGAGCGGGGCCCTGTGTACTAAGGCTGAGCACCACAGCGGCCCGGGTCGGGGTCCTACTCGCGGCCCTTTGCTGCATGTCTGCTCTTTTCCTGTCTATCTTCGGCCTTACTAAAACAATGGTCTTTAAAAAAATGTTGAAACATATTTAAGAAGTATAAATGTCAGTCAGCCTTCATTTGGTGAATTGGAGCTCAAAAGACATCAAAACGTGGCTAAGTTTGGTTGTAAAGTCAGAGTGTATCAGATTACATTGAACCATTGTTTCAACTGTATTCTAATGAGGATATTTAATTTTTTATATATATTTTTGTTCTGTCTCAGAGCTTTTACATTATTCTATTGCCATGTGCAATATTATCTGATTAACAGATCTAATCAGCGTTCATGTTAAAACCAGACGATTACATATTTGGTTGTGTGGGGTTACAAATGCCTGCATTTACAATATAACACTACAGTAAATTAAATGAACCCTTACACGTACCTTGAACAGCTTCTGGCTGACATGAAGCAAGGAATGCTGGTTTGGCTTTCATGCTCTTTTGTGTTATTAAATCAGACATATCAGGGCTTTCAAAAAAAGTGTATCCTCGTTATAATTTAATCTTGGATATAGAGAAAAGAGAAAACTGAAGTATTTAAATGGCGGAAGGAAGAGAGACAGTGAATAACTGAGACATCTGTCAGTACATAGTGGCAGCTATCTCTGTGATGGACTTCCTGAAAACCTCAAATAGTACATACCGGCCTGTCCCGACTCTTTTTCTCACTCATGTTAAGCCCCTTAGATACTTGAAAGTCTCTTCTCAGGAATAGCTGTTGGATAAGAAGACTAGTCAAATTCCCAAGGCCTCAGACTAAGAGGTGCCATTTCTCCTCCTGACAGCGTCACACTCAGCTGCAAATACCCTCACTACATATTGGAGATTACATTAAAACCAGAACAGCATCATCCACAAATAGAAGAGGTGTCACTTGAGCCCCCTTGTCAAGACTCCCCTGCCTATCCTGGATGTGTTTGACTTCATGCTAAGTAAGCAAACCTGGCTCCAACATTTCTGAACACATCACTGATCCACTCTACCAACACTCGCGAAGAAGACAAAATTAGACTTGAACACTTCCTAACCTCAAGCCGTACTGAAATGATTAGTTGATTAATTAATCAGTCAATCTATAAAAAAGTAGTTGCCAACAATCATGATTATTGGTGAATTATAATGGCCGTTCATCACATAATACGTTTAGAGGCTCAAGTTTCACAAAGATAATTATTTGGTTTTGTTCTCTTTTGTAGCACTAGAAATGTAATATTCTGTGGTTTTGCACTGTTGATCGAACAAAACAAAAGCAATTAGAGACATCACCTCCTCTAGGAAATTGTGATCAGCATGTTTCACCATATTCAAGAACAAACAATACATTGATTTAAGGGATAGTGAGACCTTTTGGGATATATGATTATTAGCTTTCTTGCACCGAGTTAGATGAGAAGATCAATACCACTCTCATGTCTGTCTGGGGAATTCATAGTTATTGCAGCTGTTTAACAGTTCAATTAAAAACAAACCTCTGTGAATAGCTAGGAACATTGTTGTGACATTGCCCTCCAGTGAAGAGCTTTCGTAATGAGGTGGTTTGAAGATTATCTTCTCTTCTGGATGTGTAAAGACACCAATGTCAATATATACAAAATATACAGTCAATGCTTAGCATTCTCACCACGTGATTGCATTAGCTTTTGTGTCAGTTAAATGTATTATTATGATGAATTGGAAATTACATTAACCAAATTGCTTAAGTATTGAGAATTGATTGAAAGACATGTAACGGGCAGCCTCAGCCCTCTTTGAATATGACCATGGAGACAACAAGCCCTGGACATTTATGAGACCATATCTGGGAAATAGGCTATAAAATTGAATTGCATTGTAATTAATCTGCTCCACATCCATAAGCTAGGTGGGGGGTTTTCACAGCTGACCTGGAGAGACATACAGTGTGAGAACATAAAACTCTTTAGAAGGTCTCAATGTGAATGTGTATTGTTAAGGTGTCATATGGCGAGGATGTGAAGTGGGGAAAACTGGACCCTGGAACATAGACACGCTTCAGGTTAGCATAAGCTGGTTAGCTTCATATTCATCATGAGAGTAGTATCAATTTTAGCGCCTAACTCTTGCCAAGAATAAGCATAATGTCCAACCGTTCTTCAAATGCAAAAACGTTTCCAGAGATTAATCCATAATGTAAATAGTTGCAACCCATCCCTCAGTTATAAAATGCCAACAAAGAGTTGCTTCTTAATCACCATTGAGGTCATCAGCATAAAGCTTTGGAGTGACAGGTTGCTGCTGAAACCATAAATGACCCGCGGTAAATTAGCGGGCCTTTTCAGTCATGGGTTTAGACTGCAGAGTGACTCACGTTGTATGTTCCTGCCCCACGGAGGCACGCACAGCATCAGTCAGAAACGCTTTAACTAAATGCCGCACTTCTGTGTAAAACTCCAGTCAGCTTGTCCCCGACTCTCGTTGCCTCTAAGCCGAGATCTACAACCGTAACACAAGCTGGCAGATTAGTCTCAACATTTTAGAATTTGCCACAATAATGATAGCCTCGGCCTTTCTGCTATTTGGCCTTGGCAAGCAAGAGGAAATTCATAAAATAAGCACCAATAGACAAACCAGAGAATATTTCATATTAACTTTATTTTAACGTAAGCTATGGGCATTCCTCTTTCATACCAATATCAACAGTTGACTGTTGCTACTGTATCTTGTTATCGCCTGATAAATGAGTGTCCTAGTTTCACACTAGCAGTCCAAGGAGGACAACTTAAAAGTGACATGGTGGAAGCTATTACTGAAGACATACAGTTTAGATCTGTCCCATGTTCCTCACAGCAGGTTACAGAAGACAGAGATTTGAGTTTGAGAGATACTGTCAAAAGACAAGTTGTGTCTGTGAGTTGTACGAGAAGAGGACGGGCCTGTGTTTAGAGAGGGGCATCCTGTGCTGGTCAAACAAGAAGGAACAGGTCTGCAGATCACAGCGTCTCGGAGATTAAGAAATGAACCAGGCGTCCAATAATATTCGTTAAGTTGTTTTCTATGTTTGCATTGTTCCATGATATATGGAAAGACCTGACTGTGTTTCAGTGATGTTGTATGTACTCTTTGTTAAGATAAGAACACTTTTCAAACATGTAAGTGGATATTAATCATTAGTACTGTAAGGTCTCCGGCTAATATCCTAACAGCTACAATTATGGGTTATGTAAAAAACCAGTGTGACTGATTATCAAATTTGGATGAAAAAACGATTACTGATTTGGACACGGCCACACTTCCCTGGTTCTTTAGGCAATGTTGGAAAGTAATTAAGTACATTTATTTAATCAAATATTGTACCTTTTACTTTTTAATTTATTCCTATTGTTGTTATAAATCAAACAACCTAGCAGTATATAATAAAATAGTAAAATTTAGCACCAATTTGACCAGCAACATTAAAGATGTACAGATTATATTACAGGTACAGTAATAACAAAAAAATATAATAATTAATTAGACAGCTTTGATCTCTGTACACAGCAAGAGGACTTTTATTTTTAGTGGAAGCAATAAGATAAAAAGGATAATATAAAGTGAGCTGATCATTATTGCAAAATGAAGGACTTGAATCACCATCTGCAATGTCCACAGGGCACCTTTAAGTAAAGGATATACACTTAGTTCACTGCTGTCCACCGGGGGAAACCGTAGAAAGCTGGATGAAATGTTGGTTCATAAACTTAAGGGGCAAAGTTAGAGAAGATGATGGGAGGAAAGGGAAAAAAGAAAAAGGAAGTCAGGTCATTAATCTTGATGTCTGGTGCTCAGCGGGGTTTTAACCCCAGGGAGCGGCCATTTCTTAGTGCTGCCGTCTTCCAAACTCCAAAAGATGACTCATTGTGGACCCGAGCAACCAAGAGGGCAAATAACATTCACACATGGTCTGGCATCGCAGCACGACAGTCCTTGGCGAGACACGAACTTAGCTGCAGTCAGTCAAAACTTTGATTCTGTTGGCAGTTTCTGTCTCGCAGGTGTCCTCTGTTCAAATGCATGCTTCAGTCCGTGTGTTGCCTAACCGATACCTCTGTGCAGCCGTGCGAATGTATAAACAAGTGCATGCACGTGCATGTGAATGTGATGCATGTATGAGTCTACAGTATGTGCTTGCCTAAGAGTGAGTCTGTTCCCCTAAAGGTAAGCCTGTGGAGCCTGCGACTTTTCCTCTAACCCTACTGTTAGGCGCTGCTCAGCTGTTTTCCTACATGGCTTCTTAACGGTCTGGGGAACAATGTACCCTCCTGTCCTTCCTCAGCACACCAAAACACCCCGGTGACCCAGCCAGGGTTAAAGGTCAGTGAAGAGCCTACAGCCAGCACCAGAGCGGTCACTCAGAAAAACTTTCCTTGTCTCCTCTGCTTCACTTTCACTGAGATACAAGCTTGAATTTACAAAGCTGTGAGGAAATATTTGCCTGTGATATTTTTTCCATTTTTTATATTTTCTTATTTAACAAGGTTTTGGCTCTTTATGTGATTAAGTAGGATAGTTTTGCCAAAATAGCATGTTGAAATTATTTTATGGAGATCTCTCCAGTGAGATGCATCAGTGCATGGAGGATACCATACACTGAGTTAGAACATGTAATATTAGTGTAATATTTAAATACCACAGTGGCTGTCCATGTGCAAGGTTACTCTAAAACTGAATTATTTTAGTGCAGCATTTTTGGGCTTTAAGTGATAAATCCCAAAAATACTCATCTGTAAGTTACAGCGCTTCTATTTTAACAGTGTTCTGTAAAGTTAAAATTAATTTGAATTTGAAGGCAACTTCAAATACGAGTGTATGCACCTTAAATATACTGTTTAACCGTTAATGTGCATTCATTGTCCCATTATTATCAATATTATCATTATCATCATCATCCTTAATATAACTGGCTAATTTAAGCTCAAACTTGGCTGTAAAACGCAAAAGAGAAAAGAAAGACAAAATTGCGTGCCTCGTGATTCTGTCGACAGTAAAATAATGAGGTTACCCATGATGGGAAACAGATATCATGGGTAGCTTTAAAGTAAAAAGCAGAGGTCCCATACGGATGGAATCATGTATACAGTACGTAACTGTATAAGTCATTTTCTGTCCATCCATTTTCTGTCAACGCTCATCCTATCTAGCTGACATCGCGAAGGCAAGGTTGACCCTGGACAGGTCGCCCGTGTCAGTCACAGAGCTGACACATAGAGGCTGACAACCATGCACGCTCACATACAGACCGATTTCCTCAATAAACCAAAGCTTTACAGGTGGCGCTACAGACGAACTAAGGTGATCACCAAAGTCAGAGAGATTAATCATCTGAGCGCCATGAATGTCCGTATAGAATTTGATGGAAACAGTTATTGAGATATTTCTTTATGGACCAACTGCCATCAATGCAACCACTAGCTAAAAATCTATATAACCCACAATGATCCAATTCATCCAGAGACGTGAAAGGAATAATTACCACAGTATATAATATACAGTGAGGGACATAAGTATTGGGACTGTAACACAATGTTTCTTATTTTCCTCTTTACACAACTTTACAGATATTTGAAATGACGCAGTCAATATGTGTTTGAAGTGTAGACTTTATGGAACAAAACTATTTATACAATGAACGATTTAGGAATTACAACCATTTTTACATAGTCCTCCACATTTTTAGAGGTTCAAAAGTAATCGGATTATTGTCTTACAAATGGTTTGGTGGCCAGTTGTGTCCTGTTCCCTCGTTATTTTATGACAAATTCGGCAGATAGCAGAAACATTAGGATTGACCAAAACAGTTTGGTACATTCCTAAAAACAAGGAATGTACCGGAAAACACCAAAAGGCCGGGAAGACCACGGAATGCTTTCCTTGGTGAAGAAAAACCTTCAAAACATGAATACTGAGGTCAAAAGTACTCTGGAGGAGGTCAGCGTGTCTAATCAAGAGATGCCTTCATGAGTCTGACAACAGAAGGTTTACAACCAGGTGGAAACCCCTGGGGATGCTGATGCCAGAAAACATCTGAAGAAAGCTGATCAGTTTTAGATGGAGGTTATTTGGAAGATGAAACCAAGAATAACTTGCACCAGAATGATGGGACGAGAAAAGTGTGAGAAGGAAAGGAACGGCTTCTGATCCGAAGCAAACCCCTTCATCTGGTGAACATGGTGGAGGCGGTGCTGTGGCATGGGCTGTACGGCTGCCTATGGAACTGGGTCACTGGTGTTCATTGATGATGTCACAGCTGATAGAAGGAGCAGGATGAGTTTTGAGGTGTGTAGAGCTATACTGTCTACTCAGTTTCAGCCAAATGCTGCAAAACGGATTGGACGGCGCTTCTCAGTACAGATGGATAAGGACTCAAAACATACTGAGAAAACAGCCCAAGTCACCTGATCTCAACCCAAGTGAGCATGTATATATATATATATATATTAAAAATGATCCTTATATTCACAATTCTGTTAGTTCGTCCAATTAGCCACAGATAGGGCCCATGGTCCCAACCTCCTGTAAGATGATGTCCTCATTTATGCAACTTCTGACAATAATAATTTTTCAATTCCTGAGTGCAGCCTCTTAGCTAATGACGCTGTGTGAGAATGAAGACACTCCATATTTCCAGTTTAGCAATGGATACTCCAGTCTACCAGTCCATGTTACCGGTTAGAGACACAAGTGAGTGAAAGAGACACTACATCAAAGATGAGGCTGAGAATAAAACCCCATCCTGCGGTGGCCTTAATCCTTCAACACCTGTGATTTGAAGCCCACTCCTTTGATGTTGTTGGTTGAGCTGGAGAGAAAGAGACTTGATGGTGAGACAGAAAGAGAAAGAGAGATAATACATTGCCCATTTAACGCTGAACTAAAGGTAATGCAGGATAAAGTGGCAGTTTGGTGCAGATAACAAATCAGCTCTGCTACAACACTTTAATAATATAACTCCAGGAAGGTTTACTGCTCCATCTCACTGACAAAGTACTGTATGAGAATGCTGACTGGCTATCTGATGTCTGGAAGCAGTAAATAAAATATAAAATGCGAAGCCAGCAGCAATTCATGAAGACACAAGTTGTCATTGAGCTTGTCAGAGAGCGCTGGACAATATTTAATACACATTTCTCAATGATCCGAATCTCCCTGCACTGGAGCATCCCACCCACCCACACACACACACACTTCTCCACAGTCCTCACATAGCTGAGAAATCATTAAAATGGCGTTTCTGCTTTTGTTTCTGTGTAATGTTAAATCATGCTGCTAATTTTTTATTCTTTCTGGTGAACAGGTTTCATTAAAGATTAGATATTTTAAGATGATTCAGCCTGAATTCCCCTGTGAATGTAGCACCAAAACCATCCAATTAAAACATATGTAGCCCAGTTCCTCTCACTACATCACTCCCTCTGAAACATAGCCACAGAAAAAACTGAAGGAGCCCAAGACAAACCAAAACCAGGCCAAAACTGAGCCTCCAGAAAGACCCAAACAGCTTTGTAATGACATTAGGGTTGTCATATTGTACAATATTACAACAGCAACATACCAGAGCTGAAACAAGGAGCTGATTAATCAATTAGTAGAATAAATAAAAATATACCAGAAACTAATCTGCAATTTAATTGGTTGTATTTGATTCACCTCTCCCGCGACCCTAAAGAGGATAAGCGGTTCAGATAATGGATGGATGGATGGATGATTCACCTCTCAAATGTAAATGTGTTTCTTTGATTTTATAATTGACTGTGATACTAACTTAAATACATCTGGGTTGTTGTTGGTCGGAAGAACTGATACAAAGATGCCACTTTGGTCCCTGGGAAAATGTGATGGGTTTGCTATTTTCAGAGATTATAATGACAATAATAATCGTCAAAAATCAATTGCAGCACTAAAACATACTGCCACTGGTAGCAATATGATAACAACAACGGCAATACAATAATCTAGGCTACCACACAATGGAACAATATCATAAGGGACAGAGAGGCGATGGATCCACTCCGGGTAGCCAGCTCTGCCACCGCAGGCCACTTACATTGTCCAGCAGAAGGGAAGCTGAAAGTACAAAAGCAGCACAACAGAAAACAAAGAGGAGGAAGAGCACAGATCCTGTCATTTTAACATAATTCAGATTATGTGAATTATTCCTGGACATCAGAGGACACCCAAAACCCACAACAGTTGGAGCATGAATACACTATAGTACATCCCCAGTTGCAAAATTAATAAGGGCTGCAGCTGAAACTCATGTTATTTTCTAAATCTGATGATTTGAAAAAATATATATAATAATTGTTTAGCATAAAAATGTCAAGAAAAAAGTTAAAAAATCATCGGTTTCCAAGGGCAAAAGGGAATAACCTGAACAATACACGATCAAAAGGTATTTATTTATAACCTTTTTATAAGACAAGGACGTCATTTGCTTCTAATCAGTTAAACATTTCGCTGTTTCAATGCTCCACCTAATTAGAGCGGCAGCAAACAATTATTTTAATTATAGATCAAATATGATGACTAAAAGATATCACAACAAAAAAATGCCCATCATAATTTCCTAATGAGAAGAAGAGTCCACCGTGACATATTCATACTGTACAACCCAAAGACATGACTTTTACAATGATATAAAACAGAGAAGGCATCAAATCTAAAAGATATAAAAATGTTGGGGCATTTCTGATAAGAGATACATTCGGATGTTTTGATAATTAGATTGATTCCCACGAACAGTAAAATGTGATTTCTAGTAATATTGTAGTTATTTTGTACAAATTAAAACAAAAAGGTAACCAGTATCATATGTCATATTATTATAGAGGTGTTTCGAATGCTTAGGTTAATCAACAACAGATAGATGATGCATATAGCCTCCTCTCCTCCTGCTCATGTTAAACCTCATGTATGTACCACCAGCCAGCCCCTCTTTGTTCTGAGCCGAGCATGTTGGGGGGTTGGGTATAAGAAACAGGGTGTGGCTTCGCTGTTGTCATGGCAACAGAGTGAACCCCCTCAACCAGTCACTGTATGGAGTAGAGGAACTCAGTCTCTATCCAATGACAGTATATGTGCCTGCAAGCTGATCAGAATATTACAAACATGCAAACAGTAACCTACATAACATCTGTGCCTTTGTGCATTTCACAGGCAGTCGGTGAGCTCAGTGGTTTTCAAAACCATGCCGGAGACCTTTAGTAGCCTGAGATACATCCTATACTGCTCCCTTTAGTGACAGAGTAACAGGCTCTCTGGTTTCACAGCGTTCAAATAAGCATAGCACGGCAGTTAAACCTGCAATCCTGCTGTACAGCAATATCTTCCTTAATAGGCTGTCACTGTTATAAAACACAAGGTTACGTGACGTTATTGGGTGTCCGCGTGGTAGCAATGAGCGCCTGACCTGCAGACAACCCCACCGAGGATGTTATAGATATTATTAAAGCAGAGGAGCTGATGTCTATACTGTGAAAAACTGCTGTCCAATATGTGAATGACAAGACAGTACACCAAGAGCTAAGATTTATCTGTGAACAAGTGAGATTTGACAACACAACAGCGGCAGGTATGTGTTTTATCAAGTATTTTATCTGTAACAGACTGAATGGATCTCCAACAAACATGTCTGGTTGCTAAACAAACAGCACCCGATTGGAATATTGCTTATTAGTAACATTAAAAAACAATTCAGTTCTCCTCACCAAGTGTGGATGAAGAAAAAACTGGGGCACATCACCACCCTGGTTCCAACCAACTGAAAGCTGTAGCATTATTCATTCACTGGCTCGATATCATAATTACATTTAAAAGAAATGGTATATATACACTTCCTATAGAGACTCAAAGTTATTAAATGGCAGCTGCACTATTGAAATGGGAAAAAAGCACACCAGCTTGATCAATAAAGGATTTCACTAAATATATAGTGAGACTGTTACAAGGCATATAAAATGGACCATGACTTGATGATCAACTTTATATGTTATAAAATATTACCATCTGGCGGTGAGATGTAGTATTGCACCACACTGCTGGTGGATGACAAAGACAAATCCTCAATAATAAATATAATTGAGACACATAACAGATATTTCCATTTTGCACATGACAATAAACAGTTTGAGTATGAATAATGTGCATTATTTTGTATGGCCTTTATAGTTACCAGATCTAAACCCACTTGAACAACTATAGAGATTTTGAACGTGTTGCACTTTCCACAATCATCAAAACACTAAATGAGAGGTTGTCTTTTGGACTATGGTGTTCAATAAAATAAAATCCCACAAGTTTGTCTATATATTGTTTACAATTTCTCAATGAGCAAGATACCAAGGTATTAATATTATGTTACCCTCTCAATAATAAAACTGGTCACAGCAGAGATTAAATCCATATCTCTGAAATGTAAAAATATATTTCTGTAAATGGCAAACAGAACAGTGCCCACAATAAATCCAGAGGGTCGCCCTATTTAACATCCTCAATGTAACAGGCACACAATACAATACAATATGCAGGCACACAATACAATATGCAGTCAGGAGGAGGATCAGTAGGTTATAGTTACTGAAGGATAACGTCTCTACATTTGCCTTCTCAGATTGACTTTCTGAGGCTTTTGAAAAAGATGAGAAAGAAATACAGTAAATGTAACTTGAACAAAACATACTGCCAAACATCTATCAGCCTCTACAATTATCAATATTTTGTGTGTATGTCAGTTATAGATTATATGTTTCAAGACACCAGCTGGAGGTGGTGAGGACTGAAAGAGGATTTAAGAAGAAAAGTGTGGGTGTGTGTGTGTGTGTGTGTGTGTGTGTGTGTGTGTGTGTGTGTGTGTGTGTGTGTGTGTGTGTGTGTGTGTGTGTGTGTGTGTGTGTGTGTGACATTTCAGCACTAGGGCTGCTCACAATCCTCTGATGTTGAGATAGCTGTCAGGTGGATCCTTTCGGTGGCCCTCTCCATCCACAGGGGCCTACAAAACCTGAAAGAAACATATTAAAGAAACCCTCAATACGTTTCACTTACAACATTATATGAGGTGATAATGTAAATAATACAGATAAGCAGGATGCATACTCACTTTAACTTTAAACAACGTCCAAATGCATCGCCTTGCCTCCCTCAAACGTTAACTTTAGCTAACTGACGATTAGCTAGCTAGCTAGCCTTAGCTACACAGACTGTTAGCGAAACAAATGCAGGACGTTTACTCTGGCTGTGGTTTTAAGTCGTTTCTTTATAAGTTTAATGTTGTAAAAAAACATGACAAACTAAACATTAAATAGTAATATCACAGTCCAGAGCAAACACTCCTTACGTCAATTATCAACGATAACAAGGCCTTGTTGTTTAGTTAGTCAGACGTCCATTCCTCAGAATACCAACATTTCCGATCGTTATCAAGGCACTTAAACACAGCAGAGCCGTTTGCGCGTCAAACGACAGCGCAGCACTTCTTATATTCAGTATACAGCCCTTCATCCTGGAAGCTAGAGAGAGCTAGCTGGAGAGGCAAAAGCGTCAATGCAAACCATTTTTCGAAGCAGAAGGCTGTTGCTATGTTTAGGAATAAGTCTGCCTGGTTTTCGAGCAGTGTGCCACAGGCATGTCACACCTTTTGGAGTAAGTAAGGCAAACCTAATCCTTCTAGTATCAGGTCAATGCTAGTAGCTATACTATAGCTAGGTTATAGCTAGTGAGTAACATGCTGCCACAACATGATGCTAACATTTTAACAAAACACGAATTGTATTGTCTTTTGAAGGAGACTAAGTGGAATAAGGTTACTCTCACAAATCTAGTTTAGGGATCTGTAACTCAAGTTCAATTTGTAATCTCACCTACATTGGCATTTCAAAATACAAACATGTTTTGATCTTGGTTTTTGGTCATAACATAAGGTCATTTATTGTAGTGTCGGAGGGTGGGACCATTGCTGATTGCAGAACAGCAGCTTTCCTTTTCAGTGAGGATGCTACATGTGCTGATACTCTAAGGTGAGTGTGAGGAAATACACTCACCTAAAGGATTATTAGGAACACCTGTTCAATTTCTCATTAATGCAATTATCTAATGAAACCAATCACATGGCAGTTGCTTCAATGCATTTAGGGGTGTGGTCCTGGTCAAGACAATCTCCTGAACTCCAAACTGAATGTCAGAATGGGAAAGAAAGGTGATTTAAGCAATTTTGAGCGTGGCATGGTTGTTGGTGCCAGACGGGCCGGTCTGAGTATTTCACAATCTGCTCAGTTACTGGGATTTTCACGCACAACCATTTCTAGGGTTTACAAAGAATGGTGTGAAAAGGGAAAAACATCCAGTATGCGGCAGTCCTGTGGGCGAAAATGCCTTGTTGATGCTAGAGGTCAGAGGAGAATGGGCCGACTGATTCAAGCTGATAGAAGAGCAACTTTGACTGAAATAACCACTCGTTACAACCGAGGTATGCAGCAAAGCATTTGTGAAGCCACAACACGCACACAACCTTGAGGCGGATGGGCTACAACAGCAGAAGACCCCACCGGGTACCACTCATCTCCACTACAAATAGGAAAAAGTAGGAAAAATGAAATGTAATGTAAAAAAAGAGGCTACAATTTGCAAGAGCTCACCAAAATTGGACAGTTGAAGACTGGAAAAATGTTGCCTGGTCTGATGAGTCTCGATTTCTGTTGAGACATTCAGATGGTAGAGTCAGAATTTGGCGTAAACAGAATGAGAACATGGATCCATCATGCCTTGTTACCACTGTGCAGGCTGGTGGTGGTGGTGTAATGGTGTGGGGGATGTTTTCTTGGCACCCTTTAGGCCCCTTAGTGCCAATTGGGCATCGTTTAAATGCCACGGCCTACCTGAGCATTGTTTCTGACCATGTCCATCCCTTTATGGCCACCATGTACCCATCCTCTGATGGCTACTTCCAGCAGGATAATGCACCATGTCACAAAGCTCCAATCATTTCAAATTGGTTTCTTGAACATGAAAATGAGTTCACAGTCACCAGATCTCAACCCAATAGAGCATCTTTGGGATGTGGTGGAACGGGAGCTTCGTGCCCTGGATGTGCATCCCACAAATCTCCATCAACTGCAAGATGCTATCCTATCAATATGGGCCAACATTTCTAAAGAATGCTTTCAGCACCTTGTTGAATCAATGCCACGTAGAATTAAGGCAGTTCTGAAGGCGAAAGGGGGTCAAACACAGTATTAGTATGGTGTTCCTAATAATCCTTTAGGTGAGTGTAGAAAGCTGCAGATCATCAAGCAGATCATTTGTGAGTCATTTTTCTATAATCCACTACAAGCTTTCCATTGAAAATCTTTATATTATACTGTTTCAATCACCAAGTAAAATGTATTGTATGTGTGTACATACTTGACAATAAACTGCTTCTGATTCTTCTGAAGCAATACTTTGACATCTGTTTTTCAGGATATTTGAGAGCAAAGATTATCTCAGGAACAAGGTTGCAGTTTTTCACAGCTTGTTTCTGTCCACCTGTGAGAAGCGCCAAAGTGTGGGGTCTGTGAGCATCGGTCATTATGTCCTGCCTCCGGCCTCAGTACAGGAGGGTGAGAACTAACATGTTTATTGATTTGTCGTACACCATACTAAATGAGTAGTTCCCAATGAGGTCCCAAGAAGAGTCTGAGGGGTTGTTGAATGATTAACAAAATTGGAATTCAGAAAAAAACGTATTTCTGGCACATAAACTATATTTATATTGTTGCTTATTTTACTTAACTTGTTTAATGTTTAATACTGGATATTTTTTGACTCTTCAGGTGTCTAAAAACCATTTAAAGGGACTAGTCACTCTTGGTTTGAACTTCTCGATTTATTAATTTCAAAGCGAACCAGTTTCATCAATTATAAGTCATACAATGTTCTGTATTATAATTTTAGAGGTGAGACACGTGGTTGGGAGGTTGATTTGGGAGAGTGAAGATGAGCCATTGGTGGAAAAGGTAAATACACCTGGCAAAATGACAGCAGTCAGATCATGTAGGCTTAATCACGTAATCACTTAGTTGGACTTCCTTTGGTTTTACAGGGTTTCCATAAGAGTTTTACTTGCCGGTCAGAAGATGAATCCAGTGAAGTCAACAGAAGCAAGTATGTTGCGTTTCCACTGTAAATATGTAATATTGGTTGTAAATCAATTGCAAACCATCCAGTGAATTAATTAAGTCCCCATTACTCTTTTGGCAGTTCTGAACCATCTGACACAGACTTATCAGAAAGTGAAGCCCCTCTCCACGCTCACCATCCAGGTGGTAACATGTTCTCAGGTGAAACATGTACTATCATTTACTGTATGTTTGAGAAAATAATAGATCATTATCCTGTAATGAACGTCTGGTGTAATCAATATTTAGATTATTGTTGAGTATGTTAACATAACACCCTTTTTCTGTTTACTTTTTTCTGTACAGGGTATGTCAGCATTGATAACTTGCAGAAATATTCAGGTGATGTGAGTGATTTCCACCCCGGATGTTTCAGATGCTCCAACTGTAAAGCCCACTGCTGCCCGCTGCACACATTAGCAAAGCAGAGAAAAACACGTTAAAGAAGAACAAGTAGCGGCCGTTCCATTCACACTTACTACAGTTTCAAGCTGTAGATAATTTACTTCAGTTGAGTTATTTTGTTTGTTTATTATGTTTGCATTGCCTACTTGTAATTGTGTATACACTGACATAAAATAAATCTTTACATTTATGTAAGATCTGCTAATTGCTTTGTCCCTCTAACATAGTCTCTATTTGTTCATGTCATTGTCTGGTATGACAACAGGTTGATTGTTAATTAAATCTATGTTTTCAACTAACATTCATTAACTTGTCTTTCATCATAGCTTAACTAAGAAAAGTGGAGTCCTACTGACCAGCAATGACTGTGTTGTTGTTTATTAATGCATAATTAGAGGCTTATTTAAATTTGAATGACCAGTGGGCCACCTCAGAAGGCAATTAAACATCAAACTACTCATTTAGTGCCCTGCTAATGAGGTGTATTCTGGTCAAAGCTAATATAAATTTTTTAGTTATCCATGAAATGATACATTAAATATACTATTTAAACAAATACTACATAATGGAAAAGCTTTAAAGAGATTTACTATTTGTATATAGAAATACCTTCTCAATGTGTTTGTCATCAAGATGTAAGACATCAAGATTTGAAGACAGTTTTCTCTGCAATGTAGATGTCATCGAAAGAGGGAAACCTTGAGGATTACAGAAATATATTGTTGCTATATTTGAGATGTATAAAAAATGTAATTTCATTACAAATCAATGCATTTATGTCATACAAAAACATGGCAGTAAAGCCAGCCAATCGTGTTGGAGACGATGCAGATGGGTTTCATGCTAATTACATCACATATCGATGATGAGGGATCAATGGCAACCAATAATCAATATCAACGTTGTGTACAAACATATCAAAGAGTCATAGTAATTTAATGACGGCAGTTCAATTCCTCTGTGGTAACGGTCACCCCCACAAAGTGGACTCTTCCACTGGGCTCTGGCCAATCACATGCTTTTTTTTGGTTTCAGCCCCTCTATTAGGAAAGTTGAGCCTGCGTGCAGTTTCCTGTACTTTGACCCTCTGGCCCAGTCCCATTGTCCACCTCACGCTGACTCACGCACTTTGAGGCGCGCTCCCGCTTCCTCCGTGATGGTTGAGGGCTGTTGCACTGTCAAATCTGTATGAACCATTTCCGTCAGCATTAGATGCCGACTTTGCCTAAGTGAATTACCCACAATTCATCGCAATGTGACGTTAAACACGCAGATACCAATGGAAGAATGGAGACGTAAAAAAAAAAAAGGTAAACAGAGGCACATGGGTGTTAAGCACGATACATTACATTTACTCAAAAACATTAAGGATTAACGTAGGGACATAAATACTCATGGCATCAGAGGAATACAAGCAGAGATTATATATATATATATATATATATATATATATATATATATATATATATATATATATATATAAACATATGTGTGTGTGTGTGTGTGTGTGTGTGTGTGTGTGTGTGTATGTACACAGATGTATTCATCAAACATTTTGTTATTGAAGCTGTTTAGACAAAAGATTGTAAATAAACACATTATTTGAAATGACGTCTCATCTCCTGAGGAAATACGTTAAATTCAGAGAGTTACAAGTATAAAGTAAATACCCACAATTAGACAATATATTTTTGATATTGTCATGGCGAACATTGGGCCTCGTAATGGGCCCCCTAATCCCTCAAACCCTGTCCTTGAACCCTCAGGGATTTACTGACATCACCTGGTAAATCTTTAAGTGTAATCTCAGTTTGCGTTCCCGTGATTTCATGTGTGTTTATGTCCCTACTTTAATCCTTAATGTTGTTGTGTAAATGTAATTTATCGGGCTGAACACCCACGTGCCTCTTTGTTTACCTTTTGTTACTCTCCATTGGTAACTCCGTGTTTAACGTCATATTGCAAGGAATTGTGGGTAATTTTGCATCTAACGCTGTCTCACGGAAAGGGTTCTTAAAGTGCTCAATATGGGTCCGTGTACGTTTTGTTCGTTTGTACAGCCCTGAACGCTCGCGGAGTTAGCGGGAGCGCGCCTCAAAGTCCGAGAGTCCGTGAGGAGGAGATTGGGACTGTGCCACTTTAAGTGACAAAAAGAGATCTCTCTGGACTCGGGCCACCTCTCTGCTTCTTCTTCACCCTGCTGTGTTTGACGTGCTGCATCTGTCATGGCGGAGGAAAATCTGTCCGTAGTGTTGCATGCAAAGGAAGACCTCCGGGTGGTAGGAGACCGATCTTAAACTCTCATCGCTGCATTAATGTTCGCTACAGTCTGTGTGAATTCAACTGACCGCAAACCTTTTTTGTTTGTTTATTTCTCAGGAAAAGCGCCCCATCCCGGAGCCAGGACCTGATGGTATTACATATTACATATTAGTTGAGCTGCAATGTATAGTCCACCAACAAGCATATCGATATATGTGAATATGATGGACATACTTTGCAAAGTTATATAATACATTGAATTGACTAACCTGGGTACTTTAGCTCGATTTATTTTTTTTGTAGGAATATGTTTTAAACTGAAGGAAAACAAACTTGCCATAGCTTTCATGGCTTTGAAATGTATTTTAGAGTCGGAAGTACTGCATTTTTTTAAATATCCATTCTTAAATATGAGTGACTTGCAAGTCAACAATGCACTGGTGTCTAAAATAGATATTTGTAAAATCTCTGTGACATGTGCACACTCAGACTCTGTCCTGTGCGTCATGTTTTGCACCCAGAGGTTTTGCTCCAGATGCACTCGGTAGGAATCTGCGGATCAGATGTTCACTACTGGCAGCACGGACGGATTGGGGACTATGTGGTCACGAAACCGATGGTGTTGGGGCACGAGGCGTCGGGCCGGGTGGTGAAGGTCGGATCAGCAGTCGCGCACCTTAAAGTGGGTAAGTGGGTGAGCGCTGCAGAAAGTCTTGCTTCCACGCATCAAAAGATATTCATAGATCACAAAAATGATTGCTTCTGTGAACTCTGGTTCTTTGTCCAACTGCACCTGCAGTGTATGACGTACCTGTGACGTCATACACCGTTCATCACTTTGATGCAATATCTCACTTAGTCCTTACATTTGTATGATGTTGAACTCAAGTTCACTCTCAGCCACAAAGAGTTATTTGGATAAAGCCAACTTCAGTGTATTGTTTTTAGGTGACAGAGTGGCCATTGAGCCGGGCGCACCTCGCGAGATGGATGAGTTCTTCAAAAATGGACGCTATAACTTGTCTCCTACAATCTTCTTCTGTGCCACTCCCCCCGACGATGGAAATCTGTGCCAATACTACAAACACAGTGCCAACTTCTGCTACAAGTAACTGTTTTATTCAACATTGTAAAGGCTTTGCACCAGAGATTACCTCAAAACCTTCTGATCTCCTGACTGCCAACTGACTCTTCTTCTTCTTCTTCTTCTTTTTCTTCTTTTGTCTTTCTTTAACCGTCCAGGCTGCCTGATAATGTGACATTTGAGGAAGGAGCCCTAATCGAACCTCTGTCTGTGGGGATCCACGCCTGTCGCAGAGCTGGTGTGACCCTCGGCAGCAGCGTGCTCATCTGTGGTGCAGGTACAAATGAGCACACACTATTAAACTAACACAATTAAACCAGTAGGACAATTCCATCAGCTAGCAAACTAATATAAAAAGAGGGGGTGTGTTGTTTATGTAACGTGCCTTTGCAAGCAGCACCATCTAGTTCAACCAACATCGGTGGGTGTAGGCACTAAAGTGAGAATCATTCTGGCACAACTTGAGTGTGTGTGGGAAAACCTACTGAACCTTCACACTCCTTGGGAGACTTAATATTCAACAAATCCCATATGCTGCAAAAACAAGCTCATGCACATTTGAGACACCTGCGTTGAGCATAACCAGGTGAAACTGTTTCTTATCGCTAAAAAACACATCACGACATTTACTCTTTAATTGTATCTGAACAGTAACATTTTTTACTTTTAATATACACTTAAAACCGTTGTCGTGCCCCCGTTGCCTATCCAAAAACTGTAATCGATGTGTAATTGATGACCAATGTCCAGGTGTAAACGTCAAGGTAGTTTATTAACAGTTGCATTTCTTGATACGAAACAAAATTATTTGCATATAATCAAAACCCTAGGTAACATCTATGATGTATTGATCTGCTGTACCACAGTCAAAAACTGTTCGCCTCTGCAATTAAGCAACGGCTGGCCCTAGTGCCCCTCCTGATTATATTGCCTTGTCTCACTTGGCCTTATGCCCCCTAGTGGTGGGAGGTCCAACATAACAAAAATGGCTCTTACAACCGTCTATATATTTGGCATCCTGCTTATTTCTCCTCTTCCCACAGGACCTATTGGGTTGGTCTGCTTGCTTGTTGCTAAAGCAATGGGGGCCTCGCAGATCGTCATCACCGGTAAAACACACACACACACACACACACACACACACACACACACACACACCTCTCTATCTCAACCAAAGCGACTCAACAGCTTTTCTTTTTGTCTCTAATCACCTCTGCTGTTCAGATACGTTACCCGAGCGTCTGACGATGGCCAAAGAGTTGGGTGCAGACTTCCAGCTGAAGGTGACGAGAGGAGACGAACCTCAGCATCTGGCCAAGAGCATCGAGGAGCAGCTGGGCACGCAGCCGCACGTTGCTATTGAATGCTCTGGTGTGGAGAGCAGCGTTCAAACTGCCATCTACGTATGTGACTACTCAAAGAAGAGATTTCATGTTGTATTCAGTTATGACGCAGCTCTGCACAAAGTATAAACAATATTACATTTACTCAGGTACTGTACTACTTACAATTTTAAATACTTGTTCTTTAGTTGACTGTTTCCATTTCATTCAACATTTTACTTCAACTCATTTATTTTACTTTATCTGCTATTTCACCAATTTTTAAATACATGTGCATCTATGATACTCAAGTTAATTTTGCCAGAAATACTTTCATACATTTTGAATGCTGCTCCTAAACTTCTAATATTGTATTTTTACAGTAGATTATATTATATTTGATATTCCTTTATTAGTCCTGCAGTGGGGATATTTCAGGATTACAGCAGCAAACGGGTAAAGTACACACAAGCGACATAGTATAAAATCAAAAAAAGTAATATAAATAATAAACTGTAGAAAACAGTAAAATATTTTTAAGTAAAGAGTCCAAATTCTTTCTAATTATAGTACCATATACTTGGTCCACAGCGAAGCATAACGAGTTTCCATATCTGAATACCTATAATCTAAATTATATGTGTATATGCTTGTTTTCCTGCCAGGCCACACGTTCAGGAGGCGTGGTGGCGTTGGTGGGCATCAGTCCTCCGATGGTCACTGTTCCTCTGACCTATGCTGCTTTAAGAGAAGTGGACATCAGAGGAGTTTTCCGCTACTGCAACACGTGAGACAAAACCTTTTTGTTCGATAAGCAGATGTTTTAAAGGAAAGCATTAAGCATTTTTGGCCTTGGGTGAAGCTCAACAACTCAATCAATAATTAGTTACCACAGAGATTGAACTCTTGCGTAAAATGTTTGTCAATCTGTTTTGCAGCTGGCCGATGGCCATCGCCATGTTGGCGTCAGGGAAAGTGAACGTGAAGCCCCTCGTGACCCACCGCTTCCCCCTGGAGCAGGCAGCCCAGGCCTTTGAGACCGCGCGGCAGGGTCTCGGGATCAAGGTCATGTTAAAGTGTGATCGTAAGGACCAGAAGCCCTGATCCGCCTGAGTGACTCAGCATGACCAGTAGACATAATCACAAACGAACATTAACCCGAAGGAAGATAAGAGCGGTTCAGAGAGAACCGATAACGGCACTATGTTCTGACTGCAGGTCAGAGATCTAACGAGCATCACATGGTACAAGTGATTCTGTCATGAATCACTCGTTTGTTTTTAATTTCAGCATTTTAATCGTTTTAGGGTTGTATATTTGTTAAATGTAAGTTAATTTGTCATATGGCTAAATCCTAAAATTAAAATATAATGTTAGGTGGCTTTTTATTTCCTTTTCACAGACCCAGCACTACCCAACAGCAGACTTTAGGGGGAACTAGTGGCTCAAAGTGGAAATAGCAATATCTTTGACCCAAATATCTGCTCTATACTATTACTACACAATATTTAATGTTTATTAGTCTTCGAAGTACGCCTTTTGTCAGGATTCAAGAAGCATAATTTACCATTTTATAAACTAACAAAAGTATCAAATTGATCTTTAAAAATGAGCAAGGTGGGCTTTAAAAGGCCTCTCAGGTCTTCTAAGACAGTACTTACCTGCACTCTCAAATCAAGTGTTGATACTGACATGTCAGAGTATACTTAAGTTCTTTACTTTTCCAGTGAACACAACATGCTCAGGATTACGCGTTAGGGAATCAGCACTAAGACACGACTCCACACTACGTATTAGTGGCATACAATATGTACAATACACTGGTCATGGGGTACAGCTTTTGTGGTTAGCATAATAAAATTAATGTACTTTGCAGTTTTGTATAAACAGGAAATGCAGCAACACATGCATCGACACACATCAAACTACAACTTTGGAAACAAAACATTTAATACTTTTGGGTTTTAAAGATCTTTCTGAAGTCATCTTACTTTCTGCAATGTGTTTAACGTGTTTCTGTGAATCGCTCATACGATTCCTAATATTAAAAAAATAAATGCTAACTTAATTATAATTAGTTTGTAGTGTGAAATTGAGACATCTAGTAAGTCCTATAATGATATTCACACAGAATTCTGAATTTTACTGAAAGTAAGACTAACATTGCGAGACAAAAAGTCAAAATTTGGACTCATCAGTGCTTTTATTTTTTCTCACGTCAAACTTTTTTGTTATCTATTTATTATTATTCTGGTAGCAATAGGCTCCCATACAAAACAGGCTAATCATGAAAATACATTTTTCCCGCAGTCGGTGTCCAGGCTCCACTCCTTTTAGAACAAGTTTGTTAGAATCAGTTTGATCCAGTCCAACAAAACCAGCCGGGTTTAGCTCAGATTTTATTTTCTTGCCACAATGACATGAAACTACTTCACGAGGCATGCACACAGATAATGCTCATGTGGTTAAAATGTACTACAATGCATTGTAAAACCTTGACCCAGAGGTTAGGCTTGTTTCTGTCACAGTGTGTGATTCACAGTTCTCTCTTTCCCTTTCAAGACTAAAAGCCAACATACAGGGGGAACATGTTTGCAGGGACTAAACCTGTGTTTCTTGTTTTGTTTCACATGAACACAATACTAGACACGTTTCTCTTATGTACAGACATTCTAATACTGCTTATGGCAATGGGACAGCTCACACAACACAATTACATTCACAATCCACTCATAGTATGCATGAGTTTCAGTCAGGAACACTAAAGATGAACATACAGTAGAGTAGCACACAAAATAAACTTAATTTTCATACATGTGACATTGATATCAAAAGCATAGTTAAGATGCATGTTAATAGTTTTACTCAGTTGCTTGTTATTTAAATGTGTGTGAGTGTTTGTACATGAGATTTATAAAAGACTTCAGAGATTGAACTCTTGTATTGCCGTAAAATGAAGAAAATGAAAAGGATATGGCGTTTCTCCCATAAACCCCTGCTGCCAGCATTGGTTTGATTCACATGTACATTATATCAACGTAGGATATTTAAACCCAACATTTCAGACACTTAACTCATTAACTTTTTTTACTGGCAACTATGATATCAGGCATTTAATTGTGTCTTTGCCATCATCGCAGACCATTTCAATTCAACAGCGAGATTCAATAAATATTTACAATGCAGCTGTGGCTCCTCCCCATGCCCCACCGCCTTCACCTGCAATATTAGCAAAATATGTATTTACATGAGAAATAAATAAACAGAAGAAAATGAAACTATACAATAAGTATAGTACAAGTATCATATTGCATTACATGAGTATAAAAAATAAATTGTGACGCATTCGCTTGATAAGTCCGTCCACACAATATCACGGAAGTGACACGGAAAAGCACTGACAGGACAAATAAATAACACACACACACACACACACACAGTCTCTTCAGCTGGTCAGATGGAAAAAGCATCTCATGTCGATAAAATGGCTGTTCCACGTTAAGCACAGACAAGGGAGAGATGATGAAGAGTTGAAGTGATCATCTCAAACAAAAAGAAACAAGAGAGAAATGAATTGACAGGGGGAAGCAATCCTCCCCCAAGTCACTGGCCAGCTTGGTTTGCCCCGTAAGATAACCGACCAATCAGAGGACAGCCTTCCCTGTGGACCGGTCCCTGGACTTGGTTTATATGTACATAGGTGTCTCCTGTCCTGTTAGAAGTCTGAACATGGCTGCCGGCATGGTCTTCATGTGAATCTGGCAAAAAAAAAAAAACAATCTCAATTAAAAAAGTATTATTTGTATGTAGGGTGACTTTGTAATAAAGGTTGAGCGATAGTGGGTTTTTAAGAGGCCAATATAATAATGATAGCTTGGAGCAAGGAAAAAAAGTAAATTTGCTCAAATGTCATACTTACCTGGTTTCTAAAAAGCAGACTTAAATTATTCCACTATGCAACATAACAAGTTGTGTAAAATTGAAAAGATATACTGACCAACATACACGCAGAGTTAACTGTACAGTGAGAAGTGAAATTATTTCCACAACAGCCTCAGACTCTCGTGTTCCCATTTTTAAACTTGACAAATCATTTCCATTTAAAAGCTTTAATTGGCTGAAGCCATCCTTCCAAGATGACCAAAACCTTTGTCCATATATACATTGTATTTTTAGTAGTATGACTTGTTTGGGTCAGCGCAGTTATCTTGTCTTTTTGTGTTCCATCACACTGGATCCTACAATTCCCATAATGCAACAGAACAATATCAACTTTTGTTCGACTTCCCCTGCCTGGTAAATGTTTTTGAAACTCACTTTCTGTTCAAACTGTATTTGCGATCCCTGTGATGACACATTTGTTCCCTGCTTGACTTAAGAAAGTTTCTCTCAAGTCACACCACACATTCAACAACTGTTTTCTACACAGTACAATTATCTTTAAGTACACAGTTCTAGTAAAAAGTAATAGATATGTGTATATATTCGTATGTTATTGTGTATGAATGTTTGTGTGCATCAGTTTCACCTCGCCAACAGAGTTTGAGAGGGCCTGGACAATCTTCTCATGTGCCGTGGCCACCACACTCTGCCCATTGATCTCTATGATCCTGTGACCCACACGGACCCCACCTCGCTCAGCAATGCCTCCTCGCATCAGACTGCATATCTGACAAAACAGGCAAAGGGAAACATTACTCTGAATTCTTGCTAAATGCTTATAATACGAGTTTATGTAAAATGTATGCCACTAGAAGGCTAAAAGGTCTGCAATGATACAGTAAAGACATTGAACACTAAGTTTATATTTTTGAGAAGGGAATATGTTTGGTGTACAAATATTGTTCAAGGCATAACATCAAATTACAGTGTTTATTCAGTGTGTCCAATAAAAGGAAAATAAAATAATGAGCCGATTAATCTAAACTGAGACAGGAATGTGAAACGTGCACATGCCGTACTGTAATCAAGAAGAAATATGATTCTTAACATCAAATATAACAATACATATAGAAACAAAATCACACAGTAGATTTTAATATTGTTTCGAAATATGACATTTAGTTAATATTACAAAACCTCCAAGCCTACAATCATACTCACAATGCCGTTCTGGACACTGAAGCCCAGCTGATACTTCAGATCTGGTCTCTTAATGAGGACGGTGGTAACCGGAGGACAACTGACGATGTTCATTTTCACCTGAACCTGGTTCTTCAAGCCCTTCAACACAGAAACACTCAAACTTAAAAAACGCTTGTTCATTTTCACGGAAGCAATGTGGTTTGGACCGACGGTGTTTTGGACCGTGGTTTGATTATTATTTAATTCATAGCTCAGTGTCTCTGTACCTTAATGATTCCCTGACAGGTGGCGAGTGGCAGCCCCACTAGGCTGGTGTTGTTGATGGACATGATCTGGTCTCCGATGCTCAGCTTGCCAGAGCGAGCCGCTGGCCCGCCGTTCATCATGTTGGCTAAGATTACTGTGGGGAGAATGGAGCCCCAGCCGGACTCCACAATCACCACACCCAGGATCTCCCCTTTACTCTTCTCCAGCTGCAGCTGTGGAGACGAGACAGATTGTTGGTCTCTTTTGTGTTTCATCATGTGCACAAACTGACCATCATTTAAACAATACCGACCGACTTGAGCCTATGACACTAACATTTCATCAGTTTTGTTTCTTTTCTATCCTGAAAGAAACGCAGGTGTCAAAAACGTTTGTTTGCATCAGCATGCTTGAGACTTTTTTTTCCCTCAACAATTTGCTACAGTGTAGCGGATCAGACAAACACTGGATTCAGCTACGTTCAACTCGCTTTCACTTAAAACAATTTGAGTTCTTTGTGATACCAGTCATAAAATTCACTTTTTTCTAGCTACTTTCCATGGATCAGAGCAGAAGTCTGTGGTATAACAGCTACCCTGGAGCTCAGAGGATACAGCTGGGGATATCACGATATAGTAAAACGAGAGCATAGAAAGCTGCATTCTTCAGTCTCTGGTACTTTCTGTCATTTATGCTTTCACTCCAAATCGTTGAAGCTGAATGTCACAATTCCCCTGAGTTGATTGGAGAGTTGGAGCCACAACTATATCAGACATTCATGTCGACAGCATCTCAGTGAACAGTTTTAAACATGGAAATAGAATAAGAGTAGAGCGGACATTGAAGTGTTTGGCGAGGTCATTTGACTTGGTCAAAAGAAAATGGCGATTGTTGTTACTTGTTTTGGTGACAAAACAAATTAAAGTGGCAAATTAAAGTGGCTCTAAAGTGTGTTGCTAAACCAACAGCAGAGGTATTCACAGAGTCTGTTAAGGCCCATCCATACATCTTTCTGTTGCAATGGCAGCGGTATACATAACAATAAATGACTGACGCTCTCAACACCCTGCTTCGTTGATTTGAATGGGAACTACTATGATTTAAATCTGCACCTCGACCGTCCCACCTGGTGGTATCGCAGTGTGACGGTGACATTTCTACTACATCACAACCAAGTTCCATTTAGGTTGAATTTATTTTTTATATCCGGCATACACACTAAAAGATTAACCAGTGATTTATTTATTACATCAGAATGACTCGAGCGCCTCTAACACAGCAGCTGCGTGGTCATGCCCAGGCCGCCTCTCTGCTCATCAGAAACTGTTTCACGGTTTATAATTCTAAAAAGCCTCCAGTAATGCTTTCAGGGCATAGTGTTAGCAAAAGAAGAAATGCTGAAGCAAAAAAAGAGAAAACAGCTAGCGTTGACATGCTCCGAGTAGATATTAAGGTACCACCTGCCTCTTAATCTTTCTAATTAGTGAACAGCTACTGTAGACTTGTGTATTTCTCTAATGGCCCTGCAGCACACATGTAAACAGTGTTAATGTTCTTGTTTTTTCCTGCACCGACACAAACCAACAAACTTCTGCAAAAAAATCATGCACCTTTAAAATAGACCAACCTCTTTGCAGTTTTCAGAGTTGGAGAAGTGAATGAGGTCGTCATTGTACATCTCCTGGGTGTTGATGATATCGCTGTACTCCTTCTGACTCAGGTCCTCGGGGTTGATACCATTGGCTCTCAGGAACTCCTGGTAAGCTACGCTGAATGCCTGACCGATGGACTGAGCGATAAGCTGGGCCTGCAAACAGAAAAAGAAGGAATCATGACAGAAACATGCGTTTAGGATCCTGTTTGGTCAAAACCACAGACGCTTATCTTCACTGAGTTGTATATATATAACAATATAGTGGGGGAAAAAGCTTCCTGGGGCATCACATAAAGTGGCACTGAGGGTGCAAGAATATGTGAAGACTGTTAAGTTAATGTATCTTCCCTTTGAGAGAGGAGAGCAGACAAGAAAAACTAAAGTACACTTTCCTGCTCCAGTTTCCATGAGGAGTACTGAGGACAATTGTCAGAAAAACTAAATAGAGTTTATTGTCCGTCTTTTTTCCACTGGTTGGAATGATTTCAGGTGATCAAATATCAACCACAAGTATTCCACACAAAGTCGTTGGTACTTTTGCATTTGGCAGGCAGTACAAACTTAAAAATATAATTGTAAATTGGTAAAAAAGTGTGTTTAAGGGAAAAATAAACACATAAATAAGGTTAAAAGTAAGTTTGAGGTGATGTTTCATTTGTCCCAATAACCAATAAAGTACCAGCTACAGCAGGCTGACCACACAGGACACACCTCCCAACATCACAGGTCGGCTGTGACATCCTCACACCATGTGCTGTGATTGAGAATATGCAGAAACTAGTCAATAAGCATTAGATCACTAATAGTAATAGATAAATGAACAAAAACCTGAGCAAATAAAAGAGAGAGAGATCTTAATATTAACACAGATCAATGTGTCTTAAATGAAAAAAAACAACATGACAGGTGGTATTGATAACGAAGGATTTGATCCGTTAGAGCTGTGGGTAAAAAAAATAATTGGAAACTGCTGCTTTAAAGCCTCCTCCAATCAAAAACACTAATATTTTCAACCAAGATAGGTACAAGTTAGTAAAACTTGTAAAATGGAAAAATAAAAACCTGAGGTCTTATCTTGGTTGTGAGAGATAAGATAGATTATGAGAACAAAGAGGGTAATCTTTTTGAAAGCTTTTTGTTTAATTGAATCCTACAATTGAATATAAATCTTTTGTAAAATTTTCAGACGTTCAAGGCCCAAACTCTCAAAATCATTAAACAGTAAATTAGTTTTGCAGAACAATAAAAAGAAAAATAAATAAAAAACAGGCAAACACTGCTTACAGTCAGCAGAGCTACAATAACAGAAACAGTTTATAAGTTGATGGATGAGCGGCTGAATGGTTCTATTATAACTTTGGCCGCCCTTTAAAACCTGGCAGCAGAAATTAGACGAAGAGAGGACAGATTGGAGTCCAGCCTTTATACTGACTGGCACAGACACTCAGTTGTTGGCTCCACTGTGCAACATTGTTCATGTTGCCAAGTCTTACTGAATCTGCTTCAACAAGACAAGCAGCAGCTCTAGGTTTGAAAAACCATTCAAAATTAAAAATGCCCAGCCAATTAACATCATTTCATTGCTCTATTTGGTTATTAAAAGTTGCAAAACAAATCATTTTCGTGGCAACATTTATGACGATGTGGCGCAAACTTAAAAATAACAACATTCAGGAATAAAAGGATTAAAAAACATTCACATTGATGATAACAGAGAAGCTGAAATAATATCCGTCAATCAAATAACACTTACAAAGCAATACGTGTAATTGCTTTCTTATCTTTAGATGTTGGAGGACTCATCTACTGTATGATTGTGTAATGAGAGAACAATAACAGTATGACCTCAAATAACTGACATATGTGACCTCTCACGGACACACACATTAACACAAATCAGGTTTGTGATCTCGAAAACACACACAACTTACATCTTCTGACTCAAAGACATGGCATATCATCTTGTACTGCTTCTTTGCCTCGGGGGCCCCGGGCGTAGTTTCAATACAGTCCTGGGAGGCCGTGCGTGGCATCCGGCGTCTCGCCATCAGCACCACAATGTTCCCAATGTCAGCAATGTAGGATATAGTACGGAGCGCGTTGTCCATCATCGTTTCCTGTTGATATATGAACCAAAATCACATACGTCAAACGCATCCTTTTAAACGTCAACCCTGTTGTGTTTACTATACTCTACATCATAGGCCCGAATGTGTCATTGTATGTGTCCCGTGACAGCTTGAAAGTCATATGATCATCTTAAAATTAAGGTCTATGCTACTTTACTGTATAAATTGACCATAGACTACATCTCCCACAATGAATGTTGATTTTGTGACCCACGAATGAAAGAGATCCTAACGTGATGAAGCAGTGTTTCCATATCGGCGTTTCACTAAAGACAAGTGATTATGTTGAAAAAGATCAACAAATAATCCCAAAATGTCCAAGAAGAGAAAGATTGATGCAGAGGAAAGAACTTTAAAGAAGATGGGAAAGCGAATACATGTTTGTGCTTCAAGGAGAGAAAACGGTAAGTCTTCTATGTTATGATGCAGTGACGGTGATGAAGGAATACAATTTACGTTGGCGTTTTGACACCAAACACGAGCCAAGTACGCTAAACTTAGCCTCCACGAAAAAATGTCCAAGAATTAAAAGGCAGACTGCAATCACAAAAGATACAACCAAAAAAGGCGCTGCTGTGAAAACTAGCTTCATTGTGGCAGAAGAAATTGCACAAGCTTCCTAACAGTGCACTCTAAAGGTATGTGAGCAGGTGAGTCCAGAGACATAAAGGTATGTGAGCAGGTGAGTCCAGAGACATTAAGGTATGTGAGCAGGTGAGTCCAGAGACATAAAGGTATGTGAGCAGGTGAGTCCAGAGACATAAAGGTATGTGAGCAGGTGAGTCTTAGAGACATAAAGGTATGTGAGCAGGTGAGTCCAGAGACATAAAGGTATGTGAGCAGGTGAGTCTCAGAGACATAAAGGTATGTGAGCAGGTGAATCCCAGAGACATAAAGGTATGTGAGCAGGTGAGTCTCAGAGACATAAAGGTATGTGAGCAGGTGAGTCTCAGAGACATAAAGGTATGTGAGCAGGTGAGTCTCAGAGACATAAAGGTATGTGAGCAGGTGAGTCTCAGAGACATAAAGGTATGTGAGCAGGTGAGTCTTAGAGACATAAAGGTATGTGAGCAGGTGAGTCTCAGAGACATAAAGGTATGTGAGCAGGTGAGTCTCAGAGACATAAAGGTATGTGAGCAGGTGAGTCTCAGAGACATAAAGGTATGTGAGCAGGTGAGTCCCAGAGACATAAAGGTATGTGAGCAGGTGAGTCTCAGAGACATAAAGGTATGTGAGCAGGTGAGTCCCAGAGACATAAAGGTATGTGAGCAGGTGAGTCTCAGAGACATAAAGGTATGTGAGCAGGTGAGTCTCAGAGACATAAAAGTATGTGAGCAGGTGAGTCTTAGAGACATAAAGGTATGTGAGCAGGTGAGTCCCAGAGACATAAAGGTATGTGAGCAGGTGAGTCCCAGAGACATAAAGGTATGTGAGCAGGTGAGTCTCAGAGACATAAAGGTATGTGAGCAGGTGAGTCCCAGAGACATAAAGGTATGTGAGCAGGTGAGTCTTAGAGACATAAAGGTATGTGAGCAGGTGAGTCTTAGAGACATAAAGGTATGTGAGCAGGTGAGTCTCAGAGACATAAAGGTATGTGAGCAGGTGAGTCTTAGAGACATAAAGGTATGTGAGCAGGTGAGTCTCAGAGACATAAAGGTATGTGAGCAGGTGAGTCTCAGAGACATAAAGGTATGTGAGCAGGTGAGTCTCAGAGACATAAAGGTATGTGAGCAGGTGAGTCTTAGAGACATAAAGGTATGTGAGCAGGTGAGTCTCAGAGACATAAAGGTATGTGAGCAGGTGAGTGTCAGAGACATAAAGGTATGTGAGCAGGTGAGTCCCAGAGACATAAAGGTATGTGAGCAGGTGAGTCCCAGAGACATAAAGGTATGTGAGCAGGTGAGTCCCAGAGACATAAAGGTATGTGAGCAGGTGAGTCTCAGAGACATAAAGGTATGTGAGCAGGTGAGTCCCAGAGACATAAAGGTATGTGAGCAGGTGAGTCTCAGAGACATAAAGGTATGTGAGCAGGTGAGTCCCAGAGACATAAAGGTATGTGAGCAGGTGAGTCTTAGAGACATAAAGGTATGTGAGCAGGTGAGTCTTAGAGACATAAAGGTATGTGAGCAGGTGAGTCTCAGAGACATAAAGGTATGTGAGCAGGTGAGTCTCAGAGACATAAAGGTATGTGAGCAGGTGAGTCTCAGAGACATAAAGGTATGTGAGCAGGTGAGTCCCAGAGACATAAAGGTATGTGAGCAGGTGAGTCTTAGAGACATAAAGGTATGTGAGCAGGTGAGTCTTAGAGACATAAAGGTATGTGAGCAGGTGAGTCCCAGAGACATAAAGGTATGTGAGCAGGTGAGTCTCAGAGACATAAAGGTATGTGAGCAGGTGAGTCTTAGAGACATAAAGGTATGTGAGCAGGTGAGTCTTAGAGACATAAAGGTATGTGAGCAGGTGAGTCTTAGAGACATAAAGGTATGTGAGCAGGTGAGTCTTAGAGACATAAAGGTATGTGAGCAGGTGAGTCCCAGAGACATAAAGGTATGTGAGAAGGTGAGTCTCAGAGACATAAAGGTATGTGAGCAGGTGAGTCTCAGAGACATAAAGGTATGTGAGCAGGTGAGTCTCAGAGACATAAAGGTATGTGAGCAGGTGAGTCTCAGAGACATAAAGGTATGTGAGCAGGTGAGTCTTAGAGACATAAAGGTATGTGAGCAGGTGAGTCTTAGAGACATAAAGGTATGTGAGCAGGTGAGTCCCAGAGACATAAAGGTATGTGAGCAGGTGAGTCCCAGAGACATAAAGGTATGTGAGCACATCTGTCCCACATGTTCTTAGCAGCAAATGAAATTAATCTATGTTGTAATAGCAGAGACATTTGCTACTTATATTTTTTACATGTATATAAATGCATGTACAATATTTTTACACTTGAATAAACAATAATCAAATGCAGAAACAGTTATTTAACAATATGTAAAATGTAGTGTCTCCTAAAAAGCAGATGATATCATCACTGCAGTTCTTTATTCACATATTTCCAGTTAATGGAGACGTTTCATTATTTTCATGCTGCAGCAACCCAGTAAGGTAAACCTTCGAAATATAAACTATAACTGGACCATAACATACATCGGGTAGTAAAACAATATTTGCTATAAATATGTCCCAGAGAGTCAAAAGCTGGAGACAATAAATAGACAAATACTACATGTGAGGTTTCTGTTTGTGTTTCTTTAAGACCACCGTACTGTAGCTTTTAGAAATATGTTATACTGGTGACTAGTGACTGGTAATTATCCTGTTTCTGGCAACAGTTAGTTTCCTTTGATCAGTAATATTATCCAATTAAAGCACCAGTGTCCAGCAGATTTGTTTCTTTTCTTTGTCAAAGCTGCATAATCCTTTCAGGGCAGAGTGGGATGAAAGTACTGTTGACAGAAAACATGCAGTCCATCTTTTGATTGAATTCAGAACTACTGTATGATCTAATTATTGTGACGCCACAATGAATTAGATCTCCGGTATATTCAACTGAAGATAATGAACATATTGATAAAACAAAGTGATTTGAATCATGCTATCATGTTTTTTCACTCAGTTAAAATCTACATCATAAATCTGCATGTTTACTGAGAGGAACTTGTATTTTTTTTATGACAATATGCTAACCTAAATGTCCTATTTAGTTAACTTCACTTTAATAATTATGTCAAGTGTTTTATTATAGTCTTTGGTGATGCTCTAGCCCACTCTGAGTTATTTTGATTTTTATATTTGGACTTAATATGAATCAATGTCAGAAACCCCATACAAGCAGCATGGAGCCTCTTAATTGTAGAATGTTGTTTTACTCAGAATCTCTCTCAAGAGTGTCAGGATAAGTGGTAACCAGGTGGATAAAGGAGAAAGATATAAACTGCATTGCAGCACGCTGTTTGCCAGGCGACTGATGACACACACACACACACACACACACACACACACACACACACACACACACACACACACACACACACACACACACATTCTGAAACTCAGACGGCCAGACGGCAGCTCAGACTGGAATACTGCAAACGAGTCATCTATCACGTATACATTTAACTGCTACTGCAAGCACAAAGCTCTTTTCGGGATCCCAAGAACTGCAAAGCTCTCAGAAGCGTTTTCTACTTCCATCAAAGACTCTACCTCCTGTACTGCTGCTTCACACAGCTGCTTGTTGTAAAGCTAAAAGGCGAGACTGGAGAAAAGCTTTAAAAAAATAAAACAAAAACTTGAATAAAAGAAAAGCCACGCAGATGAATGTAATTTTTCATTCATAACAACATTCATAAAGCCAAACTTCAATCAGATTTTTTACTGAAGCTCAGTTGAAAAAAACAGCCTTTTAAAAAAACGTTTTCGCTTGGCAGAGTCTGTTCTGATGATGAGATTAAACAAATAGCAATCAGTTGTGGAGTTTCATAAGCAGCAGTTTGTGTCACTGGTTAAGCTGCAGTTATGACAGCTATGACACAACAGCTCTATCCTGATGTGCGGCCCTGTAGAGCTGTGTGTGGCTGGGGGGAAGTCAGGGTAAACAGCTTTTACTCTCTCTGAGAAAAAGACTCAGAAACGTGTGCTTGCTGGCACTCACCTGTGAGTCTGCGTTGAGGACTTTAATCCTCTGGGTGGAGATGAACAGATCAACCTCAGTGAGGGTTTGGGCATCTCCCTCTGCACCCTGTTGCAAGATAGAAGAAAAACAAACAAACAGATGAGTGGGTCACATCATCTTCTTTGACTTTGATTGTGTAAGACCTTTGTACCAAACTTGACTGTTCATGGTCTGTGTTAAATGTTGCAAAGTAGCCTTTAAGTTTAGACATCCAAGATGCATGCATGTATTTAGGGTCCAGCTAGTCGAATGCTTGTTAGATGGACAGGTGTGCTGAGTCTAAAGGTGAGGGCAAAAAGCCAGAAAAGAAAGGTTTTAGCAGTGGTGTTAGTTTTCAGGACAGCAAGCTGGCACAGAAACTAGAAACAGCTTAACACTAAACTCTTACCAGCTCTAATTAATGTGTACTGCAGACTAATACAATTATATTTGATTTTGCTTAATGAAACTAGCCTGCTGGATTTAAAATAAGGAAAAACAAGAATATTTCATGAAAGGAGACCGTGGCTTGTAGTATTCATTGGTTCATACATATTTATCCCTACAAAGTGCCTGAAGATGCACAGATATGATTCAGTTTTTGTATTTAACCTGTCAATTTCCATGTGATGAGCATTTATGATTGCAGTCATACTCCCAATTCAAAATCCAATCTGCCTTGTGGATTTAATGCACAACAGCCTACAGAGACTTTTGATACCACACAAATGACAATCACCCTCTTATATGACGGACGTCTGCCTGCAGCATTGATGCAGTGCATTCTGAAAGCTGATAATAAAACCTGATTGCAATCACTAAAATGTTTTGATTACAGCTAAACTGTGATGTCCAGTTGTAGAAAAAAAAGAACTAAAACGGAATATAAAACCAAACAAATGTCTCTTTTAGGATCCCCTTATTTTTTCCCCATCAGTGAGCCTAAAATGCATGCAGTCACAGCTGAGTTCTGCTGACGCCTCTCTGCACCATCTCAGGATGACCGAAGTTTAAAGTGTAAATTATAGCAAGAATTATGTTCTGCCTTTGCTGGTGAATAGTATGTTATTCACACAAAAATTAGGCCTGCATTGAAGTTCTATCTCCGAAATACATAATTGAACTTACTTGCGGGTAACAGCAATATAAGTACAACATATGAAGAAATATTTGCAGACGCTAACTAGAGTTGTAATTGGTGATTAAGTGATTTTCTTTTCTCTTAGCTAAAATAAAGTTGTATGTCCTTGACTCTGAGATGAAAGGTTATTGTATTTTTTTGTTTTTTGTCAGTAAAAACCTGAACTGGACAAAGTATATCAGTGTCCACCAGCTTCCTTTCTCAGGTAAAAGGCCTTTTGTGTTGAACTTAGTTGTTTCCAACTGTACAATAGATTTCCCCCTTGCTATACAGTCTATCCTCAAAGCCAGGTTGCTTTAACACCGAAACAATGTTGCAATTCAGTAAAGAAAGTGACTAAATTATAAATGATCTTGGTATATTTGAGGAAACTGGTTGTTAGACATCTTTACTGTCTCAAAATACACCCTCATTAAATCCCCAAATCCTCCAAATCCTCCAAAGTCTCGGATTATTAAGTTGAAGATAACATTAATTTGACTTTTATTAATAGCACATGTATTACTTGAATCATTGGAGATTTCTTCTTGCACTCAGGGTAAAAAAAAGCAGTATTCGGTCATACACAACTAGAGGGTGGGCAAGAGGTTAATTTAGTATAATATCTCAATAACATATTTTGTGCTTATAATGTTTAATTACACTCTTAAACATGCATGTATTATTTCCTGAAACAATTCCACTATGTTCTTGTGTACTTAAAACTCCTTCCCACAGGTAATTACACAGCATAAAACTCACACACTGTATTAAGCCAAGCTTTAATACAGAGCTTCTCCCACAGTATTCAACCCTGATACCATGTCTTCTGCTACCTCGTGGTCACAGTGGTTTCATCTGTGTCAATGTGCTGTTTTTAAATTTGGATTCAGCAGTTCTTGTGCCTTACAACATACCTTCAGGCTCAAGAAAGACTCACTGCCAAAATGTACAGCCGTTCACATAAAAGTAAACACGTTTGTCTTAGCTTTGGAAAACCTGACGAAGATGTGTTCGACCTAAATTAATGAGGACGACTAATGTAAAAAAACACAGATTGGGGACGGTTCACAGAAACAGACAGGAACAAATGAAATGAGAAAGAAAAGCGGCGAGTGGAGGGAAAGTGGCCAAAGGGTCTTCATGTTTATTACACACCGCCTTTTTCTTGATTTTGGCAGCCTTCTGTACCCTCTGGCAGGCAGGCGATGGGACAGGACAAGGTCAGCGGATACGGAAGCACAAAAAACAGGAGGAACAGGAGGAAATAAAGAAGGTAAATAAAAGAAGGCAAGACAGTAAAGCCCCAAACCAAACAGCAGGTGTGCTATCGCAGCTCTCAGAAACACAGAGAGAGAGAGATAGTGAGATAGAGAGACAGAGATGATGTGTGTGTGTGTGTGGATAGTGTTCACACAGCTGTGTTGGTTATTTGATGCAAATCAAAACAGCAATTACAGTGGGTAATAATTACCTTTTCTCTTTTAAACACATACAATCAAAAGCGTGCAAATATAAATTGACACTAATCTTGGCATCTATATAAAGCTTTATTAGGAGGGTCTTGGGGGTTTTATATGTTTAGTTTTCAGTTTTAATGTTGCAAGTGTCCGTTTTGTAGTCCGAACATTTACCAAAAGAAACGGGGATGGTTAGGCCCCCCATTTCTAAAAAGCACAACAGCTAAGAAAGACAGGTTGTGTTCATGTCACAGTCTAAACACTATTATCAGGAAAGATATGCTGGAAAACAATCAACACTCACAAAGGCTGGGGAGGGGATAAAGCCCAGAGCAAGGGTTTAACATTGTTAGTAGTAAAGAAAACAAGACAAGGCTGAGTCACTATGTTGGGAATCACACAGCTTAGATCAACATGGAGGCTCATGTGTTTGATTAGCTCATCAGTATTTCTGGTCTTGGCGTGGGCCTGAATTTACACAGATAATCTTTTGGAGTACTCTTAGCACTTTGTAATCTTTCAAAATCAACCCCTCTGTACAAGGTTCAAGCTGAGTGAAGGCCCCTCTCCATCTGCCATTGGCCAGAGGAAATGATCTTGACCCGCATTACATTTCAGAGAGTGAGACTGGATGTTGACCCGAGCCACTGTGCAGAAGTATCTAAGACAGTATTAGTTTAAAAAAGAAAAGTTAAAAAAAGAGCAGAGAAAGCGGCCCAAAGGGAGGGGTCTGTTTGGGGTTTTCGTTTAGTCAAAAGCTTCCTCCTCAGTGATCAGCTCTAATGCAAGACAGATCTCCGAGGCTTTCGGCAGCATCTTCTGCTCTGCTGAGGAGGAGCTGAGCAGGGAGGGAGCGACATCAGGAACGGGAGAGTGAGGGGGTGAAGCTGCATCAATATTACATCAAACACAGTGAACATCATGCCAAAAAGAAAAGCAAAAAAAAAAACCTGGTAAACTTATTTCTGCTCAGTTCAGCAAGTGCATTTCTGTGCTCGTCTCCGTGTTTGTTCGGGTTCATATGGAGAGGACGCACAAACATGGCGGCACCCCGACTACATGCAATGTCTCGTTCGTGTGCAGTCGGCTGTGTCAGAGATTAAATGGTGTTTGCTGGACAGCGTTTTATTTGCTAACGAGGGACACATGAAGGAGATAATGGACGACCTCTTGTTCAATGGACGTGTTCCAAGTAGAGGAAAGCACTAACATGTGATGGCTTACTGTTGCCATGGTTTCATCCTGACAATACTTTTGGCAGGGAAGGCAATTGTGCATGGCGGTGAGTGAGTGAATCTAATCTGAAACACAGATTTGGTCAGTGTGGACTGATGCCAGATGACACTGTAGTGAAGAGGGCTCTTAGACTGAAACCAGCCACGATGCTTTCCCCTTCCCCGTCACCCTTCGTTGTTGTGGCAGAATCATCTTTTATTGAGCTGTGACCCTTCAGAGAGAAGTTATTAGAGTTTTGTGATTGAAACTTTGATTACAAAACCTGAATCCCCAGCTTCATAACAGACTTTAAGAGCTAGTCTTATGTGGTTATGATGTGGACATTGTGCCTATGATTATGGCTCAATATCAAAACTGAAGACATTTCTTATATGGGTTGCAAATGCTTCCAGGCACCCGTATCTATTTATATCCCTCTTCAGCTACAATTTTATACATATTCAAACTAATTTTGAGCCTGCACAAGGACCCCTCACACTAAGTAGAGGCGGAACAAATTACACTACACTGAAGCATGTAACATTAAAGGACAGGGCTGAGTGGACTTTTGAAGTATGAGGACAGAGCCTTAATCTTCTGAGTCCGTCCCTAGATTAAAGGACCAAACTAAATTAAGTTACCAACTGTCACAAAGCATAAGGAACCTGATCATTTGAGGAAAATAGAGCCAATGGGAAAGCCCCAGAAACTCTGTTCCAAACCGGTATCGGTTCTTAAAGAGTAAAAACCCTGAGTATTGATAAAGTCCGGACATAACGGTTCTGCTATCGGGGGCGGAGTCATGCTTTACTCTGATAAACACATCAGCTCAGTACAACGTGAGACACGCATCATGGCAGAGAGAACAACAAGATTAAAAGTGCGGCTGCGTTTTACTCCAGTAGATGCTGATAACTTACAAGTACGTGAGGTCATTCCTGTGATTTATCAAAACATTTGGCCAACAAGTATAACAAACTATTTGTATACACACAAGAATAACAAAGCAATGTTGATTTTTTTCTTAATTAATTTTCTCTTCTTTCTCACAATATGATCAACGACAACCGATTAGTGTATTGATAAGGAACCGAACCGATAAGCGTACTAGTATTGATCAAATCCAAACAACACCCATACGTAACTGGCACAGACCGGAGCTATTTTCTCTTTCATGCCCTTCTGATGTCTGCTAATGTGATTTACCTGGAACCTGATCAGGAAACCTGACCTAATATTTCAAATGTAAGACACATAAGTACAGGAAGATTTCCTCTATGTATTGCCACTGGGGAAGCACTCATTATGGCATGTCACTTTCTAAAATTAGACTACTACACGGGAGGTCATTTAATATTTAGAAATACAGTCAAGCTGGTGTTCCCATGAGGGGGACATAAAAGAGACTGGTGTCTGGGTAGCAACTGTGCACCAAAACATCAATGCTGCATGATGTCATCACGTCATCAAACGATGTCCTTTGATCCCACAAGTTACGACCAAGAAACGTGACAAATGCTGAAAGTCTCACATTTTGAGTAGCTGTTTCCGTAAAGTCAGACACCAGCACTTTGGGCAGAGTAACAGTGGTGAACACAGCAATTAACCTCGTCCAAATAATATGAGTCAAGCTCCTCTATGCTGCACTGGAACCCTCCACATTATTTCCCTCAAAGTGCACGGGAATATCATCATCACAACATTAGTGAACAGCAGGGAGCAAGTGTTAACGAGGGAAATATTGGGATCACATGCCAGCAGTCCCATTATCCAGCCAACTGAGTCAAGCAACGAGCCCTGCGGCCAAATCTAGCCAAGTTCTTTAGCTACCCTAAAAGACCACTCGTGCTTTATTTATGACTGCAATCAAATCCCAAACAGCACTGATGTCCATGTAAATGTTATTAGGAGCAATCTGGACCAGACGTAAAACTAAAATGACCTCAAGATAACTATTAAGTATGATGAACCATATAAACTGAAATAACAGAGGTTTATTTGTTCGTTTGAGTTTATGAATCTATTTTCCCTTCCAGATGTACATTAATGTGAGAAATGAATTCAGAAACTCTATTACAAATACAATCAAACATGCAGAATTTACCATGTAGAGCCGCTGGATAGATTTCCTGCAGGGCGTTTGTGTATTTTGAGTGTTACCAATCCAACCTGAACTAGACTGAACAACAACTGTAACATTATACTGGCACCTCTGGGGAGAAGAGGGAGAACATATAAAATGCTCTTTAAGATCAGGGCAGCAAACCCACACCATTGTTCGGATGCTGTCTTTATGGGTGCAAACAAGCACATCTTGATGTTGGGCAATTGGCTCTCAAATGGGTGTTTTCCACTGCAGGAAGTTTTTCAGGATACAGGGAACCTTTTGAAAGGAAGAATCTAAATATATTTTCTCATACCCAAAAAGTCACAACTCTCTAACATCAATGTTTGATGTAAAAAAAAAAAAAGTCAAAAAGTAATCAACTTCAAAGTTGTGAGACTGAAAATTACACATCTGCTCTTCAGACTCCATCAGGACTGCACAGAGTAGCTAGCAGCACCAAATAGTTGGACCAGCGGAAAAGCAATCAGCAACTATAAGTCCCTTTTTTCACATTCCTATTCGCATTTCCACCTCTTCTAAAGAACCGTAGAGATTATGCAATTTAGATCAATGACACATTTAAAAACTATGTCGCTTGTTAGAAAGCCAATGTTCACACACAAGAAAAAAACAACATAGTCATCCTGTTGTTCTTTGATATTTGAATAAATTAATAAAAAAAGGAAGCTGAAAACTGAATGTTTCATGGTTATTTTGTTCTACTGAAGAAGAGAACCGCCATGGAACCATATGCAAAGTTCAAGTCTCTCTCTCTCTCTCTCTCTCTCTCTCTCTCTCTCTCCCTCTCTCTCTCCCTCTCTCTCTCTCTCTCTCTCTCTCTCTCTCTCTCCCTCTCTCTCTCGGCTCAAATAGTGGCAACATATTTGTATTCAATATTAACAAGCGACAAGCAATGTCAACCCCTCATCCTACTATTAATACCAGTGGTGCCCAATATGTGCTTATTTTATGAATACAGCTGTACACAAGTTGAAGCCGCTGCAGTGCCTGTGTTGTGACATTTAGCCCTGCAAACTCCCCCCAACTGAAAGTACTCCCTGTAACTGTGAATTAAGTCCCTGGTTCATGCAGGAAAAGTTCTTGAGTTCCTTAAAGTGAAAGAACGAGACTGTTCCTGTGGTGGAAACTGCCTATTATTTCCTGAGGTTAGTTTCTGGGAATCTTTAAATCAAAAAAACTGAATGAACCTCATTTAAATCTGGGCAACTCCTCCAGAGGAAATGTCCAAACTGAAAAGAATGAGGCCTGCTGTGTGGGGAGAAGTATGGGTATGGATAACTTCAGTGCGTTTGCATGTTTGAGTCAATGTGTTCTGGAGTACCTTGACCCTGCTGACAGCTTCCTGGGCCTGCATCATGCGTATGTTCTTAGAGGGGTTCCTCTCAGACAGCAGCTGTGTGGAGCCCAAGTAGTTAGCGGCAAAGATAATTCCATCAATCAGATCTTCTGGTTCGCAGGGTCCTGGTACTGGGTCAGAGAGAAACAGAGAGGGCTGGTGGTTAACAGGGAGACATGGGGAAGGACAGAGTGCGGTTAGACTGAAAGGATCGGGTGTGTGGCGGGGAGAGTATCGTAATCACTGCAGTCAACGTGCTGTGGAGAGAAATTGAGCCAAACGCTGCTGCTCTGGGGATGGAGATATGGCGATAACAGGCTGGATGGAAATCAGCAGAGAGATGGCCCCTGGCTGTGAGCTGATGGAGGTGTGGTGCTGGTGGGAGGCTGGGCTGAGATTAATCTGGGTCTCTGATATGTAGATGTGGACTCTCAGACACCCACTCAGGGACCTGATGTGCTGTCATGATCTTAAGGTGCAGGCAGGCAGCTAAGCCCCTCATACATTATCAGGCCTAGCTTATGCCCAGGTGCAGAGAAAGGACTGGAAGAGTTATACCAGGCCTGCGTCTGGTAAAGTCAAGCTTGGAATGGTTCCATGCAATTAAAATATTTAGATTTCATCATTAAAACAGGTGTGCAGACAGATTAACTTACCATCGACAAAGCTGGGGAACGATGTAACCTTCTTTGTTGGCTGGAAGAAATAAAAACAGGATATGACCGATAAATGTGTGTGAACATGTTTACAGTGACATAAGAAATAAATAAACCATTCAAGTTTCATTCCGTTTCTGAATGTTGCACTTGGCTAACATCTGCTGCTTTTATTAATGCATGATACTTTATTCAAACAGCATGTGTCACTGCACTAAATCAAGCTGCAAGGCTAATATGTTTAATTTTAAAAAGCACCAGCAAAACATTTGGCATGATGAGCAGGGAAGCCTGCTGATATACTTCCAGTTAATTATTAGAAAACACAGATGAAGAGAGAACCTAAAGGAGCATCCCATCCTGTAAAAACATGTCTGTCTGTCTATGAGATTTGCTTTTTAGTTCTGTGACTGCGATTCAACTCTCTTATCGTCTTATCGTCTCTTATCGTCCAAGACATGATGCCCTCCTACTCTTTGGCAATTGCCATGACAACAAATACTGTGTGTGTGTGTGTGTGTGTGTGTGTGTGTGTGGGTGTGTGAGAGATGTGAAATGTGAAGTGATTCATGGGATTCAAACACTCGTCTTGCTGGATGCATTTGATCCTCTAACCTGCTCACTACACATTCAGAAAGTGTTCGTTATGTAGGGAGGTGTGGGTGGAGCCTGTACAGGAAGCAGTGAGTGCAGACATCTCGGTGAAAAATGGCACTTATACAAACGCAAACAGACACGCTGCTTAATTACCAGGACACCATCATGCCATAAGCGAGGACACGAGCACACACATGTACACACACGTACATATTTTAAGTGTAAATGACCTCGCAGGAGTCAATGAAGGAGCACTGCAACAGAACATCTTACCTCCAGTACGTTGTTGTTCTCCAGGGGAACGTTGAGGTCAGAGCGCTGCTGTTTTCTGGGTTGCTCTGCACCGTTGCTCACCTGGCAGGTAAACAGAAGAACAGGTGCGAGCGGATACAAATTAGAAGAGGGAGTCTGCACAGGCTATGTCAACACATGAAAAACATTTCCTTTCTGTTTATGTTGCTGGTTAGAGTGGGAGGCAGAGGTTCAGGTGGGAGGAAATGTCATGTGACTTGTGTAGGTGGGCCTGCTGAGAGTAACTCTCTGGACCTATAATAACAAATATAAAGTGTTGACCTTCAAATACAATTAAACAAAATCCTCTAAATGGTGAGTCAGTCGTTTGTCTTGGTTTAAGTACATGTTCAAGTTCTGTCTTTCACTTGTCCTCCAGCGAGCTCTTTCTTTTGTCTCTTCTCTCCTCACATTTATGGACATATTCAGAACGTCCATATAATCACACAGAGGGAGGATTACATTTCGTCCTCTGGATATCCATCTTGCAGTCCACAATTGCTCATTAAGATTCAATCGTATTACTTGCTGAAATAAAATGGTCCTGCCAATAAAACCTCGTCCTCCTTGGTATGACAGTGAAACTCAGCCCGTGCTGCTGTGCTGCTGGAATATAAATTAATTACCACAAACATGACACTAGTGGTCTCCTTTGCGAAGAGAGAGCAAAACATAAAGTCCTGATCAGTATTCATCATGCTGCCCAACACAGTTGTGCAAACAAGCATTAAATTAATTAGTCCCATGTTGTTGTTTGGTGGGATGGATTGCTAAACCGTGTTGCTCTATTCATGTCCGACTCCAGTCAACCCGTGTACATGCCTTCATCTGTAACAGGACATCTTAGAGAGGCTACATGTCGAACCTTATCATCAATTAATCAGAACCGCATCAATTTTAAACCATGAGCATAATTAGCATTTACAAGACCGGCACCAAGAGGTGTACTGTACATGTGAATGCAGCTTTTCTCCTTGAAAGGCCAAACAAAATACAGATAATAAGAAAAATATTGCAAATAAGAAGCATTAGATTTAAAGGGGGAACCTTGACTCAAATGAACTACATCTGGCACCTCAATTCACATCACCTTCAGAAAGATTTATCTAATTTTTGGAGATCCTAATATGAGTGGATGGTTATATTTTATGAACAAAAGTCCATCTGATGAATGTACATGTTTAGCTTTTTAGCCACAACATATTACATAATCACAATTATGGGTACACTTTGGCTTTTGCGGGACTGTCAGAAATCTCTAATAGTCTTAGTTATTCATGGCAACTATTTTTACTCAACCAATGTTTTAATACTACACTACATAGCACACATACTTTCTGCATTGCTTTTGATGACATCGAGCTCGCTTTGGCCCACTTTCTCTCATACAATGGGAAACATTTTGGCTCTGCAGGCTGCCTGCTCCAAAAGCCATTAAGAACAATACATGATACATATATTTTTAGAATTTTAAGAATGGCAATTGTCTGGAAACTAATATTTTTCCATATTCTACTTTCTTTTTTCCAGACCTGGATCCAATTCTACACATTTCCACACTGGGTAAGAACGCTGTAGAAAGGCACATTTGATTACAGCCCAAAAACAAACAGTAAGTCAGTAAGTAAGTGCTGAGTCACAATGTTAAGGCTGCAAAAGCACTTGACCCCTTGCCACTGGTGATTATACCAACATTTCACAAAATATTCAACACTGACATACTGATGTACAACATCAAGCACCATTGGAAATAAGACCACAGTATTGTGTAATTTCCTTTGCGGCCCTCTTATTCATAATCTCTTGTCCCACACTGTGCAGCAAAGCTTTTATTGAAGTCATTGCTACCCTGGTTCATTAAAAGGTCATGCTGGAGTGCTAATCACAGAACATTTCATTTGATGACCGAGGGCGACACGAACGAATCATCTCAGCGAGTCTGGAAGTCATCTGAATCTGCAGTGTGCCGAACGCTCTGCCAATTTAATCTAGTTACACTGTCTGACCCAGTTCTGTGTTAAAGATGAGCTACATGCAGCATGTGCACTCTGTGTTACATGCTGATACACACAGGCGTGTACACACAGGTGTGCATCAGCATGCTGCCCGCAGGAGACTATCCCCGTTCTCCTTTTACCATCCGACTTTAGAAGACGGGCGAGCTCTGCATGTTTAAGTCTATCGATGTGACTGTAGGGTGTGTGAGCCCTCATCCAGAGCTGTGAGAGGGAGAGGGATGAGGAGGGGGACAGCTCAAGGCAACAAGGGGGAGGGGAATGGCTATTCTAGGTGGCAATGAGCAACATGTCATGTAACTCATCTCTAGCTTCTCACCACAAAGCTGCCATGGAGCAATGCAATAGCTGTACTGTACAGCACATGTTCTGCAAAGCTACTGGCCAGATCAGCATCTTTACTTCGATGCTGTTTTTGGTAGGTTCCGTATCCGAGTGCCTTTCTCTGTAAAAGGAGTCCTGATTTACACATTTAATTGATTCAAAGATTTATTTTCCAAAAATTCAACTAGTTTTGAATTTTAAAACTCACCAAACATTTTCCACTAGTATTTAGATTTTTAACATTTTACACAACATTTCCTGATATTGTTATTAATAACACCTTTTAAAAGGCTTCAATGAGGCTATATAACTCATTATTAACAATGTCTTGACAAGGGGAAAATATTTTTATTTGTCGACTTTTAGTGATGTCATCAGACTACAAAATTAACTTTTGGCCGTTGTCTGGTTAATGTGCTTTTACTCTGTATACTTGAGAAATAAGCACCACATTTTATCATTTCGATGTTTGAGTTCCCACTTCCCCTAAGACCCCGTCACATTCTGACGTTGTCGGCAGAGTAGTTTTAATAATTTGTTTTGCCGTATTTCAGTTGGTTTATTAAATTTGTACGAGGTGTTCTGTTTTGGTTTGTTTTGATGGTTTGGCTGTGAATTCATACCGCATGTTTTGGCTTTTAATGTTTGTTTTTGATTTGTTTTAAATCCTGTAATAAACTAGGGTTATTAAACTTTTTCTTGGGGTGCAAGTCCCCAGGTGACGTTGTTGGTTCCCTTACATTCCCCCTTCCCCTAAGACCCTGCGCATTTGGAACAATAGAGCATGGGCTGTGTCTTTTAGTTCAAAAAGAGTGAAAGTGATGCAGATTTTTTAAAACAATCGAGCACACATCATTTTCAGTAAATGGCAGACAGCCCGCAGAAAGTAAATATCTGTATGTTGTTGTTTTAGGATTATCAACCCAATTCTAATGAATAAAGACTGAGCCTTAGTTGGGTTGGTTTTATGTTAATGTTCTGGCAAAAACAAACTAACAGGGATGTTGATACTGTAAGGGGTAAATAGAAAAATAACAATGTAAAAAAAAAAAGAAGCTCACCTGCTCTGGTGTCCATCTCTGCCTGTCTTCAGGCGAGCGTACATGTGCCTTGATGCCTCTCTGGAGGTCGGGGTTGTTGTGGTGCATGGAGGGCAGGTTCAGGGACTTGGGCCTGCTGTCATGGCGGTGGTGAGCTTGTGGGTAGGGGGCTGCGTCAGGCTTCGGGTGAGGGTAGTCACTTGGTGCAGGGTCCTGCAACAACTCCTCTGGGCTTTGGTCAGTGCCACTGCTTAGACTCCCCATACTCATACTCATCTTGATCTCTGCAACAATTAGATCAATGTCCTCCTCCGCCTCCTCCCCCGTCTCCCCCTCTACTACCACCACCTTGCGGCTTCGGTACGGAGAGACTCGCACCGAGTTCCCATTGTCCTCCGGGGCAAAGTAATCTCCAGTGTAGGCCCTTCCATGTCTCTCCTCCTCGTCACCGTCCTCGTCTTCTTCCTCATTGGGGCAGTACTCCTCGCTCTCTGCCTCCTCCTCTTCCTCTCGGTTGTGCAGCGTGTCTTGCATGGAGGGTTGGTGGTGCTGATGATGGTCGAGGATGGGTTCTGGTCTTCCATTGTATATCTGTTCATCTGGATCTTGCTCCACCACCTCACAGCGGACCTCACCCTCTCCCTCGCCCCACTCCTCCACCCTGTGCCTCTCTCGTCCCACCCACTGTTCCTGCCCGACCTGATCCTCCTCTCTCCACTCCTCCCTCGCCTCCTCATCTCCTTCTCGCCACTCTTCTCCCACCTCTCCCTCCTCATCTCCTTCTCGCCACTCTTCTCTCACCTCTCCCTCCTCATCTCCTTCTCGCCACTCTTCCCTCACCTCTCCCTCCTCATCTCCTTCTCGCCACTCTTCCCTCACCTCTCCCTCCTCATCTCCTTCTCGCCACTCTTCCCTCACCTCTCCCTCCTCTTCTGTCCACCCTTCCCTCACCTCTCCCTCCTCTTCTGTCCACCCTTCCCTCACCTCTCCCTCCTCTTCTGTCCACCCTTCCCTCACCTCTCCCTCCTCTTCTGTCCACTCTTCCCTCACCTCTCCCTCCTCTTCTGTCCACTCTTCCCTCACTGCCCCCTCTCCCTCCACCCATTCTTCCTCTTTTACCTCCCCCTCGCCTTCCCCCTCTCCCTCCTCGGCCAACCCTTCTACAGCCTCCAGACATTCATCAGTGAGGGCTCCGCCCGGCTGAACGCTGGTGACACAGTCCCCCTGGCTGTGGCTGTGGCTGTGTTTACAGTCCCCCTGATTGCTGCAACCCATACCTTCCAGGTAGCTGTCATCCTCTGGGCAGTAGCGAATGTAGTAAGTCACACCTTCATCCTCCTCTGCCAGCCCTGCAGATAATTATGATCACAAACATATGTTTCTTAATATCTGGGTCATATTTATTTAAATCCCAAAAAGCACTGAGCTACTAAACATTCAAATGTACTTATTAGGGATGGGAACCAATAAACGGTTTCAGATTAATACCGGTTACAATTAAAGAATCCTGTGATTCATTTACATTATATTTGTCACCATCAATGAATCTTACCACGAATCTTAACACTAAGCACCGGCTGCCGGCCAAACAGCTGACTACTCATTTATGTCCAGCTGGGAACTTTACTATATTCATTTTGGATTCTAATAAAATAGTTTTGATTTGCGATTAATTATGCATGTAGATTTTTATTACCACCAGCTTCCGCTTCAAAACAATGTGAGCAGGATGATGTACCGTCTGTATCAGTCCCGTCTCCACATGCTCTATAGCAGGGGTGTCAAACTCATTTTCACCGTGGGCCACTTCAGCATCATGGTCGCCCTCAAAGGGCCGGTTGTAACTGTAACACTATAAATGTAACTACTACCAAGCATATTGTTAAATAACTGTCTTTGTATTGTTTATTCAAGTGTAACAATATTGTACATGCATTTATATACATGTGTGTATATATATAAACCCACATTACTCTATCAAAGATCAAACTTAAAACAGAAGAAAATAACAAAGACAAAGATCAAACAATCGTTGTTATATTAACTTTGTTCAAAGCTTTTTTTGTCACAGTTGAGAAGGACATAACTAGCCAATAATAACATGCATGTGGTCTGGGGCAGTGGTTCTACTGGTCTGGCTGCACCATCACCCCTGAATGAACCGAGATCCAAAGCAAGGAACATGTTCAACTTCTCAAATGGATTTAATGAAAAGATGGTGCAGTTTGAGCCTGAAATGGTACAGAATCTCACATGCCAACACAAAAAAACTAGTTTGAAATATTCCCTTTTACACTCATATAAAAACCCCAAAGTGCATCTTAAGGACACAAAGTAATACAACACACATAATCATTTTATAACTTCAGCCTTTTTTAACAGACTCAGCAGTGCTTTCATGCACAAACATAATAAAAAGGTCGGGAATGAAGTGAACTATCACAAATAGTGCGTGCGTAAACTCATGCAAGTGTGTTGTGAACGCAGCACTGAGGAGAGTGAATAGACGCACTCTGCTGCATTCAAAATTCCCTTCAAAATAAAATCACAGGATTTTTATTTTGCCCATGCAAAGGTCCGCAACCCACTGAAAACGAGTCCGCGACGAACCGAAAACGGGTCCGCGACCGACTGAAAACGGGTCCGCGTCGAACTGGAAACGGATCCGCGACAGACTGAAAACGGATCCGCGACAGACTGAAAACGGGTCCGCGTCGAACTGGAAACGGATCCGCGACAGACTGAAAACGGATCCGCGACAGACTGAAAACGGGTCCGCGACGAACCGGAAACGGATCCGCGACAGACTGAAAACGGGTCCAAGCCGTCGCGGGCCACATAAAATGACGTGGCGGGCCACATTTGGCCCGCGGGCCTTGAGTTTGACACATGTGCTCTATAGGAATGTGTGTGGGTGTTGAAGAATAATTCGTGCCTTTATATGACTTGGCCCTGCCGTATGAGGGGTGGTGATAACAAGGGTTCTGTAATTTATTGATACTATGTTCACATCCTGCAAGTGCAAAATATCGCCAACGAAAGCGAATCATCTACCAGTTCCTGTGTATGAAGTTCTTGCTTACAAATGCGTGAAAAAACACTGCAAAAATAATGTTAATTACACTAAATGAGTGCCAAATACCAGATAAACGGTAGCTAAAGTACTATGCCTGTATTATACATTTGCTATAGACTGTGAATCCATAACATGCGAGTGTACACTGTAGTAATCATTATTAGTTAATTGGCCCCCTGAACAGTGGAAAATAAAATCAATAACAATAGCCCTTAATGTTGGATCATTAGCAAGCTCCTTTGTATTAAATAATTAGTGAGCAGTTTTATTCATAAATATATATATAATAAATAAATATTATTTGAACAAAAACATTGCCATAATTATTAAATGTTCAGATGAAGGCTATGTTTAAATACTAAAATAATTATTCAAGCATAGCAAGTTTTGTCTTTATGTCTTTTGGGTGTTATCTATAGTAATAATAATGGTCCAAACTACATAGTTTTAAGTAAAAACTTCCAAAATGTCTGCCTGACTTATTCTTGTGGAGGTCCCTGTCTCTGTTGCATACCTTACACTGGGACACAAGGTTTATTGTGAAAATGTTCATGCTGCAAAAAGAAAAGATGTTTAAACTTGTGGGAATATTTTTGACAAATCACACCCTTGCTTGAATTGACAAAAATAGCAACAGTGGCAAAGATGTCAAGTATGAATACCTGAATAAAAAACTACTACTTTTGAGGATGCTGCGGCCGATGACGGTTACTTTTTTTTTAGTTTGGGTTATTTATCTTCTTTTTTGGGGTATGCTTTCAATTATTTATTTATTTATTGCTCAACAGAGATTGCGTTTTTGATCGTACAGAAATGTATTGTTAAAAAATAGAATAATGAATAATGGAGGGGTTATAATGATCAAACATTGATTATCCACATGATCAACATCATGCTCACCGTCATCATAGTCTTCCTCTTCATCTGAGGTGTTGTTAATGTAGTCAGAGCTGGAGTCGTCATCCAGGCTGTCAGCTCCACCGTGGAAGTCTGCCCGGCCGTGGTAATCTTTGCCATGTTCTGGCGTGGAGGGTGTTGCTGGCCGCTGGTCCACTAGTTCTGCATCTGCTTGGTTGCTGTACCGCTTCACTTCAACATCTGCTTCCACATCCACTTCTGGATGCTTGCGACTCAGGTCTTGAGACTTGGGAGAAGAATATTGTGCCTTACAGGAATGGGGGAGGGGCTTCGATTCATGTGACTCTTTTGGGTAGCGAACTGGGCGTTGCCGCGGGGGGAGGGCTTTCAGATCACATGACTCTGTAGGATGAGGGGTAGGACAGGAGGCGGGGCCTGGAGCAGCCATATTGTTTCCTCCACTGGACCCCGGCCTCTTCCTATGAGCCATGACTGGCTGCTTACAGGCCATGCATCGTTATTGGATTGATCCTAGGAGACAGATACAGACACAGTGTTAGAGCAACTTCGAACAGAACTGTTAATCCACCTATGAAAGTGCATAGACAAGAGTGGAATATATACTACAATAGAAAGGGATCAAATATAATGTTTTAGGCGGAAGACAGTAAGCTTAGGAGCTGGTAAGATGAGGGAAACTGTTTCAGCAGAAAAATAAAATGTATCCAACCCCACATCAAAATGGCAAATCTGCTCACAGCAGATTCTTTTTAAAAACACACAACATAGTCCTCCATTTATCTTTTTCTGCACTTTGCATACAGCTGCAACACATTTTCAGTGGTCGAGAAAGCAATCTATTCCTGTAATTGAACACGGCAGTCTCTGTTTCACATTCAGAGCAACTCTTTTGTGTTTATTTAGCACAACTTTGGCTTCAAATACAGTGGGCTCAATAAATCACTCAGACCCAGCTTTAGAACAAAAGACAAAGCCCAGCGCCGTTCTAAGCAGACTGCCTTCACATAAACCTAATGGGACACTTCCAGAGAAACAATCAATAGTTTAATCAAGGTCACCTCCACATCGGTGCTGTACATGTGCCCTGATAACATTAGGCTTGATGGCAGAAGTCAAGACTTACTAGTCCTTTAGTAGCTTGCTGGCTGAGAATGGTCAACCATGGAGACAAAACCTGGTCAAGAAGTGAAGAAGACAAGCAAGCGGCTGTGAAGTGTGAAGTTGAATCTCTACCCACGAGAGTGTGGTGTGATTGAGGTGATAAAACAAATGCATAATTCTACCATCAATAACTTAACTAACAAAATCATGACCAGTCTTTTAAAAGTGACATAATCCAGCTAGATAAACCAGAAAGCGTTCTAGCATTGTTCTATTAGCCTTCGGAGCTACAAAGCAAAGGCTATGCAACTGCAACAGCGAACAGGTGTAAAGTATTTTAGGCTTACTTTCCCCAAAACAAAAATGCAATGGATGTTATTAAAAAGCTACCCACACATCCTGAACAGACATTACAAAATAAACACACAAGCCAGCATCAACACATACAAACCTACAGGATGAGTGCCATAAGTGCACTTTGCTATTAGCTGTACTGCATTTTAACACCCAACTAAAAAGTATTTTTTCTTTCTGTAAAGCATGCCCTGCCATCCATTGTGTTGCCATCCCCACTCTAGCGTGCCCTCCAGTTGCCAAGCTGCCCTCAGGAGGGTTGTTTCTGCTTTCCACACTTTTTCCTTCCCTATACTTACATTTTCCATCACCAGAGATTATAATGGTCAATTAGCTCCACACAACCCGTCCAAAACACAACCGTGGAAATACAAAAAGGAGTACAAACACGGACGCGTAAGCACACTGCTGGTTATTCCACAGGTAGATTACATGTGCACAGAAAGCACTTGCTGCTGTCTAATGGCACATGCACGCTATGAATAAATAAATAAATATGAGAGCTTCCTTAGAGGTTACTGACCACACAGTATTTGTAAATGCACACACATACACATGGATGCACATGTTCTGTACGCCTGATCAAACATAGCAAGATGTACATCTAACATTTAAAGCAGCACATTACAAGGTGTTCTTACTTAATGACTGAAAAGCGACCTCATTGTTAACAGCTAGCAAACCGCTCACTAACTGTATCTCTTACCTGAGGTCCTGAGCTTGGATGTGTGATACAATAGCACTGGGATCTGCTGGAACAACGGCCCAACAGCCCAACCCTCCCTCCCTCCCATCTCTCCTCGCTCCTCCCTTCCCCCACCAGCTGCTCCACAGCATGCACCTCCCTGACTTCACCCTCCTTCCTCCTCCACAATATATCCCAGCATCCTCCTGCAAAGACCCAGCCCCGCCTCGCTCAATTCTCCAGGCAGTAATGATTGGTAACTATTGGTAACTGCATCCCTGAGGGACCGATACCCCCTGACCTCCTCTTTGTTTGCATCCTGGATTCAAAAGCCTTGTTTTTCGGGTGATATTGTTGCTGTATTTGTGTTTCCTTATCATGTTTTTGATTAAAGTCATATTTTTCCAGAGTGACTTTACAACTGCTGTGTGAAATTAGAAATCCTATGCTTTGTCTGGCATATATTTCAGAGTTGACTGTGTTTATTGAATTTGTATGCATTTGTACATCACAAGGCACACAGGGGATTTATCCCACCTGTTCAGTACCATTAGGACAGATTTAGAATCAACACTTATGCACACAGTATGCATGCACATGTCATGAGGTCACTTTATACTGGCACTTTTATGATCCTTCCATTGTGCTTGTCCGTTTACCAACTGATCCATTACCCCCCTATAACTGTAACACAATCACCAACTCAATCACATTTCTTTTTGCATTTTAGCTCATGAAGATCTCGGAACAAACATTGCATTCTTTATGAATTCATTATGATGTTTCGTTTGTCATTACATGCAGAATCCTAAATTAGTATTATTAAACGGTGCCTGCTTCTCAACAAAATACCCTTAATTGTACTTTGCAATTAGATTAGGAGAAGATGTCTTTTAAAGTAGCTATTGGAGTTGCAGGAGAGCTTTACACACTACCAACTGACTCTTATGTCACTGCCTTGCTCATGAGCACCTCAGTTTCCTTTTTTGTTTTACTGCCAAAGAAAATAATATCAGTTAAGGCACATGGTGATATATAGTTTATTTAATCCAATTAATTTTGGTGTGATGTTTTGACCCAGTCATCAACTCAAACTCAATAAATGAAGTGGACGTGGACGTGATGCTCTAAGCCAACAGTTGGCAGTCAGGCTCCATTAGGCCACAAGTGACCACACAGGTGACTCTAGTCAGCGAACAGGAACTGTTGATGCTGAGTAGCGCGATGGGCAGTCGGTGAGCAGGATCTACCTCACTGAGTCACTGATGTCCCTTAGCGCAGAGCAGATTCTCTGCATTTTTTTAACTCAGCATTGCTATTCTTCTTTGAAAAGCAAAATATCCCACGGTGACTAAGGGAGAAAAAGCGAAAGCTTTACAGTGCTATTTGCAATTATTTTACCAGACATATTAAATTTGTTCTTAGATTAATTATATTCATAGTGGCATGAAAGGGGTTGGCTAGTTTGTTTGTCTGGCTGCAATGTTAATTGGAGTTAAATTCTAGTGACTAGTTATTTTCTCTTTTGCAAGCGGAGAATGTACGTACATATCTGTAGTCAGCTTGTGTGCAGCTGTAATGTTAGGCAACATGACACAACACAATCATGATTTGTATCACTTGGCTTTGGCCATGCCTTGCATCTGATTTCTCAATTGTTTTTCTTCTTCTATTCTTCCCTCTTCACTGTCAACCCAGTGTTATTGGCAAACTGTGATTTTGTTCCACAAATCTTTGCTTTTCAAGATTTCATCAAACTCAAACAAAGGACATTGCTTTAACATGGTCAAATGTCTAAAGCCGTCCACCAGGAGGCCCCTTCTTTCACAACTCTAATACGACAAAAGAAGACCTTGGGATTAGGATATGTTCATATATTGTTCTGGCTTCTCCCTCCAGATATTCTACATTGCTGAGGTATGTAAACCATTTAGTCTCCTTAGGACAGGTTGTTTATCTTCCCAACATATGCAGGAACATGTTCCAGCCCCGAATCTGAATAGAAGCAGTGGCTAATGAACACACACAACATATCCGTCTCCAACATAAATGTAGGCACTGATTCAAGCTGTTACCTTGATCACTAAAAAAGGTTTGACTGACACACACACACACACACACACACAGTACTAACAGCAGCCTCCAGTAACCCAATTGTCTACTGGTTACAGACAGCTTGGCACCACTTGTGCAAGGCATGCTGCAGACGCATGTCTTAATCATGTGTTTGCCGTAATGTGTGTAGTGTGTGTAAAGAGGTAAAGACGGGTGAGAGAAGCAGTCCGAAGGCAGCAGATGGCTGAGTCAGAGTGAGGGTTTCAGGAATACTAATGTCTCTCTGTCTTGAATTCTAAGACGTGACCTCTGTTCACACCAGAGAATTAGACAGTCGGGCTTCAACAGGGAAGAGACAAGACAGGTCAGAAGAGTGTGAAAGAGCCATGAAGAGAGAAGATCATCAGCCCAACGATAACATGATTATTCAAGTGGTCTGTAAATGGAGTAGGACAGAAATAAGTATCTCTATTGATTCCATTAGCCGATGAATGAACAAATCCTCTTAGGGCGTGGGAAAGTAAGGCTCAAAATCACTGCTGTATGTAAAGTTGAGATGAATTTAAAATGCCTTTAACCCTGTTAGATCACATCCCCGGTCATACTGCGCACCTATTTAACATGACACTTCAACATCACTGCAGCGAGCCTAGTAGTTAAACTACTGGTTGTAAGTACAATTTTACCTTTTGTTCAAATTGGATGTATAAAAAGTTTAGACAGATGCATTGCAGTTCATTGCTTGAACGTCAAATTATTAATAAATTCTTGGAGTGCATACATTCGCATAGTGATAGATCAATATCAGAACATCTACTTCATTGTGTAATGAAATTAAATCATATAGCCCCACCCAAGCTTTCCCCACTGCTGCTTTGATTGTTTTTAGTCACTGGTAGAGTTCATTTAAAGTGTAACTTTTACTTTCTCTGGTACCTTTCACACACCGGTTTGCATATTCTTTCACTAAGATAAAGCATGGCAATACATGTTACGAATTTTACATCCTGTTCTTGATATATATAAAATAAATCCAAAGTGAGTTTAGTTTGGTTGAACATTTCTAAATCATGTTCAAAATATAACAAGGAGTTGAATTAGTAATTTAATTAAGTATATTTCAGATGAAATAAGTAGCGTCTTGTCATTTTGCAGGATGGTAGACGTAGGAAACACCGTTCTTGAACCATTAAAGCCTTGGTCTACATCTACAAACTGCAGTTTTACGGTACTTGTTTAAGAAGCATAAAAACAAGCACCAAGTACATTTAAAATGATGGCTTGACAATACAATGATACTGTGCTTGTAAACCTAGCTGGCAACTGTCAACATGAAATACATTCAGCTACATTTGTGTGGGTGCCTGCATGTGCCCATACTGTGCTCAAAATGCAGCTTGCAGCTCATTTATCACAATGAAAGGAAAAAGAAATGAGACCCGTCTGGTGAATTCAAAGTTAAAAGCAGACAAACAGGGATGGAATACGGATGAGTTCACAGTTTCCAGAGAGGAAGTTAGAATGGAGAGAAATAATCTTCTCTATTTTTTTTCTTTTTTTTTAAGATGGAGACCTGGCAACCTGCTGCTACTCAGCTCAGAGGAAATTGCTGTTACAATTGAAGAGTGATTTCTGCTTGGTGCTCTCTCCCTCTTTTGCACAAACGGACACACATATTTGCAGAGAAAAATGCCAACATAAGGTGCAGTTTAATGTCTTAAAAAGACTGATATCCCACACAAATGCCAATATAGATACATGTAGGCCTAATGGGATGTAATAGAGGATATTCAAATCTAAAAATGTTTTATTAGGGGCAAAATAAATGTACCTATCCTTTATGGTTCATAGAAATTCATGGGATACGTCATATTAGCATTGAATGGAGTAAACACTTAACAAAATCTTCCAAAGAAAGTGTGACTGAAATCAGTACCGTTCTGCCGAGTGAAGCCAATGCAGAAGTGTCTTAAAACGTTCCTTCTCTTTGAAGTCTGTTGTTCTGTGCCTGATACACTCTGGTAAACATGAGTTTATGCTCTCATTCTCCAGTTTCAAGTCTTCAATACAGCATGATGTTCATTTGGTAAATGATCGTCCCGGAGTATGCTTCCGGACAGGCTTACTGTGATCCGACCGGTGACTGCCGCTACCAGAGGTTGCCTCAAAGAGGTCTTCAAACCAATGAATGACATCAAGATGACAACGTCCACTTCTTATATAGAGTCTACGTTCCAACCCGAGGCATGCTGTGGAAACACACAAAAAAGCCAACTTGCATTTATTTCAACTGTTAAGTTGCATTGAGCCTAAAGATTGACACAAGATTTCAGTTCAAAGATGGAATACAGAGGTCGATGACTAAGTTGAATTTATCTCCTGGAGGACTGTGGTGGCAGGGGTGTGGTCAGGCTCAGCTGCAGAGGGGTGTGGTCAGGCTGAGCTGCAGAGGGGTGTGGTCAGGCTCAGCTGCAGAGGGGTGTGGTCAGGCTCAGCTGCAGAGGGGTGTGGTCAGGCTGAGCTGCAGAGGGGTGTGGTCAGGCTCAGCTGCAGAGGGGTGTGGTCAGGCTGAGCTGCAGAGGGGTGTGGTCAGGCTGAGCTGCAGAGGGGTGTGGTCAGGCTCAGCTGCAGAGGGGTGTGGTTGTGGATGGCTCAGGGAATGGTGCCTGGAAGAGGACTTGTGTTTGTCCCCAACATAAGCAGGAGTATGGTATACGCTGGGAAGAGACCGGGGTGACCACAGCACGGTCCGTTAGAGCCGGAGATAATAAAACGAAAGTTACAAACCTGAATACCTGGCGTGCTCTCATCATTGTGCAGAGGGGAAACTCACTGAAGTAATATAATCCTGTTACACGGACATATTGTGTACAGTGGAAACAAATATTATTTCCTGTGAATAAAACTGATTTCAGTTGGAGATATGACACCAAATCAGAATCAGCCTTTGAGCCCAATGATCGGGACCACAAAAAAGTAACTTGGACGGTATGGAGCCTCAACACAAAGCAATACATGTTTGATTTACTGTATTCATCCTGGAAGGAGAACATCTTCTTTCAATCTATAAGGTAAAAGTGAGGGAAATAATCAAGCTTCTTCCCTTTTAACTGGTAGTCAACTATCAACCACTGCAGCCATCCTACCTTCTCCTATACAAGTGGCAGCATAACTGCAATACACCCACTTCCTCATCATCATCTTGATACTATTTCTTGACAGACTGTACAAAAGAGTAAATTCAGCATCATGGGGAGAACTTTCTGAGACTCCAAGTAATCCATGAAATAATCTCTGCTGCCCTTCATGAAGCAGACACCGTCCTCTTTATTGGGGTCAGCTACAATTAAATGATCTTAAAAACATTTAACTGAACAACATTTAACTCCCCTCACAGCATTTCCACATTGTTAAACATATGTTGATAAATCGTGTAATACCCCGATCATGCCGAGCTGTGCTGTTTGTAAATAAAGAATAAAAGGCTCCATCAGAAAGAGACAGAGCGAGAAAATGAGTTTCCTCTCAGCCGTCTCATTGAGATTCAGCGTTTGTTCTCCTCACAGCCTCCCACTCGCTTCAGGACGACGAGAGAGCGAAGCGGGAAACAGGAAGAGAAGGAAAGCAGAGACTTGGTGAGCAGGAACGGCAAAGGACCCCAGAACGCATCACTTGCTCCCCCGCCATCCCGCCTGCCAATGTCCAACTCGCCACTTCAAGCACAACACCACGGACACACCCTCCTCCTTCACCCTTGACTGTTGCCATAGCAGCTCTTTGTTTTGCAGCACAGTCTCTCAGAGGAGGACCGTCTCAACCAATCATCAAGTAATCCCTTTTACAGATCAAACCAATGTAGCCTTTTGTACAGTCAGTTTTTTTGAGACACAAGTGTGCTGAGTAAATCTGCCCCCGATCAACGAATGAAAGCAGAAAGAATACTCCAGATTTGTATTTTTGTGTGGCCCTGTGTCATAGGACCACGTTGTCTAGGTTCAAGAGGAGATTCAACGAGCCTCAATGCAGATTCACAGTGGTGTAAAAAGAAAGTGTCAAGGACAAGACTACAGGAGAGACCTTCCCCAGAACAGCTCCGCTGTCACACGGAGACACCGCTATTAGACTTTACAATGAATCACCTTTTGAGTCAACATCAACATCAACAGCCTTTGCAACACTTTTGTTTTTTAGCTAGTCACATACTTATATACACTCCATATACACTGCACATACTTTGCATTTTTGCACTTCTTTATTGTTTAATTTCCTAAATTAATACTGTTTTGTTGTATATATTGAGTTTTGCATTGTCTTCTATTTTTACTTGCTAATGTGACAAACCAATTTCCCCTTGAGGATGAATAATCTATCTATCTATCTATCTATCTATCTATCTATCTATCTATCTATCTATCTATCTATCTATCTATATATCTATCTATCTATCTATCTATCTATCTATCTATCTATCTATCTATCAAAGGGAACATGTATTACTGTCACTGCAGACAAGAGGGGCTCTATCAAATCTGCATACATTTGAAGACAATGTCAGCTTTGCTGATTGCTTTTTGCCAAGTCAGCGGCGTGGTTCTAGGGATGTTAGTCCATTCACTACTTTGGTTGGCGGGGATTGTATTTTATGGACATTCATGGTACCCAGAAGACGAATGACAGTCGAATGAATTTGATGCTCAACCATGAGGTTGACATTTGTGGTTTTGTGTGAAATGTCTTGAGAACCAATGGATGGATTGTCATGAAAGACTTTTGATGATCCCTTCACTTTTCCTCTCACACATTACATATTTGTATTTGTCCAACACTCTGGTTTCTAAACAAAAAGCGAAGAACGTTTGTGCGCTTTAGCTGGCTGTCATCTTTGTTCAAGTTAAACAAGATGCACGGCAAATGTTTTTGACAAGTTGGCCTTTGAGTAAACAAAGAAATCAAATCAGCTAAATACATTTTAGTAATTCTCACAAAATGTACCACAGCAGGATAAGAATCTGCATGTCTCCATTTTAAGGATGATTGCATGCGACCACCTAATGGACCTGAGCAATGCAACCAGGTTAACTCACAGTATGAACACATCCTTCAGTTTGGGGGCTCTGAGGCTGGCCAGGTGGCACTTGGGGGCTAGGTTGGCCTACATTTTAAGCAGGAACATGAAACACTCTCTAAAGTTTGCCTGGCAACAAGCCCAGCTTGCAGAGAGCTAAACACAGCTAAATGGTCCCAGTGGGAGACAGATACTGGGGCAATTTCACAGGGTTTAATTGAAGCTTTCAACGGGGTTTGGTTACTGATGAGAGGGAAAGTGAGAGAGAGCGAGAGATAAAAAAGCATTAAGTCATTTTAATATGTAAAAATTGTGAACTTGGTGGGGGAAAAAAGTAAAAGAGTCTTGACGTCCCCCATTCATTGTTGTGAATGCCACCACTGCAAACGCCAGCAGCAGGGAAAACATTTTTGTGAGAAATTCTTTGTTTCATGAGAAATCCTCCCACACCACTCTCCCCCAACTAGGCGAAAATCTGACAACTAAATAGATGGGTATTAATCTGATAGCCAAATAAAAAATGAGGGCGATAATGAACATGACGGAGATGCTGCTAATTAAAAATGATGTTTGCCCTTTCTTTCTACTGATACAGCATGCAAGACAGAAAATATACGCTATTTATTTTAGTTTGAAAGGGGAATAGTCATTTTTTGTGTGGATCCTGACAGAAACCAGACAGAGTGCATACATCTCAGGAAATGAGAAGTGAGATTGAAAATGTATCTTTTTTTTATATAAATAATCTGAATAAATGAAGTTATGATCCAAGTTTTAATTAGGAAAAGATGCATTTATTTGAAGTATTTCGTTTTTATACATTGTAGGTTGACTACAGCGTAGGAGGTCTTACTCACTGCACTTCCAAAAAGTTGTTATTATGTTTTCTGCAATACAATATGCGACACAATCAATCTTATCAATCTTGCTTTTGACCAACAAGCGTTACTACTTCAGCAAATAATGATAACACAAGATTTTGACAATAGTACCACTTTTTTTAAATGTAACATTTAAGATTGTTGGCTTCTTTTGATAGATTTGAAAACACATATTAGTAATATATCACTATCAGTGTTGGCATCATGTAGGCACCAGTAGACTGCTCAGTCAATTTGAACCCAGACATTCTTTTGACTGTAGCAAATCCTTTGGATCAATCATTGTCAAAATAACAATCCAGTAAGTGACTGTCCATCATATGAGAAATGCATGAATAAATTAACTTCATATTCACCCTAAGAGCTAATTATACGAATTGTGAAACTATGACAATACTCCATGATTATTTGTACTGCTGTGATTTTGGCACTCCTGCACCATACTATATCCAGGTCTTTGTAGTTACTGAAAATATGAATAGGACTTTTTGCTCCCACAGCATTAGCTACCGCGCTCGAATGAACCACACAAAGAAAGAGATACACTACACGGACCTCTGCAAACAGCCGAGGAGCTTTAAGGACAATACCACGAAAACATACTGGTCTGCTACAATGAACTGCCATTCCTCCTGAATGGTCACTCAAGGTCTGGAAAGATGAACGTTAGTATTGCTCCCTGAATGACACAATGGTCCATCTGGTGCCTTAGTTTGAGGTCTTTCACAGTTCTGCCGTTATCGATCCCTATCCACAAACAGCTCTCTTCTCGGGCCTCTAATCCTCATTCTTTGTCAACTTTCAATCAACAAAAGTTGTTTCACTCTTTTAACCTCCATGAGGTCCGTTCAAACCAGATCAACGGCACCGGCTTGGAACTGCTGCATCAGGTGACTTCTTGTTAATGATATTCATTAATGGACTATCGACAGCTGCCTCATATTACATTTACAGACCGGACAATACACCGCAGTATCAACTCCATTCTCCAAGAGGCAGCTCGGATATCAGACCACCGCCAAAACAGTGTGTACGTCTACTCCCACAAAGCTGTCTTCCACATTGACAGAATCCTGAAAAAAATGCTAATAATATTCATTGAATGTGGTGATGGTCATTGTATTCAGTGACAGCACAGAGCAAGCAATATTGGGCTGGGAAATATCCCCTTATCTTATTGAGAGACAGGCAGGCTGAGCGACAACGGCCGGGCCCGCTAATGCAGTTTGGTGGCATGCACATGAAATAACTTCTGGGTTCGGTCAATCACACAACTCCTCAGGGAAAACAGGAGAAGAATATTCATCAGCGTTCACATCACAAGGAGACGCGCATGCACACACACGCACACGCACACACACACGCACACACACACACACACACACACACACACACACACACACACACACACACACACACACACACACACACACACACACACACACACACACACACACATTTTCCAGTTAGGGGATATTATCTTGCTGACCTCTGAACACATATTCTGTTTCCTATTGAGCATCTCAGCTCTTTTAATGATAACAAAGCTAAAATGCTACAATCAGAGAATTCGTAAATATAATATTCATCTATCCATCTCTCTCTCTCAATTAAATTCAATGTGACTTTAAAGTTTCCAAAAACAACGTGGCCTCTGTATTAAAACACAAAATAATATATATATATATATATATATATATATATATATATATATATTATAATAATTAAGATTGAGAGGTTGTTAAACTGTTTGAAATCTGGGATTACAGAGTTACAATTACAATAAACGCAGGCTATGTACTAGTAGACGTTCATATTACAGGTTCTAAAAGCACTTAATCTGCTGGATACATGAGTTATTTATTCAGGTCTTGGGAGCAGGCTTGTGTTAATTCCAGGCTGCAGGCATCCTACAGTAAAATATGTTATAGAGCGATATACAGCTACAAATAACACATGAACGCACTTAAAGCATCAACACTATGGGTAAATATGCAAGTACACCACCATAACCCTATACGGTTTCACCATTATTGGGGTATTATAGACCTACTATAGAAGAAAAAGCCCAAAATCACAAATACATAATAAAGCAGTGCAACAAAACAAGACCTTATTGATCTCCGTATTAATTCATGTTACACCACTGATATGGCATAATACATCAAATATAGACTTTTAGATACATTATTATTGCTGTTATTATTATCAATGATGAGCTAATTAATAATACATAATTAATATTAATTGCAACTATATACATTTTCAATCAATACATATTATGTATTGATTTTTGCATTTATTTATGAGTGTATCTATTTATTTGTGTATTTATTTATTTTTACAAATGTAGCAATTTCTTAATGCCTATCTTTGGTCAAAAAAGACTCAAAGTTTATAATGCATTCCCAAACTTTAATACTACTACAGTACTCTGTGTAAACTCTAGGGGTGCATTCATACACAGTCACACAGATTTTTGTCTTGAAAAGGCCTTTCATAGGACTTCCTAGAAAACTGCATAAAAAAAGCGGTTCTGCAGCTCGTGGGAGGGTTCTGCCGGTGGGACCTCATGTTTGGTCACCACGGAGACCAGGGCCCCATTAGTCTGAGTGCACTCAGGTAGCACTCAGGTAAGGAAGTACAAGACCCTTAGACTTCCCTTTTCCTCACCAATACATGCATATGTTACATGAGATTGAAATGCCTTGGAAACACCACAACAACGTGTATAATGAACTGTTAATTGAAAATGAAGCTAGGCACAAAATGTTCCCATTCGTCAATGTTTGCCTCTGAAGAACACAGCAGGGTTGAACGTTTTACTCTTCTTTGCTTTGCAGTGGAGCGATGCGTTGGCCCGACCGGCACACGCCTGCACATCCTGAAACGGACCATGACATCATGCAGCCCGCAAGGCTTTGTATGTGCTTTTGTTTGGTTTCAGTATCACTGCTGGCCAGCTGACAGAGCTGAGGACTGAGCACACATGCAGCGCCTGCACGGACATGCAGAGGAACAGCACCACTCCTGACAAGAACAAATACAGACCGAGGCTTGCTGTTGATTGTTCGTCCAGTCCCCATGTTGCAAAGGACATCTTCGTGTGCGTATTTAGGCCTGGATGACAACGTGTGTGAACAGTTGACACAGTTCACTCCAGTATGCTGCGTCTGCCTTCGTGTGGTGTGTGCATGTGTGAAATTGTCAAATCAATCCTCCTGAAGCAGTGGCAGGTTGAGTAGGAGGTGTCCCACCTCCCAGCATCCTTTATGCTTTACTGAACCCAAGGGGAACACACCAAGTCAAGCTGGAGTCCACTTCACTCAGAACACATGCCCTCATGTCCCAAAAGCAGCTCTGTAGGTTTCCGTATTCCCCAGCAACTGTTCTTTTATACATTCAAATGTCAAAACAATATCCGTTCATGTGTGTGTTGCATCATCTACAAAAGGCTGTTTTCCTTTTTAAGTACATTTACTTTTGAGAGACAGAAAGGTCATCTGGGAGTTTCTTCATGTCAACTAAAAAGCTATGCTAATGATGTTTGGGAATCTTTTCAGATGTGGAAGCTTGAAGAAAACAAGAAGACAATCACCACAGCAAGGGCTGTTTGACAGAGGAGGCGGGCCTGCTTTGTAATAATGTATGATTCAAAGCTATTTTAAGATTGCATATTTCTAAACCTAGATTTCTTTGGGGAAATCTTGCTCACATTGCTCAGTGGAAACTGTGCCAAGCAGGACCACAGCCGGTGCCTGGGTTTGGTAAAGAGGCTGGCTCTGCCTCAGCGGTATACCTCGACAAGGCGTCATCACTCTCTCTGTGCCGCTCGCCCTGGTTTAAATAGAGAATGTCACGGCGACACATGCAGGAACCCAAGAGCAGTCGCCTCGACCGAGATACGTCTCTGCTTCCTCTCTCCTATCTCAGTGTAAATCCCCAACAAGTTAAAAGATAAACTGGATAATATATTAACATCAAACAGGCTGTTATGAGGACTTTGTAATTAAAATGCATTAAAATTCCTTGAAAGGGCAAAGTTATAAAACGTATAGATGAAATATAATGATTTGGGGTTTAGGACTGTATTGTGAAAAAAGACTTAATAGAGCTATGATGAGGTTCTGCGGTGCAGCAGGGCTATTTTAATTAATCAGTATGCTGATGTCTTTCTTTGAAACTAGGGCTCATGATTGTTTTCATTATTGATTAGTCCGTTGATTATTAATCAATTAGTCTTTAAAGTCTATAAAATGCCACAATAGTGAAACATGTCAAAGTCCAAGCTGATGTCCTAAAATGTTTTTTCTTCTTCTTACTGACCTAAAGCTATTCAGTTTATTTTCACATAAAACAAAAAAGCAGCAAATCCTCACAAGTGAGAAGATGGAACAGAGATTGTTTGGCTTTTTTTTTCGCTGAAAGATAACTTAAATGATTATTTGATTATCAAAATAGTGGCTGATTATTTTCTGTTGATCAACTCATTGATTAATTGTTCCCTGTATACACGGGTAGGCAGGAATGCACAGTATTAAAGGAGAGAAGAAGAGACCAATGCTGCAGAGAGCTGCCGCCGAAAAGCAGGGCAGGAAAAACAAATTCATGTGGAGCAATGCCAGCCAATTAAAATAAATCACTCATGTCACTGAAGCCACTGGGCTACAGCAATAATTGTATTCATAAAAGTTGTATTTATAGTTTTTGAAGTCATGAAAACATAAAATCAGCAAAGCCATGGAATATAATACACAGGCAAAAACATCTAAGCATGATGGTCAAAAAAATATGAAATAACGTAAAAGTTGACTGCCGGCTGGACAGATTTCAAAAGGCATGGATGCCAGAAAACTATGAAACACAAAGAAAACGTAGATGAGGCTTCAGGAGAGGAACGCTTGGTCTCACAATTATTAAGCCAAAAACACTCAAACATTGCCCAGTTGCCAGCAGATTTTGATGACTTCTTGGCTGTAGCAAAAAGGCAATAATGCTTTCATGCTCCCAAGTTTGTGAAATGGATTCAACAATATGCAGCAAAAAGGTCATCAGCAATTAAAGTGAAAACCAACACCGTTGGCGCTTGGCACGGACTCAGAAACATTCCTTCATCTACTTCACATCCGTCATTAGAATAAAAAATATCTGCTTTCCAGAGAAGCATCTATATTTTATTTACTTAACGTAAACCCTATCTTTCCCTACTACTGCTATTTCTGCCAGCTCTTTACAAACAACACCCTTTTCAGGCTGCCTTCTTTGTCACTCTTCCTCAGGTTTCTATTCCATTTGTGTGTGCACAAAGTTTCTCCTTATCCTGACTGAAGGTCTAATCATAGAAGGTGTCATACAGTATGTTGTACAGACCACAAATCACACACACACACACACACACACACACACTTTGGCTGTGTAAACAAAATTGACATCAGTTGAAAAGACCTTTCACTGACGTTGATGGTTGACATGTAAATTGCATGTCTGCAGTAAAAGCATATTATACCAAAGGTCTCCAAAAAAATATCGGCTTTCAATTTACATGGAGGATTATGCTTTCACTGATGGTGTTTATGTTCCATCAGTATGGCTCACTGAGAGAACTGTCATGCTTGTATTTATTTTATGAAAGGTCAGATCTGAGGAGACATAAATGAATGTCAAAGATGGCAGCTCGTAGATACATTGCCTCAGTCATTTTACTGTGATGTGCTGAGTACTAATTTCACTCTCCCTTGGGATGCCGCCAGAGAACATAAGAGATAGCAAGGACAGAGAAGGTTTGACGGGGCTCAACAGGACTGGCTGACCAAACACGGCAGCACTCATCCCATGACGACAGAAATCTGGATTAATGCAGCTCTCATTTGAATCCCCTTACATCACAGCACTCTGTATCTGGTCTCTCCATTCTGCTCGAAAACTAAAACCGTGGACCTTTCCCTCATTTAGTCCCTATTAAGGGGCAGTATATAGATATTGTGGATAAAATGGTTGTCCGCACTGCTATGTTCACCTGCTGTACCTATGCACATGGCACTGCATCACGACAGGTCCTAGATGGGGAACGGACCGTAGTTCATCCCTGATGCCAAATGCAGATTAATTACAGTCTGGCCATCATAATACGAAATAAAGTTCTACCGCCAACGATGGCAGCAACGCTAATAGCTGACATAAGAAAGTTTTATTTAGTGACATTATGATGCATTCAGGCTCCATTTAGTAAAATTGAGTATTGGGAAAAGTTAATGTATAACTTTTACATGATATGTTCAAATGTAATCTTATAAATGTTGTTTAAACTTGAATAACTACCGTTGTTTCAAGATGTTTTCACAGCAATAGAAAATAGAAATTAGGGAGGAAGAATATTATTTCCGAATAATTTTAATTGTGTATGTAAATAGCCACTATAGATGACAAGAACAAAATAAAAGGATAATATATATGCTAGAAGATCCTAGAACAACACAAAACAGCAACAAAAACGATCTGTTTGGCTCATTAAGCTCAAGATGATCTGGAACCGGGTCATCTCTTAAAGTTGTACTTGCTCTTTTTTCCCCTGCTGATCCGATCTGACATTCAAAACCGTGATGCGATCCGAACCATGACTTTTGTGATTCGGTGCACCCCCAACAGGTTTTGATTCAATGGTGGGTGTTTGACCTTCTCCATTAACAGGTGTTTCCTGTATTCACCGCTAGTTTTTGAGCCTGTGTTTTACAACCTCTTACTGCCCATTAGTGTCTAAACCGGGGTTAGCCAACTCTGAGTTGTATTCATTCAATTACACATTACACCAGCGGAAATGCTGTTGTAAAAATTACGATGAGAAACCACAGGCAGTTTATTGTGTTTTTCTAGCGCGTGTTTTGCATATTTAGGATTTGGGCAGCCAATTGTTTTCTGGTCGTGTGTGATGGTTCCAGAATATTGGTATTACAGAGGAGAGCAATTTAAAATGTGTTCATTCAGATTATATCATTATACTGTAAATCACTGCACTTTAGCTGAGCTACACACTGCTATCTGAACAGGGGATGAGAGGCAACTTGCTTCATGGAAAATTTCTCAGAAGACCTCATACATTTATGGCAACCTCATATTTTGTGCCGGAGGGCTGAAAAATCTGACTAAACAGCAATAAGCAGAAGAATTTCCATGCCATATTATGAAGCTGACACAGACACACATTCATGCAGTGCATCCATACAAAGTACAGTGGATTCTTTTATGTTCTCAGATAATTGCACTCCCTAGGAAGAGCAGAAGAAAGGAGAAGTGAGTGTAGATGATTCCTCACAAAGTTAACAGCATATGTGGTGACAGATGTGACTTCATAGTGCGGTATCAAATTCCACCATAATTTAGGGGTTAGTTATCAGTACATTCACAGAGTGGTATCACAGAACGAGTGCACACATTAATGGAGTCTCTGGCTTTTGATGATTTATAACAAATTACGGGTCTGCCAGATTTTTTGTTCTTCTCTTCATCTTCAAAGGATTAAATCAAAATAAGTGAAGCATAGCAGCTGGCAGACTGAGCACACATCACTGCACTGCCTGAGTCAAATTCCAAATGCAGCCATCCAAAAAACTAGTCTACCGCTAAAGTCCCCCGTCTGAAACCAAACAGCCATGGATTTACCATATCAGTGACATGCAGATGGTCGGAGATCTATTGCGAGGCTGTTTACAGACGTAAAGTGTGGCTGCGAGGCTTATGTCAGTGATCTGGTCCTGGAGCCACAGCTCCTTCAAGACCACATTGTGGGTCAAAGTCTGAAACCCGAAACAAACAGCCCAGCTCCGTCTTTCTTTAGTCCTATCATAGAAAAGGATGTTGTCAAAACCAACATCAAACATGAAATAGGCAGACAAGTGGAATGAATGGAAGATGTTGGTGGATGAAGGAAGACATTCAGGGGACTACACCAACAACGGCTGTGATACACTGAGTGTCAGGATGATGCAGAGCTCTATTCATTTCTGTCTCTAGGAGGATGGCGCTGTACCAGGTTGGATGAATATTCTAGCACAATATTAATAAATGATGATAAAGGCAGTGTTGAGAGGCTCACAACGCTGTGGGTTGCTCAAGTGTTGTTTTTGCGTGCTCTTCCTCCACCCTAGTATAGTACAGTATGTCCTCAGTCTGGTCCTCACATGATGCTCTCCCTCCTCCTCCATCAGCGCACAAGCTGCCCACTTCCTCATGCCGTCCTCCCTCTCCATTTCCCTCCTGATCTCTCACCTTGTACTTGAGCTGAGTGATGTAACCCCACATCCATAACGATATTCCAATAATGTGACCGATGTTTTTTTCCTAACGTATTCACAAATGAACTAACTTCCACTGCCGTTGGTAATGTGGCATGACAACAGAGCAGGTTCCTTCTTCTCCACTAGTTCAGCCACTAAATTCAATAACTCAGTGGGTGGTAAATTAACAAATACTGTAGTTGTTACGAAGGTGTGTTTTCTCAAGCAGCCATTGTGAACCATACCAATGTGCCAGTTAGGAAAGTGTGATATCAATTAATGGGCTACTAACATAACTAGTGTAAAGTGTGATTTACTTGGTCCAACACAGAGGATCTCTGTGCAATGCTCCACCATAGAGATGGATATAGTAAGTAAAAACATTACAGACACAAGCTATATGCAGCCTTAAACACCAATAAACGTAACCTGGTCCTCTTACCCCACACTAAAAAATACCTTGACCCTTCGCTTTACCATTTCTTCCCCTCTTTTAGACTGTATTCTGTCGCCTCATCTCCTCCCTTTTCTGTTTTTACGCTCCAATGGCATGAGTCAGTGGACAGCCAGGCGAGTTAAGGAGCTCCTTAGGGCCCAGAGGCGGCTGTGTCTGCCTGTTCAGTGCCCAGCGACCGGTCTGATTGTGCCAATACAAAGAAACACACAACATTGGACAGTGGCCTTCCAGTCATTGTTGCTGTGTAGATTCGACAAGTCTAAACTGTCTCTACAATTTGGGAGACCTCAACTACCTTTCATGTGGCACTATAAGAATTCTTCCAACACTCTTCAGTATACTGCAAAAACCTGCCAAGGCACAGTAAAGCCAACTCACTGATATCCGTAGGTAGGCAGAGCAGCTCTACTGTTAAGCTCCAGGCGATGACCTAAAACACAAAAGGAAAAAGAGCATCAAACTGAGCATCAAACTGAATATCAAACTGACAACGCACATGAAAGACACACAGTTCAGCTAGAAGATTGAGCTTTGATCTCTTACTCCTGCCTGGAAGTGAGGGGCATTGATGAGAAATGGGATTGTCGGGTCACGAAGCAGAGTGATGCTGTGAGCTGAAAAAAGGACCCAAATTCATAATAGATGTTTTTGCAATTGCATAATGCTTGGGATGATAATAGGCTGTCCAAATCCTGTACAAACTTTCCTGACATAGATCCACACCCACATTCTTCACTACACAAAAAGTATACAAAATAGTATGGGCTATCATTTGTTATGAGTAAATAATAAAGTAAAAAGAAAATATTATTTTTAAACCGATACTTGCAGTACACATATATAAATGGTAAATAGTAAACAGACCTGTACTTGTATGGCACTTTTCTAGTCTTCCGACCACTCAAAGCTTTAACGCTACGTCATTATTCACCCATTCACACCATTCATACACTGATGGGAGGAGCTACCATGCAAGGTGCCACCTGCCCATCTTGACTATGACTATCTAACCATTCATACAACATTCACACACCATAGGTACACCTACGGGTGCAACTTGGGGTTAAGTGTCTTGCCCAAGGACACATCGACATGGACTAGCGGAGCCGGGGATCGAACCGTCGATCCTATGATTGAAGGACGACCCTGATCACCACTGTGGCAACTGAGGCTCAGTATGTACTGTACTTGTGCAAACAGTGAATTTGACATTTAAATCTGCTCTAATCAACATCTAGATCTAGCATATTCCGCTTGAGCTCTGGCAGAACTTTGAGAAGTGCTTAAGATCGTACTTCAAACACCAGACTTCCATTGTTTGAAACAGAGGTGTGGTTATATGAAAGTGACTGGCCAATAACAAGATGAACTTCCAACATTAGCTGTATTTTCACAAGCTTTGACAGTAGGGCATCACCATCTGCCACTAAGCCAAGGCAAAATGTCACATCTTATCCTCACGGTCTGAGTCCCCTAGTGACAGCCACAAGTTGCTGTCCCCACTCAGCAGTTGGATCAGATTAACCAGGAAACACGCCAGCAGCATGCACACTGTTGGTGTCAGCTTGATTGCCCTTTTACGTCAACCAGCGGGGGATATGTTTAGTGAAGTGAAGTGAAAGGACCAAGAACTAGGCAGGTGCAGGGCTTTCCCTGCCATTATAATGTTTAGGCACAGTACCTAAGCGTGTTTGTGCTAAGCCTAAATCTAAGCCTAAACTGAAGCCCTAGGAACATAAAACAATGTGGAGAACATCTGAACAAGCCTACGCACAGGACGGGACAGAGGAGGAGGGTGAAAATGATAGTGCTTTAATTGATCAATATAGTTCAAGTCCTGCAAAAGCAGAACATGATATTGCCGATAATCTACTCCATGGTGTCCACAGCCGTCTATGTACACATCTGTTTGAGAGTACAAACAAGGCTGAAGTCTGAGGAAAAACCCTGGAGGTGTGATGGTGTGTTCACACCGAACGCGACGCAAATTTTTCGCGCGACCAGATTACATGTAAAGTCAATGCACAGACGCGTTTGGTTGCGACAGACGCGAAATTTCGCCGGGCGGCGCATTAGACGCGTTAGACGCGAAATTCGCGTGAGTTGAAATTTTCCAACTCGGGCGAAAAATCGCTTGGCGAAAGCCAATCAGCGTTGAGAAGCTCTGCGCGTCATCACCGCCGTCCTGCCGGTTTGAATCAAACGGCTGCTGATCCACCTGAAGTAGCGCTGGCAGCGGCCTCATTCAGACGCCTTTGTGCGGCTACGGATGATATTATGAACCCGGACACGGGGGCGTTTGATGGTCCGACATTAGAGGGACTTCCACAAGAAGTTTAAAGCAGAACTAGTGGTTAGTTTAATGGTGGATGGGGGAAACGGTACTGTAACGGGGAACGTTAGAACCCAAGCGCAGGACGAAGGACTCGGGCGACAGAGGACTGAAGTGCAAGTATTTAATGAAGCCTCGGCACACAGGCGAACAGTTCAGTGAATAAACATAGGAACTCGTAGGTGACCGGCTGGTTCGGATCCGGGCGAGCTGACGGGAGCGTCGGGCTATCGACGCGCCGGCGAGTCGGGGACAGGCGGGGTCGGGTCCGAGGTGTCAGCCGGGGATTCTCTGTTGATACGAGCAACGACATTGGAACGATCTCGCAAGGAGTGAGAGTGAGACTGGGGGTTAAATACAGGTTTGATTATGGCAGATTGGAGGCAGCTGGGTGTGCAGGTGACTGGAGTGAGTCAACGAGGTGGGTGTGGCTGGCAGCCAGACCAAACTGGTGACAGGTACTGTTTTTACGGAGATAAGCCCCACCCCCTTTCAGACGCGTTAAAGCGAATTTGCGTTGACGGGAATTAACCACATAAAGTCGAGCGACTAAACTCGAAATTTCGCGTCGCGTTCGGTGTGAACACACCATGAGATGTGACCAAGACAGTAGCAGATATGTGCCAAATTACACAAACTCATATCAAGAGATTTTCACTTGGCTTTGCAATCACTACAGGCTTCTGTGACGACCCTCTCTCCCACTGGCCGTTGTCCCTGCAGGTGTGCAGGTGGGCGTGGCAGAGAGGGTCATCAGAAGAGTGGGAACACCTGTGCTCGTTAGCGGCAACGACTTAAAAGGCCCTCGGCTCTGTGCTCTCGCTCTCTGCCCCCACCTGTTTGGACTGGTGACGAGCACGGTTTGGTTCTGGTTTGTGCATTAAATAAACCCCTTTTTCTGTTAAACCCACTCATTTTGTGTGTTTCCCCATTCTTTGTCATGGCCGTGCAGCCCGGTTTGTGTCAAAAACCGCCGGTTTATGGCTTCTTCTCAGCACAGATGTATTGTTGTATCTGGCAAAATGTCGAAAAGAGGGGATGGCGATGGCAACACACACTATAGTTTGTACTTGTGAGGACATGGTTTTAACTTCCCATTTGGCGCTCTAATAGTTTACCCCAACTTAAACATGACATGTACATGCTTGACTCCAACACTTATCCTAACCTTATTCTGAGCATAACTCTGATCTTAACTGGACAACTAAGTGTGAACCATTAGATTAACACAATGTTATTCTTGCGAGGACAATATTTTAGTTGCATCCCGACAAAGTGATGCCGTTTTGTCACAGCATAGTTACAATGACAGTGTTTCTCCCATCTCACCACTGCTCTAGTTCACCATGGCTCCCCTCCTCCTACTTGCATCCAGCCCTGAGGCTGGTATTGGTCCCACAGGTCCAACTCACTCTGCAGCACACTGCAGCTATACAGCTATGTTGGAAACAAAACACTCAGCAGATCACTTTTATGGCCATCCCAAAAAAAAAAATTGAAAATTTTGAAAGAGGAGATACTCAAATCATGCAATCTAGAAATCTTGATATATTGTATAGCATAATTCTCAGCACCATATCATCTTAGATACTGTGAAGCAGGGGAACCACATTCGTTTCACAGTTTCTATATTTGATTCATACATTTCTTTCATTTTACTAATGACTTCTACTTCTGCTTTTGCATCTGTTTTCCTAAATACCCTTTCCAATGTCATTCCTCAAAGATCATTCCTGACTGATCACAGTATACAGTATAGTCGTTACATTGTGCTGTAAAGAATTACGCCACAGAAACCAGACAGCAAACTAACTCTATGCGAGCCCTAGCTCTAGATGCTATCTGACAAGAAGAGGAAAAAATTAGACTGGACTAAATAAAAGGACAAAAAAAGGACACAGACCCTCTGTAGTGGATAGTGAGCATCATCAGCGTGTGATCATATGGTAGATACATTGTGAATACGTCCAAAAAGGGGGGATGTTTTTCTGAGCTGTTTTACAATTTACAAGTTTGCTGTGGAAACTGTTAGCCTCCAGACCATAAACCCTAATAATGGTCTTTTCAGTGAAGTAGGAGAATGAATGAATACATGAGGGAGAGCAGATAATTTGTATTATATTGTAATGTTTTAAAAGAGCACATAGCCTCAGGGGAAAAATATAAAACAATATGATGACTCCTTGTTTAAAAATGGCATGTAAATGGGAATAGTCCACAGACCTCAATACTAATCATGCATTGAGCAAATAAACAAGCTCACAGATAAACACACTTGTATGCACACCTACCTCTCAGCACCTCAGAGGCCATCTCCAGCAGGAAATCTATCCAAATTGATCTCCATCCTCCCACCCTCTTATGTCACGGCAGGCACAAGCTTACAGTACCCTGTTCACTCTAAAGTCTTGCAGAAGCTGTTCGCTGGCATTTTACACCCCGTCGACATTTTTACAAGGATGCTCGCTGCCATGCTGCCTTGACCTCCTGTCCCACAGCAATAACTGAGCTCTGTTTCCTGAATTGCAGACCTGAGGCACGTAAAGATGGAACTGGGGATGAAATGAGTGGGCTCTCAAGCAGAGCAGAGATAAACAAGCCGCTGGCTGCTAACAGTCCAGTTAGGGTGTCCTGACCTTCAGCTTTACTGTCGGTGCTGTTCAGCAATCAGTGTTAAGAGGAAACACGTCCAATGCAACATTATTCCTGTGATCCTATTCAAATTAAGTATATGGTGCACAGTATTGTGTATATTACAGCAGGTAAGAGATTAAGTAGAACCAAGAGCAATGGCACAAGAACCCATGTTATTATTTTCAGTTCAAACCCAACTCCATTAATTCTCTCATTAGTATTCCTCAGCTAGCCTCAACTCACCCGAGGATGAGAGGTCAGCACAGACGACTCCAATCTCAGCATGTACGACCAAGCCAATGCTTTTGAGCTTATTGCTGAGGTGTGGAGTGCTCCCTAGAAATAAAACACAGTAGTAACATTACTATAATGCTTTCAGGCACCTCCTAAAAATGAGCCTAATTTTGTGTAATTAGGTGTTTGTGTTGTAAAAGAAACAACAGGTGGGCTTTTGGTTATCCATGTTATTCAGAATCATTCTGACCCTGTGTGGGTGTGAACCCTCTGGATGTGCACATTATTAGTCTGCGGTGACCATATTTATGCTCTGATTTTATGGTCGCCACTTACCGCTCAGAAATATTAAAGCCATTTGCTTACAGTTCTCTACTACACAACTCTCACTCTAGATGACTTCTCTCCTGAATTGATTTCCTTAATTGATCCCATTAGCATCAATTGAGGACAAGAGATGAAGCCGGATTCTATCAGCGACTGGATCTTATTCTAAATTAGTCGTGATGTTTGTATTTTGCTTTGTACTCTGATATGCGTGTGGGAAGAAATAAACCCAACATTCAAAGAACACTCTTCAGTATCAAATAACAAATCAAACTCTGTAACCTCAAGTCAACAAATCCCAGGTATTTCATCAGGGTTTCAAAGCACAGAGCCACCGTGCACATTGTGTATTTTCATGCACCAACACCAACCTAACACCAACCTAACCCTAACCCCCAATAATGACATTCACGTACAAGACATTCATTGAGACAATCTCCACAGCCACCTATTCACAGACCTGTCGAGTCCTGCACTGTTTTTCAATCAAACGTAATTCCAAAAACATTGCAATGCATCATAGGAAAACATGATCAATGACAGTAACTCACTAAAAACAGCCGGATGCAGCCGCTGAACTGCTGCGGCTCATATGCAAATTATGTCCTGCTCATTTTTTTATATTTGTTTTCTTTCTAAAGATATATAAGCCGGTGACTACATTGACAATATAGTGAGAATTGGTAGAATCATGTTTTGAGTGGAGAATCCCTTTTCATTTTGTAATACTGTGATATAATACAGTAACTGCAAATCCGCCACAAAAATAGGGTGATATAACTTTTATTGTCAACATTTCATAGAAATATTACGACTGAAGCTGCCCCAGAAAGATCCTGATGTATTGTTACATCATCCATGTTTGACCTCTTATCCATACAGTAGACCAGAAAACAACAGAATAGACCCACAAATAGACTGCATGTCCCCAGTATCGGATATTTACAAGTGATTATTCCTGCTGCAGTACTGTAACCCAAAAGGTGAGTAATAGCAAAAGAAAGATGGCCTATATAACAACACTGCAGAACAAAGAGGAAGCAAGCAATAAAAAAGGCACCTGCTGAGTCTGGTCTTTGATGTGCAACAGAGGTTCTGGAACAGCATAGATGGCAGGATGGTCTCCTCAGACAACCTCACCTACCTACCTTCCTCCAGTCAGAAGGTTAATGCTAATGTATTAAAACAAAGTCTAAAATCATCCAAAGGAAACTTGAAGCTTGACTGGAAATCAATCAAAATCAACATATTAATGAAGTACCATCTAATCTTGTGGGTGGAGTGATATACTACACAAGTGATTGTTTGTATTGCAACACAAAATGAAATTGCATCTTATTCAATTGCTTAATCTGAAACAAATTTCCAATGATCCTTGAAGGGAACCAGACCCATGTCTATTGTTCAAACATTAGGTTTAAGACACCATTGAACAGCATCAAGCATTAACCAAATTTTGATATTAACATTTAAGCAACTTCTAGTAAAGTTAAAGGTTTGCTTGTATTGCCAATCTCACTGAAAGCAACCTCCCAGAGGAGAAAGTATACTCAAAAGTGATCATAATATATTTGCCCTATAGACTTAAATATTTTTGTTTCCTCTTTTTTGCCCTTTTATTTTTTCCTTCTCTCTGATCACGTCTCACACTGTAGATAAAACAACCATCTGGTTGCTCTCCAGCAGTTTTATGACACAAATGATAAACAATCATCTGTGCTGTCAATCAACAAACACATTTGGCTGTAGACATAATGGCCCAGCGGCTGGTACTCCAATGCAATTCAATATGCAGCCTGATTTACATTGGCCATGCTTGAATAACAACAGCATGCTGCCCTGTATGTGGAAATACATTTACCCATCTATAGAAAGCATTGCTTCTTCGAAGAGCAGACATCTCATTGAGAGAAGAAATTCACCAGGTGTGAATTTGTCTGTGCATCCCAACAATATCAGCAGCAGGTGAGGCTCTCTGCACATCTGAATGCTGATGTCATGCTGCCCCTCACACAAATGTGGCAGCTAATGAGCTGGCTTGGCCGATGCATTTTAAGCGCAAGTAATGTCATAAGTGACAGCTTACAAGGTAGAGTAGGCCCTGGTATGACTCACAGCGCAGCAGGAGGGTTGCCGAAATGGGTATATTAAGATCATGAAAAAACACACTAGCACAAACCCACACACATCTCATAACACACTAGCAATGTTTGCCAGGGTTCGTTCTTTTGAAACTCCAAGTTTTCTAACTAGATCCGATCGAGTTTGAATACCTGCAATTTCTTTTGTCCGCATAGATCAAAAAAGTGTAACTTCACCACATTTATTTGGCATTATTAGTAGCTATTCTCCAGATTCAGATTCCAAATACAAAATATAAATCTACTAATAGCTATAATTTAGTTGTATATAGCTTATTAATACATTTATGAATACATTTCTGTTAAAATTAGTTCCACTTTCCCCAACATTAAAGTGATGTCCACATATATGCATCCATCCATATATGTACGTATACACCAATGATATAGTAAACATATTGATAAATGGGCCATTCTGCATACCAAGTATACTTAGATTTTTGGTGCTGTAAGTATATTTTTATGGCAATACTTTTGTACGTTGTACTTTACCTACTTTACTTGTAAAAGAGTATTTTTCTACTGCTCTATAGTAAATAATTTAATCATAAACACATTGCTTGTTAAGATATGAATGGTGATGACACAGCACAACAGGGAGGAGTCCATGCTTCAAGACGGGTTGGGTGTGTTCAAAACATTGGCGCAGACCGCAAAACTGTAAGAACTGTCGACTGGTGACTAGAAAAGTATAAATGCCGATGTCCCGATTGCATATTTTACTGAATATTGGCAGATAACGATAGTCAGTAAAACTTTATTTCAAACTGTGAGGGCAAACATTAAACTGTAATTAATCTGCGGTTCACATGCTTATTTTGTTCTGCACAACTATTGGGAAGTCCACAAATAAACTGTAAACGAACAAAAGCATAAATGGTCTCCAGCCAACCAGCAGAGAGCTACGAATGTGAGAACAGACGACAATGAAAACGAGGAGAAACCAGTGTGCGGTGTGTTGACCACATTTCTTGACCCATAATCTAAAATTTGTATAAGTGTTCATTTCAAGTAAATTTGATGTGTGTGTTAGAGAGCGACCTAAAGCCTTGTAACAAAGTTTGATAAATAAAATGTTAGTATATAAAGGAAGATTAGAGGTATATTTAGCATTAAGCCCAACCTTTTATTATAATGCTACATCATATTTTCTGTAACTATGCAACCAATCTACTTCCTGTTTACACCAGCACCTGCATGCCCAGTGTACGTGAATAGTCATAGATATTCATTTTCAGGCATGCGAGAATAGAACATAACAGAAACATACAAGTGTGGATGTAGATTTAGTTAATGGCCCCTGGAAGCGGTGAATTTCAAGGGTGCTGTAAAGCTGACACGGCAGATTCACGAGTCACTTTTCACTAGAATTTATAACTTTTGTTGCATACAAACTGTGTTTACAAAGCTGGACCCTAACTAGAGTCATATGATTAACTTATACTGAGCTAAATCACACAGGACCCCTCTCTCTCGCACTCTCTCTCTCCCCGATTCTTTAGTGCCACCCATGATTAATGCAGCTATGAAAGGGTTTCTCTTTCACCGAGCACTGTGGGAGAAGGCTTTCCTTTTACTCTCGCACTTTCTTTGCCATTTTTCTTTCCTCCCAATGTGACCTGATTTAGTCACAGAGTGTGAAACTGATTTAGTCTCATTTACATGCTAATGTCACAAAGAGAGTTGAAATGATGTGCATGCATCATCTCATTGATTCTAGGGGGCACCACCATTATTCTTGAAATTAAGTAGGGAACGGCATGAAGGAACACGTACTTCATGTGGTACCATTTAGTCGATACCCGATACAGCTCTGAAGAACAAATCTGTGTTGAAATCCACAGGAGGAGAGGCAATACAGTTGGCAGCAACGGTGCTCAGGCTCTGTTAAAACAAAAAATAGTTTGGGGCAAAAATCTATAGTAATGTAATCATGATGTGGTCAATTGTAATCTTGTAAAATTAGGTTTTTGTCGAGACACTTGAATACAGTGGTTTGTAGGAGAGGTTTTCATACCAAATAAAATAGATAACACTAGTGCCAATAAGCGTCTAATATAATATCAAAATGCCATGATTTGTTTTTTTAAATGATACTTTAATTGTGTGTTTTAGTGTAAATAACCAAGATTACTATAACAATTTGAAAGGATAAGATTTAGAACTTTTGATGACACACTGACTTCAGTGCGGTTGATATTATTTTTGGGAGCCTTGTATATCAGCGGTCATAACAAATCGAATTAAAAGAATGATCTGTATTGGTCGATTGGGTTGAACATCAAATGGTATCGATTGCAAAAAATATTATCAGGACATCTGTAAAAGTCATATTTGCTCATTATTATTTTGTGCTGATCCTAAATAGCATGTGTGTTTATTGTGTGTGAGCAGGTCTGTTAAACCATGTTCTTTAAGCAAAAGGTGTTTTTTGGTAAAGTTGCTGTATAACTGAGGTCACACAATAAAAGCAGAAACATAGTTCATAAACACACAAGGGCAAAAACAATATAACAGGACAGAGCCACTGCTCAGCACAGCAGATATCCAAATTTGTAAAAAGATGATTTCTGAGAAAAAAAAAGGTGAAATATGCATTCCTGTCAGCAGCAGCAGTATAAAAACAGAACGCCTAGGAAGAGCAGTGGAGACAAAAGAGATCGAGAACACTACCTGTTATTCTGAAAGGACCTCCGTCTGGAGACAATGTCGCCTTGGCCTTCAGTGAGGTGTCATTATAAACACAAAAGTGTAAACGACACATCCTGCCGGCCTGCAACATCTCTCACAATCTCATTTCACAATTGCATGTCCCAACTAGTCACTGCTTCGATGTTAGTTACCTGAAAGTGCAGATCAATATTGTGTTGGAGAAGGTCAAGGGAGTAAAGACACATATGAGACCGACTTCTCAAACCTTAATGAGGACAGAGAGGCCTTATTGACAATGAGAAGGGAATATTGAAAGAAAACAACACCACAAAGCCAAGGCTGCTGATGAATGCTGTGGAGGTTGCGTCACCACTGACACAGAGGCGACCATCGTTCTCTCTGCCTTTGAAAAGAAACTACGTTAAAAGAAACTTTGCACTCTACACACCAGCTGAACCAAGACTGGTTCACAGTTTGAGAACTGTCACAAACAATGAAACAAGAAATGCAGAATACGACCTGGATTTCTGCAGGTTTCCCTTTTATTAAAGAGCAATAGTAGCACATTAAACCCCCCTGAGCCAAAAGTCAACGCTTCAGCAACAATAAGGCTTGGCATCTCAAGGACCAATCAAGGCCCTTCAGATTGATAGTTTCCAGTGGATGAAAGCTATAGGCAATGGCTTTGTCTCCAAATGAAAGCAGTCTAGTGAGGGTTTAGGAAAAAGCACGACAGAGGCAGAAACACAGATCACACTTTCAAGGAAAATCTGAAATCGAATAAGACAGCGCTGTCAAAACAACTTGAGTAACACTGATGTGGCTGTCATATTCATGTGTGTGATACTAGAACAATGTCAAGGGCTGGACAACAAGGGCTGAACCAACTCCATCCATCCATCCATCCATTATCTGAACCGCTTATCCTCTTTAGGGTCGCGGGGCGCTGGAGCCGATCCCAGCTGTCATTGGGCGAAGGCAGGGTGAACCAACTCCTTCAGGATATTAATGCTGTATTTAGAGACAACCAACTGTACATGTTTGGCCTTTTGTATAGTTATATTTTGGCAAATTATATCCCTGATCAGGCATCACATAGAGACACAACTTAAAAAATAAGTGTCAGACTGCTAAAGCTAACAAAAATATGATTCAATCCAGTATCATATGCATCCATATTCATAGTGGTTATTTGAAAAGAAATACACCAATTTGTAGGAAATTAATGATTGCATTAAAAAAACTAAACTTAACATTAGTAGTTTATTGTAATTATAAGCTGCTCCTTAGAGGCAACGTTAGGGTTAGGATGTGAACAGGTCAAAATTCAATCTCTAACACCTATTTTATATTGCTGTGAAAACATCTCCTTCAAACAATTATATTTCTTCACGTATCTCACCAAAGGTACAATTTTACAAGATTACATTTATCATGATAGCGTTATGATTTACCTTTGTGGAGCTTGAATTTATCGTAATATCGTCATAAGCAGGGCGGTGCGAGGTAGAGAGCCCATGCAGTCTCCTATTCCAAATTGTGTTTCAGTTATAACACATTTAGATTTGACATATTTTACATATTTTATAAATATATATACCAGTCATAGGGAAATAAATATTCATTGAGAAATGTTGAGGATCCCAGAATACAGTTAAAAGATACCTTGTTTACATTGTGGCGGACAAAGAAAGGAACAGAAGTCACAGATAACTAAAGGTACTCTGAACCATCAACGGCTACATTAAAGAACACAATATATCCTTCCATGTAAAGCTATGAGCAAGGACAAGGAAACATCTTCATACATCTTCTTCTATATTTATACTTCAGCACACTTACATGCATAAGCTACTTTCATTCACACTTTTGTAATATTATACTCCAGCAGCCTCACCAGGCGCCCTCGCACCCCAACAAAGTGACCACTCCCATCTTAACAGGACGTCTGTCATGTACTGAAAGGTATTTTATCTTGAACATGTCTTAAATCTTCAGGGCACAATGTCTGTAGCCCTGCCCCATTAAATATCTATGAGAGTCCCTTACTAGAATAAAATAATTCTCAAAATACCATGGCTTATCACCTTATGATTAAGTCTCAATTTCAGCTGCTTTAAACCCGATGTTCTACAGCCAACTATTTGAATTCCTTGAATTGCCAATGCGAGACATGGAGTTAAGTTTCAATACCAACCTGACTAGTTTAAAGTGTAATACCTCTGGGGGTGTTACTGTACCATGCAATACAGGCATAATCAAAGTGAGGCTGTATTTTAACTGAGGCTAACCTCATCCAAAAAAAAGGCCTTGCATGACATAAATCAGATTTTCTCACTCACTTTGATAATAACTCTTTGTCTCAATATCTTATTATTCTCTTATAATCTCTTAGTATTTACCACACACCGTGTGTGTGTGTGTGTGTGTGTGTGTGAGAGTGTGTGTGTGTGTGTGTGTGTGTGTGTGTGTGTGTGTGTGTGTGTGTGTGTGTGTGTGTGTGTGTGTGTGTGTGTGTGTGTGTGTGTGTGTGTGTGTGTGTGTGTGTGTGTGTGTGTGTGTGTGTCTCATTACTGTCTGTGTCACTGGTCACGACAAATTGATTGATTGATTGACCTAACAATGGTCAACTTTGAAGATGAATGTCAAATTAACATGTTTTATGAAAACATCTTAGGAGCAACATTATCATCGGACATGAGATGGTGAGTCATTATCAATTCTGACTAGGCGTTGATACTCTAATCAAGCCCACGAGTAAATCAGAAAAGCATATTCTCCTTTAATGAACAGGGAACTATGATTAGCCTGTAAACTCTGAGGAAAAAGTTAAATCAATATATGATGGCAAGCTGAAACCCAGAAGACTAAAGTCCTTACAGTGCAAACTGAACAGGCAGCAAAGCTGTGCAGTTTAGGATGATGAGCCGAAGACTAACTCTGTAGATATATTAGGTTACAGGGCTTTTTTATCTAACCTTATGAAACACAATCAGTGGACTGAAAGGTTCAGCATATTTCTATTGGTACATGTAGAGGGGAAATGCTTCGGTCAGCTCTACATTCTTGCTATTGACCGTCCAGCTGGACGTAACAACGTTTTTGCCTCGGTTTTCATTCTGAATTAGGCTTTATATTGCTGACAGCCACATCAAGCCACATAGTACTCAAAGATCAAATATATCTGGCAAGGCTGCACACACTTTTAAATGTGATATTTTAATAGTAGAACATGTTCAGATGTTTTCTATCTGTACCTGAACCCAGATCTGAGTCAACAGAGACGGGGTGATGTCGGGTGGATTTCTGAAAGAATCCTGGACAAGAATATTAGAGCTTTGTACAAGAAGGATTTGTAGAAAGATATAAGTGAATCAAACTCATGACCTCTCAGCTACAATAAATAAATATAGACATTCACATTATGTGATACATATGTTTCTATAATATTGTACAGCTCAGTGTTGGTTTTTGAAGCTGAGCTGCAGATACTGACTGTGGTGATGATGTCATCTGGAGATAAATCCTCCACAGATGGTGAATAATGGAACAACTCAGAGGACAATATGACAGCAGCCATGGTGAGCTTACTGAAATAGAGGAGCATTTCATAGCAATGGACATATACATGCCAAATAAATGCTGTTTCATCATCTAAAATCATTGTAATTAAACAAAGGCTTTCGGTAGTCTGTGTTATCAAACAAGCATTTAAAAGCTCCTTGGCCTCTGGGATATGGTGATAGGCTACTTTGACAATATACAGATATTTGATTAATTAAAGGGTTCAACAATCTAAACAATCAACATTGTAATCAGTAAAAATAATATGAATCAGATGCATCACTACAGTAGACCATTATCAAAACAGCATCAGTTCCTTTTTTTTATAAGAAACTAAACTTGTAAAAATAAAGAATTGTGAACACAAATTAATTTCCAGCGGGTTAACCTAGGCGCTCCGAGGTGTAATGTATACATGGCCACCATCATCTGCAATCATCAGCCAGTCTGTTTGCTAGTTAACACAACAGTGTAGTGCACGGTCCCTCATCTTCATGCTAAACCCCGTGTTGAACAGCAATTTGCTCGCTCTAATTGCTCACACACAGCTTTTCTACAGCAATACAGTTGTCTGCAACAACACAGCAGCATCACTTATCTCACAAAAGACTCATCATAAATCATTGTTTCAATTGCCATTTTGAATTTCTAACGGTTGACGCAACATGGAAATCAACACCCACCTTGTAGCTATCTATGGGTCCTATTATCTTCTGTTTTTGCCGAAGGGCAAAATAGTATGTTATAGTACCTCCACCCACATCGATGTTATGAACAGAGTAGAGGACGTAAATGTTTAGTTTGTAAAATCCATAGCTTAGAGAGCAAAGCTTTTAAGAATATATTACATACAGTATCCCTATGGCATTGCCATCCACAGTGCAAAGGCAGCTAAAGGACAATTTTTGTTTAGCCAAACCTCATAACAAGTGTGTCAATTGTCTTAAAAGTCTAATGATTTAATCACACTTTTCCAAACAGTATTATCTTTCATAATTTGTGCAGCAGGGCTGGAAGTTGTTGTCCTATTCGGTTTCCTCCCCCGGGGTCCAATTTAGTATCCTCCAGCTGCAGCATGAATAAGATCCCAGCAGGCTGCAGCGAGGGCGTTTGTCCTTCGGTGCAGGTGCTGTACAGAAAAATACAGTATCCTAGACTACGGAGATGCTGAGACAAAACCGTGGATTGAAAGAGAAGAAAGTGAGCACAGACCGAGAGGAAATGTATTAAAACGTATATCCCCACTTTCAACATCACAAACACGGGTGCATGCCCCGAGGCCTTGTGAGGTTTATATCATGGCTCTCCAGGGACCTCTCACTTTCTCTAATGGCCATGCCTTACTCTCCTCCATAGTGATGGGCATCACCCTCTTCCTCAGCTGCAACAAAGCCATTGTTCTCCCTCTTTCTGTCTGTTCTCAAGTTATTTCTTCCTTCTTTATTCGGTCCCACTGTCAACCACTTTGTTTGCATCAGAAATGTTCCCACACTAAATGTCTCCATATACTCACTGACAATACACACATTCAGATTAGAAGATCAATCATAACAGCTAAGATAAGAGTGATTGTGTCTTTTTTTGGCACCGTGGTTTTTTATTTGCTTATGTACAGAAATGCAATAAATATGGAGCAATGCTTTATATTCTCAGCAACCTACAATCCAAATGTTTACTTTGGACTTATTTTAGCAGAATAGGAGTGAAAATTAAATCCAAATATTAAATGGAAGTTTTCAAAGATTTAAATATGACTGTATCAAAGCAAAACCTGAACCACTGTTATTACCTAATGCAGCTTAACATGTGCAATATATTTTCCACTGTGGCGTTGACTCCAGGGGCAACATTGCTATTGTGAGAGAAACCAACAAAACAACACTTGTACTTAAAACATCAGGCAGCCCAAAGATATCATACAAGTGGACAATGGCTAATGAAACACATTCTGCATGACTGGATGAGGATAAAAGCTCAAGACATAAAATTGCAAAGCAGACCTTGTGTGCCGGTCCCCTGCTCCTCCTGAACAATGAACAGCCGGACACAACGCCTGCCTCCAACTGCCCTCCCCTGTGGCCGGGACTGGCACAGATTGGTACACAGCAGGCACCACCAAATATAGACTTCAGATACCTACAAGCATTAAATAATGGTTATCTATCAAACAACTAACTAGTATTTTCTACAAAGGCAAAGGTGTTGGACCTGTGCAATAGTGAAATGTAAATCTCACAGTTCTCAACTTCAGTCGTGTGTCTAGCAGCACCATGGATGGCAGGAACTGAATGTGTCATCAAATGTGAGACAAGTATGGGGTAAGAGGGTGTGTACATATATATTAAAGAAAATAAGTAGATATCAGGGTTGAAGTTGCCATTTTCCGCAAAGAGGGAGCATCCACATGCCCGAGGTGCCGTTTAATAAAACGATGAAGGAAAGCAATCGGGCCATTAATAAGTAAAGCTAAAAATGTATGACCTTCCACATCTCATGACACACTAAAGGCCTATAGCTATATAACTACAAACGATAATGTTAGGTGTAGACTAAGCTGCGCATGGATGAATCACCGATAATTGTAGCAATATGCGTGTACAGTCGTCCAAACAACCACAATATTTTAATTCGAGTTTCCCGTGAAAACATATACATATACACTCAATGGTGTGCCAGACTTTTCAAAAACAAGAAACGTTTTCGGTCAAAGCTCACCGCCCTGTTGTTAACGCTGATGCTGAGGACAAATCCACACACAGGCTGAGCAAATCAGCATCCATCAACCGCTGCTCCGGACGCCTCGGAGGACGACTACTACTACAGCCTCGCTGGCTTATCGATGCTTCCCGATGATCAATAAAGAACACGTCTCACCTGGAGAATGTCATATGCTGATCAAGTCACCTCCTTTTGGGATGTGTGAGGGATGCTGCTGGCAGGTCTCGCATCACTCTGTGCGCGTTTCACCGACAAAAAGCGTAAGGAGCCTGACAGCGCCGCCCCGGAACGAGTATAACATAAACCGAACCCACTGCAGTTGTCTGGTCTGTGAAACGCACGAGAGCCACCCCACCCGAGCAGCGCGAGCTCGTCCGTGAACGTTGCTCTAACCGTCCCACGGCGACTATTCCGGTTGTTTAACCTTAAACAAGCAGTTATCCTTTTTGTTTCTGCCACACGGACGTTGAGTTGGTCTCCTCGCGCGCTGCTTAGACGTTATGTTAGCATCAGCTGGATGATTAGCTCACTAGCTTCAATTGCTCGCAAACATAAACTAAATAAGAGCTCGTGCGTCTCACATATGCGCGAACTACGAGCCACATTAAAAAATATATATATTGCACAACACTCGCCACTTTGTTAAATATATTTTAATTGTAGATTCCTCGGTCATATAAACAAAGAACATATCACACTGTATGGAACACACAAGAGGTTTTTACGAAGCAATATGCCACTTAAACTACACAAAGCAAAGATAGCAGCCGGATGTGACTCATTTAGAGAAATTACTGGCCAAGAAAACATTAATGCTGCATTGCCATATATTAAACAATACTAAATCATGGTATTCAAAGAACAAACACCTTATAATCACATGGTGCGTCCTTGAACCATCTTGGCCAAACTCTTAAAATGGGCAGTAAAGGTGGGAATATTTTACCTATTGAGCACTAACTCAGCCATTGTGGTGGCTCATTTCTATTGATAGGCCTACATTGAGTTTGGTGACTTTGTTATTCCCGGTGGCGCTCAACACTGAGTTGAAGTCTAATCAATTAGAATCATTGATATCACCTGTGTGTGCGCACGAGGGCCTTTGCAAGTGTTTGATGAATCTAAATATTTGTTTAAATCAGTAGGATTGTTCTAAAAGGATCAGTTTACCTCTGTGTCTGCAACAGGCTCTGAGATTTGCAGATCACATGTATCTGTTCACAATAGAGGTGAATGGAATTTTGTGTGTGATGCTGAGATATTACATTTTTAAATATAGAAAACAAAGTTATAAAAATGTATTCCTTCTGAGGAAAGTAAATCCAAAGAAAGCAGTTAATTGTACTCACGTGTATTATATATGTTACAAACTGCATCTACTACAATGTAGCCTTTGGCTGTATTGTGTTATTTATGCTAAGATGAAATACTGTATGACTTAAAGTAAACTTATAAATTAAATCACAATGAAGGTTCCCTATGAAGCGCCTCAGCCTCTGAAGTCATGGACAGCACGACAGCACTGCCCCCGTGTGGCCATGTCGGAACATTACAGCTGAATTTAGCTCCTCCAATAACACATCACAGATGGACATGGATGACATCTGACACATTAAATCCACAACGCATCAGTCAGACTTAATCCTTTTTGAAAGGCAAGATTAATTCACCAGCAAATAATTGGTTATCAGTTTACAGTTTCAAATAAATAAAACAATATCTTTCAATCTGTCAATCATGTAAAAAATGCTAAAATATGTAGAGGAGGGATATTCATTTGAATATGTTATATTTTTAATTGCAGAAAGGTTAAGGTTACCACGAAAAAAGAATAGTAGTCAACTTTATTAGTGATACATAGCCCATCCATCTGACAACATTAAATATATGTCTGAGCAGACGTTTCCTTACTTCAATTGTAAATGTGTGTTGTGTAATAACCTGTTTACTGTGTCTGCATGTCAATAACTACAACACCAGGCGTTTCCTTCGTTTGTTTTATTATTGATTAATGTCAATGGCTTTCATACTAATATTTTTCAGGAAGTCCTCGTGGCCTGTAAATGTTGGGATCTCCTCCATTGCGCCCATGCGCATTTGCTATTTGATCAGCAGCAGTGTCCTCTGCACCTTGACCTGTTCTTTCCTGAATCCACTCTCTGGCATTACTGAAATGATAAAGAAAAATATCAGCCCGAGCAGATAACAGAACAAGTGCTTTTCAAAACCTCCTTACAAAGTGCTGTAAAAGGCCCATGATCAGAAACCCTTTAGATTAGAGTGGCATACTATATACAACCAAATATGAATAAAACAACTTCAGTATAAGCAAGGCTGTAGTTTTCTGAGCATGGTCTAAACAGGTTAAAATGCAGGCAGGATTGCAGATCATTGCAATGACAATGTTGAAGGGTAGTGAATAAAGATTAGGTTGTGGAAGTCTGAACCTACAGTAAATGTCTCAAAGTACATTTGTTTTTCTTAAAAAATACAACATCTGGTCAAAGTCTAAATAGAGTAAAATATACTCTTGCCTCAGAGTTAATCAGAGTTCATATTTAACTCTACATGATGATATATTTACTAGAATTTGATAGAAGTTGATTCAATTCTATATAGAATACTATACATAATTATATTTATTTAATTCTATATAAAATTATATTAAATTCTAAATAGAATAGAGGGGCTGAGTTGATACCTCATTAAGGTTTGCCAGATTGCTTAATCAGGTGATATTATTATAATTGTCACAATGTTTGATACAAAGATCTGTTTTTTTTCCGCATACCAATATATGTATTCTCACTCCTCACCTGATAACCTCAGCTGCCCATCTGCCCCCCTCTCCTCTCTTGGCAGCATCAGAGTTTCCTCTGGCATGAAAGTAATGGTCCGATTCTTTCCAGTTGGCATCCTTCATATCAGTGTATGCTCTATACATATCACGAGTTCCTGATCAGGACAGCAGTTACATTATTAAAACACACAATCCTGGATATATGGAATACAACCAAACACATTGTGGCGATGTGAAAGGGGTAATATTTCTTACCTTGAGCGGCTTCACCAGGAAAGTTGTACCACTGGGCATTGGCTTCCACAATTAAGATCAGAACAATCCCAGCCAGAAGCAACTTCATGGTTATAGATGTCTGAAACAAAAACAAATGACATATAGCTCACCTTCAAACACACAATAATATACATACATTTATATTTTTCAGGTCTTTCAAATTTACTTTGCAGTAAGAGTAGTTCTTAAAAGAGTACCGTATCAGTGAAGTCTCTCCTGATCTGGCTGACTTATATTCTATTCTGAAACAAGCTGGTTGTAGGATTTCACAATGGTGAAAATTCCCATCCATTTGAGGGCAGGTTACACATTTAGGATATTCCAAAATTATGCAAACACAAGAGAAAGCAAAAGCAAGCTTTATGTAAACAAAAAGGAGGAAGAGATTTTGTTTGCTTCATGTAATGCAACATCATGAAATGAATATGGTGCAATTTGTCTAATATGTTTGATTGTTTTAGAAAAAAATAAAACATGTTTTTAAAACATACAGACACAAATATCACAATAAGATGGAATTTCCTTTTGCTCTGTACTGATCATCTGTGCCATACCTCCAAAGCAGTAGATGGCAGTAGGAAGCTGGTGCTAAATACAACAGGTCCAGGGGAGAAGAGCCTCAGAGGATGATATAGTAATGTGAGCATGGAAGGACATGATGGTTTAAAACTATATTGAATATTTACTTTTTAAGCAGGAAATAATTAGACACAAGACTTTCAAAATCTTTAACCATCAGTATTTTGCAAAACAAACCCCAGATTTGAATATGTTCACTGGCTAGTGTATTAATTTATTTATGATAAACCCATCCTTATAGCTTTTAAATGTGTTATTGACAGTGCTGTTGAAATCTTAACAAAACTGTTCCAAAATAGTGTGACATTTTTTTAGATGAAGAACAGAACACAGTGTGCCATTAGAGCCTGTTTGCTTTAGTTGCCCTTGCTTTATATATATATATATAACTTTATTTCACAGACTCAAGGTCCAAAAACAAGAATCAAAAACAAAAACAGCACACACACAACAGATGAGGGGTACCAACAAACCCACAAACATAAATACATAAATGCAGACAACACTGACCACATATTACATAAAGAAACATACAACACAAACATACATTCATACCTACATATAAACATACAAATACCTATGCAAATTAATTAAAACAAGTACAACTGCTTATTCCAGTGTTTCCAGAGTTGGGAGGTGTATCTGGTGTCACTAAGTAAAGGATTAGTTAGGGCATTTAAAATGTTGTTCTTTGACTCTGTTAGTCGACACATGAATCTGTACATAAAATTCCTCAGTACAGCATGGAAGGTGGGAACATTACTCGTCACAAACAAATGGCTAGCACTAGTCCATCTTGGACACTTCAACAAGATTCTAAGTGCATCATTGTATGCCACCTTTATCTTATTTATCTTTGCTTTACTGTAGCTGCACCATAGGTGAGCTGTATACAGTGGAGTACAGTATGCTCTGAAGAGAGATGTTTTAACTTCTTCAGTACACATATGAAATTTGCGTGCCAGCATATTTGCTTGTCCATATAATTTACCGCACTGGCGTTGTATATCATCATCGTCACAAAAGTCATCCCTGATAATGTGGCCCAAGTATTTTACTTTAGTAACTACGTTTAGCTCTTGCCCTGCCAAGTAAAAAGAGGGAAAGCACAGCTTCCTGTCCTCATTAGTGCAGGCAATCATTACAACACTCTTTTTTGCATTAAATTTGATGTCAAACTGTAGTCCATAGTTTGAACAAACTCTAAGCAATTGCTGTAGGCCAGCACTATATGGAGACATAACAATTAAATCATCTGCATACATCAGATGATTAATACACATATCCCCCACCTTACAGCCAGTTTTGCACACATCTAATGTCCTAGAGAGATCATCCATATACAAATTAAAAAGAACAGGTGACAATATTCCACCTTGTCTAACCCCATTGGTAACTGTGAAAGGAGCCGATGTTGTCTTCCCCCATCTAGCTTGCATAGTTTGATGGGAGTACCAATAATGCAAGATACGTATTAGGTATGGGGGGACCCCTCGCTCTTGTAATTTTATAAACAGTTTACCGTGATTAACACGGTCAAAAGCTTTAGAAGCATCAAGGAAACATAAAAACATTGTTGAACCATGGCTTTTATACTTGGTAACAAGTTCTTTCAGTGCATATATACACAAATGTGTGCCATGTTTCTTTTTAAAACCAAATTGATTATCAGTGGTTGTTATATATTCTTGTAGTCTATCAAATAGAATTTGTTCAAACACTTTAGAGAGTATACTCGCTAGAGCAATTGGCCTGTAGTTTTCTATGCTTGATACCTTACAGGTTTTGTCCTTAATAACTGGCATTAATAGCACAGGTAACATAGAGTCAGGTAATATGCCATGCGCTAATAATCCCGAGAAACATATAGCAAGTAACACTGAGATTCTATGACTTGCATACTTCAGGTGTTCAGCTGTTATTTGGTCAAGACCACATGCTTTGTTCACTGCCAATTTCTCAATAGCATGACACACTTCATCAGGTCTAATGACCACCCCATCATTATTAATGATATCACCAACATGATATTCAGCACTCTCAACACAGTTAAAAATCTCTCTAAAATGTTTCCCCCATAACTCAGCAATGTTTTCATCCCCAGAGATCCCATCAATACTTGATGGCAAAGGCATCTTGCTGTTATTGATAACCTTCACTTCCTTCCAGAATTCATACAAATCATTCTGCTGAAACTTTCTGGCCATAGAATTTGCCCTCAACATCTGCTCATTACTTTTGATAAAGCGTACAGCATATTTAAACCTGGCATTTGCCATTTTCTTATGTTCAAACTCTGGGCCATACCTAGCTTTTCCAGATGAAACCCAGCTCCATAAAGCTTCCTTAGCCTCCACATGAAGTTCAGACACATATTCATTCCATCCTGGTCTAATCCTATGATTACTTTTCTCTCGGATGAATAATTTACTGACATTAGTTAAACAGTTCACAATTTTGTCATACATAAAAACTATATCACTATGATGTTTATGACTCTTACAATTTAAGTTGCCACACGAAATAGCTTCAAGCGGTATATCAATATCACTAAGACTCTTATCACTCAGTGCGTTGTACTTCCATAGATCATGTTCTGTGAGCTTTGCCCAGTCCACTCTTCTGTTTTGCTTATTATTATCATCACAATCATAGCTACTCAGCTCAGGTAGACTGTCAAGATTTAATATCATGGAGACAGGTATGTGATCTGCTGTGGCTAGACCATACAGAATCTCAACTTCCAAGCAATCATGAGCATCAGCTGTACATATACAGTGGTCTAGCCAAGATGTTGAATGCCATGCTTCACTGATATATGTATAACTTTCTACTGGTAACAGCATTTTACTCTGTATAAGGTTTATAAAGGTTAACTTGTGGAAAACCCGCTCGTTTGCCATTACACAGAGAAGTTCAACTTACAGGCTTATCTGAGATGTGAGTACCTTCTTTCAAACAGATGTCAGACTGTAATTGAGTCCTTAGACTTTATTTTTTTAATTAACTTTACTTATTCTACACATTTTAATGAAGGTATTGCACATAGGGAAAATTAACAGGGAACATACATAAATGTCTTGTACACCAACATATTAGGATATATACTTTATATGAAAACATCACACATTAGTGATATGAAAATTGTGTGTGGTTCAAAGTAGTGCATCCTTGATATATTGTATATGTTCTTCTGTCCTTCATTAGATTATCAACGACTCTGCTTGTGTTTAATAATGTGATAACGAAGCTGTAGCCCTTGGAAATCTCTGCATTGTTTTGAAACATTTAATGAATCATTATAGTTATAATTATAGTAAGGAACAATTAATAATTGTATCTAGACAACAAAAACATAATTATGATCCTCAAAATCCAATCTAGTTGAACCCAAGGACTTTGTATAATGATATAATGTTGATAACCTTGTATGGCATGTTTTGTTTAGCAACTCTGAATAAACAAGTGTTGTGGCAGAGCGCACATTACGGTAATGTCCAACCATTATGATCCTTCACTGGCCCATTGAAACTGAGGCTTGATTGACAGCACTGACCTGTCTGTACTCTCTAAGCCTCTTATCACACCCTCTCTGAAGCTGCAGCTGTGATGTTGAACCCGCTCCCTGAGCTTTTAAACTGTGATTTTCTTTTCATCCGAGAACAAGCTCTTGTCTGACAGTTTTGGCTCGATAGTTGAAAATCTTCTGCATTTGCATGGTTTTTCTTTCCCACAGTTTCCCCCACCAAAACACATTTTGTTGACCTAGATTTAATGAAGATTTAATGTTAGAGGGGATTTTGAACTTTGGTTTAATTATATTTAGAATTATATAAACAGATGATTGTAGCATATGAAAGTATTATAAAGCACAGCTCTGCAGTGGAACAATGGTTCACAATGTAAATTTCCTCTGCAGTCAAACACATTTCAGATCCTATATTTTGCATATCAACCGCACATACGTATTTGGTTTGTGACGCATGACAGGCTTTTTGATCCTCAACAAAACATCAAAAACTTCACTGAAAGTATTTTCATTTCACTGCAACAGAATAATCATTTAATTCACATTCTTCAATGATAAAAGAATGGAAATATTCCGTATATGCTGATTGTGTTTAATTGAAAACCATGCTCATATATTCTTTATCACCGCAAGTTCATTCTGCTGTATTTGCACCAATGTGTAAACTGTCAAATCCTTTGTTATAGTCATCAGGAGAAGATCAATGTAACATTTATATTTTTTTAATACATTGCATTACTTTCTATTGTCAAATTACTTTATACGAAAAAAAAAAGAAAAAAAACATTAAATAAGAAAAGCTTGCAATCACAAAACAATTATGCATTTCTTTTCCAGAGAGCAGGAGACTTCACAGGCCTTCAGAGCATTTCACAACATCATTTAGACCTCCAAAGAATACAGAGAAGTGACTTTCTGGGTGAGACATCCGTCAAAGGTTGTCTAACTGAGTTTGGAGAAAGATGTAATGACACTCTCAAAGTAAAAAATAGTTTTTGCACTGTGAATGTCTTGAATCAAGATGGAAAGAAACAAGTTACACTATATTGAGTATAAGCTTAACAATAAGGTATACAATCATATATACTCATCTATCTATGCATATATCAAATTTGTTTTGGCCCACCTGTTTGTTGTGCAGTTCAAACTTTGATTTATGCATATCTGAGGCATATATGCTGTAAAAATACAGCTCATTATTCCCAAGGCTGCTGTGCACTTGCTCAGCTGGAGTGCTTTAATGCCTCTAACAATAATGACGTTGATTATGATATAATGGCTTTTAAAGTACCTGGAATATGTGAGTGCTCATGAACCTCTCTATTATAGTTTGAAATAAAACAACATCTCTCACACTGAGCAAATCTTTGTGAAGAAATTACGCAATCACGTCACTGAAAACCCCTGGAGGATTAAAGCATGGCTCAAGTGGTGTTGATGAATGCGTTGTTTTGAGCTCAGCGAAGACACTGTGACAGGCTAATAAATATTCATCACAAAGATTGTGTGAGGAAAAAGTGAGGGCGAGGAAGAGAGCTGATGCAATGAGAAGCCTGGAACAGGAAAAGCAGAGTGTGTCATCTGATACACAAAGAGAGCATCAGTTTTCAGGAATGGAGGCTTTGTATATGCAATAGATTAAATAGATTCCACACTTGCCATGATATAGAACCAGTGAGGTTATGCTGGAAGACAATCTGCTTTACACAGATACAGAAAAAAACACAAGATGTCAGAGGTGATATCACGAGAGAGGCGGCAGAAAGAAATCTGAGAGGTAGAACAATGGAAAAAAAGACTAGCAGAGCACTGCACTGGTACTGAGCTATCAAGTACAATATATCCAAAATAGGGGTGTTTTCTCTCCATGAAATCATTTGTTTGTGAGTCAGGTAAAGTCAGAGATAGACATAAGAAGCATGATGCTAAGGGATTTTCCATTGATAAAAAGTGCATATAGAAGATTAAAATATATTGTTGCTTTTAACTGTATTTGTATTAAGAATAAGGTTGTTCCAATAAGAATTACGCTTATTTAGCATTTATTTCCAATGCAAAAAAAAAACAAGTCAAATTACAACAATTTTATTTAGCTACAAATTTGCCTCAAAGCAATTTATAATTTGAATCATGTGACACCCTCTATTCTTAGATACTCAATTCTGACTACTAAAAGCTTCCTACTCCTTTAATGATGAATGCTAAAACCACAAGCTATAGCAATAGAAGATGAACAAGGCATTGTAGGCTATACAGGAGAACTATGTTTAGGAAAGAGAGGGTTTTGTTTCAGTACAATTGCCTCAGTTACCAGCAGACCACAGCAAGCTTATAAGCAGGAGCCATTTCCTTTCACTGCTAGTGAAACACATACACATTGAAAAGTGTGTATTGTACGTTATAAAAACCACCACTAACTTTGAACTGGTCTATCTTAGCATATTTACCAGCCTATATGATAATGGGATGGAGGGATGGTCTCCTCCATCTGCAGACTGTCGCTGATTGATGTGCAACACTAGAGACCGCCAGTGAGCCATGTTACGCGCGTGGCTCTGGGCGAACGTGCACGGCGAGTCAATGTGCCTTATCGACTGTATGGGCCTATTGGCTGTAATGGCATGATGGTCATAATGACAGCAGACAGACTGTTCGTGACACTGACACTAAAGAAAAGCTTGATAGAGGCACAGCACGTGAGCGAGATATGAAACGTGGGTAGTAACTTAGGCAGGTTGTGCGTAAAAAGGTGTATTCAGGGATGCACGTGTGAATCGCTGGGATTGTTGATTCCACAGTGTAAGAACCGGTGTAAGGACGATTGATGGTCAGGACTGATGGGGAAAAAGGTGACATTCGTGTCATTTATGTTCACATTACGTGCTCAATATTTGGTCCGTCACCATCGATCAAAAAGGGTTACAAAATGCTTTAAAAAAAATATAAATATGAGCGATATATGGCCTAAATAGGAGAAAAAAAACTACTTATGCATATGGAAGTCCCCATTTACGTTCATTTGTAATCATGAGCTAATCATCATTGTTTAGGAGTGAAAGTGTGAGCAAAATGTCTCTGATGAATCTCTGATGAAACGGTCTTCAACACCGATGCGCACGGATTCCTCGCCTCAGCTGAGTAGACGACCTCCTACCGACTTACTTCACGTCACCCCGCCCGTCTGCCCGCCGTCTCCTCCCTAGAACATTGACCATCCCTTTGAGCGACCCTGGGCAGAGAGAAAAAAAGAGACTGACAGACAGAGGGAGAAAGTGAGAGAGAGAGAGCACAACATACACGCAGACCCCCAACATCACCTAGACTACCTGCTCCATCCAGCACAACAAGGGGTGGAGGACGCACAAGTGCAAGCGCGTCCGTGCGTGCCAGCCGAACAAGACAATACACGCGCATGCGAAGACCGCAAATCCACAATTGGAATAAGAGTTTATCTTGAGAACTCTTTGGAACAGAGCACAGCTTTGCTACAAGAACAAAGACAGCTTATGTGAGTGCATGGTAAGAAGAGCCATGCATCTCAACAGAGAAGAAGATAACAGCAAAGGTGAGCACAATATTTCAGCGGCCATCGGTGGATGGTTTTAATCCAGACGCTGTATAGTTCAAAGCTCTCGCGTTGGTTGCCCGATGCCCTTGAGTGTGCCATATTCATGTCAAGTAATGATGCTGGGGGTCATTCCAACAAGCTGATGGTCACTGCTGCCATGGTTCTGTTATTGCCTGTCTGCTTTTCACCAACACGCCTTGCACGGCAGCGAGAAGGGCTGTTGCATACACCTAAGGTGGCAATGTGTTGACTGTCCGTGAGAGACGGCCACTTGAGCACTTGTTGTGCCCGTGATTCGGTCGTTTTCACACGAGGTGACCTGTGCGTAAATGCACAAGGTCATCCATTGCCGGCCATATTGATGAGCAGCGTGCCGTTTGGTGGAGCGATTAGGTGCGTGCGGTTGGAGGCGATACCGTTGTCCATAATTGAGTCGCCGCGGATGCGTGTCCTCCGATGTGGTCGTAGGGGAGAATTAGAGAGCAGACGGTGTGTAATGACACGAGCCCCCTCCACCAGTATAGTAATGGTGGAGTAAATAGCTTCCGATGCCTCTGCCAGAGCCATGCCGAGAATTTTTACTCCCAATCTTTGAACCGAAGTCGAGGTCACTGACTAACACCTGATGCTGAAGGAGATTCGCCCCTGAATGTCTGTCGACATGACGCAGCCTGTGTCTTATTTTGCATTGTGAACTAAACCCCAATATAACTTATCTTGTGTCCACCACACCCACATGGAGTGAGTTGAGCATATGTATATGTCCAGCATGGCCGTCACCTGCACTGCTCAACCTGCAGACTTGTAATGTTCTAAAACTCTCAAATATAAAATAAGCAGCATACCAGTAGTGCAGTTCTGGACAGAAGCCCAGTTTCTTATAGTCAAAACAGTAAGAAGACCATTTCACACTGTGTCTCTCTATAAACTCTAATTTCCTCTCATCTGAGAAGCTGATAATGATTTAATATTGTTGGCAAGGGAATATAACATTTCAGTTTTTATGTGCAGCTGTCAGGCTTTATGGTGGGCTAATATCTTTGTTGTTACCAGCTGCAAAGCATGCTGTTCAGTGAGGAGTTCCCCATGTAGTGAGTGGCGCCCTGCACAGGGGCACTCTGCATCATCCCTCATCCAAAATGTCTCACGACCTCGGTGCCAGATATGGTTTCACCAGGGACAAAAGATGAGTCACCATCTGCAACTAAAAGTGATTTCATGATTGCATGACAGGTATGTGTGTGTGTGTGTGTTTATTTGTTTGTCAGTGAGAGAGAGAGAAACCAGTAGAGAGAGACTGAGTGTGAGCATCTAAAAGTGAGAGGTAATGTGTGCGAGAAGTGTACGTAAGTCAGAAGTGTAAGTCAGAAAGCATTGATTTAAATAATAACCGCCAAACTGCAGGATTTTATATTTGTGAAATATTGATGTAAAGGTTTTCGGTAAATGCAGCTGAAGCAACTTTAATGCTAATAAATCATTGACAACGCTGCTACCGATAACAATGATAACAATTAAGATATTAAGATATCAATTAAGAGATTGTTAGTGTATGTTATTAACAGAAATTGCAACAATAAAGCAGCCACTAGTTAAAATTCCAGGACACACCTCATTACGTTGATTCAATGAAATAACAGTATTCATCCCCAGTGAGTTAAAAAGTAGAGCAACAACATTATGAAATATTAACGATTATACAGTAAATCATTACAATGCCTACAAAATATGAAGTGCTAATATTTATATTTTTGGGATTTACAAATGCTCACATGGAAAACCCTCATTTCAAATGAGATACATTTATTCAATTAAATGTCTTCCATCAAACTGTAATGATGGTGAAACAAAAGCAAACAGTCATTGTGAAAAGCTCTGAGCCAAAAGGAGGCGTTATCCATCTTTAACCTGTAGTCTGCAACTCTGACAAACAGATGTTCTAACAGTGTAACTTTCTGTGTGTGACATATTACAGATGCCTGCTTATCTTTAATTATCTGCAAGGCTACAGCCTGTTTTACCACTTACACAAAATCCTCAACTGAAACAGAACAAGTTTTATGTTTTGTGACAGTCTACTGTGTCAAAATGAATCAGATCCACAGTTTGGATTTGTCACAAATAAATAATTTGACCCAGCCTCTAGCTTGAATTGTCATGCTGCATTAGATTCCATTCCTGTGACTATTAGACAGAGAGTTTGAGTAGGTTTATGTTTATGGGTAAAATCGTGTTTCTTTTAGCACCTGTTGGCTCAAAAAATAGAAATGAGCTTTAGTTTCAACTCAACATTGAGGCCACTCTATACTGGACGGCACATGGTGCAGTGACAAGGAAGAACAAGGACGCACAGATTGAACTTTTTATCTCCGGTTATCGATTCTAAGACCTCAACTCAGAGTATCTGCCGATACAGAGTACCAATTAGGGACCAGTGCTTTTTTGTATTATTTAGTGTCTGCATACTGAACTGTGTGGAACTCATTGGGGTAATGTTTATGTATAGTGATGTTTGTAATGTTTATGTATAGTGATGTTTGTAATGTTTATGTATAGTGCAACATGAAGTTAAGGATAACTGTTCCTCTTGGAAGTGAGTATCGATGACTGAATCAATGCAACTGATAGAGAAAACACAGATCTATAGTCTCATTGACAGATAAACTGTCTTTAACATGGATTGGAGGTACAGGAGATGCAGGTTAGTTTCATTAGAGATTCTAACATGCTGCAGGTGTGAATGTGAGTAAATGGTTGGTCTGTGCATGTGGTAACTCCTTAATTAGACGGATAGACTGTTCAAATGTGATCCTACTGCTCGGCCACTGTGAGCTGCGAGTGGCTCAAACCCCCTCGCTACGCTGCAGGGGATAAATAGGTTAGAAGTTGGAGGAGAGACATTTTCAGTCTGTTGGAAATTAGTTTTTCTGTTTTTGTGGCTTTGACATGAATACTCACCTTTACGCCACCAGGATATACATTGTGACGCTGCTACATAATTAATCATAAAAGCTTCTCATGGCATAATTATTTATTCTAGTGTTATGGGCTTAATTTGTGTTGATGTCAGTGAATGGGTTTAAACTTTGATGTCATCATTTCTGTGGTTTCTGATTACCTAATTCAAGTCAATCGAAGTCCATGCTGCAAGAACAGAAAACATCACCTACAATCAGAGGTGTCAAAAGTATTCACATTCATTACTCAAGTAGAAGTATAGATACTAGGGTTTAAAAATACTTCTGTAAAAGTTGAAGTATCAACTCAAGCTTTTTACTTAAGTAAAAGTGTAAAAGTACTGGTTTCAAAACTACTTAAAAGTATAAAAGTAAAAGTAATGTAAGGGGAATTTGTTTTCCATTAAGGACAAACTCTTAAGCTGTGTCTCAGGGGCCTATAGTGCATTACCCCACCTCCCCCCCCAAAAAATATTTTTTCTAAAGGCCATAATGACTAATGTTGTATTAAAATGTTATGTTGAAAAATGTGGGATGCACTAGACTACCCGTTTCAGCTGCATATATGCCCATTGAAAATTATCACATTTTATTACAATGCAAATACATTAAAGTACCATATGTGTACTACTGAGCATTAACATGCGTTTCATGGAGCGGAAGACATGATAACTAGTTGCCTATAAGTATTGTAATAGTGCAAAAAGTCAAACTTCAGTGGAATGTTATCAATAACCTGTCAGGCCGGAATCAAACCCGGGTCGCTGGCTTCGTGGACCAGCGAGCTAACAAGTGAGCTACGAGGACCCAGTTGCGGTCTCTTGTCAATTTGGTGCTTTATTCACAGAAGCTCCAATACACAGAAGATGATGGCAGCGGTCAAAAAAGAGAACACAAGGATACTCCAAAAAATGATAATCCAAAACTCCCAAAGTAAACAGTTCAAAAACGATAGTCCAAAATCCCAAAATAAATAGCTCCACAAACGGCAACGATAATCCAAAAAGAAAAACCCCAAAAGGTACAGGCAAAAAGCCAACACAGGAACGGCTACTTAAACTAGCACTCTTCGAAATGCGGCTGAGAACCGCAACCCCAAAACAGCCGTAACGCGGCTGAAAGCTCACTTGCCTTGTTGTTTAGACTAACATTGCAGCGAAGAACAAGTGCAACAAAACAGGTACTTATACCCAGCTGACAAATTAAAGTGGCTCTCTTAACGAGCGGATCAGGAACAGGTGAGCACATGTAATCAGGTGAAGGAACATAACAGGACACAGGTGAGGAACTCAAAAGAGAATAAAAACACGTGAACCCAAACAAGTCCCTAACCATGTCTCCCTTTGGCCACCAGGGACCACCAATGTTCCAAATTGTCCCAGAGTCTGCCACCGACTGTGACATAACCTTTATTGGAAGAGACCTTGAGACCTTTGGACTCAATCCCATATGTACAACACTACCAATAGGTTTTGTTCAGCCGCAAAAGCAGCAGGTTCTCAAAGTTATTTGAGCCAATGCATGCTCTTCTTGGCCTGAAGATGAGCCCTGCAACACTAAACAGTCTTTCACAGGCTGCTGAGGCAGGGAGTGCCGTATTAAACTTAAGTGAAAGCTGGCACACAGCTGGGAAGGACTTCAGTACATCTACTGCAGGGGTGCCCAATACGTCGATCGCGATCGACCAGTCGATCGCCAGGGTAGCGCGGGTAGATCGCATGCCATTAAAAAAGAAAAAAAAAAAAGTATCTTCCCTACGACATTTGCCACTTGATTGATATACAGACCAGCCAGTGTGTAAATCAATGTCCATCACCACGGACGGTGCGCCCGCATGATCGGCCGCTTGAATGCATTATTTGCGCTTCGCTACTCCCGTGAGTTTACTCAACTTTATGTGGTTAATTTGCGCCATTTGCTTTACTCGCGGCTGAAAGGGGGCAGGGATATCTCCGTGGCTTATCTCCGTAAAAGCGGTACCATTTCCGCCATCCACCTTTGAACTAACCACTAGTTCTGCTTTATAGTTATTGTGGAAATCCCTCAAACGTCGGACCATCAGACGCCCCGTGTTCATAATATCATCTGTAGCCGCACAACAGCGTCTGAATGACGGCTGCTTCCAGCGCTGCTTCAGGCGGACCAGCAGCAGTTTGATTCAGCACCGGCAGGACAGCAGTGATGATGCGGCGCTTCTCAACGCTGATTGGCTTTCACTACGCAAATCTTTCGCCCAAGTTATTCGCGTCATTTGCGCTGCCCGGCGGAAATTTGCGTCATTCGCGTCTGTGCATTGACTTTGCATGTATTCTACTCGCGAATAATACGTGCCGCATTCAGTGTGAACGCAGCATAACCCTGGCTGTTTCTATTCAGTGCAAGTCAGAGTAAAATGTAATGACCAAAAATGTACAGAATTATATTGTGTCATAAGTTATGCAAGGTACGCCAATATTGTAAATATAAAGTATACTCGGTATATTAATACATTAATAATGCTATTTATTAATATATATCTATATAGATTTATATAGATATATATCTATATAGATAGATATTTAGCATTATTAATGTAGGTATATCTTTTTGACTAGGTCATTTTAAAAGTAGCTCGCAAGCCAAAAAAGTGTGGGCACCCCTGATCTACTGTGTCTCCTGGGCACCCCAGGTACGCATCCAACTGCTGGGTCGTTTCAAGAGGGCCGGTCTTCTTCAAGGAGGAAAAGAAGTCCTCTTCCTCAGATGATTGGGAGCCCTCAATGACGTGATTCTCAGCCTGACAGTCCAAGTGGCTTCTAATATAGTCAAGGCCTGTGGAATAAAAAAACATAATCAGGATAATTTATACCATATGACAGTATTGTAATTGTGTATTGGATTGTGTGTCATTAAATGTCATTTCACTGTCTCCATAGAAATTACACATACTGAGGGGAAGTTGAGAAGTGAGACACTTACCAAGTTTGAGAATATCTTTGTCACTTGTCCAGCAGGTCTTAAATTTGGGAACTAGAATGGCTGCGGCTATTAGCTCTGGATCTGCAAGCATCTCTCCGAAGCGTTTTTGTAGGCCTGAAAGAAGTGCCGTAATCAAAGGCTCACAGAACTTGGAGGCGACGTGAAGGTGCTGGAGCTTGGTCCTTAGCAGAGTTATGGTTGGGACCAACCATCCCATCTGCACACTGGTTTCTCCCTGAAGGACGTCAAGTGCCTTGGCAATTGGGCTCATTGTCTTTGCATATTCTGCAAGAAATGCAAGTTCCACTGGAGTAAACCTGTACAAAGAAGAAAAGAAAAACACAACATGGAACATTTAGCCTACTTGATGTAGCACCTTTAACTGGATAATTAAAAAGGAAACATATTGTCATCTGAGACTTTTAGAAATGTAGTTGTGTTGCTACAAATCACATCCATAGTAAATTTGGGGACTGCATATTGGCATAGTGCATACATGTGTTCTACAGTACTCAAAGTATAAAACTGTAACTTAATCTATTGTTAATCACTTTATTAACTGAAAGGCAGAAAAGCAAACACTTACTTTGGTGTATCTAGTTCACTGCAGACAGCTGCAAGGGCTCCCTCGCCTTGTTCTCTTGTTATTCTCACTATTCTTTCTACGGCTGAGAAGAGTGAATTCCACCTTGTAGCAACAGGCCGTACGAGTTGGAGTTTGCAGTGGTCTTCAATTACTTCAGATGCAGTGGTTGATCTTGAACTTTTGTTCCACAGGCTAGAGCATTTGGCAAATGTGGACCTTGCCACACGCTTGTACAATGGGTTGACCTCTGCTTTTGAAGCATCAACTGTGGACACTAAATTGAGGAGGTGGCAGGCGCAGCGATGGTGCTTGGGTAGCTGGTATTCCAAGTAGTCATCTTCGTCCAACAGGGCTCCGGCATCAACAAATTCAACACCCTCAACGCTTTCCTCATCTTCATCATAATCATCATTTTGGCCACCATCATCCTCTTCTCCATCACCCTCTCGTACAGGTTCAGGATTATTGTTCTCGTCAGTCTGCCCATAAACTCTGAAGGCTTTCAGGAAGTTTGATCCATTGTCAGTTGTAGTGCGAACGATCTTCTCTCTGATATTGAATTCTGTGTGAATATCATTAAGGGCACCAGCCAGGGCAGAAAAGTTATGTGACCCTTTAAGTTGCTTGCATGCCAGGGCAGCACAGGATCTCTGCATGGTCTGGGGGTTAAACCAGTGCGCAGTGACACCAATGAAACCACGACGGTGTGCCGTCCAGCAGTCTGTTGTTGTTGCTACAAACTCAATTTCACTAAGGGCAGCTTTCAGTTTTCTTTTCATTTCAACAGAGGCCTTTGTGACTTGGTTTACAACAGTATTGCGCGTCATGACATTTGTATTTGGCTGAAGATGTTGCACAAGATCAATGAAGCCCTGTTGCTGAACAATGTGTGGTGGGTGCAAGCCTTCGACAACAAATTTGAGGACTACTTTATCCACACTTGCCTGGGACACTCTTCGAGTCTCCCACAGCTTGGTTTGTTTGGAGGGTGGGTCCAAAGAACCTTCAGTGGATGACTTCCTTTTGACGGCTGATGAAGTAAGTTGCGTGTACCTCTCTAGACGTGTGGGGTGTTTCTTCTGTGGAGAAAATAAATGTACAGGTACAGATTGAGATTCATATTATTTCTCTCAAACCACAAGCTCAGATTATCTAGGACGTCTGCTGTATTAAATGTCCTGCTTGAAGTTCATGAAAGAAGGTCAGACTACAAGTTAGGGAGCAGTTTCACTGGTCTATGCAATTATGTTGAGCAGACCGGAATATTTACAGCTGTTTTAGGACCACAAGCAGCTGCTGGCATGACCAAAAAGTAGCATTATTGATGAGATAGTCAGACTTTAATTCATTTTATACTGCATTTGGCTGATAGTTGGGCCTATTACATCTTTACAAGGACCAATGGGGCCTGCCCTACACAGGCACGCGCACTCTCATACAGACAGGATCATGCCTATCCTGAGTACATGCTTTATCAACAAGCTGTAGACTACAGCTTTGCACAATTAACCTACAAATATTGCATATAGCAATAATATAAGTTCAGATAACCTTTGGCTAAAGTCGAATTTCAAATGTTACACAGAGCCCAACAAACGAACTTGCAAAGTTGAATCACAACCTTTTACTATTAAGAAACCCATGGCATGTACCTAGCCATAGCAAACATTGCAAATGTACAATTAGCCAGTATGTTACTTGGTCACTACTACAACATTTAGTCAACAATCGACTATCATAACGAAAACTATAGTTTTGCTCAATTAACATACAGATGTTACATATAGAAATAATATAAGCTCAGATAACATTTGGCTAAAGTCGAATATCAAATCTCCCACAGAGCCCACCAAACGAACTATCCATCCATCCATTTTCCACCGCTTATCCGGGGTCGGGTCGCGGAGGCAGCAGGTCCAGCAGGCTGACCCAGACTTCTCTCTCACCCGCAACATCTACCAGCTCATTCTGGGGGATCCCGAGGCGTTCCCAGGCCAGCTGGGAGATATAATCCCTCCAGCGTGTCCTGGGTCTTCCCGGGGCCTCCTACCAGTTGGACGTGCCTGGAAAACCTCTAAAGGGAGGCGTCCTGGAGGCATCCTAATTAGATGCCCGAACCACCTCAGCTGACTCCTTTCGACACGAAGGAGTAGCGGCTCGACTTCAAGCTCCCTCCTGATGTCCGAGCTCCTTACCCTATCTCTAAGGCTGAGCCCGGCCACTCTACGGAGGAAACTCATCTCGGCCGCTTGTATCCGCGACCTCGTTCTTTCGGACACGATCCAAAGCTCGTGACCATAGGTGAGGGTTGGGACGTAGACCGACCAGTAAATTGAGAGTCCCAAACGAACTAGCAACGTTGAATCATAGCCTAGCTACTGCTATGCAAGCAAACCATGGCATGTCTTGGCATGCACCTAGCCATAGCAAACATCGCAAATTTACGTTACTAGGTTACTACAATATTGTGTCAATAATCGACTGATAATAATAAACTTTCAGCTTACCTCAATATGCTTTTTCAAATTCGACGGCGAATTTTTGAAAGCCATTAGTTCGTGGTACTTGGGTGCGCAGAGCTTGCAGCGCATTCGAAATGAAAAAATTCTTCCAGGTACGGCCAGGGATGTACACGGGTTGGCTGGTCTTGTTGGCTATCAACCTCCTCGCTGATACTTGGTTGGGAGTGGGATATTTCGCTCGAGTTCTCTGACACGGACATCTTGGTACAGTAGGCTTTTCTGCTGTCCTTGCTGGAGAGTGACGTGATTTGTAACGGTTGATTTGTGTCATCTGCAGGTGCATCGCGTAGGAAACCAATAGGGTGTCGGAATGGTATATGTTTAAACTTCTCATCCAATCACAATCAAATTCACTCTATCCGGATGGCGCGATTTATCTGGCTAGTTTTTTTTTGTGTGTGTTTTTGAACGATGACAAGCGGAATAAAAACAAACCAAAATGAAATAGTAACGAGGCTATTTTTAAAATGTAAGGAGTAGAAGTATAAAGTCGTCTGAAAAATAAATACTCCAGTAAAGTATAGATACCCAGAATTTCTACTTAAGTAAAGTAACGAAGTATTTGTACTTCGTTACTTGACACCTCTGCCTACAATCAACAGGGTGTTAGTATGTATTTCTTTAGAAAGAGCATAGTCAATTGTATCTGCAGGAAACATGTGGAATGAATGAGAGGAATGGCTGCAATGTGGAGCACAAGCAGAGATGCGTTTCGTAGAGTTGTAGTATTCTGAGGTTGGTTGCGTGGAGTCCTCCTGCAGTGTTGTTGTAATCTCTCCAGAGCAGCCCAGGTGTAAATGTCAGGCATCAAGTAGGCCTCAATGCAAGGTGCAATAGAGAATCATTATTAATCCGGCACGAGAACAGTCAGAGATAATTGCTTAATATTAGTAGCGTTCAGATTCAGAGGGAAATGTTTAATATGATTCAAAACTAATGGGCTGGAATCTTATTAGTGGTTTGAGACAAGCTGCAAGAAAGAAGAGAGACAGAGCAGTCATTAATAAATCTCAAACAAAGGTATTTATATTCCCTGTTTAACTCTGAGCCACAATGTTGGGAAACAAGCTGCTCAGATTTACAGACTCAAGGGACGGGACGCTGAGGTCATGAAAAGGGAAATATTGCTCAGTCCTCGCTTAGCTGAACACATATTTACAACCAAAGACAAATATGATAGATGATCACATGAAAATTAAATGGAAAATAGAAAAGTCAGACTTGGGTGCAGACACAATGTGGAGCGGGAGGGAGTCGGGCTTGCGTGTGGTGAGAAGGCTGAATTAGTTGTTAATTAGTTGTTTTTCTTTGTTTCTATTGAAGTGACAGTTATTTTAACAAAAGAAACACTTGCCATAAAAGGTAACAATACCCCCTCAAAAATATTGCCTTTGTTGAGCACTTTACCGTCTCAACTCGCTGCAGTAATGTAAAAGGACCCTGTGACATCACTGCTTGGTTTGGATTACAAACAGAGCAGAGCTTCTATGAAGGTGGATTTGGGTCTTTATTATGCCAAAAAAAAATATTGCGCTCTCAAAAAAAACCCTGTGATCTCAAAACGAAAAGCTACGAGTTGAGTTTGGACATAGTGGGCGGGGCATACGCTGCTGAATGAGCGAGGAGTTTCTATTGGTGGGTTTGACTTGGCTCTTTGCACACTGACGGGAGGTTACGGTGAGGATGGCATGGAGGTAAGTTGACATTATATTGCTAAAATAAATAGTGCACAATTATTTCAAATGTAGCAGCACTGTGGGCTAACATGCACGGCAGCCCCATGTCGTTCTTTAAAAAAAGAGACTACACGACACTAACAACATGAAAACTAAGTGAAGTGTGGCTAAAAACACAACTTTTCAGCTTGTTACTCTTTATTAATTTGGTCATTTCAAAAAAGGAGGTTATAAATACAATGTGAGGAACTCTTCAAATAAATACAGATGTTGTGAATAGTTTGGAGAAAAAAAAAGTCAAAGCCTATTAACTAAAGTCTAAAAAAGAGCTCTCTTGAAATGGTCCTTAACTCCAGTTTGCCAGTTTCTGCTCACTGTTTTGTGGAGATAATACATATTAAAAATGCATGATCTGTTCCTCTTCAAATATCGTATTTGTATTACTCTTTTAGCCTGGACCAAGATGTTCCAAGATATAGTGTATATTTGTGTATTGTGTGTGTGGTGTGTGGTTAGACATGCCTGTGCTTTTACATAACTCTGTTGCAGCAGCATGTCCTTGCTAAACACAGCATCCTAAATGTTCTCTGCATCCGTCTGGCTTCTGTCTCTCCTCCCGCTTGAACCCGTTTACCATCTTGTCTGGGTAATATTTTGTGCCTCGCAATTATTGATGAGAAGTAACCGGCAAGGAAAACAGATGGCCAGAGATGGCGGAGAAGAGATTTTGGAATCTGGATGCATCAAGAAAGTAGCCTTCCACTGTAAAAATAGTGTGGGTTGAAAAAGTTACTGGCAGATATACAGGGCTGGTGGAGAAAGACAGAAATAGATAATGGGAGACAGAGGCAGAGAAATATTCTTGAGAGAATATCTGTTATGCCTTCCATAGTGAGTACTTTTGAAGAGGAAGCAAAAGAGAAAAAGAGACATACACTATTCCTTTAAATCAGTGAACATATTTAAGCAACACTGGTCTCCACAATCTGCACACAGATTGTGTACAGATTTCCTCTTTACTGTCTGTACACAGAAATCCTTTTATAAATTTTATAATACTGCTTTATGTTTATGGATTGGGAGGAAGATTCTCTTCAAGCGCTTTTGTTTGATAAAATGCTGACAGAGATAACAATACATTTAAGTATTGTTTAAAAGAGTGTGTTCAGCTAAGTTTAATCAGTCTATTAATATTCACACAGATTATTTTTTCTTCACTAAAATAGGACAAACTGTCAAAACGCACAAAGATAATGTGCATGTGATTGTTACCGTATTGTTATCGTATATCAAATGTTGGGGGATTTCTAAATGCAAAGTTGTCGGTGGCGAGAATATCAAACCTATTCCATTTACATGTCCTGGATCTGGACAGGCCCATAATAAGCCTTTATCTACATGAACAAGGGGATAACAGGCTGTTATTGGTCAACATCGTTGAGCACGCAGGTCCGGGGGAGAGAGCCAGAAGGGAGACAAGAAATAAAACCCACGACCACGAGTCATGATCAGATTACAACACACGTCAGCACAGGTACACCAACCAAACAGTCAGAGTCACACACAAAGACGCAGTCCAGTATCCAATGCAGATTTACGTCCATATTGATCCATTCCACACAATTTACGTCCAATGCCAACACTCAAGGCCAACGCTGGAAGTAATGTATCCTCAATCTAGCATGGTTTGAAGTATGGGCGTGTTGGTGTCTGACTTTCATACAGGAATATTTATAGTACAGGTGTGCCATCAGCGTTCTCCTCTGTATTAACTATAACCAAGATTTGTTCTCACTTTACCCAGATGTTTTAGTTGTCCAACCCGAACCAAACCTCAACTATACGGTAGTTGCTATGCACAGACATTGTAGAAAGTGATACCTTTGAAAAATTATGACATTGGAAGTAAAAAAAACTATCAAAAAACATAATTAAATGTGATCTGTGTTTTGGTTCATGTCGTGTGTAGTGTTGCAAAAATGTGATTGGCAAACACCGCCATTTGATCTTTGAAGTGATTTTTGGCCTCTTGAGCACAGAAGCTGTTCTTTCAGCTGTTATAACAGCTGAAAGAACAGCGAGGCTTCTTGGATAAGGTCATGATTCTCACTGGCCCTTTGATTCAATGGTCGTTGATCTCTAAGCCACTAATGGAACACAACCTGCCTGGAAACCCACTGTCTGCAACAGCAGACTGAAAGTGGTGATTACTTTATTTTGGTTGATACGTAGGATAGGAGAGGCAGATCTGTTTTGGGACTCCCGTCTCAACCCACGGTGGCCTTGTGTGACTCTGAAAGGCTCTCAGGATGAGTAAGGCAGAGGGCTATTTGTGGTTTGTACTCCTGCCCAGAATGAAGGCTTGAAAGAGGGGAGCACTGCATCAAGAGAGAGTACAACTTGGCTCTCCCCGTTGAAAAGGTGGGCAGCCTGGCTGTGTACCAATACCCCCTCCCAGTGTGGGTTAGGCACTGGAAGATGGCTTGTTCAGTGACCTCTGACCTAGGTAACGGACGTACCCCCCGAAATCTACACACAAGACCCTCCCAGCCTGCTTAGGGACACTAGCAACCATCATATTGCTTATTTCATGCTAAGATTTCAGCCTCCCCGACAGCTGGATGTCAACAAATTTGTCTGTATGCAATAGGCGGAAGAGGAACTGTCTAATGGGCCACTGCTGGAGGAGGAACCCCATGTGGTTGGGAACCTTGCTGGGTTATGAAGGGCAGCTTAAGGAGCCTAGCCCACACAGTTTAGATGCCAATCTAACCCAAAAGCCTGCACAAAGACCTTGTGTCTCTGTTGCATCCACCTATTTATACCTTATTGCTTCGAGCATCTTTAACTTACAGGTCCATATATGGTCGGCAGCTTAACATTGACAAATCCTTGGATGAAGCTACTTATGTAGTCTTATAATTTATGACAGACAGAAATTTGAATTACACTTAGTTCAGTGAGAGGTAAGAAATCAATCATGGCTCATTGAGCGGAATAAAACTTAAATCTGTTAAAATACAACTCTCAAAACAACCCTTTTAGATATTGCTAACTAATATCTAGGGTTTAAAGTCGTACAAATCAAACTGCATAAAAGTCTGTTAGGTGTGAAAACCACAACACACTGAAAAGTTTCCATTGTTTAAGTGTCAGTCAGGTGCCCAAACCAAAGAACAATATTACGGTTTGATGCTTCTCGCTCTGCAGAAAGTAGAGGTGTTAGTACCACAGTTTCACTATGTATCTCACAGTATTTGTTTAATCTTGAATTTGATAAGTCAATTAATTAATTGCTCAATTCATTATTTTAATAGAATACTAGAGGGTGAGGTTTGTCTCGGACATTTTTGGTGGATAACTCAACACCGTATTATCAAACAGGACACAAATCAAATCGTTTAAGAGGATGATCAATGGATGAATCAGAACCATTTATTGCCATGTTTGTTTTCACATTCAAGGAATTTGTCCTGGCGGAAGGTGCATACATTTAACATTTAACAAACATTTAACTGTAAACACAGTGCAATAAATGGGAATTAATGAATGAAAGAATATTTACAATTGAACAGTAGAATACAAAATTAAAATAAAATAAGATAAAGTGCATGGAATGTAAGTGTTGTGTGAAAGTGGCAAGTGTATTGTTAAAGTGGCGAGTGTATTTAATATAAGGCATGGGGGTGTGTGCAGGGGAGTGTCCAGTGGGAAATTGTCTGGGGGTGGCAGAGTCAGCCAAGTCAATGGGGGACCCGGGCTCTGTTGATGGACCACAGAACAGTTTGTGTCCAGGGTGAGAGGGATCAGCTACAATCTTCCTCGCCCGCTTCAGGGTCCTTGAAGCAAACAAGTCCTGGAGGGACGGCAGATTGCAGCCAATCACCCTCTCGGCAGAGCGAATGATGCGCTGCAGCCTGGCCTTGTCCTTGGCAGTGGCTGCAGCGTACCAGACGGTGATGGAGGAGCAGAGGATGGACTCGATGATGGCAGTGTAGAAGTGCACCATCATTGTCTTTGGCAGGTTGAATTTATTCAGCTGCTGATGGATGGATGACAAAGAATAAGACACAACATAAATACAGGACGTGTGTGCACCCTACATAGACTAAGAGAAGCGAACAGGATATTATAAGAACAGATATCAGCAGTCTACCCAGGAACAGATGGTGAGACAGAGCTACACAAAGACAGGATCTTCCTGCCAATACAGAGAATAGTGTCAGGATGTAAATGCACAGACACAAACACAGTCTTAGACTTGAAAAAGTCTTGATGGGAGAGCGACTATGATCTCAAAGGCTGCATTGCTGTTACTGTCACACTTTCAACGTTTCAGTTCCTCTCTACTCTTTTTTTCCAGTTCCTCTCCTTTTCAATTCTGTTACTGTACCAACCCTCATCTTCTTCCATGAACCCTCTCAGCTTTTCACTTTGAAAAGATATGATTATACATTTGAATACGAACAAACACTGACGCCTGAGTGATCCGCTGCACTTTCATTTGATCCAGTTTGGGATTCCTGTTCCTGGCAACAACATTTATGTCCGACTGGTAAATTATTCATTACAGGTAGTAGAGAGGCAATATAATTAAATAAGCTAATGCAAAGAAGCTCTCATGGACTATTAAATGTAGCACAAATGTTTAGTCTGCAGTTAATTAGGTTTATACGTTGTCTGATGCACATTAAATCTCCTAACCACAGCATCACCCGGGGGTAGAGCAGGCGCCGGCTTGTGTCCAGGTAACATGTGGAGTTCTGGACGTCTGTCGTACGTGGACACTTTAGGGAGAGCTGTTTGTAAACCTGCTGCAGTCCACCGCCACACTTCAGCTTTCTGCTGACGCTGGCACAATTCCTCCATGTTTCACTTTTCTTGCAAACTTTCACTCAAGTTCTAAAGAGACTCTGTAAGTATTTTCTTTTAAAAAGTTTTACAATACATGATTGACAAGTATTCGTGACTGTGTTCGTATCCTCGGCAGTAAGTCAGATACGTTCCCGGTGGGTGTTGGCCTCCGTCAGGGCTGCCCTTTATCACCGGTCCTGTTCGTGACTTTCATGGACAGGATATCTAGGCGCAGCCGTGGGGCGGAGAATGTCAGGTTCGGGGATCTCAGGATAGCCTCTCTGCTGTTTGCAGATGATGTGGTCCTGTTTGCCTCCTCGGACCATGACCTCCAGCATTCACTGGGGCGTTTTGCAGCCGAGTGTGAAGCGGCGGGGATGAGAGTCAGCACCACGAAATCTGAGGCCATGGTGCTCTGCCGGAAACCGGTGGATTGCTCCCTCCGGGTGGGGACAGAGTGCCTACCACAAGCGAAGGAGTTCAAGTATCTCGGGGTCTTGTTCACGAGTGAGGGTAAAATGGAGTGGGAGATCGACAGGCGTATCGGTGCGGCTGCAGCAGTAAAACAGGCGTTGCACCGGGCCGTCTTGGTGAAGAAGGAGCTGAGCCGGAAGGCGAAGCTCTCAATTTACTGGTCGGTCTACGTCCCAACCCTCACCTATGGTCACGAGCTTTGGATCGTGTCCGAAAGAACGAGGTCGCGGATACAAGCGGCCGAAATGAGTTTCCTCCGTAGAGTGGCCGGGCTCAGCCTTAGAGATAGGGTGAGGAGCTCGGACATCAGGAGGGAGCTTGAAGTCGAGCCGCTACTCCTTCGTGTCGAAAGGAGTCAGCTGAGGTGGTTCGGGCATCTAATTAGGATGCCTCCAGGACGCCTCCCTTTAGAGGTTTTCCAGGCACGTCCAACTGGTAGGAGGCCCCGGGGAAGACCCAGGACACGCTGGAGGGATTATATCTCCCAGCTGGCCTGGGAACGCCTCGGGATCCCCCAGAATGAGCTGGTAGATGTTGCGGGTGAGAGAGAAGTCTGGGTCAGCCTGCTGGACCTGCTGCCTCCGCGACCCGACCCCGGATAAGCGGTGGAAAATGGATGGATGGATGGATGGATTGACAAGTATTCTTCTCAAATAAAACATCAAGATTAAACTTTCCAGCACCAGGATAAGTGAATGTACCACTCGTTGGGATGTCGATGGTCTTTGCTTCTTCAGGGCAGCTGTCTGGGAAGTGATGTCTTACATTATTTACCACAGTTGGTTTCTGTTGAATCCAAGTTGAGATACAGGTCATTCAGTTGCAGAAGCAGTATGAAGTTAGTGAGTCTAGTCATCACTTCTTATAATTTACAGTTTGATCTAGCCTCCAGTTACAAGGGGTTAATTATGGCAATCAATGTTTTTTCAGAGAAATCACCCGGTCAATCGTTTTCAGCTTTCAATATTTAAAAAATACTACATCTTTCTTAATTTTGGAGAATGGAGAATGGAGAATTTGGAATCAGAGAGTGTTTGGCATTTTTTGCCATGCCTCTAGGGATGCCAATGTTGCTCTATTGGCAGCGTTGACAAAATATAATTAGTTTGCCTAATTATAATGATAAAACAAAGAGCAGAGGCGATTTCATTTTTTTTGCTTTTTTAAATAATATATCTCAGTGCCACCTTGCTAACATGCTAAACTAAGATGGTGAACATGGTAAACATTATACCTGTTTAGCATTAGCCTGTTGGCATTGGTGAGGATGTTTAACTTAGCATTTACTGCAAAGCACCCCTCTGCTTAAGGACCATCTCACAGAGCCATTGGCATGGCTGCACTCTTTTCGCTTGATGAACGACTGATTGTGTTCAGGTCAAATTTGACTTGTGTGAAACAAACCTTTAATGATTTTGTGATCAAAAAGGCTCCAACAATGGCTTACTAAATACAATAGAGCACATTTTGTTCATTTTTGTTTTTAATAATTACAAAATAAAAGGTTACATAAATGACAAACAAAAATTATAACAAAACAAAAGTAATCGTGAAAATTCAAACTATTCATATAGTAGTCGGACTATTAATCAATGAATAGTTTCAGCTGTAGTGATGCGTCTGCCCCGCCCTGTTATGAAACAATCAGCTGATGCAGCTGAGGAATGCAAATGCCTTCCTCGCTGCCGATGTCTGACCTGACGGTTCACACTTTGTAGTGTCTGAGAATTTGAGTTACTTCCCTCCCGTCAACCTTCACCTGCCGGTTTCACTCTGCTCTGAGGCCTTGCGATTCCGATTTTAATTTCCCCCCCAATGATGAAAGCAGTGGTCTGCGTTGCTGGATGAGGTGACTTGCCTTGGATGTAGCCCCAAGGATGATGTCTGCTACAGCCTTCAGCACCTGGTCACTGTGCGGCCGCCGTGTCCGTCTCAGGGTCGCTGAGCAGCAGCTGAATATTTGCTGCGGTGCTCTTCTCTTGAGGCACCTCGAGGGGCATGGAGGTGACTCAGCCTCACTCCTGGAGAACAGACTGTTGGCTGTTGCACAGACAATTAATTCATTTAAGAAAATTCTGAGCAGGTTGCATTGAAATGTACTTCTTTCTCTGATTTCCAATCTGTCCACTTCAGTTTTCAGTTTCCTTCCTGATTGTGCAGCACATTACCATTTTCTTTAAATATACTGTAAGCAGATATTGAAACTCTTTCGAATAATGACGGACAAAAGTGTCGGAGGTAGTCCGTGTGTAAACGTGATTGACACATGAGGTCATATTTAATGGGAAACAATTTCAGAATAAATATACGGGCTTGGTGTGCAAAGGCCTAAATTACTATTGACTACAAATATGTATTCTCCCCTCCCTTCACTCATCAGTAGTCTGCTCACTCTTGGTGCATAGCTCTTATTGACTGTCGTTTGAATGACCAGCACTGATAGGCAGTGTTTTATATCTATTATATCTATATTGAGGATCCATAGAAAAGCCAGAAAGGTTATATTTATATATACATGTAAACTATAAATGCACAATTAGAATATAAAGTGCTTTAAAAATAATTATATGAAACGACCTTTTGATACAAGGCACCCATATTTTCCATTACAACTAAACACCCACCACCTGCACACTGCCACTGATGAATGTAATTGCCATATTCTTGTTATCAGCTATCTATACAGTGTCCCCTGTGCAGGGAAATGAGATGGAGAAATATGAGTGTGTTTGCTTACAGGTTAGCAAAATGGAGGGTCCCATTTATTTGTTAATGATGGTGTTTGCTCATGCATGTATGTGTCTGTGTTTGCAATGATGTGTGACAATGTCCGCATCAATTTTTGCATCAGTGTCAAGCTGATGTTCTCCTGCTACAGCGTCACTTCTGCTGCTTTCTCTTTCAATTTCCTTCCCTTTGCTTTTAAGGGATTGTGTTTCTTATTTTCCTTGTATATTTACAACCATCATGCATTCAAAAAGCTTAAATTATACTGATGGAAAGTGGCCAGGGATGGAGAGGGATGGAAAGAAGGAGGATGGAGCACAACGATAGCACTCCATTGAGGATTTGGGAGAGAGGAGAGTAAGCAAAGCAGAGGTTATTTCAAGAGTACGAAAAGATAGAATGAAGAAAGAGGGGAGTTAATATATCATAATTCATCTATAGAGTATAAAAAATACATGTTTAAAAAGCCCAAGGCTGTGCCAGCTGACACGCCAAATATGCAATAGTTCTCCTGTCAGATATTTTTATATATCTCAGACAGACACAGTGATAAAACAAGTTATCACCATGTGGATCATGTTTGGGACTAGTCTCCTGACCAGGGTTTAACAGAGATTGGACACACTGCTCACCTTCAGCCTGAAAGAGGGATTATAGGACCTGTAAGATTACTACAGCGATACTTTGGGCATACGTCGGGCTCATCAACAGAGCCCGGGTCCCCCACTGACTCTAATGACTCTGTCACCCCCAGACAATTCCCACCGGACACTCCCCTGCACATAGCCTTATACTTGAATAAACTTAAAACTTTGGCATTGCACTTGCCACTTTCACACAACACTTACACTCATGCACATTCCATGCACTTTATCTTATTCTTTGGCATTTTTGGTATTTTTGGTATTTTGATATGCTGCTGTTTCAATGTAAATACTCATTCATCCATTCATTCTCATTTATTGCACTGCGTTAACTGTTAAATGTGTATTGTTAAATGTTAAATGTATGCACCTTCCCGCCAGGACAAATTCCTTGTATGTGTAAACATACATGGCAATAAATGGTTCTGATTCTGATTCTGATTCTTTATGATAGGGTTCAGTGTATTCGCAATAATACACTCTGAGGTAAACTTTCTGCTACTCGTCTCCAAGGCTGAGTACTTTGCCAAAACCTTGTCTGTTCATTTTACAATCATTGTGTTGCATATGTATCATTTATATTAAAGAGATTTGTTTTGATTTCCAATGGAAGAGACAATTCTTGAATGAACATCAACCGGTTATTGACCCATGGCAGCACTCTCTGGCATTAGTGGCCGGACAAACTTTCAATCCTTCTAATAATTGTTGAGATATTTTCGTCTGGTCCAAAGTTGTGGACCAACAAACACAAACATTGCCAAGCCGCAAGCGTGCCTAAAAAATGCAGGAGAGAATTATTGGAAAAGGAAGGAGAGAGAGGCAAAGGGAGTCAGATTTAATGAGAAGTACAATGAGCACGACATACAAAACAAGGAGTTTTGGGGCTGGTTGGTGGACTTTCTGGTTGTTTACCTGGTTGGATTGATTGGTTGCGGGAGGTTACAGGAGTTACAGGATAGAGAACAAGACAGCTGGCCCAGTCTGAGTTTATTTATAAATAAATGCTTTGCATAATATAGAGGAACCATCAAGAGACCACATGGGATATTCCCAAGTTGGAGTCGAAGAGGATGCAAAACCAAATCCTACATTTTTCAGGGTACTCTCAGGTTTGTCATGCTCTCCACCAAACACACCTGAGGAAGAGAAGCTATGGGCCTCAATTGGAAAGAATACTTATTAATACTAATTTCCCAGACAGATAGCGGAAAGATATTATGAAGATTAACTCTATGAAGATAAAATCATCAGACTACTGTCTGTCCCATAATTTCTTAAAACTGTGCCAGCAAAAAAGCATCATGTTGTTATCTCTCTATTCATCAATTCTCTATCTCTCTCATATATATATATATGCCACAATATTTGCAGTGATTGCTCCTTGTGATGTTGTCATAGACTGCTCTGGCTCAGAATCATAAAACAATGGTGAGCTGCATGGATCACAGGAGCACACAAATCAGACATGCAGAGGCAGAGAAGGAGTGAGGACTGTTTGACAGGGAAACTGTGTGTGTCCATATGCATGTGTGTGTGTGTGTGTGTGTGTGCTGGATAATAGAGAAAGGGAGTAGAGGGGTTATAGAGATACTATATAGGAGACATTGAGATATAAACAGAAGATATTTCCATCACAGCTGGCAGTATGAATATAGAATACAGTCCTCTTTGCCCATTTAGATGTAGAATTGGGGTTTCAGGTGATGCTCCCAAAGGCTTCAGTCATTCTTTTTCTTCCATCCTCTATGCTCCAAAACAAGTTACAACATGTTACATCATCGTTCCAGATCTGCTTGATGACTACTAGTATTTATGTCCATGTGCATGTATCATATAGTTTGGTTTCAACACCCACATACACTTGAGATGTTGCCTTAGTTGGCTCACATGAAACGGTCCATTAGTTAAGAAGGAGAAAGGTATGTCGTAGAGGCTCAGGAATAACTGCCCTCCCTGCTGTGGTTGAGTACAGTATATCCATATTTAGCGGTTTGTTGTTTAGCAGTAAGACTGGATGGACAGCACTCGGTGGACACATAATGTTCCTACAGTCAATAACCATGACTTTTGTTATTGTTGACATTAAAAGTTATAGTGTAATCATTATTTAATCTCTTCAAACAAAACAAGACAAAACCTACTTGCTTTCATGTGTGTGAATATAAAAATGATTATACTATTATACTGTACTATTATTATAGCTACATGTATCAATAAAAGCAGCAAGTAGAATATAGAATATATAAGTAGAACATATATATATATGTTTTGCAATTGTACTAATCTAAGAGTAGTATTGCAAGACAACTACTCTCAGGAGTAAAGTGTATTTAAAAATAAAAGTGCATAAATGCAATGCGTTAGAGAATGCATGTTGTGAATGCATGCAATGCGTCAACTGTATGCTTGTGTGCATAAGAATACACAAAAAGGGGACCAATTATAAAAGCAATGCTCTATAAAGATGGTTATAGAATCCACAGGGAACAAAACAGGCAGACATATGAACATGGCCCTCTTTACTTCGTATGCATTATTATTTTTTAACGTTTTGTAACAGTTCCTGAAATAGTTTTATTATAACTAACAGTAATATTTTAAATTAACATCAGCATAATTTAACTGGTGTTTGCTCAGTGGTTTACATAGTTTAGCTGTCAGTGTTGTAATTGGTTGCTGCATTTTTAAAAGTAGAAGAATAATGGTCATAATTACAATTTTGCCATTTATGGCTTCAATCTCCCCAGAAATCATTTGTGAGACATTTCAAATGAAAGATTGTACATCCACGCTCTCATCAACTACTATGCCATCATTTAGGGATGCACCGATACCGATACCGGTATCGGTGCATCCCTAAATGATGGGTACCGGGTATCGGGTATCGGGTACCGATACTGCGTTAAAATACTCGTACTCGTTTTCAATTGCCGATACCAAGAACCGATACCACTCAACAGTATTTCACTACAACAAACTGGTCGCGCTTTGTGGAGAGAAAATTTGATTTGTTGTCCTACCTGACTTCAACGTTTAGGGCAGGGGTCGGCAACCCGTGGCTCCAGAGCCGCATGCGGCTCTTTCGTCGCTCTCTTGCGGCTCTTGCGGCAAGGTGTGTAGAGTAATGGTGCGTTCACACCCAACGCGACGAACATTTTTCGCGCGACCAGATTACATGTAAAGTCTATGCACAAACGCGTGTGGTGCGACAGACGCAAATTTACGCCGGGCGGCACGTTAGACGCGACAGTTGAAATTTTCCATATTTAATATATCTATAATTGGGAAGCTCTGCGCGTCATCACTGCCGTCCTGCCGGTTTGAATCAAACGGCTGCTGATCCACCTGAAGTAGCGCTGGCAGCGGCCTCATTCAGACGCTGTTGTGCGGCTACGGATGATATTATGAACCCGGACACGGGGGTGTTTTATGATCCGACATTAGAGGGACTTCCACAAGAAGTTTAAAGCTTGGGATAGCCTTCTGTTAATTTTGTACTATAGGCTTGACATAATCTGCAGAGGATCAAATAAAATCTGCCTCCAAATTAATTGCACTTTCATGGAAACCAAATCTAAGAAGTATCGGTACTCGGTATCGGCAAGTACACAAATAAAAATACTCGTACTCGTATCGGTTTGTAAAAAAGTGGTATCGCTGCATCCCTACCATCATTTATATTCTCTTCCCTCAAATGTCTCACACACCTGTCTCGCTGTCTCATCTCTTTACTCGTCTCTTTATCTTTCCTTATATCTCTCTCGGCTCTTTGGTGAGTAACGTTGCATGTCTGAGTAATTATACGTACCCACAGGTGCACAAATGCACAACAATGCAGACATAACAACAAACAAACTTAGTATACAATATATATTTATTAATAGTGATAGAACAAGTTTTCAATGAATGTTAGATGACTAGAATGGAGAAACCGCCATTAAAATTCTTCTTTGAACAAGATTTAATGCATGCAGAGAACATTAAAGATGCGGAAACCTTCAGCCATCTATTTGATAGGCCAACGCAGTGCCACGCCAGATGACGTGAAATTGAATGCGGCAAACGTTTTACCAGGTTTTTAGTTTTTTAGGGTCTTTTATCTCTTTAGGTGCTAGGGTAGTTGCATTATCGGAAAGGCAAATTAATGTATGATTATGCTCCAAAATGTCAATGAGAAGACATTGAGTATCTGGATGGGGATGATCTTGTGCTTGGATCCTCACAGGCACACCCACAGATTAACAGAACACAGATAATCATGGATAATATCCAGCAGCTTCATGCACTTAATAGCAAGGTGCATTAGGTTACCATTGTTATGCCCCCTTGGGCGTTGCAAAGTACAGCTCAGTGAGAAGAGCTTGACTTCTCTTATGAATTAGATATGACATATTAGAGCGTGCATTAAATTAATGATGACAAGGGATTCCAGCTTGATTTCAATATTAAAATGGTCTACTTTTAATAATGACTAATTATTCAGAGGGTGCTACAGGGCCAGAATGGTACAGAACATAACTTCACCTGCCTTGTGTCGTCTCATTACCAGCCTTCATATTACTGCCTTTTATACAATGCTTGATATTATCTAGCAACTAAATATATATATATATATATGTATATATATATGTATATATATATTATGTATCAGCTTGGCACAGAGTAGGCAACATAATAAAAAGGGACTATATGCAGCAAATAAATGGCTTATCAAAGAAAAACATTTACAATCACTTACCTGCCTAACAAAGGAAACAGGATAAGTGATATTTAAGTGTCAGCTCACCTCTACTATGTCCCAGCAAAGACCTGCCATCAGAATGACAAATTCAACATTTTATACACTTCTGTCACAAATGAGGTCAGCATAGCTGGGCTGAAAGATGGGGAATGAGAGTCTTATATGATGCTAGTTATGTATGCTTTTGTTTTGTTTATTCATTTTTACTGCCATATCCACATCACGTTAATTTATCTTGAATAAGTAAACCAGCCATTTCGAAGACATACAGTACTATTGAGGAATTACTTGTTTTAAGCGTATACATATACACATGTTAAATATTTTATAAATTAGACCAAATTAATACATTTAAGCAAAGTTAATATATTCTTTTTTTCTCTCTATCATCCGTAAAACAAACAGAACGTAAGAATACAATCAGTCTTTGAGTGAGAAGACCGCTGTCTTCTCACACCAGTAATTCTGATTCTTATCCAGAATACCTACAACAATTTTTACTTTGTACCATAGTGATTGTCTGGCATGCGTGTAAAATGTGTCCACCACCAAGTTCCCAAAATTTACTGAAAATTGTACTCTCCTAAAGTGTAATGACTGAAGAAGTGATTTCAGACACTGCCACACTGAGGGAAAGAACACAATTCAATCTAAACTAAAGCTTTAGGTAAATGCTTTTTCCAATGCACCAATGCTTTGCCGACATACAATATCCAGTGTGAAGATACTCCTAAAATCTCTCCATCAAATCCTTTCATCCCTTTTCAATACTTGGTAATTGTAATCCATGCTAGAGTCTATCCCACAATGCATTTGGCAAAAAGCGTTAAAGCACCTTGGACATGCTGCCCGTATAATCACAGGGCTAACAACAGTCACACTCACAGTCACAGCTACTGTATTTGCAACCTGAGTCACCTCCAAGTCTCCAGGTGACATTTTGACATATCAGCAGACAGGTCAAAGATAAGTGAGTAAAACCAAATTGGTTACTTTAAAAAGATACAATTGTGACAACGTAGGACTGAAGTTTCACTTTCATTTGCTTTTGCTATGCTTCAGTAGAAGTTATTATGATTGTGCCAAGTGTGGAGTTTCTTCATATACGGATAAAAGATAATGGTAAGGCAATATGTAGTAACTGTCTGAATTAGAAGCAGTAGTTTTATGCAGACACAGGTGGGTGAGATTTCCAAATTGAATAGCATCAGTGCCATTGGCAGTTGGCAGATGGTTAGTTGACAAAGACCTGCTGAGGTTGAAGATGCGGCGATATAATGTAGAGGATACTAGAGCGCCCAGAAGAAACACATGTAAGAGGAATATGAAAACTAGGGCTGTTCTGGACCAAATACATTCTTAGTTGACTAACAATATTTTGTTGACTAATCGATTAGTTGATCTAATTGACAGTTCTGTAGAACTGAGTTTCTCTACAAATTTAAAAAAAAAAGCACCACTTTAAATCTAGTGCTTGACAAGAGATGTGTTACTACGTTGTTTTGGAAATAAGTAATTCAGCTTGACAAAATACAAAGAAATGACCAAGTCAACGGATAAATTAACTAATCAACTAAGAGGGGGCACCCCTAATGAAAACCAAAAACCAATGGCCCTCATGCTTTGAGGTGATAGTACCAACTGATTCACTGTTCAGCTCATAATAGACCTCCTGAATAATCACGAAATTGAACGGCAATCACACTGTATTGTTTGGATAAGAATATCTGATCAGCTGTATTACGCGTACACGATCTTAGTGGGCAGCTCATTGAGCTCCATCAATGAAAAGGCAGGGATGAATGAGGTGTGTGTGCATGCATTGTGGAGTGTATTCATCCCAGAATATAATATTTATCAACAGGGCAGGAAGTTAATCATTTAAATGTAATTGCTGGCTGGAAAGATATCGGTTAAATCCACAGGAAAAGCAGGAGTAGATAATGTTACTGATGGTTGGTCGGACAAATTACAGGCTGTCGACCTGATTAGTGGTAACCACCCAGGTGACCAGTTTTAATGCAGTATTCAATGAATTAGACTCTGTTCCAGCAGCTGGAGATTGAATGAATGTGCTTCATTGCACACGGTTAATAAATAAGATGCAGGTCTACCAATGTAGAGGGGCCAAAGGTTAAAGGTATATACACAGTAATGTTTATCTGCTCTAAAGTAAGCTGCATTCATTAGCATTTCCGCCAACTTAGCTTACTATTTAGTAACTAAGCATCCATGCACTTAATAAAGTAGGTTATATTAGTTTGTTGGACTACAGGTTACATTGAATACCACATTCACTGTGCAGTGTTTCCCTACTGTGTGAAAGCGGGTCCCGGATGCTATCTGTGTTTAGTGTAAAGTGTGCGGCTTTGTCTGCTTTGTTTGGGATTTGTGGAAGTCAAAGCTCCAGCCTCCCCAGCTAACATTAGTTAAGATAGCATTATCTTAAGCAAAACTTCAGTTAGTCCTGATACAAGGCAAACAATTTTTTTGCCTGGGATATGTAGTCTTAGCCTTAGTCTTTCAGTATATTAGTTCATATGTACTAGATTTTTGTTTTAAAACGAGTCAGCAGGGAACACTAAAAAGACAGCATTTTCAAAAAAATTACGGCGCTAACGTTAGGTGAAGTAACTTGTTAGCTACAGTTGATAAAATGGGGTTATTCTGCCATCATTATCACTGTAAACTACATATTTTCCATGCAAAAAAAGTAATCTTGACAGATGTTGCATGTTGAAAGTTCTTAAAAAATGTCTTAATAAACAAATTCAGAGGAAAAAGAGGTATAGTGTAAGATCTCCCAACAGACTGGCATAGACACAGTATGACAGTGTTGGTGGTGTTGTCATAATGCAGCACTGGTGGATTATACATTACAGTATCACCCTCCAATTCAGGATCAATCAAAGACGATGTGGTGAATTTCATCCTGATTTTAGAGCAAAAAAAGAAAACAGTCACACTTTTGTTGCTTAAACTGTTCAAGCCTCTTTAGGGATTAGACCAGATTAAATAACTCAACACGGCTCACACATTGAGAGGGCATGTCTCAGGCAACAAGGATCCAACACACAACTAAGAGGAAGGGAAGAAAGCCAACTAGCTGGGAGGAATGAAGGAAGGTGGGCAAGCAAAGGCAAGAGTGGACTCAGGGCATAAAAAAAGGCATCTTCACAGATATTAGATTTACAAACATGAAGTCAGTGCACTCCATCTAATCTCCAGTTGCAGTGCACCGTCCTGGACTGGAAACACCTACTGAATTCTAAAAATAAATTAGCTTGGCTGTATTACTGAGGGATATCTCACCCCGAACCCTTTAGATGTTGACAGGGATGTTTTTTAAACATGGCACAGCATTCATAAGTTTCAGTGGATGTAATGAAACTTTCTGAACACGCTGATGAACCAATGTACCTGGCTCGGATTTCAGACAAAAAATTAGCTGAAGGTGAGTGTTGATATTTCATTGGTTATTTATTGCAGTTGTGAGCAGTACACCTTCCATCGCTTTAGTGAGCCAGGCCTTCCAACAACAAACACTACAGCTTTCCTCAGCACTGATAAGGGGAAATTGCTTTCACTGGATTGCACCTTTGGTAATTCAGTCGCAAAACCAACCATCTTTAAAGTCAACAACATTGTTCTCTCTGTGAGAACAGGGAAATGTTCTAGCTGAGTTGAAACATCCCATCTAACCATCACAACCATACAAACTCTGCTGATGCTAACAGCCTGTCGAATATTTTTTCAATTGTAAATATCCATTCATCCACTCATTCATTCCCATTTATTGCACTCTGTTTACTGTTAAATGTGTATTGTTAAATGTTATGCACCTTCCGCCAGGACAAATTCCTTGAATGTGAAAACAAACATGGCAATAAATGGTTCTGATTCTGCTAATGCTAACAGCCTGTCAATACTTTGTTCGCTGTATGTTGTGTGCAAAATATAGAATTATTAAAAGGAAAACATATGGAATAAATAATTCTGCCTCCATGTGAACCATGACATAAAATGTAGACTTCTGGTTGCTAAGTTGGTTGGGACGTCTGTGCAACAAATGCTACATTTCTAGCTTCTGTGCAATGATTTTGGTGATTCCCTAAATTGCCAGTGATAACATCTTCAGGTCAAAAGTCTGATTTTTGCTCTACGTTTTGAGAGGATATGTCAAGTGTTGCTTAGTCTGTAAACAAATGACATTTGGGGTCTTTATTGATCGTTGTTGAGGCAACATTGATTAGTTATTCCATTCTTCATATTTCACGGTTCTCTTAGGCTGTCTGATGTCCCTGCACAGTTTAATAAACTATTTTTGAACACCAATCTCTGCGGCTCACCTGTCCTGCATGACACATAGCCCTTGCTTTGTCAAGACATTTAACACTGAAACAATGAACAAGCTTGTAAATGTGGGTTAAACCTTTGCGCCAAGGTATGAAAGAGCACAATACCCTGAAATAAACATGGTCATGGATACAATTTGAAATATTGGTCTAGCTGTGTTTGTTGGTTTAGTTGTGGAATAAAGACCTACATTACAATTCCTATGTTTGTTTGATTTTAATTAGGTTTTAATTGTCACGGGAGTACAGAGTTAGGACCCATACGCAGACCACACAGACAGTTTAAAAGGATTAAAGGATATTTATTAAATGGACGTGTGGAGCCCGAGGTCCGACACCGCGGCTAGCTAATCACTGTGTGGGTCCGTGGCCCGACAATGGAGATAGGCAGGCAGGCAGAGAAGGACGTGTGGAGCCCGAGGTCCGACACGGCGGCGAGCGGGTCACGGCATGGGTTCCGCAGCCCGACACTGGAGAGAGGCAGGAAGGCAGACAGGACCACGACGGACTTCCCGTACCGCGCCATCGGTGGCAGGAAGGCTGGAAAGGGGAGCAGAAGACTAAACAGACCGACAACCCAGGCCTGCAGAATCAGGGCAGATATAGTCTCTGAGTGATGAGGCAGATTGGCCGCAGCTGAGTGCCAATCAGGGGTGCGGCTGTGGGAGGTGTGTGGAGGTGGGATGGAAAACACAAACGACGAACACCTGGCATTCACAACAAATAGGGGAATGACAGACACAAGAGGGGAGGAGATCTGGGAAAAACAGGTTACACGCAATAGGTCAGACAGGGATCCTGACATTAATTGCATTAAAGTTTCACAGTTAAGATGAAAAATAATAAATAGTTGAAACAGACAAGGAACTCTCTAATGTGTTTGTCATCATCTGCGTTCATCTCAAGCAACAGCACTGTCCCATAATCCTCAAAATGCTAAATAAATGCAAAACCAATATGAAATGTCAATTTGTGAGTCAACCACAGACATGTTTGTCTAGTGTGTATTTAAAGATACACACAGTCCTTTGCCACAGAAAAAGATAATTCTAATTTGGAGATAAAATATTGAAATTATCTTGATTTGGTAAGATCCAGACTGAGCAGTGTTGGTCTTAAATAGATAATCAACTTGTAGTCTAATCTAAAATGTAATACATCAAAGATGCATACCCTAAATTGTTGTGTTTTAAATGTGGATTTGTATTTGGTTCTTGCGAGGAGGAAATAAAGGAGCCATTATTAGCTCTCTTATCCCACAGTAATGACCCTATTTTTAAGTCATAGACATTTTACTGTTTATCCAAATGTCTTGGAGTTCTGAAGGCGAGCGGCATTGTATTATTATGTCTTTGTTCAATAGATTTATCTTTTGTATTCTTTACCATATATGTAGCTTACATATTTTAGTGTCTGGCAAAACAATAAAATCCCTCTGGCATTGAATTACCATGAATCTTATAGAACCTCTGTTAATCTAATGGTTGACTCCTCTTGACGTAATAACGTTTTGTTAGATTAATTGAGTTTTGGAGCTGCAGAGGGGATCCTTTGGTCAGCTACAGTATTGTTCAGACAAATGACATGGTCTGTAATTATTAAGAGTTAATTGGTGAGCTACAGAAGGTAAAAGCATCAATACAAGATATAGCAGAGTGTGAACATTCAGGAAGAACACACCATTTTTAATGGAGCCTTGAGGAGTTTTAGTCCTCATTCAACAAAACACCTGTAATGGAAGTTTCCCACTTGATATCCGTCTTCATCGGGTTCCTTCTTTCTTGTGTTTCCTTTTTTACCACTACCAACGGTCGGGTTTTACTTACTCCCATCTCAACATAACAAAGACACTTCCTCTCATGAACTGTACAAACTGTCTAGTTGAAGCCATATCTCAGAGGCTAACATCTCATTAAGTTTTCATGACGTTGCCGTTTTCTAATAGGTATATCCTATGACAGCAGTAATGACACAGGGTCAGTAGAAAACCATGATGTGGTCCAGTTCCCATCTCTGATTCTGACCTTGAAGCTGTACCGTCTCTTATCATTTGCATCCTTCAAAGTGCCCCCGATGTGATGGGTGATGAGGGCGTCCTGGGTGCTTGTTAACGGGTGCAAACTAGAGCGTAGGATGACAGTACAGCTCCTCCATGATCAAGATCTTCCCTTGTCAAACAGATGGGACACGGTCTGACTGATGACCCGGCTGGTCCTGAGGCTGTTTGGAGTCCAGCATACTCACCAGTGCATCCACAAACACACACATCTATATATATCCCCAAACACACACACACACACACACACACACACACACACACACACACACACACACACACACACACACACACACACACACACACACACACACACACACACACACGCACACACTTTCCTGATGACTCTGTCTTCTGCACAGCTGTCTCTTGCTCCACTGGTCCATTTACATCACAGCCTGTCTTTTGTCTTGCATCTGTCTGTCTTCATGCACGAGTGACTTTGTAAATACTTCTGTTTATGCAGTCTGCAGTCGTCACCTAAAACACATTCGCGCCAACAGTAGACTTAGATCCACAGAAGTGGAGAAAAGAAGAGATGACTGTCCACCCGGAGACGGTCAGAGGGGCTAAAGGATGTGCGTCCATATGGACTTCCCTGTCAAAGCCACTCAGCTGGGCAGTCCATCATAGCACTGTGGGGCAAAGTTAACACTGTTCTCGGGTCTAAGTGCCAGTAATGAAGTCATAAAACACTCCAGAAAAGGGACCCCGAAGTGATGACACTGCCAGAAACATCGACTGCCACCACCAATTGCTGTTTATTGTACGACAGAGCTGATAAGGCCTCTGTATCAACTGTTAAGGAGGCAAAATGTTATGACTTATAAACCCTTATAAGTGTGCTTTATAATGATTGTCAGGTACAGTCAATTTCTTACAGATTTTGTAATCTCTCAAGTGTCAATATTGGTATGAATGTCATACCATACCAGAAGCTTGGGCTGGTTTAGGCTGTATGATGACAGGATGCAACTACACTTGATTCTTGTAGGTTTTATGTGCTCTGCTCCAGTCTGTTCCAACCTTGCTCTCTTGTTGGTTTGATTAAGGTGACAGTCAGAGAGCGCTGTTTAAAAATGCCAGTCACACAGCTCCAGGGCACTTGCTTGTAAGTATGCTACTGAGCAGTTGTTGCTACGCTACCGCTGAAGAAGACAATAGGTGGGTAATAAGTTGACAGAGTTAAACTTCAGGAGGTTTTCTTTGAGTCTTTTTAAGTCTGAATGCATTCAGCCTGACAGATTCTCAATCTGGGGGTGTTGTGGTTATTATTCTGATGTATTATATAGTACCATTTATATTATACAATTAGGCAATGGCTCTAGCAAGGTTGGTCATTCTTTGGTCCAGATTGAAATAACTCAATGGCTTTTGGAATCATCGCCATCAAGATTTATATCAACATTCCTGGTTCCCTGAGGATTAATCTGCCTGATTTACCTACTTTGGTGATCCCAAGACATTTCCTCTACAGTGCAACCAAATTGACAGTGCTATTGCAACACTTAAAGAGTCAATTTTAAAACTGAGTCAGTAAACATATGGTCCCTATCTACAGAGAGTTAAAGTTAAGATAGTGTTAAAAAGAGTTGATTCCACTCTGGTAAGAGTTAATATTTTACACTACACTACAAATAACACTTGTAGTGTTATTTACATTTGACACTAGGACTCAAATATACTCTTCATGAGTGTTAGACCTACTTGACACTAAGTGTTGTTTCCACTGACTCTTGCCATTGTTAAAACATATTTACTCTTGTATTTACTCCCTATTAGTGTACTTTTTATCCAACACTTACTTATTTTGAATTGACTCCTTTTTAACTCTTAAACAGAATAACTTTGAAGCTAACACTTAAAACAAAAAAATGAGCCAACGCAGATTAGCTGTGAAATTGATAATTCAGTTGAACTGGACAGAAAAGAAACGATTATATGCAGTAACTGATTCCTGACAAACTAGCTTTAAAGTTAATCCCATGCAGTCATGCAGTCAAAGGAACATTTGCAGTATTTATTTTACTTTCTTCCATGTACATTAAAACAATACAACACTGTCAATCCTCCACATGCCCACATTGTCCAGTTTGACGTTAGCTAGCTAGCGTAATGTTGGCTTAACTGTGCAGCACATTTAAGCTAACCTTCAACTCGCTCCATTAGCCCTCTGCTATTCAGTATGTCAAGACAAGAAAACAATTGCAGTGTATGTTTAACAACAATATAAAGGTATTATAATTATTATATTCTGCTTAAATGACAACATTTGGTTTCATAAGTGATTTAGAGAAACTTACCACAGTCTTTGGAGAGGTGCAAGATGGCGCGGTGAGGAAACTCACCATCCGTTAGAGAGGAGAATGGAGCCTCACAGAGTACAGAGTACTTTCCAGAATACACTACACAGCTTTTTTACACTGAAAAGTTTAACTCTGATTATTTACACCAACACAGGGTGGACTGTGGTTCAGTGGTTAGCAAGTCTGTCTTTCAATCAGATGGTCGGTGGTTCGATCCCAGGCTCCGGGAGTCCATGTTGTTGTGTCCTTGAGCAAGACACTTAACCCTAATTGCTCACCGTTGCTGTGTCTACTGTATAGCATGTAAGTCACTTTGGATAAAAGCGTCAGCTAAATGTAATCTAATGTAATGACACTGGGCAATACTTTGGTAGTAATTACTCTTTCTGTTGTTGTAATAACTCTGGAAGAGTTCATATACTTTAACAATGCATATTTAACACTGGGTCATTTATCCTGTGAAATATCTCAACACCTATACAATGGATTGGCACCATTTTTTGTGGAGATGTCCCCAGACAATATAATAAAACATGAATTTTGCTGAACATGAGTTTTAATCTAGTGTCATCATCAGGTAAAGAGTATAATTTGTTCAATACTTCCACAAAACTAATGCCATTCATACTCAGCTTTACTTTGTATTTGGGGTTATTAACAAATGTTAGCACGCTAACCTGACTAAACTAAGACAGAAGACATCATTGTCATCGTGAACATGTTCGCATGGTGATGGTAGCATTTAGCTAAAAACACCTCTGTGCTACCTGCTGGCATGGCTGTGGATTCTTAACAGAATCCCATTTTTTGTTATTGGGGAAAATACTGAATATATTTCAGGTCTCAAGGCCTTGTCTCATAGTTAACTAATCAAAAAACTTGGCAGAGGGAAATTCTTCTTTAGTTGAACTTTTGGCAGCATGCTTGCCCCATTTCAATGGCTCATAATGATCTAGAAGGCCTGGCTCTCTGTTGTCGTTTGGTAATAAGAGAGGGTGTGGGATGAGGTGTCTCTTGGTAACCTAATAAAAAGTCCACACCCAAATCTCTAACATCTACAGTAAATTATTCAGTTAGCTGATGATACGGATGACTGAGGATGTCGCCTGATTTCTAAAGACATCAACCGTTAATATTCTTTTTAAATCTGACATGAGGTTCTTAATGGAGGCTCTCTGGAGTCTCATCTTTAACATGCATTGTGTAACAGGGAAAATGTGTGTGCAGGCGTATGTGTGTGTCTGTCTTTGTATGAGAAAAAAGAAAAGGAGGCAAGATACAGAGAAAGACAGATCAGATAGGAAGTGGACAGACAGCGGAAGAGCTGAGATGGAAGACTGATCTTATCGCGGCAGTGATGTTATACTGAGAAGATTATAATTTGAATCCTGGCAGAAATCCACAGCTCTGAAATTAAGGGCACAGACACTATTATAGTGGAGGTAAATTATGCAATATTTTGATGGGAAAGAAGCGAGAGGATATTTTTTTATCTCAGACATTTTAAATAGGTCTTTCATTGGGGTTAATGATGCTACACATTGTTCACAGTAATGTACGGGGAGGTTGTTGATCATAAGTGGCTTTGTTAAAAATATAAAAACTCATATGCAGCCTCCAGCTGTATTACATCAGACTGGATGCTTTATTGTGAAGATCACCAGTGGTCTGGCTGCTCCATCTGCTGCTAGAGATGATTGACATCACATATATACGGGACCATAAAACAAATAAACTCAAAAAAGGAAATGACGGGATATTTTCATTCAGAATGTGTGAGGACTGCAGACTAGCCGGCTGAACCCAAAGCAAACTCTCCATCTGTTTCCATTCTTTGCCTGGTATTCTCCCACACTAAACTTCTGTCACCTCAGTCAATTTTTTAGACTCTGAAGTGTGATTTTGGTATAATTTGGAACATTTTAACTCACAGACATAAAGGTTTGCCACACTAGATAATCAGCAGGTCTTAAACTCAATTTCAAAGTATATTTCAAAGAATCAAGTCTATCAGTTAATAAAAGTAATAATGTTTCACCATTTCAAAACCCCTTATAGCCTTTTAAGATTCACTCCACTTTATGTAAACCCTTAAGGTGATAAACAATCAATTAATTTCGCAGCTTTCACATCATTGTATAAAACAAAAGAATGAAATTAAATCTTAATTAACATTTTACATGCACTAGTAGAGATTTTACACAGGTAGCAAGAATAATTCAGGGTCTGTGGGTATGAGTGGTATTTCAACATGGGTTCAGGGTTTAGCTTCATTATCATTACACAATACAGGATCATTCAATGAAAGTAATTGGGGCCCCCTTCATGCTACAGACGCACACATTGTATAAATGAGAGATAGCTAATTTGACTTGAATACAAAAAAATAAGTAATAGAAATAGAACAAAATAGAAAAAGAAAAACGCTGCAGCACATAAACTATACTATATAAAAAGAAAAATTAAAATATACATTTATGTATATAAAGACAAGGCAAGTTTAAGTGTGCATACCACATTTGTATGGCAATTCAGTGGGCTTTACATAAGACATAAAGTCTTGACATACAATAATGTATATAACTGTAAAGTTGTACAGTGCAAAGAGATGAGGAAATAATACGAATGCCTTACATACTTGCGGTAAGAAATTATTGAGTTTTTCTCAGTTCACACGTCCTGCAGTGAAAGTGTTGGACCACCTCCTGAATAGAGAAAGGTGTGTTGGGGGAACATGTGAAGTGAAAGATGGATCCTCATCTTATAGGATATTTGTTCACACAATAAGGACAACAACAGTAGCCACTCCCAGATAAAGGCTAATGTGCAGAGCAGAGCAGAGCCTTCCTGTTACACAAATTCTCTCTCCACACCAGAGATTCAAACTTGGCTCTCTTCTCCTTGCTGTTGCTGCTGCAGTGAAATGTATTCATCTGCCAGTCTCCTGGCACTCTCTCCACGCCGGCTGCAAATGGATTTGTATAGTATAAAAAAGTGTTTCAGGGTCACCTTGTATATTTGGTTTTCATGTAATTTAGCATAGATCTGCTTTTAGGAAAGTACAGGTGGTGCACATATTTGCCACTGCTTGGCATGCAAGACTATACAAGTGTTTGTTTATTATATTTGTTAGTCCATCCTTTCTGTTCTGTTTGGATGGTTTTCTCTATTTGCATAACTGCCGTTTCATTGTCAAGTGCTGGTGTACTCTATTATTGCATCATGATATTTTTATTCAAAAGGCCGCTAATGGCTTTCTACTTCACAAATCTGGAAATGGCCTCACCCATCTCATCAACCCCTTTCACATGGAAAAACCACTGCATTATCATGTCAATGTTTACAACAGCCTGAGCGGCTCATCCACAAATGACATCAAGTTCCTAGAAGGCTGTTGTGTGTTAATTAAACAACAATGGCCTGTGGGAAACCACAGGCTGCAACATATATACTGGGTGTATGAATTACATTTGCAGGTGTATTTGAAATTGGCCATGTCGGCTCTACATATTTCATCTATGTGGACTTGAACTCTGGAGAATTGAACTCCTAAACTTGGACACAGCAAGAGACTAATAAGTGTGTGAATTGGAGGCAGGAGAAGAAGAAGGAACAGGAGATGCTTTGTCATTAATGTGCATTATTAATCATATCATGGCTCCCTTTGTTTCACAGTCTGTCTAGTTTAAAAATAATATATGAGAAGAGACTCAGTTGATCGTTTTCTGGCCCAAATAAATGTTATGAGTCACAAAATGAAATGTGCCTGAAAAGAGCTTTGACATTTAATGGCTACATTATGTAACATCATATTATACATGACGGCTGTCACCTTTTGGGTGTGAATCCCACAGTTTTGTTAACACTGGCACGAAAAAGGGAATATCTTGTATTTTATGCTACCTCTACAAGTCCTAGTACATATCATGTAGAAAATGATCAAAACTGGGATTTCTTCACAAAATATCTTATATTAGCTGGTGTAATCTCCATTACAACTTTGACAGAAACAGTTTTGTGACCTGCTCACATTAGAATAGATGTATTCAACCATTTTAACAAACGGGATATCCATTAAATAAAAGGCAGCAGATTTCAATTAAAAGAGCCCATGATAAAGGCTAAAAGGCTTTATAAATTAGTCCCATTCCCAAGAGTGTCTAAATTAGGAACTGCCCCTAGGATTTGTTCTTTAAGTAGCTTTTATACTAACCATGTATGGAGTTACAGAGTAAACACGTAGATGTTAAATAGGTAGCTTGTGGTGATGAAAAAGCTGTATAGTGAGCGCCCAAAGAAAAAGCGTTCACTAATAAACTTAAAAAATAAATGTCACAACTTTTTCCCACTACCCCTATAAAGACAAGAAAAATAAATTATAGCAAGTTAAAATCAGCCTGTTAGTAAGCAACCCCAGGCCTTCAGCGAGGAGCCTGCTGGATTGTTTTTCTTCAACTCTCCAAAAACTTTGTTGAAGATTTCAAAGTGATTTCAGAAGCTCAGGCTTGCCAAGAAGGTTGCAACATGCCAGCTTACAAGTTTGCATTTCCAGTGCTGGAGGAGCTGAAGGCAGTGTGTCTCTCAGGCAGTAGTGCAACAGGGAATTATACTCACATGAACCACCGCTGCAGCAGCGATGTCCAGAATGAAAAACACGGATTCATGAACCGCAACAGAAACATTTATTTTTGGCTGGATGCCACCAGTGTTCAACAAGTTCAAACCAGTCAAACACAAGCATGATTGTGTGGACATTATGTGTGAAAATGCACAATTTACCATTCCACTCATGAATTACAAAACAGGGGTGTAAATAGGTTACATTGCTTTTAAAGGTGATAGAAATGATGTGACAAAAATGCAAAACCAGGCTTTTAACATATGCCGTCTGTTGGTGTCACACTGCATAAAGAATACATTTTGCAATGAAAGAAGATGCCATCCAGGATTATATTTATGGGATCAGGTTATATTTTATAACAACTTTGGAGTTAATAATGTGGTTATTATTCACATCTTATGAATCCACAGTCAGTCAATCATATTTATTGTAAATACAGCAGATTACAGCTCCACATTTTCATTTGATAGGTGACCCCTCTTTCTCTCCTACTCTTTAGCATCTCTGTGTGAGTCATAATGCCTCTTCAACAGTGTCCATTCACCCACAGCTGGCCTCGGCGCACACAGCAAACCTCTGGATCCTCCTCATTACGAACAACAGATCCCAGTTTCTCCAGAAACACACTTTGATGGCTCTGCCTGCAGACAATTAAGATGTTTTGCCTGGATAAACACACCTGCCAGTAAAGAGTATTAGGCCATGAGTCATGGGTCTGTGATGTTGGGGTCCTCTGAGACAGCTGCACATCACATGTGCTGAGACAAAACACAAACTCTGTGTTTAGTCACTCTAGCGACAGGAGAAGGCACAAGTGTTTGTTTTGCCCAAGGTTTCCCTCTTTTCTTGAACCCATCAGTAGTCACACATTTCCCTTGACAGTCTTGCAGGTTTTTTATTGAAAAGAAAAAAATACAGTTTAAACTGGAAAGTAGCCAGTGTTGTGAATGCCCATCCCCTGTGGGGCTTGACTTGGTTAAAAAGCAGGCAACAGAGCGAATGCTTTTGACGTTTCAGTTGAATGAGTTGCAGGGTTACAGTCACAGTGATGCTTTAGCGGGAGTGCAACGAAGTCAGCTGGCATGTGTTAGGGAATGATGTGAAACAAGGACGTATAGTTTCCTGAGAGAGAGAGGGAAACAAATAGCAGGTGGGATTCAAACCATATACTATATGCAAGTGAGATTTATGCCATTCATTTCTCATTCATAAAAATATAACTTCCACTACATAGTCACAGTTAGAGATTTTACTATGATGCCTTTATAACAGCACATAGAAGCATTTTCTGATCTGACGCCACATCTGACATCATGCGTGTTACAAATCACTATTGAAAGATAAATCTGTTTTATGAGGTGACAACTCTATAGTTCAGGTTTTGTTACGTTTAGGCATAAAGATTGACTTGGTAACAGAAAGTGTGTGGTTTGGGTAGAATTTATACGAATAAAGGTTATTATCATTATCAGGTTAGGGACCTTAGTTGTCATTAGGACAATAATTAACAGCTGTTTAAGGTTGTGGAACAATTTTTGAAGACACCAATATGTGATAAGCACTTCTGCTCATACTGGACATGAAGAGATCCCATTCAAAAGCACTTTAACTAATGGGAGATCACATTAACTTATTCTGTGAAAAAATCACTCTCTAAAGTTAATCTAAAGTTAATGACTCCAGCAGTCTGAGATACATATAGATAAGTGGATCTTCCAAAGTTACAGACTTTTTAGTACAACTTTACTTGTATTGCCATCCTTCTACTGCAGCTCAACAGGGAAACACAAAGAAGAAACTAAAAGCTTCACAAAAAATAAAAATGTTTGCACTAAATGAAGGCTGTGGATTTTGTCCCCTCATTACTTACATTGAAAGTGCATTAGAAAATGACATTGTAATTGCCAGAATGAGCAGGAGGCCTGATTAGAGCCAGGGCTAGAGCTTAAGAATCTCCCGTTGTCCCTGGGCCACATAGGGTCAGGGTGGATGAAACCTCATTTTGTGAGAAACTTCGGATGCGAGTTGAAAGAACGCTTTTGGGAGGCAAGATCTATTTTTTTTGTAAATTGACATTTGTAAATGGTGGCACTACTACACACATCTGTCGAGTGTTTAACCACTAAGGCGTGTTCATGCGATAAATCAAACGGCAGGCCGTATTTGCCTGGTTGAGTTCAGAAGGATCATCAATTCAAAAAGACAAACATTAGGAATGTGTTGTTTGTAGTGTCAGACGCTCCTCAACGCCTGAGGTTTGGGGCACGGAGCAGCCATTTGATCTCCGTGCTGTAGATGGTAGTGTAGCCAGTTTCTTTTCAGCCAACCCAACACAGCTGTTTACGGCACCTGCAAGCTTAAACACAAACATTGATATCTGGCATCAGTGTATTGATAACGTGTTGCAACATATTCCCGTATCGATTTATAATTCCACTCTTATTTTTAAAATGTCTCGACCCGATCGAATTATGTCTTTCACATCAGCTTAAATAAAGCAAACAAGCAGATGGAGTATTTGTAACTACACCTATTAGACTGGGTGTAGAAGCACCTATAGTAATGTTGTTGCACCTGTATAACCCAGGAGTCTTTGTTGTTTCACACAATCTGTGTAATTTATTCACTATATTCTGTTTTGGGGTTTTGGAACGGATCAGAAACACCTTCTGACATTAACAACAGGAGGAAAAAATATGTTGTGCAGGTATAACTGAGCCAAGTTTTGGAGTTCAGTTTTTGTTTATGAACCCAAATCATGAAAAATGATGAAGCTCTGCGTGATCTGGTCGGGCAAAGAGGGGATGGTTACATTTTGCACTTTTGGAGGATGATCTAACGTAATAAATGTCAGTGAGCGGATGTTGTTGTTGTGCAGGAACACCATCAGCACTGGGCCTGAACCACAGTTGGCCATAGCCAGTATCAATGACTTAGTTTTAAGGTTGCTATATGCTTGGTCTGTAAGCTACACTGAAAATGTCCCAAACTTCTCAATATCTAGAATTAACCAGCACATAAAACCCTGAATCCTCAAAATCCGTCTTAGTTATGCTGACGTAAGCATTTATTTTGATTATCCAAGGACTAATAGATGTTTTTCTCTGTCAGTTGTTAAATGTCATGCTTCAGGCTGTACTTTGGGGAAAGCAGTGGAAAGAACAAAAGCGCCCCCAGGCAACAACGTTTTTGGACAAAGATTTTGAGCGAAAGTTGCTGCAAACAAGAAGTCCTGAGGGAGTTCAGGGACGTATGAGTGGAACCAAAGAATAGATCTGTCCAATCAAAAACACCTAGTTGGACAAAGAAAATGGAACTAAATCAAATGAAATATTTTTGTTATATTTAGAGCACAAATAAATGCTTACTGAGTATTCAACCCTGTACTTGAAACAGCAAGGTTCAGCAAAACTGAACTCCAGCCAACGAGGCAGTCAGGACATGTGAGACAAACACAAACCTGCTGGGATTCAAGATTGAGCCGGCTGTCTATTCTACCTGCCACACTTCTTTGGCAGCAGCTTATTCCTTATTCTTCTCTCCTGCCATTGATACTTTAATACAAGGAATAAATAATGTCATAATATTAGATCATAAACAATTAAAATGTCTCCCCAATCAGCCTCTACAGAGATGCCGATAGTAGCGTGCAACAGTGCTTATTCTATCAGTTGCAGCTCTATGGCTCCAGTGTTTCCCCTGCATTCAGCTATTTAAAAATAACCCCAATACAATGAACGCAATAAACTCGCTATCTCAACTTTGAGCGGCCAGAGTCAGGAAGGAGCGAGGATTAGAGATCAAACACCCCCAGACATTGCCACCTATTTAGCAGTCTGGTATTGGTCGTTTGGAAGCATGTGTTTCACCTTGTGCGCCATCCACAACAACAGCAAGTAGAGCAGAAGAGAGACAGGTGAAGTGAAGATAATAAAAAGCTTGGTGGTGAACGAGAGGTTAATGTGCTGATGATTGTTCATGTTTTTTTGTGTTATTAGCAAAGCTAGACTGGCGACCATGTGGTCAAAGCAGATTGTGATGCTGCTTTGCCTTCGTTGTTTGGTCGAAGCGGTAAAGCCCCTCGTGAGTTTTATTTGTATTGCACAAAGAAAATAACCTTTTATTTGTTACATTGTTTGTCAGCAACCAGGCATATGGTAACTTAGGAGGCAATTTGGTGTTTGTGGGTTCTGATAGGTTTGCATGCAGTTAACACAGCAATCATAATTTAGTTTGAGTGAAACTCAACTCACTCCTGTTATGAAAGAAGGAAATAGAGTGACAGGCAAACCAGCTTTAAAAGTGATGTGTTTTATTTTCAAATAAGTTCTGTGAGGTGAATCTAATTTAAGCCACTGTGAAAAGTTGTTCATGAGGATTTTGACTTATTTTGACTGATAAATAAGTAATACATAATTAAAGAAAAATTCAAAATTTCAAAATTGTAGCTCAGTTTAGTTTTAGTTTGTGCTTTTAGTTTGGTTGTACTTTTCAATAACTTGCAAAATAGTCATAACAACTAATAAGAAAAATAGTGAAAAAAATGTCACGTCATCAAATCATCTTTTTGCCATATCGCCCACCCCTAACTAGTGTTTTAATCCATGCAACGCAAAGTAAGAAACAGAGACACTTGAAGGAAAGCCAAGCTTTGATACGGCCGTGGTCTTCTCAACAGAGACACGCTCTTCTCCTTCATTCCCCTTTGGTTTCCTGTATAATTTGAAGCCTGTGTTCCTCCCACTGGCCGCCTCCCTGCTGTCATTGCGTATGTTGTGCCAGTCGAGGGTCACCTCCCGTGGTGGCGGCCCTCTCCATGTTGTTCTGACCCACGGCAAGAGATGGTGGTCTCCGGTGACTAATGGTGCTTATTCTCTGTGTGGTGCCAGTCGCTAACACCAGGGGCTGAGTGAACAGAGCACAAACAGATAAGCACAGCAGGTGGAAGAGGGGAGACACAGAGAGAGTAAGGGGCATGTTTAACAAAGTCAGACACTGGTGCCCACAAGAGCAGAGAACAGGCTGAATTGGGAAGGACAGAGGGGGGATTGTGGTGAGCCTGCTGGAGCATCACCATAAGGGATGATTACAGTTTATTACATGGGTCTTGTTTTCATTCGGCCAACCTTTCTATTTGTAATATTAACATTGTACACAACACGTTAACTGCTGGGATCCGCAAAGAAAGCCAATCTAAAAGGCACCAGACAGCTTTGAAAGGAATACACCTTTTATTAACTTTATTAGATCACATGAGTTACATTATGGTGCATTCATGCTCCAAACAATACAAATGTGTACTATGGTAAGGTAAATTAAAACATCATCATGATGTGTTCAAGTGTAACTTAATTATCCAAATAATTTTGGAAAGAAACTTGAATAAATATGTTTTACACTAATTCAAAGCAGCTTATAGTATACATTTCTTTTTTAAATCAAAGCAACTATTGAATTTCATGTATTTTATTATTTGAATTGTGTTTTTTTTTTAAACCACTTTTTAACCACTATAGATGGCAATAACAAAGTAAAAGGATAACATTTAGAGTTGTATTGTGTACAAATGTCGAATCCCTTTTGATAATATAAATGTTCAAATAGGCCTAGATTCTTCATTTCAGACGTAACTAAGTAAGTATGGCTATTTGGGCAGGAAAAACAACTCTCATCTCATCTTTCCTCTTGCTAAAAAAGCTTTATGTAAAGCCCTGCAGGGTTGATAGAACCTATTGAAATGTTGTGTCTGCCTCAAAATAACTTGATTTCACTCTTGAAGATTAAATTTGAAAGATTAGCCGATAGCCCTCCCTTTTTTACCTGGGAAAATACCTTTAAATTGGCAATACAACCAAGAAAATATACTTAGCTATGGTCAAAAAAATTAATTTAAAATGTTGAAATGCGTGCTATGAACCGTTTCATCTGATATTGTGGGGAATCAGAACTGGGGAAAGGCATTTAGAATAACTATATAGAAATAGCCGATCTTCTCACTGATGGTCTCGAGGCATCGGTAATAAATTGTGTTTCATAACCAGTTAAAATCTCCTGGTAGTAACTTTAACAAGTACGAAACCTCACTATATACTTTCCTAATAGTACTTGAGTGTTATCAATCCTGTGTGTAAACTGCTGCACATTTTTGAATAAAAGGCGTGCGGCAAAGGGTGAGAGAGGGAACGTGACAGAAGCAGTTTTATGAAGGCTATTTTTCAGATGAGAAGTTTGTGTCAATTGTGTTATAAATTATATAATTACCACAAGTGAAAATAATGGCGTTATGGCAGAGATGATGGTACACAAGAATAATACTTAATAAGATAAAATGGGGAACGGCACTACAATTCTATTAAATATATAATTCAATAATTGAATATTAAATAGTGCATTACGCATTATGTTGAGCGATTAATACATAAATAATCTTAGACTATATATGCAAATATTCCAAAATATATATGATAAGATAAGATATAACTTTATTAATCCAAAAGGAAATTCTTGTGCCAGAGTTTAATTAAATATTACAACAATAGCACACAAAACACAATATAATATAAATATAAACCTATGGAGTGTAAAATTAATACTACTGACACCATTGCACAAATATAATAGAATATAGCATAAAAAGAAGCTTGCTATGGCAGAAAAGTGAAAAGTAGAGCTTGATTTAAAAGGTATTCATGCAGCATTAATTGTTCCACACCTTCTAAAGCAGAAATAAACACAACCAACACCTCTGCATAACCCTGCAAGAAGGTGCGCCTTTGCCGGAGTTTGAATGAATGCAGCTGAAGCGAACACAGTCCTGTCAGCTTGAGTTCGTGTCTGTGTGTGCGTGTGCCCGTGTCTCAACCCTGCTCAGGGTCAAACTGACACACAGACCTGCAGCTCTTTATACATCCATGACACAGACAGAGAGCAGAAGAGAGAGACGGAGACAGCAACGTGACTTGGTTACTACGTTTGATAAAGCCCTGACCTCACCTGCGCACTGTTATTGGCTCGGGGCTTCACCACTGCCCAAAAAAAGCTAAGTCCCAAGAGCAAACATGGCAAAATAAGACACTGCCACACACTTGTAGTGGGTCATATGTGATGATTGAAAGGGATTATTTACGTATGTTTCTCCTTCATTACTAATTAATATAATATCATAGTTTAATGTATTAATTGGATTTATATTTGTCATATTTTCATTTATGTTGTCAAATAGTGAAGTTAAACATATATTATATTTCGGAGATGTACTGGACTAAAAGTATGAAGTTCTACAAAGTGGAAAAACTCAAGTACAAATAACCCAAAGTTGTACTGAAACACAGTACTTGATTATTCCAAAATTGTCTTAGTTATGTTCTACTACTGCCCGAAAAAGAGCACAACATTGTTTAAGTGAGAACAATGTTCTTTATAGATGTTCTTCATTTTGCTCTCAAGGTGAATTCGATTGATGCCTTTAACTTCAAAATACACAAACTTCCAAACGAGCATGCCCCCAGACACGTGTGGCACTCCAGCACTCTATATCATGCCTAAATTGCTATCACTAAATTGACTAAACAGCCATGAATTATGGGATGTTTGGGTTTGGTTTTCCTTGGGTAGGAAAATAACAGCCTTCAAAACGATATTAAACGCACTTATCTTTTGAAATTAACAAATCCCTTAGCTTGAACACAATAAGCAAAACTGAATTGGCTTATACCAAAATATTACCACAATGACTCAAATCCTCTCAGGCTTCTTACCATTACAGGGTTAGGGTTAAAACACACGCACTAGTGTGGCCGACATTTCTTTTCTCCGTGCTCTTTTTTTAATGGCTGTTCCTTCATTTCGTGTTTATTTTTCTGTCTCCTGCGCTTTTTCTGACCTATGACCAATTACCACAGGTGGCACGGATTTCTTTTTCATATGCCTTCTTTTGCCTTCATCCACAATGTTGCACTTCTACAACCTTCAGGTTTTATTGTATCATAGTATCCAATCTTGTTTAAGTCCAGTTGTTCTTAATCAATCAATTATTCAATCAAACAAGTTGTATTTAAACAGCACCTGTCAAACCAATCAAATGCATTTGCAAATTGATTGACACAAAGAAAAACAGGATATTAAAAAAAGACGAAACAACACAAAAATGGAGAGTCGAATGCACACCAAATTTAGTTAAGAAAATAACAAAAATAAAACACAACATTGGATAAACTGATAAGTAAGATGCTGTAAGATGCTAATAAAGTAGACTTAGAGTGAAATAAAATAAGGCATAAAATATGTATAAATACTAAAACCATATCATGAAAAGACACTGTGTAAATATGATCTGACTTAAAAATACATATAAACCTATACACTAATTGATTAGTTTGTAGTTTTTGTTTACAAATATCTATATTTTCAGTGACTTTTAGATTATCTGGAAGGCTGTTTCAAGGACCTGGAGCAAAATGACTAAAAGCAGAATCACCGAATGTTTTTGTTCCGCTTTGTACAGCTGAAAGAGAAGAGGATCTGAGGGTCGTACTGGTTCATAAACTAAAAGCATTTCTGAGCCTCATAAACTAATAAAATAAGTTTAAAATCAATATGAAAACTGACAGGTAACCCTTGTAAAGGTTTTAGTGCTCTCCTTTTGATCGCACTTCATATTCGGGCAGCAGAATCTTTAATTGTCGCTGACTTATTGAATTCTTTGGTCGACCAGAAAAGAGCATGGCAATAGTTCAGCCTGCTAAAGGAGCGGGCATCAGAGACATGGCGGTTCTTCATGGAAATTATTTTCAAATGATAAAATGCTGTTTTTGTGATATATGAGATGTTTGCCTTGAAGTTGACATCAGTCAAAATCCACTTATTGCTTCTCTGCTTGGGTTGAGTCCAGTTTCTGTCTCTGCCTTTGAACCGGTTATTAGTGCTTCTGTTTAGTCCCGGTTGATCTGTAAAATCATTATTTAAAATACTGATAAAAAGTGAAAAGTGTATGTCCTTCCTGTGTAAATTACCTGCATGATATGCTCAACAGTCTAAGCCTCATGAAAAAGATCACAAAGACCTGTTTGATGTTTTCCTATGATCAAAGGTGCCGTTATGGTTGCTGAGGCCATAACAGCAATCTCAACCTCTGTTTTAGATTGAGTGTAAAGGTCAAGTGTTCCTGCTGTAACCACAATGGCAATTATTGACTGATACCTATATTAACAAATCAAACAAATTAGCTGAAACTAAAGGCACAATATGATTTTTTACTCACTCTTTGCCTTCAATACTGTTTATTTTAACACTGTATTCAATTATTTACATTCTACCTTGTTCATGTCCTGCTTTATATTGATCTTTTTTTTCTTTCTTTCTTAAAATAAATTACCTCAATTTAAATTGCATTACAAAATAATTTTCATCCATCTTTATTAGGCACTTACTTATGTTAATCCCTTACTCTTAGACTGGGACTACACCTCAAGTATACTATAACAGTCAATGAGCTTGCATGTCAACCGATTAATCTCCAGGGCATCCACTGATGAAGAAAGCTATTAGGTGGACCGTGAGTTGGGGTTGATGCCTTGTGTATATCTTTACATTACATTACATTACATTTCATTTAGCTGACGCTTTTATCCAAAGCGACTTACATGATATATACAGTGTACAGTAGACCGTAGACACAGCAACGGTGAGCAATGAGGGTTAAGTGTCTTGCTCAAGGACACAACGACGCAGACTGCCGGAGCCGGGGATCGAACCACCGACCCTCTGATTGAAAGACTGACTTGCTAACCACTGAGCCACAGTCGCCCCTATATCTGCTCTAAGAACACAATAAATAATATGTAAGAGGCAATCTTCGATCAAAAAACATTGATGAGGCGACTCAGCTATAGATTTCATCATATTTACCTCCAAATCAACTGGGCTGGCTTCAGTAGCGTCATGCATTCATATGGGAGATGTTAATCGTGGCCTGTCCTCTGGTCTCCCTGCAGTCAGTTGAGGCCACTACTACTTCAAGAAAGGTATTCTTCCCAGGTGGCTGAACAACCACAGCTGGCTCTCCTCAAAGTGGAGGAGCAGTTGCTCAACAAAGAGTTCCTCTTGGTTCACTGAGCTCTTCGCCTTGTCATGAATTGTTAACGCCAACGCGTCCGTTTGCTGTTTCCTTTGAAGTGGACCATCCATCTCTGTGGACTTGTTCATACATTTTTTGCAAATTTCCATATTATAAGTTCACTAGAAATACAGCGATGGCTTTGAGATGATCTGCGTTATCAGTTAGACACAACAGCCCAACAAAAAACAAACAGTAATGGCAAATATAATAGTTTTTCTAATTACCTTAAAAGTACTTTAGAAGCTCAGATTGTGGGCCGTGGGTGTGTGATGATTAGTACATTTTAATGTGGCCAGTTCCTGCAACAGATGCCCAGTAGGTCATTTTGTGAGGGAGGTCACAGTTGGTAGTGGATTTTAAAGTGCACTCCCTCACTCCTTGGCAAGGATCGTGTTCTCAAGTGAGGGTAAAAGAGATCATACAGATTGCCATTGGGGCGCAGCAGCTGAGATAATAAGAGTGTTGTATCCGACCCTCATAGTAAAGTGAGAGCTGAACCACAAAGTAAGACAACGGATGAGATTTTAAATAAGGTTTCTCTCTCTGTTAGGTATGGGGGTGTTCGTTGTTGCAATATTATTTGCAAATGTGTGTGGAGAGCTGTGAAAATGTATCTCAATCTGTTTGTGTGATTTGTGAATGTGCAAAGGAATCTGCAAATATGGAGTGAGATTCCCAATTGTACTGAGATTACCCCCTTATGAAGGGTTATCTCTTTGTGAAAGCAAACATGCCCCTGAAAACATACATGCAATCATCTTTGTGTCAAGATTCAAAGAGGGCTTTTCCAGGTGATATAGATTCAGTTACCAGACATCGCTGATGGCTTTATATTGTTTGTATATGTGTACAATAAAAACTGAATGATGAAACTGGGCACCGAACTTTCTCCTGAGCTCCACCCAGCTCGGCCCAGTTTACAGATCTCACTTTAGCCTGTGGGTTTGAAGCCCAGTGGGCACGGACGCTGTCCATGGTGCTGAACTTTGGTCCTATTGAATCATGATTTATGTTTTGTCTTGTGAAGAGAAATCATTTTTCTAGTGGGTCAGTGGTTGAAATCATAAAGTCTATTTGCTGATAAAATCCCACCAAGTGAAAAACACGGAGGTCTCCTTCTTCTTTCTTGTGCTTGTGTTCCCTCGGGCTGAAGAGTATTTCAGCTTCTGTTGCTGTTTCAACAGAGGAAGCTTTGAGTTTTCTCTCTATGTGTTTCTCTAAAATGGCAAGGAAACACTGGTAAGATTGAGACCACTTATCTGTTAAGCACTGAAACACTTTTGAAAGCGATGTCACCACAACACATTCTCCTCTGCAGCGAGTCTGAAAAAACAAAATTCAACCCTGGGATCTTAATTGCTCTCATATTCCGCTGTTTAATATTTCAGTAAAAAAAAAATGAGATACCTTATCAAACAGGCGATTAGAATTTAATTTGGGTGAGGCTGGTGGGCAAAAAGGAGCTAAATGCTAAGATACAATCCTCTGCACAAATGTAAGCTGGATGAGCCTGTTGGAGACATACAAGGATAGATTAAATGTAATGTTGTACCAGCCTGCCTTGCAGTTAGTTATTTTTGTGAAACATTTTCTTTCTTAACCTTTCTGATAAATTATACATTCAATGTCACGTGCCTCAAGTAGTGTATTAGAACATTTCCTTCAAGTAACCTTGTTTTCAGATGTTTCTGTGTTAGCATTGTTGGGCATGATGTGCCTTTAGTAGGTAGTAGTAGCAGCAGTAGTAGTAGTAGTAGTAGTAGTAGTAGTAGTAGTAGTAGTAGTAGAGATAAAACTGAAGGCAGCAAGAGGGATTTGAAATGGCATGCAGCATGCCTTATAACAAAAGGCATGCTGCAAATGTTTGTTAGCTTTTTTCATATATTTATTTATCTTTTGTGTCACTGGAGACATGTAGGTCCAGTAATGTGACCAAAGGATAACAGTGTTCAGAACTCTGTTTCAAAGGTGCATGATACACCTGAAGGAGACGAAGAGAGGAAGTTAATAAAATGTGAAGGCAGAAGATGGATAGGGATGATTAAATCGGCTTAGCTAATCCACTTCCTGTGTTTGTTGGCCTGGAAAAAAAAGTTTAAATGTAGAACGTGCTCTGGCAGGGATGAAACACAAAATGGAAAGATAAAGGGAAGAAAGAATCGTCAAATTAATTTTTAAGATTGAGAGAGAGACTCTCCTGTATTGCTGAGAAAAAGGATGTAGCACAGCTATGAGCTCATTGTTTGCAAACATTGTTTTGCCAACGTGCCGTTGCATTTTGAATCATTCTGCAGATAAGTTGGCAGGCATCTGTATGAGCGACATCGTTGAGAAGCAGTAATTCAAAGACGTAGAGATGAGGAATAGAAGGCGGTGGAAGAAGTTTTCATTTGTCAGGAGCAAGACGGGTACAAAGTTGTTGAAGGATTTACCAGATAGAAGAGAGAAAACGGAAGCTGGTAATTGCATGGCTTCTGGCACCACGATATTATCTCTCCCTGACATGTGCACATCTCCTATTGATACATGAAGCAACATGAGCATAAAGCCGTTTCAGTGGCTCTATGTCATTTCCCTCGCACTCCTGTTGCATTTCTCTTTGTGTCGTACTGATGACAGATGCTAGATGACAAGGATGAATGGGGAAAGGAAGGAAGGCGCAATACAAGGCATTGCTCCTTATTATACCTACATGTTCTCCCGAAATGGGGCGTTTTGTTACGATTTGTACTTTAACTCACACATAAACTTGTGCTGGGTTTCAACAATGGACAAAGACTTAAAACCTCAGGCACAAGTGTCATTAAATGCACTAACACTGTCTTCTCTGCGTGTCTTTGTCTCTCCCTCAGGCTCAGTGTCTCTCAGTGTATTCCTGGTGTCTGTTGCGTCCGTAGTATGTGCCGTTTGGCTGGTAGCTCTATGTGGCATCTGCACCTGGTGTCAACGTAAACTGGTAAGTTACAGTGCTTATTAGTCACATTTCAATGTTGTCATTTATTTAAAATGATTTGGAGAAACTCATCATACTACACAGCTGCACTGAATAAAGAGGAGAGAAATCTTTTACACCTGACTTTGGTGCAGTTCCTCATGTAATGTTCATTGTTTTCTGTATTGGCTGAATTCTTCTTGTGACAGGCAAAGACTAATATTAAGTTACATCACTCACTGCCGAGTTATTATATAATATCATTGCTAAAATTGACTGTTAATTAAAAAATAAGGTTTAAAGACAACACACCGATTCATTGAAAATGATTCATTGAATAATCATTGATTCATTGATAATTAAAATAATTTCATCCTATTCCATAACAATACTTTTTGTGATGCCTTACTTTAAAAACGTAAACAAGTTTTTCTAAAGGTAATTTTAATTTCAACAACTGAATCATGACACATAAAGATGTCTGAACTAAACATAAATATTTTGTCCAAATAAAAAATGGTCTAACTATAGAAAACCTGTGATTTAAATCGGGACTTGTTTGATCAAAATATAAACATTCACCATCAGCTTTTGGTATGTTTTGATGCTCAGTGCTACGGACACGTTACAGTTGGTACTAAAACGGTATTGGGGTTTGATACCCAGCCTGCTGACTGAGGCCAAAGGGCTCTCATAAAAAAAACATGCTCCTTTCCATTTTACAGTCGGCCATGTCTCTGAACAACTCTAAGCTGTTGAAGAAGAACTGCAGTTGTGTGGGCAGTCAGGTTTTCTTTTGATGACCTTGAATAAATATATATACCGATTTCCTGATGTGTTGTTGTTGTTGTTGTTGACTAGAGTTTTGCTTTCTGTGGCATGGGAACCAGAGAGAGGCTGTATGTTTGGCCATGACAGTAAACACAATCTGAAACCTTGTGCTCTTTGTAAACATGGCTTTGTGCATCATGGCTGCTTGCCTCCAGCCTCCAGCACCATGCTAATGATTCATATGCTAATGAGCATCACTCCAAGCTATTGGCTGCTGCTGGAGCAAATGTAATTCCTCCTATACATTTTGATCCGCTGGCATTTGCTACACTCTGTCACGCTTTCCTCCCCCCACTGCCTCCCTTTTGTCCCGCTCTCTCATTTCTGTCTGTCTGTCGGTGTGAGGAGTGACTGGAGCCCAGCAGTTGATCAAACATACACAAGCTGAGAGTTAACTGGGCTATTCAGAAGAAAAACAGCTGAACTGGATGACATAATTCTCCAGAGTAAAATCTATGATCCCTTACTAGAGTTACGAAGTATGTTAACTGCTTCTTAAAATCTAAATTGCTATCATTGCTTTGGAGAAACAGAACTAAATTGAAACTGACAAACAAACCCATTTCTTATCATTGTTTACCCTTATGTTATCTATGTCTCTGTCTTTGTTGTTGTGTCACCCTCCTCCTTTATACCAAATTGTCTGGTTTGTATTTGTCCTTTTGTCATTTTATCTACATGTCCTTGTCAGAATGTCACTGATTTAGTTTTCCAGGATTGTTCTGCTCTCGTCTCTGTAGCATCTGTGATTCCCCAAAGTCCTTGTCTCCTTACATATTATCTTTTGTTGTTGTTTGTTTTGTGGGTTACACTCCTAAAGGTTGAATAAATAAACACTCACAGGTGAAACGGAGCCGATGTGTGAGAAGTGAGCATTTAAAAAGGTCAGACATGTATTAATCTGCTGATCATTTTCTTGATGAATCATTTGGGCTGTAAAAAAGCAAAACATGTCACAATTTCCTTGAACCTTTTTGTTTTGCTTGTTTTGTGGAAGGATCTCAAATGTATCATCAATTAAGATGATATAAGAAAAATGCAATTCACCTTAAGAGCTCTGAACCAGCAAATATTTGGTATTGTTGCTCAAAAACTACATACACAATGAATCAGTTAACACAATAGTCATAGTAGAAATAGTTTATAATAATAATTATCTGTCCCAGTTTAAATAAGTCACCTTCAAGCCTGTCATGCAGAAAAACACTCCATCAGACTTATTTATCAACAGCAGTCACATTTTGACTTTTTAGTCTTTCATCTGTGCTTTTGTTGCCTAAGTGTTTCCAGTGAACATAATCCAGCTGGCAGCACCTGTATTTCATGCAAAATGTAATTTGGAAAACAAATTAGAAGCCTATAAACATCCAATATCCTTGTGAAAACATTTGCCCCAGGAGAGATGAAACTGTTGGAACTGGTTTCATGCCATTGGTTGTTTTGTGGGAGTGGAAGTGGGAGGAGAGTGGGAGGAGGAGGGAAGTGAGAGGCAGAGGCAGAAACAGCCACAGAGGCATTCAAACAGGCAGGAAGAGAAGGGGATGCTGGTCAATGCTGAACATCCAGATGTGTGTCCTCTGCACAGCTGGGCGCCTTCATTAATCTGGAGTCTGCTTCGAACCTCCTCTGTTCCATCCCTTCGTATTTCTCACTTGCTCCTCTACTCTGTTGTCGTTTCTCTTCTCCATCTTCCCTTCTGTTTCTCACCTCCACCCACACTCTCTCAACATTGTACCTTCTCCACCCTCTCCTCTCTCCAGCCTCCTTCAGAATTTATGATTTTATGATTCTGCTAAATGTTTGATGAGCTGCACTTGATAGCATATTCTTGACTTCTAGAAATCTATCCTCCGAATCCTCAAATCTAATATGATTCTGTGCTGTGTATACATACAGTATGTGTGTGTTTACAGTGTAGTGGATGAATGTAGGTCCAGATTAGGTCAGGCCCCAAAGCTTAACTCTGTATTGAAAATGTTTCTGCCGAGCTGGACGCATGAGATATGACATGATAAATAATAGAGTGTATTGTGGATGCATTAGAGGGAGATACATAGATAGACCACCTGAGAGGCCACCTGTCTGCGGGACACTGAAGGCTGTGTTCAGATAAACATGCAGCACTCTGCTGTGTCTGAAAGCCTGCAGGCTGCTTGAAATCCTTCATTGAGATCAAGTACTGCATTCATCATTGAGTTTAAAATTGTGCAACAAATCTCTCAACCAAAAAGAGCAAAGAAATCCTCCTTCAACGTCTGATGAGAAAGTCGTAAAACATAAACAGCAGCAAAACAAATGTGTTTTCCCTTTTCAAGGCACATATTTCAGAAGCAAAATTGCAGGAAATGAAGATGATATAAGTATGAACTGATCAAAATGGTTAAAACTGTGTTTTTATGTTTTCTTGACAAGCAGCATGGTGGTGACAGTAAATACTATCCTCTCGCAAACACAGACATTCCAATCAAATCAATTCATATCAATGACACATGTGACACTTTTAGTTTAAACTCAACCAAAACTTAACAACAGAGGTGGTAGATCAGAAAACGTTACAGCAACAACAGCTTGTGTCTGTCTTCATACGAGGAAACTAGAAACTCAAAGTGTTCTTTGTCTGCATCTGGAGGAACCATCTGTTCTGATATTTTTCAGCCAAAATTAAATATTTATACGGTTGCTTTAAAATCCATCCATACATAACTGATTCCACCCAGAGCCTTCAAACGATGCTCCCCTTTTGTGCACCTTTCTGAGGAGCCTTGTCCCTCTTGTCTCATTCACATTATATGGTTTTTGCTCATATTCATATAGTGTCCTAATATAAATATTTTGTTTATACTTTTAATTAACAAATCTAAACACAATAACTGGTGCTATTCTGTGACTCTTCTCTCTATCATAAATAATTTAATGAACATGGAAAATCCAGTCGGCTCAGCAAATCCTGATGTCAGACTGTCCTCATTTTGAGACTCTGTGTTGTCTCCCGCATGGCTGCATGCTTAGCACTTACAACACGAGGGTCGTTGGATTGAACTACTCAGCTGGAGCTTTTAGATTAGTACTCTCCAGCAGTCCTAAAACGTGCAGGTCAAAGTGAACAGAAAACTAAAAATAGCCTCTAGGTGTGAATATTAAACAGTTATAGCACGTGACAAACCAATGTCTACAGCACTTGGTGTTACTGAAGCAGGGGCTAAACCCCCCACACTGCTGGGACACCAATAGCACCTGCACATGACACGCTATTGTAAAAAAAAGGGTGATTGTTAACTCCACTATAAAATGTCCACCTGTGACTTGTACACACCAGCAGATGCTGATGGAAGACAGCAGAAGAGAAACCACTAAAAAAATAAAAGACAGATCAGTTTCTTCTTGTGTCATTTATTTTTCACAGTTAACATTTCATGGCAGATTGCATCACGTATTTAGCATCGACTCCTCCAACAGGCCTTCTTTTGAACTGTTTTCATGGGGTTATTTGCTACCAATGCCGCAGAGTGTGATGCTGAAAAACCTCAGTTTTGAGGAAGAAGGAAGGAGTTGGATTGACACTTCAAAGCGCGAAGTGAAGGAATCAAAAGGAGCACAGAGTGTAGGAGGGAAACAGGACACACCTTCATTACTGAGCCGGATGAGCAGGCCTCTCTGGTGCACAAACAATAATGGTTTCTCTTGAGAGACCTTGGATTTATAAAACTCATCCTAATGCAGTAAATAATATTCTCCTCATACTGTATTGGCATGTTGTGTACTGGTAAAAGTCCTTGAGTTTCAATCCTTTTTTATTTGTATCTGTCTGGCACAACGTGATGTTTTCTTTAAAAAGTAATTTGCCAAGTTCTGCATATTTTGTCAAAAAAAATAAGTTGATGATGATAATTATCCCCAGCAACAGATGGTAATGTAGCAGCGATATCCAAACAGGATTGAATCCAAAACTTCACGATGAGAAATATTGAGATGTCTTTCCTTTTCAGTGGACGTTTTATGGCATATTTGCTCTTTATGTCCTTGTTGTAAGGTTAGCACTGAAACAACATTATGTAAGAGCAGAGGGTCTGTGTGAGTCAGCTGGAGAGAGCTCGGTCTTATAACCCTCAAGAGTTCAATAAGTACAGAGTTCAATATAACGTAAAGCTCAAAAACTGTAACAAGTGAATATTGCTCTGCTGAAAGCACGATTCATGAAGTGCTAAAGATGTGCAGCTGTATAATATATTACAATATAAAAATATGCATTTTTACTGCCTAGATCTAGAAGGTTCTCACCCTCCAAATTAACTTGTTTCTCCCTAAAATAACTTTTCACAGAAATGTGTCTTCTTTGAGAAGAAACCTTTTGGGTTTGTGATTTGTAAAGTATCTTTTTCTAGTCCGGCTGCAGATATCCACAGCGTTGTGATATATAGTTCAGCTTCAGATTTCACCCATTGATAACAACACTGTGAGACTATGCATGCCTCATACATGACCAGGCTGTGTTCTGCTTCAATACTATATATAGCAAATGTTTTGGTGAGCAGAAGATATGTAGTGGGGATTGCCTTTTTGAATGTGTTTTACACAGTAATTGCATTTTGTGTTTATTTTTGCGGTCCCTGTGGACAAAAGTGGTATTGTTTTCGAGCACCAGAGTCCCTTCAGAAAGCCTTTCATTTTACTGCCGCAGGCTCTGACAGTCTGCCCCGCCCCTGGTTCTGTTTTGTGCATTGCCTTCCTTCCCTCCAGCAAGCCCAGCTTTTGGAGTCGTGTTGGGCTTTGTAGGTATGCTGTGACCCCTTTAACCATTGCTATGAGTTTACCTTTGTCTTTACAAGTGTAAAACACCATGCTATGTCAGCTGCTATTTAACCTTTGTGATAGAAAGGGTTCTAAATGTCCAGTTTTAATAAATGTTTCCAGGTCTTCCTGTTTTAAATTGTTATCACATGTGTTCTGTGTCTGATTTGATTGTGTATTAAGCATGCACATTTGCTTCTGTGTGAAAACATGTCTGTGCATGAGAACGTTTGTTTTGGCATCTCATTGTAATTAAGTGGTCCCTGGTCATGTTGTGATCCTTAGAAGCAGGCTTAGGTCCTGGCATCAAACCAATTTCTGCTCTTTCCTCATGCATCATATTCCAACATGTATGGGACCTGATGCTGTTCCAAAGCCTCTGTAATGTGCACTTCACTTGCAAAAATGCTTTTGTGAAGAATGATCAAAACACGGCTCTGAGATCCGTCTCTGTCTGCCTCTTGTCTGTTTGCAGGGGAAGAGGAATAAGCCTGGGGTGGAGGCTGCCAGCTCTCCAGATTCTGTGAGAGGTCGAGGGGAAAATAAAGCCATCAAGTAGGTGTCAGGGAGGAAGCATATGGAAATGATCTATGATGCGGTGATAGTATCGCATTTTAACAAGCTGCCATTTATGATTGGAGGGCTAATCTTGTAGCACCCCCCACCCCCCTTCCACGGCCTAAAATGGTCCACCATGAAATGATGCCCTGAAGACAGTGTTATATGGGTTTACTTCTCATTTATCAAAGAGGTTGAATTATACAGTCTCTTGAGCAGGGGTCCCCAAACTTTTTCCTGTGAGGGCCACATAACTTGTCCCTTCTCTGATGGGGGCCGGGGTCAGTTTGTAACAGAAAAAGTGTGACAATCGCAGGGGTGCCTAAATGTAAACATTTATTGTTTTCCAGAAAGCCACACATAACCATAATATTAATATTAATTAATTAATTAATATTAATAAAAAAGTCAGGAAATAAATAACACTATTTGTGAAATAAATAATAACCAAATAACCCTCTCTGGGTTCTTCACAGGGCGGTAAAACCCCATTCTTCCATCTCCCGCTATTAGACCACGAGACGCGCCCACCATACTAGGAGCCCCGTCAGTCGTGATGCTGGCAAGCTTTGACCAGTCTAGGTCCAACTCTTCCATGGTTTGGCATACTTTGCCGAAAATATCCTCTCCCGTTGTAGTCCCTTTGAGACTTTGGAGGGCTGCCAGCTCCTCGCACATCTCAAAGTTTGCGCTAACACACGCGACAGCATTCAAACATTTCTTGACAAACTCTCCATCAGTGAAAGGTTTATCGCTGCTTGCTATCAGTTGAGCGTCCCGAAAGCTGGCCCGAACGGATGACTGGTTCAGCTGAGCTAGGCGTACAAATGTATTCTGCTGAGCTAACGGTCCACTTTTTAGCTTTGAGAGTTTGTCTGCTCGCATTTGGCCTTGCAAGTTATCATACTTGTCTTTGTGACGGGATTCATAGTGTCGGCGCAGATTGTATTCTTTGAATACCGCCACCGCCTCTTGACAGATGAGACAAACAGCCTTTTCTTTGCATTGAACAAAAAAATAATCGTTTGACCGCTGCAGGTTAAATACCCTGTATTCTGAATACATGTTTCTCTTACCTAACCTTTTCACCATTATTCCATTCTATTTGACAGGGGCTAGTCTAGGATTTGCGTGGCCAGACTGAAAAAAAATCATAATGCGTCTCTGGTATTGTTCAGGGGGCCGGGCCAAATGTGGAGGCGGGCCGTATCCGGCCCACGGGCCTTAGTTTGGGGACCACTGCTCTTGAGAGTCTAGTTACTTGTATATTCTGCTTGTATCAATCAAAGATTGGGTTATCCAATAAAAAAAGCTTTACTTCCATATGACATTACTTTCTTCAGTTTGCAATACAAACTAACACAAAAATGTAATAGTCAGAAATTATTACAGCACAACACTGAAAACACTGTTATCTACAGTATGTTCAAGAAATTAGTAAATTCAGAACGTTCACTCTCTGTCTTTATGAAATGACCGTGAACTGTGCTACCATCTTGCATAGCTTTGTTTTTTTTGGGATTGTGATATTAACATTGGAACTGACCTTGAGAATGTATGTTGTTATAATTATTAATCAAATAACATATGCCATTTAAAATACTCATTTGTTTTAATTTTCTTTTTTTTTTATTATCCAAGCTGTTTTTTTTTCTGTTGTATACTGACTTTTTTATCTCCTGTTTTATTTGTTTCCTCGTCTCTGACAGCGCGATAAAGTGTGTTCTTCTTGTTTCTTCGATCTGGGTGCTTTTATTATGCAATGTCTTCTTTTTACATGCAAACTACAAGAAACTTGTGAAATCCTGTGAAAATGATGAATGTAATTTGACCTCAACTTTTACCTCACCTATTCAGTATCTCTGTTTAAAGTGTACAAAATCAACTGTGTACACTGTAACTTTACAGGCACTGTTAATGAATTTCATATTCATTAACACTTTTTCCCCGACCTTTAGATGTATGAGACAGTGTTCTAACTTTGTTCTTTTTATGTCCCCCCCTCATCACTTCTATCATGTGTCATGTTTTTTCTTCTTTATCTCTGATTGCTTGGGGCTCTCACCTGTCTTACCTCTCTCCGTCTCTCTCTCCAGCCACAATGATCTGGACAGAGACTTTTGGAATAACAATGACAGCAGCAACGTGCAGCAGCGGTGGAGCTCCTACCCGCCCAAGGAGTTCCTCTTAAACATGTCTCCCTATGCCCCCTACGGAGACCCTCGCCTCACGCCCAAGTGAGTCTCAGTCATGGCTGGTAAGGGACCCTCAATCTGGGCAGGGCTGTAATGAACAGGGGCTTTTGTGCACCTTGGAAAAATCCCTCAAATCTGTTTGACAAAATACAAATTGGGCAATATTAGCACTGTTTCGAACACTATATCAAAAATTAAATAAAGTCTTGTGTTCGGCTATTTGTGTGCTTAAGTATCTGGCAAATAGCACAAAATATACTCAGAATCAAAGGCCAAGGTTGATCAATATATCACTCTGAGCAGTGAAAAGGTCATATTTAATAGCCTGGAGGGGGTCAGAAAGCCTCATTTTGTAAGGCTGCCTGGCTACATGTCTTTTGAACAGAAGTCTCCTCTCATCCCTGGTAATCCTCATGTTTTTGCTCTCAGGCATGTCGACAGCGAGGTGGTGTTTAGTATGCACTGCTGGCCATGCAGCACCTGATAGAGATGTGCAGCACCATCCCTCAATATTGCTGTGATTCCTAGGACTGCCCTAACGTTGACAGAAATTACGACCATTTTCCAAATGATCGCTTTTTCGTAGTGACAGTGTTTCTGTCTGCCAACAGCCGTACTCAATTAATGTAATATCTTATTTGAAAGCCGGCTTTGAATCTTAAACATTTTTGAGATCGAGGATTACAGAGTATAAATAAATATATATATATATAGGAGACCCTCCTTTTTGAGTCCCATTTGGTCGTTACAGTCATAACTCAAAACACAGAACATCAAATTTGGGAACCAACATTTGAGTTTTCTCTCGCACAGTGTACAGGGTGTACAAGTGAAAGGTTTGATAGCCCCATTCCCTACAGCCCTGCTGGCCTCATCAGACCCTTGTTACCTCTCACCTGCAGCCCATTGAGTGTTACCATGGAGACGGACATCCCTCAGAGAGCAGATCTCACTGTTTCAATTGAACCTTTTCCCCTTTTATACCACACAACCACCCCACGGGCTGAAATCTGCCTTTTAGTTTGCTGTCGCAGACTTGACTTAAGCGTGTACTTAACTAAACCATCAGGGGAGACAGTTGTTGGTGTATCTTTTAGTGGGTTCGTTTAGAGGAATAGTTTGACGTTTTGGGAGTGAGATGAGAAGATGGACGTCTGTTGAATGTGAAGCACAAAGACTTGAATGACGAGAAGATCAACACCACGTTCTAATACTGTCTTGTTAAGTAGCAGGTCTATAATATGGCAGCTAGCTTAGCATGAGGCCTGGAGCAAGGGGAACAGCTAGCCCAGCTCCGTCCAAACAAAGGTAACAAAATCAACATCCCAGCCTCTTGGAAAAAATGTAATCTTATTCAGTGTCTCGCTCAAAGTGACTTTGACAGGCCGCCCTGCTCTACCCCCTGAGCCACAGCTGCCCTGATTAAAGCCCATGATTTACACGTCATATCTGGTTTCTTTAATCCGCACAAAAAGTGTGTTAAAACATAATTTTCTGGTTTACAAATTTGGTTATGTGCAGGACTATTTCTCAGCTGGACCCATGTGCAGGCCACTTGCAGAGACTCCAGAAAGTTGCTGCGCCCGGCCAAGAAACAGTCCAGCTCAAAACCAACCCTGCAAGATGTTTTTTTATCACGTTAATTAGTAGCTGTAGACCTTGGAAAGCTGTTTCCTTGTGATTCCAGTCTTTGTGCTCAGCTAAGCTAACGCTAGCTAGCTTCACATTTAGCAGGTATGTGAGTGGTGTGTGAGCTTCTCATCTAACTGTTTTATTTTATTGTACGCTTGTTTTTGTGTGTGTGTGTGTGTGTGTGTGTGTGTGTGTGTGTGTGTGTGTGTGTGTGTGTGTGTGTGTGTGTGTGTGTGTGTTAACTCGTATGTGTGTTTTTACTCCTGTGTTTTCTGCTCATTTGTTGTCACTACTCCCACTATCACTCATAGTACTGTAAGTGCTTTAAGGCTGCCTGATAGCCCTCCTGCGTCTGGTCTCCTGAGCCCTGTTCCAAAAATAGTGAAACTGTGGCTGCTGTGTGAAGTACAGCAATTAAGAGTTTGGGTGCTATAGCGTCTGTTTCATATCCACCTCCATTCCATCATTTAGATGCATCTCTCGCGCCACCGAGGCATTACGTGAACCTGCTCATTCTCATCCTCTCTAATTACAACTCACTTGACTCTTTCAAAACCACAGGGTGATCAATTACTGCATCTGTGCAGTGATGTTGAAACTATTGTAAGAATCAGTGAGCGGCAGCGACTGTTGTGATTGCATTGCATTTTGTTATTGAGATAATTATTTATATTTGAGCGGCATTTATTCGGCTGATGATAGTGCAATTTTGGAGTCAACCCTGACTTACTACTTACTGTAGAGATAATTATGCTTTTAGGCAGGTTTGTTTGTTTATCACCTTTCAAGCTCAAAAGCAATTCAAAGTACTTTACATAAGGTGAAGAAATGCATTGAATCAACATATAAAAACCAAAATCAGATCAGATCAAAATCAGATTTAAAAAAGAGAAGACCAAAATTATAGTTGTGGTGTAGTTACAGTTCAGTAATATTTTGCCCAAAAGAAAATTAGAAATGATTCATATGCACAGGAGAGTTTTTATAGTGCTGATGAACCGTATGTGAGAGTAGTATGGACAAGTTAATCAAACTGCAGCCAAGATAGCCACAGAAAGATCTCATTGTTCAGTGAGACGTCATTCATTTTACCGTCAGGCTGCACTCAGTGTCTAAGTGTTGTTCAGCTGTGTGTTGCGTGGTTTGTCCCTGTACTGACGCTCCGTCACTGTGACGTCTCACGTCGGGGTCAGGGGTGGGTTAGGTGGCTATGAAAATGTTTTTCACAAACTCATTTCAGATAAAACAGGATTTTGTTTTCATTGTGAGCTGCAGCTGAGCTGCTGTTAGATGAGAGACAATCGTGTTCTGTTATCATCACCCGCATCTTAAAAAAATCGCAACAATTATTCCTAATTCACAGAGCCAGCAGATTGGTCATTGAAGTCCCCTGTGTAGTGTGAAATGAGACCGACCTGGTGCATCCTCACACTACTCAAACTCTTTTGCCTATTTCTCACCAGATTTACGTTCCAAAACGGATTTTACCAAAGTGAAAAGCTACAATAAGAAAAAGTGTTCTAAAGGCAAAAGCTCTTTACTTTGCTTGTATTTTGCACTAGACAAGTTACTGTAAGTAAGTTGAAGTTTTAATATAAACAGATCAAGTAATCTATTGGACATCAGTGCTGTGCAGCTTTGACTATAACTATTGTACTTTTGAAGATATGTGACTCAGTGTGTCCACAAAAAAGACTCACAGGTTTACACAATAAATCTCCACTCAAGACTTTTACTGACTGAGTAGTGGCTCCTCAGAGTTGTTGTTGTTTACTGGACACTTGTGGCTCACAAAGTGTCTCACTCTGCAGTTTGACCAACTGTACTGATGAATCTTTTGCTCTTCGGCTCTGTTCGTCTGTCTCTCGTCTGTCTCTCGTCTGTCTGTTTCTCTCTCCTCTTTGTATCCTGGTCCGTTCTTTCTGTCTGTCCGTGTTTCTTTGTCTCTGATCAACCCGACTGCTCCTCCTCCCAGTGGGGCAGTGGATAAGGGTGGGCAGGGCGGAGCTGGACCCTCGCCGGGGGCCAGTGACAGCGGGGGTGGTGCTTGCTCTGGGGCTGGGCCCAGTCGCAGTGACAGCATTCGAAGCATGGTGATGGGGGGCAGCAGGGCCGGGCGCTGGCAGACGGTCCAGAGCCACATGCATGCCGGAGGTCTACGGTTCGGCAAGTGAGTGGCGCATGGTGACAGGGGGTACGCATGAGGGGCCACAGGGGGCACGACAACAGCATGGTGTGGATAGGAAGGTGTGTGAGTTTGAAAAAACAGTGAATGGCCTTGTTGCATGGACACTTAGAGAAGGACATCAACAGAAGCTATTTCTGACCATGCAGATGAAGATAATGTGAGGACAGGCTGGAGGAGAAGCCAGCTGCTTTGCAGAGTGTACCTGTGATGCATGAGTAGCTGTTGGTTGAAGTCTCTCGACAACCGAGAGCTTCGTCACTCATAAACAAATACCATGTTTATGTCAGCCGCCAAACCTCCAACAGCTGATGTCAGGGCAGTCTCAAACAATGCTGTTCCTCTGCAGCCACCAATTTACTGAAGGCGGTGACAGTTTCAAGAATCTCAAACATAGCAGATGCTCACAGAAAATCTTCAAAGATGGTGTGCTTGTTCCTCTGAAGTAATTCAGCATGGGTTGCATAAACAGCAGGAGAGCAGTTTTATTAGGCCACTGAGAGAAAAAGAAGTCCATTCCTAAAACATGGTTCAATGCTTCTTAAATTTAACAAAGTTCACTTGTATCAACCTCTTTTTAGGATTGTACACCAGCCAATTGGCTAATATTCGACATGATCAGCTGATAGTGTAAACAAAAACAATTAAAAATGTAGTGTAAAGTGGGAGGAGATATTTCCGGCATCCTTGGTTCTTGAAGTAAAAGTCCCATTACAGCATGGCAATATTATTGTTTGTAGCGATTCAGCTTAAAACAATATCTACATGTGACCCCTTATGCTATATTTATTGCAGTATGTAGTGAGTGATTGTTTGCACTTAAACTGTAGATTTTAGCTCCCTAAAAGGTAAAAAAAGGTAATATTTTTCACAAAAAGGATTAACAATAATTGGAGAAAAGCCTGACAAAATAGTTGTGTGTATCTTTGTTGCCAGTGTCCCGTGTTCCCCAGTTCAATATTCAGTTAACACACATTAAGGAAACTTTTCAAAAGGTTTTATGTTGTGAGACTCCCAACTGATTTTATGAGTTCCCATAATAGGCCGTGTCTTACTAAGCAAATAGAGCGAGGGAACATCTTTCTCAGGTTCCCGTTATGTGCTATATTGAGCAGGGGGACCCGTTCTCATACCCAGGCTGTATAAAAACGAACGTATTTAACCCAAACCATGATATTTTCCGAAAGCTAACCAAGTAGTTGTGTTGCCTAAATCTAAGTGACACCAAGGGGTCCCGACCAAGTGTCCATATGTGACGAGTTGTAATGAGAACAGTTTGAGGGAACATATGCTTTTCATCCAATCTTTCCCATTAATCATCTTGTCACCACTCAGAATCAGAATCAGAATCAGAACCATTTATTGCCATGTATGTTTACACATACAAGGAATTTGTCCTGGCGGGACACCACTTGGCAACACCTTTGGGGGGTCAGGACCCCCAGTTTGGGAACCACTGCACAGGTCCATATGGTTTAGCTCAGCTCTTACCTTTGGGCAGATGATCCCAGCACACAAATCACACGATCAGTAGCGTCACCGCCCCAGAGCAAAGTGGCTCGAGACAAACATGGAGCAAGAATAAGCCAAAGGTTACTTCCTGATCAGCTGTGCAGAACTTGCTCTGTATTCAAATAATAATCTGTTTCATATGACATATGTGAGTTGTATGTGGAAAAACAAATGGTGGTTGATAAAAGCTGTATATTTTTGCACATTGAGGAGATCATGAATAATAAATGTAAGATCTATCTGTATGTAAATCGTTGCCCAGATAATCAAACAGTCTCTTGTACTGAATTTCCTAAAGTTCATTCAATTAATCTAGAGCAAAATATAGTTGAATCGATTAATAAACAAGTGAAGTGTGAAGATTCACAGTGGATTATCCTCAGTTCATTAATTAATTCCTCTTTAGCCAACTTTCTATCTAAAATACTGCGTCTTTGTTATGAAAGCTTGATAAGAAACAACAAAGCAAAACTCGGCTCTCAGAATTGGTATTTATAGAAATTATAAATTTCTTCAATGCATAATGAATGAATGAATTAGTATTCATATTTGTCAGATTTTTCACAAAGTATTATTATTATACCGGTACAATACGTGCCTTTTCTAACAAGATGTCAATTAGACTTCCAAAATTATTTTTGGACTAGAATCTGAAATGCATTATTCTTCTCTGCTGTCACTCCTTTCCGATCTACATGTATTTCTAATTCTCCTCTGGAATTGGTTTCTATTTCGGGGCATTTACCTCTCTCTCTCTCTCTCTCTCTCTCTCTCTCTCTCTCTCTCTCTCTCTCTCTCTCTCTCTCTCTCTCTCTCTCTCTCTCTCTCTCTCTCTCTCTCTCTCTGTTAGTATTTTGTCGCTCTAACTCCTGTCTCCATGTTCTTCACCCTCCTCAATTTTCTCTAATTACAAAATCATTCAAGGTTTATAGTCATCTTAATTGACTTTCAAGCAAGAATAAATGTGAAAATAACCCTCTAAGTCAGTAATAGAATACAGCAGATAAAGAGGACTCGTGCTCAGAGAATATGAATGTGCGCCACTGGATGCTTTCTATTAATCCTGCAAACACACTTGCACTTAAACACTTACACTTAACGCTGTCATAAAGTAGCTGCATTGTTTGGTTTATGTGATCGGATGTTTAAGTAAAAGTAAAGTTGTAACGCTGTATTGCCTTTCCTTTTATCTTTTAATATATTTCATCTTGTTTTAGACCTAGAGTTCACTGAAACTCAAAAAATAAGTTCAGATAAGATTAATGACATGAAACTATGTTTAGCGTTTCAACTTATTTGAGGATGAATGAGCAAGAAGATGATTGAGTCAGCGCCAAATGTATGTGCACACAGCCTTCAGTGAAAGAAAACAAACATTAGAAAAAACATTATGACCTTTTTTAGAGAGACAGAGAGAGACAAAGTGTGAGGAGCCGCTGTAAGAAATGTTTCAGTTTCCCTGATCGCTTCTCAGCAGTCTAATGGATCATTTTATGACCACATCGTTTACGTTATGGCCATTGTGTCTTTCCGTGTCAGTTTAGTATGACAACGATACCCATGAGCCTCAGCTGCAGTAGCTAGAGAAGAAGCCAGTCAGAGGTAATCAGAGCTGTAGCAAATTCAAAACACTTTCTTTGTTGCTTTTGGGAACAAAGTGACAGAATTGGCATATAGATCCCAAAATGACAGGATCTAAAAAAAAATAATATTATTGTTTATTTTTTAACAAAATGTATCTTTGGAGTAATAGTTGGCTTTGTATGTACAAAGGCTATCATCTTTGACTTTTTATCAGAGAACCAAATTGCTCATCTTTTGTTCTGATGATTCAACAGAAGTGCTCCAACTAACAGTTCCCAATGTTGTCTCTGCAAAAAATAAACTTTTACTTGTACCATCTCTCCTCTCACCTCAAAACTCTATGACACGCCTACCAACATAAATGCAGCAAATTACTTTTTATACATTAATTCACATTTACCCAGATACAATATTATGCACAAATAAATAAACATCAAAGCCTGTCCTCAGGAAAGACTTAATGGGGTGCAATATGAATGAGAGACAGCCTGCATGCATAGGTGCATGTATATGAGCTCTGCATTGTATCTACTTGATACAGCATTGCTTCGCTCCTCAGAGGGCTTGTCTCCTGGCTCTCCAGCAGAGTTAGAGCTCAGTTAATACTGAAGAACGAGCGCTAACACAACTCAAGTCCAGGCAGTAAATCCTCCCTCACAACATTAGCTCCAGACAGAGCTGTTTAGCACAAGCTTACAGCTATCAGGCAGGTCAGTGATTGAAGAGAGGATAAGCGGAGAAGCATTATTAGGTGATTGTAAGAGTAGCAGACCGGTAATTAGAGAGCAGGCTTAAAAAACGATGATTGGAGGCGGTGTGGAGATGGATTGATGTGAAGGCTGAGGGTGGAGAAAAGATGAATGGACAGAGGAGCTGAAGAGCAGTTGAGCTCAGAAGTAGGAAGGTGATGGGAAGAGTGGGAAGGGAAATCAGAGCAGGAGCAGACAGGACCTTGGAGAGAGACTGGTGGAAGCAAAAAGCAAGAAGCTAGAAGTAGGTCAAGGCTAATTAAGGGAAGAGGTAAGGTACAGCAATAATTTAGAGCTGCAGATGGATAACAGAGACTCAAGTTTAGTGATTATGATACTTTAACTTCCACTTTCACTGCAGAGGTTTGTTTGGACACCAGTTTGAAATAATTGAATGTTTGCATTTTGCATGCCAACTCATCCACACTGTCATTCAACATACGCTTGAAATTCTACACAGTTGTTTTCATAACAGATGTTAAACCGTTATCTTAAGCCTTTTGACAACTCTGTTCTTCTTTCTCTCCTTCCTCTCTCCCTCTTTCACTGATCTTTTTTGTTGTTTGTTCTCTCTTGATCCTTGGATATGCACTGCTAACACTGTGTTCCTACATTTCAATCTCTGCTGTATGTTTTTACCATTTCTATCTTCTGAATCATCTTTTCAACGTCATATCTTATATTTTCATTTGACTTTCCTCTCTTCTAAATCCTTTTTAAAACTACCTGCCCTGTCCCGTATGTCTCGCGTTATCTCTAACTTCAATGTCTTCCTTGTTGTATCCGTCTCTGTCCTCGGTGCGCCCATGTGTCTGCTTAGTTTCGGGGACGCTTCCCTCTCGTCTGCTTCCACCCTGGAGCACATCCCGTCCTCAGCCGTGGCGCGCCCTCGGCCCTTGGTCCGGCAGCAGAGCCTCCAACAGCCTCTCACTCATCAGCCCCCTCCGGGTCCTAACGACCCCCCAGTCACCTCTCAGAGCCTGGGCCAGCTGCACACAGGCCCAGGCGGCGGGGGCCATCGTGGGGGCCCGCGCGGAGTCCGGGGGAGTCCGGCTGGAGCCTCCCGGTACAGAGGTGGAGGAGCAGGTCGATCGAGGTCAAATCCTGGCAGCTGGGATCACATGATGGAGCAGATCCGCCACAGAGGGCTGGACGTCAAGTCGTTCTTGTGAGTTTCATGAGGTTTTCTACTCTGGCAAATGTTGCTTCCTTTGCAAAACCTAAAACATGAATTAATCTGTGGTCATTTTTCAGTTCATGTTCAAGTTGATGTTTGTGGCAGATTTCATTAAACCACGCTTGAGAATGGTTTTCTCTATTATTCTCATATGTTCATCATCCCAACATACATGAACTGCACAGTTTTAAGGTTATTCTCCTCCACCGTGGGGGATGTATGAAGCAGTGCAAACAGCTAGGCAACATTGGAAAGTTGTGAAAAATACAAATTCCTAAATATCTTTAGGAACGCACTCTCACTGTCTACAGACTGTGGACTAGATCCATAGGCTCACAACAATTACAAAAGAAAACGATAGAAATATCTTCTCTCCCTACAGTTAGCAAAGATCATTACATTTTTTACGACGCCAACATCACGTAAACATCCCCCAAATCTCTCCTCATGCCCACACACACACACACAGCTCTACACTCCTGTACTTTTTGCGTGTCTTCCCATTAACTGTGTCCCCAGGCCAGTGCCCTCCCTGCCTATGTGAATCATCATTCAAATAAGGCTGGGCACATATATATAGGGGAGGTGGCATCGCCCATCGTCCCTGTCCTCATGAATCTCACTGGACCAAACGCGTCAGCCGTTGACCCTGAAGGGGGAAACACATGTGATCAGTGGGGTATGAAGTGTGTGTCTAAGTCGGTCACACCGTGTGGCAGCCGAACCACCCCGCTTACATTTCAGATCAATAGAGCTGGTGTAGGTGGAAATGATTTCAGAAACCCTCCGGTTGGAGTGCACGTGTCTTTTTTGGACATCTATACAAATCCATTCACCTTATCGACAGGCGCCATGTTGGTACTGTTTACACATCCCCAGTGGTCTCTCAAGTGCTAATGCGTTCCTCTTGTTGTCGATATTGCTTCAACAAACAGCCTCTCGTTGAGGAGGGAATGCAGTACAGAAAGCACATACAGGTTGGAAAATTAGATCATAAGAGTGACATATGGAGGAATGAGAGGAAGAAGATCAGAAGAAAAATTTTTAGAAACTGACAATCTGTCACAGGCCAATAAGGATGACACAATCTGTTGATCCTATTGCTATTTGAGTGGGCTTCTTAGCTATGTGCAAAATTATTACCATCATATCATTTGGCTCGTCTTTGCAGAATTTAAACATGATGATAGAGGTGTTGATCACTGAGAGCCATTTCTCAATTTCTTTTGTCCTAAAATAAAACAAATAGTAATCATCAACCTTCTTTGAGACCGCTGATAATCTGAAAAATAAAAGTAAAGAATTAAAATAAATGTTGTTGATGTTTAAAGATGAACAAAATCATCGAAATTGCCCTGAGAAATTACTGTGGTAAAGTAAATTCGAACAGGTTGTCCTTAGATCAGCACGCAATGTTGGGGCTGTATAAAGAGGAAAAGAGCTTGGTAGAGAAAGAGAGTAGAGGATGAGGAGCCAGAAGTATGAGGAGCCAGAATAGTGTAAATATGTGCTTACATATGGGTTGTTATTTTAGGACTGCGAATTACAAGGTTATTTGTGGGCAATTGTTTTTTTGTTGAGGTCATTGTTTGCATGGCCTCTTGAATTCACGGTGCAGCATACTTCATTAAGATATCATTTAAATGACCTCAGGCATGTTAAGAGGGGAATAACGGCTGAAAATCAACTTGATAGGTTTCTTTGTTGCAGGTTTTTGTTAAGCCAACCTCAATTTTCATGGATTTCTTTTGCTATTTTTCATTATTTTTCAGGATGTCATTTCATTGCCTCTATTTTTTCTCTCTGACTCAATCCAAACCCTTATTTGGAGTTTCTGCGTTTCTATTTTTACACATGTATTATTATAGGAAACAGATAACAAAGGATGATAAAGCCATGGAGGCATCAGTGGTTCTAAGGCGTTCTGCTAATGATACGCATTTCAGCCAATACACATTCAATGAATACCTGCAGTGGATAAAAAAAAAATACTCCAGAAAAATTGTTTCTTTTAAGAATACAGATTGTTCATTTATGCATTATACCACCTCAATTATTGTAATGATGAATTATAGGAAAATGTACCTTGTTTTTAACAGGTTATAAAGTGCATGTTGTCCCATAATGAATAGGCCTATCCCTGGTATCATCCAATGTATTTTAATTAGACACGGTATTATGCTAGAAAACAGTTGATATTAGAAATGCATGGGGTACTATATTAAAACCCATACAACATTATGTCAGTGTTAAAAAACTAAAAAAAGAATCAATGCAGCAAAATCACCTAATGTTACAGCAGTTGGTACATTAAGTAATCATAGGCACCCCTCATTATACAAAATGTGAGTGAGACTATAATAATTCAAAGGCTAGATGGCTTTTAATAGCACACTCTAAACCTCACAGAGTTGGTTAAGGGACTGGGAAAGAAAAAACAGTCTTTACAGCTCATTTCAGCGATAGTAGATCAGTTTTCTTCTGACCTGTAATGCAGTCTAACTTGCTAACACAAGAAAACAGAAAACAGACAGCTACATTAAGGATTTGTGTAAAGGGCCATTACTGATGATAACAATGGCAGATTGTGTTTGAATGATTACCCATCACAGATAAAACCTTGGATGACTTGAAAATGTAATATTAGTATTAATGTTGTATACAATAGTACACGCAATGGTAAAGTGTTACTCAAGTGTTGATAACGTCTGTGTTGTAATCTCAATGTACAAGATAGAGCACACCTGTTGTAGTTGAGATGCACTGCAGTGTTAGGTTTGAATTAAGTATTTCTTCCAATGAAATAGTGTCCTCACAACAGTCTACCACCTTCCTCCCACTCTCTCTTTGTATGTGAAATGAATGTGTGCTGCATGTGTTTCTGTCACTGCCTGTTTGTTTCTTTGTGTATGTGTATGTGTGTGCGTGTGTCCCTGTGCCAATTTGTCTACATGCCTGTGTGGTCTCGTGATGTCTTGTTTGTCTGTGTGTCCAGTGAGGGGAAGATGGTTGTTCTGTCTCTAGCAATCGGGCTGGCTGAACAGGATGACTTTGCCAACCTCCCAGATCTGCAGGAAGCGCCAGACAGCAAAGAAAACGAAACCACACCAGAAAAGAGGTAACGAGAGAAAGAGGGCGAAGTGGAGAAATAGTTAGGCAGGTAGATGAGGGAGCTGTTTGTCTTCTAGTGGAGAGGTATGCAATGATGTAATGACTTGCAATTTGAAAGTGTTTGCAGGACTATTTATCCATGTTGTGTTGATGTAGCGGTCCAGAGTGACATGAAGGATCAAAGGTTGTATAGTCTGAAATGATGAAGTCACTTTCATGTTGCCCTTAAAAATGTAATAACTCTGTTGGCTCCTTAATTTCCTGTGTATTATTTTTATAGTATTATTCTGAAAAGCAATTAGGCAGTTGAAGTTGATTTGTGAGATCATATTTTATTTCCATTGGGTTCAACGTGGCATTTCCAAGTTTCCAAGTCTTCTGAAAAACAAATCACCCTGTGTGATCTTCTGTTGATGCAGTTATTTGCTAATCTACCCTCAGGCATGACATGACCTTGGTATTCTGGTGGCACTGCTTAATATTGCTATATTAGTTGGTTTTCTCTACCTCTAATCACGATGTTCATCACTGAACTAAATACTCTGTCCTCTTTCTGTTTGTTTCCCTTTTTGATACTATGTTCAGTTTCATGTTCAGCCCATTTTAAGTCCACTTGTTCCTTTTATCATGTCCTCTATCTGTGTTCTTCATCCAGATCTTTTGAAAGGCTTATCTGCAGCTCTTTACTGTTCGATACTGTGACATGCAGGCACAGGAGAAGGGCACCCTCATTATTTAGTAGTGAGGTTCCTCACATGAAACACTTGTCTAAAAATATGCTAACCTCTCATCTCCCAGTGATCTCAGAGCAGCTGTCAGAGACTAACACAATCTCTCAGCTGGTGACCAAAGGACTAAACCGGCTGCCCTCTTATCATATCAGAGTGTTTGAGAGATAAAGTGCTTAACCCGCTGTTTTCACACTAGTAGGCTGAGGATAAACCTGGGTGTAGTCCCCACATAACACGTTTGCTCACAACCTCTCTGCAGTGCATCCAAGTTCTAACTAGGTCATCTCAGATTTGTATTTGTTGAGGAAAGATAGCAGTCTGTCTTGGAAGAAAAAAACATTTGTCTTGTTTTTGATGTTATTGCAACAATTAGGACCTTTTTTATGCTTTGGAAATTGAATTTAAAATGGGGGTCAGTCAGGGGATGAGGACCAGCTACATCTTGTCCCTCCCATCATCCTCTCTCCCTCTCACTGTCTGGAGGTCTGTCAAGCACCTAACCGTAGTCACAGCCAGTCAGCGAGCCTCTACCCCGAGGGGCCGCGTGGGCCAAGTCGTGTCGTGTCCTTCCACAACTAATAAGAGCTCTCCATCATCATCTATGTCCGTCTCTCTCATCTCTGTGTCTCTGTAGTTACGCGGTAAGCTCTCTGGGCCCGTCTGCTGGCTTGCTCCCGGACGTTTTCATACAGCCCAGCAGACTGAGAACAATGTAACAGGATGATCCGGCCAAGAATATATGTGACGAGACAAGACGCTGTCAGACAGTTAAAGAGAGACACAAAGACACCTTTGCTCTCAGCTTTCGAGAGAAATATGCTACTAGCTAAGAATAGACAGTCCTCTAGAGGTTTGGGATTCTGTTGGTTTATTAATGAAATCAAATACAGCTCGCAGCACAAATATCTACAAACACTAAATCTGATAATAGAGATTTGATTGGATAAAAGCTGTGAGCGCTTTGAATTACGTTCAGTCTAAATATGGACGATAAAACAAGCAGACCAAGTGGAACTCTTGCTTTTAGAGGTTTAGCCATTTATAATTAAAACTGCATGAAAGGTCACATAACATGCTCATTTGTAGGTACTCGCATTTTGGGTTTCTGCTAATCATTGTTTACATGCTTTAAGTGAAAAAAAAGCATCTGTCTGAAATGCTCCTTTATTGCACCCGTTTCTTTAATTAAACTCCCCTACGAAAAAGCCCAGTCTGCTCAGATTGGTGTTTTTTTTCCTCTCTTTTGCATCTGCGCTCTTGCCATCTTCACCTTGTCACTGCAGCCGCGGACTGTGTGTCAACTACATGGAGTTTAGTGGCGCTTACAGTTTACTGTAAAAAAACAAACATATGAGCTGAAGAGGATAAAAAAGTAACTGATCATGCTTTGTCAGTTTATCACTACCAGCAACCTGTTTCACATTTGGCACAATAACCATTGTTATTGTAAGGAGAATGTTGATTAATGCAGCTTGAATGTTGTTTTTTAATCAATCAGTAGTCACTAATCACAGGTGCCAGGCAACTTGTAGTCGGGAATCATAATTATCTCATGAAACAGTGGTTTTGTATCCTTGTTCAAAGTGAACTATGCCTAAATAAGTGTGAAATCAGTGGTGATATGCAGACACTGTAGTGGTGTGCACTTAGACTGCTCTTCAAATCTTGCAACATACGACTGAGATATAATCTATGTTCACTCCCTGTAACTCATGTACAACCTAAAATGAAATACACTGAACAAAACATAAAAGACATGAACACTTTGTTTTTGCTAAAAAAAAAATCTACACACACTTATTTCTCTCAAATTGTGTTCACAGAGTGGATTGATGGGTATGACAGCATGTTCCAATTTCTGCCAATATCCAAAAACTTCACACAATCCTAAGAGGAGTGGGAATCAGTCCACAATCAACAACCTGGTCAACTTGATGCAAGAGAAATCTGTCGCACTGCATGAAGCTAAAGATGGTCACACCAGATACGTACAGATTTTTGGGGGTATATGTGACCAAAGAAGATGCATTTCTTTAGCCCTTGTGAAATCCAAATAAAACTTAAATACATTTTTTTTTTCCCAAGATAAACCTGAAAATCTTAGACTGGCCTTGTGCCGTAACCAGTTCAAGACACACCTGTATACTAACGATGCTGTTTAATCAGCACCTTGATTAGCCACACCTGTCAGATGGATGGATTATCCTGTTGCTCACGAACAAAGTTTTAGAGAAATAAGCCTCTTGTGTGCATAGAAACAGTCTGAGATTTCTTTATTTAATTTCAACTCGTGAAAAATGGGAAGAAAAAACAAAAGTGTACAGTGCACTTGCAGAAGAGCTTGTTTCAGTCATTGACAGCTGAACTCACATGCTGATTGCTGAGTAAAATCATTCCTGAACAAATTTACTGAGTTCAATATCATCAGTGTGTTATGTTTGTGTAAAACGTTTAATGTTAATCTGTGATTTGGGATGCAGAAATAGTCCAAGCTGTTGTCTACAGAAGCTGTCTTGTACTTATCTTAGCGATGAAATCTCAGAAGACACCAACACAGCTGTGATGACAGTTAATTCTATTATTGTCATAGGACACATTTGGTTCCTCGCTGATCTGTTATCTACAGACAAAGCCTATGTTTTCTGGCTCTGAGCTAAGTGAAAGGTCCGCTAATCTCCTATGTGCGTCTTATTATGTAAGTCAGTTTGGGTCCCTGTGGTTGGCCGGTCAAAGCACTGCGGTTGACTGGACATAATCACCCACCTGCAGATAACTATGATGGAAGCTCGGAAACTGCTGTTGCACAGCAGAGCTGAATCTTAATGAGCTCAGAGGTTCACCACACACACAGACGCAATAGGGAAATAAATATGAATAAACCCAAAAGAGCTTATTGGCCCCGGTAAACCTCCACTCTGAACACTGAGTTTGTAAAAGCTGTAGAATGTGCAGCACTTTCTGAAATGGAGCATTGCAAAGTCTCCTTCCATTCAATTTAAACCAAGAATACATTGTGTCCACACAGACTGTTTGTGATGGGACGTTCAAATATCGATTGTGGACCACTCCGCATGAGGTCTAGAATATAATAATATATTTATACATTTGTTGCTTTCACATTTGATAACCAGGTCCTTCTACAATAAATCACTGATACTGAGATGTGTGTTACATTGTCAACACTGCGGAATGTCCTGGTGTGGTATAATATAGTAAGTGCTTTCAGTGTGATTGACCATTCAAAACCTTTAAATGAGAAACATGCATCATGTTACCACATAAAATAGACCCTTGAGATAAGCGGGGAAGAAAGAGGAAGAGACAAACCTCACAGACATGAACGTTTGGATAAGTGTCTGGGCAGTAAGACTGAAAAATAAACTCTGCACACCGTTCTCAAACAGCATTTAAATGGAATATGTTATGTTTAAAAATAATAAGCTCCCACACACAGTCAACACTTATGGCAAATGTCAAGGACTATGTTAATGCTAGACAACCTTTGTCAGGGTCTTTCCCTGCATCATGTTTGATGATGCTGTTTATTACTTATAGTCATAGAAATAATGTACAAAATAACATTTCTATGCTAATACTCTTCTGTTTCACAGATTTATGTGGGAATGTATCCCTTCTGCAGGGAAGTAAAGTGTCTTGTTGATGTTTCTTGGCTGAATTAATTACATTTGTGTTGGGTCTGAAACTGCAGTTTTTTCAGCTCATTGTTTTGGTTTTACAGCTCACAATATTGTTTTGCTTCACTCTCATCACCCTCATTTCAGCTGTTTGAAAGAAAAGAATCATTTTAATCATTAATCAGGTATTGTTTTCAAAAGAGACATGAGAATGAGAAACACTCATAAGAATACAATCAGAACAGAAACTATACAACTACACAATAGACAATAATTACAATAATCATATTACATCAGATATTCAAGCTTTAAGTCTGCAAGGGGAATGGAGGACTCCCATTTTGAAACTCCAACAATTTTGTTGCACTTGAGGGATATCCAAGGTTATGTAGTTCCTGGATCGTGTGGTTATAGATTTAAAAGACAGAAGAGATGCAATGTAGTTTGGAAGCTGCAACAGTAGAGCTTTATATATAAATAACATGGTATGGCTATTTCTTCTTGACTGTAAGGAAGCCCATTCAATCGTTTGATCCAGAGAACAATGATTGTGTAATTTGTCATTTGTGATAAAGCGTAATGTACTACGATACGCAGGGTTTCACAGCTGAAGTGTTGATGGGGCAGCATGAGAATACAGAACGTCTTCATAGTCAAGGACAGACATGAAGGTTGACTGCATCATACTTTTATGGTTGGAAGAAGACAGACATCCTTAAATTGTACTCAAGAAGCCAAGTTTGATTTTTCATTTTTAAGTCAAATGTTAAAAATTCATTTAGTATGACAGACTGATGTCAAGTCAGAATTTGTATGACTCAGCAAGTGAGTGCCATTTAAAGTTTAAATGGCAGGAAAGTCAGTGTGACTGGTGGCCATGTGCTCTGTCTTTTCTGCCTTTAAAACTAGTCTGATGAATATAGTGCATCTATATATTGTAAATAATGCATGGTATATTTGCTGGATGGCCAATAAGCTATTAAGTAGCTTATTTTTTCTATTGTCACCCAAAGTCTAAACAGATTTTTTTTGTTGTAGATTTTCATTTGGTTTGAGAATAAATAAGGTTCTCTCTACGACATTATGAGCATAATAAGATATAGTGGAGCAATGTCTACCTGAGAAGACAATGAAGTGACTCTCCCTCTGTTTTCTAATCGGAGCTTCTCTTTGGTTTGTTTTCTTAACCGGGCCGGTTTGTGCGTGCATTTGAGTCTCTCTGTTGCATCTCGTTGGCTAATGGCCGCCGCTCTGCTCTGCACCTGTTACCACTAAAAACGCCGTCCTGACCCTCTGATCATCAGTACGATATGTTTGATGGGCACTGTTATTTGAACGGTGGGCGTGTCCATTGTTGATCGAGTCTCAGTGGGAATCAGAGCTCTAATCTTGGCAGCGGTAACTTCATCCTGCACTCGCTGAGTTGCAGAACGCCAGACTGTACAGTATTAATCAAGCAAGAAGTTGTTGCCACCCTTTATCAGCTGACATATCCGACTCTATCCATTGTGTGTCTGAGCCAACAATCACAATGAGTCAAGCCTCCCAAAGACTCTGCAGGCCGGCCACTGGTCCCCATGGCAGCCTCTGGAGCCTGCAGTAGCACGGGAGGAAAGATGATTGGAAAGAAAAAGCGATGTAGGTCAGCACAAACAAGGCATCTTTTTTTTTTAAACTGTCAGCTCTAAGTCTGGAGCTCATTCACCATTTGCCTGGTTCCTGCTTGTGGCTACGAGCAGGGAGCTGATTTAAGAGAGCCCATGAAAGAAATGTGAGGGGGACGTCACAGCGAAGGAGACAGTGAGTAGTGGCTGGAAAGGAAAGAAACGGTATTCTTGAAGCCATTTAACACATTTTATTGACTTGTATCTCTAATTCTGAAACCGATACATTATCACTTTAGGTTATTTATGCATGGGGCGCTTTATTTACAAAAACAGCAACTCCCCAGTCTCAAGAATAATCTGAAGAATAAGGCAGCAGAAGTCCATTTGAAGAGCATCAAGCCTGTCGAACACTGTAGATGGCTCCATTAGTTGTATTAGCCTGCGTGTCGAGGAGGGCGCTGGCCGGGTGATTTGTCCCTGTTGGTGTGGAGCGCTGAGTGGGCTGACATTGGGGCCTTGGCCTCATCCATCATGGGACGTGGGACCTATATTGTGTTTCATGGTCTCCTAGGGCTAGTGTATGATCAGCAAGACCCGGATACAGTAATGTTTATGGAGACACACTTCCTATCCAGGCCCTGCTGGTAACCCTCATCCCGCATGTTCTCATCCGTCCATCCACTCTCCCTCCCTCCCCCTCTGCTTCCCATTCCTCTCCCCATCCCCTCATCAATTTCCTCTCGCTCCTCCCCAGCCTTCATTTTCTTTGCCAATGAGACGTTGTCTCCTCATCTCTCCTTTATTTCCTCTCTCCACCTTTGCCTTCTCTTTCAATATACCCTCCACGCTTTGTTTAATTGCATTCATTAAACATGTATTTTTTTCTCATGCCTGTTTCTCTCTCTCTCTCTCTCTCTCTCTCTCTCTTTCTCATTTTCCATTCCACTATCTAATTTTTTCACCTGATCCACCAATTCCTGAGGGTGTTGACTGGATTTGTGACGGGATGATGTCACAGTACGCTCCTCTGTCAGCGTAGATGACTGTCAGCTCGGCCAGACTCTGATAAATCTGCTCCTTGTGGGCAGTTTTTATGCGTCTGTATACAGTATGTTTACGCCCATGAGCTTTCTGTAACATCCCTGTATCATCTTTAGATGCCTGTGCTAGTTGCATGTGATACGATTTGGCCCCAAATATAGAAACACAACACAGTTATAAACCCAATCCCAGCTCTGTTTTTTGCTGGTTTAATTTGCCTAAATGATAAAAAACTATATAATTTCACATTGTTTACCCCCATCAAGCCGCTATGAACATAAATGCAATAAATCTTTGTCACTTTATAGCTTATCTCATATCCTAAGGCACGTTTTCATAATTTTTGCATGACTTCTAGAGAATGATAACTGGAACTGATAGAGGGGGAAATACCAACAAAAATTAGCTCTCCGATATGCTTTCTTTTAGGCATAGTTCATCTCTGTGATCAGTATTTAGTCCGTGCCGAGTGGACTAAACACATTTCTAATAAATTCATAGAGTTGTGAAGAATCTTCTCATTAAACCATATATCCTTGAAATTACATTTCTATACTAATTTATTTTTGCAATTACCTTTTGATAGGAAACATTTTGAGATTATGTTCACTGGCAGCATTTCTTTTTTTTTTTTACATGGAAAGCTATCCATTTTACACGGCACATAAATCATGGGCAGTAGGTCAGGGTGGATGATGGGGATTCAAAGCACAGGACTTTGATACTGGAGACTTTTGATTGTGGCTTGGATCAAATTAATAGTCTGAATTCATCTGTTGCACAACGCTGTCTAATTCTTGACTACCTTAAGTAGTAGTTACTATTAAATCCTGGGTAAATGAAGACTTTTTTTCCCCAACTTAACAATGTGGCTTACCGAGCTACCCACCTCAAACGCTCGGCTCTCTGCTCACTCCAGCAGAAAATGTTTGCCTCCTGCAAGAATTCAACAAGAAAAAGGACATTTTACTGTTAAAATTCAGTGAAGGGTGTAACGATACCAAAAAAACGCTCCCCATTATCATCAAATGTGCAGAGCTGAGATGCTTTGGCTTCCCAATGTGATAGGAATCATTACTTCTGCTAACCCACCAGTCAGGCTCATAGTTAGTTTCTCACTCACAAAGTTATGTCCTCACCGCTGTATACTTCCAGTGAGTTACTGCAGCTTCTAAAAAAGGTTTTCCCCTCTCATTACTCGCTCCACAATATTGTGAACAAACCACAAATTATGAGCCACGTATTCCTCTTTTTTGCTTTTGCTTCCTCCCCATGCATCATATATTTTGGGTCAGTCAACAGAAGCACATTTGGGGAAACCTTGTGGTTTCAGTTAAACGTTAACCACGATCTTTTGCTAAACTTAAACAAATGCTTCAGTGCCTCAAAAGCTTCGTCCTGCTTCAGCTGCTATGACATTCGGAGAATGATTTTCAACACGTGCCAACTGTTCATTAAATAATCTAAATGATTTGTCCTTGTACATAAGTGTATACTAAACATAATTCTAAGACAAAGGGTTGTCTCATTTCAAAGTGCAAACAGGTCAAGATGTTATTTGTCAAATAAAACAAATGCTTTCACCTCCCTTGAAACGCAACTTATTTAGAATATACTGTATTTATCATATTTAGATCTGTTAAAGTGAAACATACACACATAAGCACATTTATGGAGAGAAGTGCTTCTAATAGATCATTGAAGACGGATTCTGCTGAATGTTTCTCCTGCTCAGCATGTGTGATAAAGTTTTATTCCAATCAGTTCTTCTCCCCCCTCAGTTTATTTATATATAGAAAATAAAAACTCCACGCGTGCTTCATCAAAAGTGCAGAGATACTTAACGGGCATTTCAAAGCAAACAGATTGCAGCTAAAGTTTGTTGTGTCCCAGCGACGAGGAGGCGTGCAGCAGGACAATATGGTTGTGTGAAAACACCAACGCGATGATTACAATTCTTGCACGTTGCTTTGCCTGCTCTGACTCTTCTGTGAGGACGTTGTCTCTCGCTCGTATTCCTTGCTGCCAGACCTCGTCTTGAATTTTCCTTTTTTTCTTCTAATCCAGTCGCTTCCCCTGAAATGAATTCCATGATATGCCTTTATCAAAGCTGGGTAAATGAAGCATGTTCTTTTCATATATTCAGGCTCTCTTAATCGATGTTGAACAGACTTTCCAACAGACAATACGTGCGACATATAGATAAGGTGTCTCTGCATTGTCCCCTGGGATGTAATGACCTGCTTTGTCCAATTACACAAAAGATGGCTGACAACTCGGTCTCAGGTTGAGGCCGTCAGGTCAAAGGTCAGGGTTTTGAGTTTTGATTAGTGTCAGATCGAAGTGGTTGTTCTCCAGGGATATTGCCCCTGAACTGGAGGGGGATTTTGTGTGTGTGTGTGTGTGTGTGTGTGCTCATTTGTTTTGTTATGGACTTGCCGTTATATAATTTGCATTTCCCATCAAAACAGTGAGGTGCAGACTTAGATTAGAGCTGGTTTCAGTCGGATGATCCAGACTCTTTTTAGCAGGGGAAGAAGGTTACTCTGTAATTGCTCATTTTTGTCGCTGGCTGTTGTCATGAGTATCATGGCTGGAGGTTGTTCTGCACTTTTTGGGGCATTTATGAATCAGCCATTTTCGACGTGAGCTCACATATACCCAGTGGTGTGTGTTGTGGGGTCACAGGAGGTTGGAGAAGTGTAGCTTTGAGGGAAGAGTGTGTTCCAGGAGTGCGTTTCAAAGGCTTTCTAAATGCGTGGTCCCTTTGCCCCGTGGCCATTTCGCTATTTTTAATATATGCCCCTCTCTGTGGAAATTCCTTGTATTTTTAACTTGCCCTCTTTTGAAGGATCCTGTTACCATGGTTACTGCAACCCTGTGCAATATCCATGATGGTAGTGGGTACAACCTAAAGTGGGAGCACACTTTTTGGTAGTCATGGTTACAACAACCTCTAAAGAATGAATTATGTAACTGACGGGATTTTAACCAGCGGGCAGAAAGAGTTGATGAACAGTTTTTTTACTTTCTACTAACTGCAAAAATGTTGACTTTATGTCTAGTTGTGACAGTGAATCACCAAAAAAATAACTTCAAGGAGAATAATTAACTTTTTTAAGTGACACAATAACACAGCATGAAACCTTTGCCTTTGTAAAAGACACATCATGCACACAAGTAAATACTACACTTCCACACCCGCAAGAAGATGCACAATGCATACAAAACATTAAATTAAATCATCATCATTAAGTCATTTCTTCAGGCAGAGAACCTAACAACACATTAGAGAACCTGCTTCCTCTTATGAACTCATTACCCCTCTCCAGATACACACACATAGATGTGTGTGTGACGATGTATTCTCACAATACATAATGTGGTTTCATGTGGCTGCTTCATATTTGTGTTTTCTGCTTCTGCCAGTTAAACGTATGAGTTGAGACTGACGAGTCAATGACAGGTACACATGTACACAGAGACAGTAGCTGCGTCATTATGTTTTTATTTGATAAAAAGGTCACAAAGATGAAGTGAAGGTATTACTTTACTTTGATTTACTTCTTGTTAATAAAACCCTCTCTGGCTTACAGACGTCGTCATCAGGTTTCCACCTGAGCAGTGAATATGTGCATAGACCCTGCATGATATATGCGGGCCTGTATTAACTACAACACTTTATATGCACTGTGTTAAAGTAAAGCATGTGCTCTGTATGGCCGGGTGGAATGAAATGAAGACGATTCCCGGCTGTGTTTATGTCACGTTGATTGTTCAATATTCATGTGTTCTCTGTCTTGTGTGGTGGGTGTTGAATAAGGCTCTGTCGGCTGTCAATGAGCCAACCCCTCCTGTAAGTAAGCTCGTACAGGCTCTTTGGGTATTTAACAAATACATATATGTATATATATATATATACATTATGTGCTCGAGTCAATGTGGGAAAGGCCTTTAAAGGCCCGTACAGCATATGTACTTGAGCTGTAATTGAACTGTATGGCGGGGAGAAGATGATGGAGGGGTACATAAAAACAAAACGATCCTCATCTTAAAAACTTGACACAAAAATGTCAGGTGGCTGCTGTTGTGCCATTTAATCCACCTAGAAGATAAACAACCATTGAGCAAAGGATCATATAAATGTGATATTTTCCAGTAGAGGAGGGAGTTGACTCAGTGGCACAGCGAGACCAGGCGTTAAGTAATCATTTTAAGGTAACACATTGTTCCCTGGTGTGTTAGGGGTTGATGTTAGAAGCTCTAATTGAACACTTTCAGCTTTCTCTGCTTACATCAGATTGACCTGTTAGAGAAAGAATGTCTCCGATGTCTTTATCAGCTGATACAGAAAATAGTACGCCTCTGAAACAGCAAACTTTCTCATTTTGAATTTAGCCTGGCTGCATTGTTGGCGCTCTGACCTGCAGATCACAGGAAATAAAGGCAGAGTGACGAATCCGTTCCTTCCACACCACATCCTTTCCTCCTCCTCTCCCTCGCTCTGCTTTTACTTGTCTCTTTGCTACACAAACCCCGTCCATCTCTCACCCCTCTTCAAAATCCAGCCTCCATTTTTCATGCTCATGTAACGTGTCAGTTGGCTTCCTTTCCTCTACTTTAGCACATTTGACTCTTTACCCAAATCAGATCTGTTTTGCTTCCTTACTTTGATGTCTTGCTCAGCTTGTGTGTGAGTTATTGTGTGTGTCTCATAATAATTTGTCCGTAACCTCCCTTTGTTCATTCTATTAATCCTCTGAATCTTAACAATCGCAAATCCTCTCCTTCACTTTTTCTCAACCCTGTGCAGAGATAAGTCTTCAAATGCCTTTTTCCTTCTCAGATCCTATTTCCCACAATAGTGTCTTCTAATCTCACGTCTGCTTTTACCTTTTGTGTTTTACAGTTCACCTGCTCCCTCGCTCACTATCTCTGTCTCTCTGACTCTTTCTGTTTGTTCTTTCTGAGTCTCTCTCACAGCGATAAGTGCTCATTAGTCTTATTTGTCAATGCGCCTAGACATGTATCAGATCTTTGTATTTTCCCTGTTTATCAAATTGTTACATAATATGAGCCAGGAGTCATGTTTACCCTTTACTAATTTTAGTATTTTAAATGTTTCTACCTTGTTGTTTCAAGGATTATCAGTCAGATATATTGTTTTGTATAGGTTTTGTATATGTATATGAAGTGGCAGGTGCTGATGAAGAAAGTTTCACACTGGTGTGTTTAGTTTTAATTATATTAATACAGCAAGACATTGTTTCTTGAACACTTGTTCAGTCCACAGCAGTGAGGCTCAACACAGCCTCTGACCGCTTGAGAGACAGACGCTACTTGGCCAAAAGTATGGGGGCGATTGTTAAATACACTCATAAAACTTTTGAACCAAAACTTGATCGAAAACCATGAACATTAAAGTGATACTCTGGCATTTTTTATACACATATTCACTTTCTTACCAAGAGTAGGCTCAGAAAACAAATACCACTTCCATATGTGTACATTTAAAGTAGCTTAGCATAATGACTGCCACAGTTTCCAGGAGACTATAAAATCTGTTTTTATATATTTCAGATACCATTTAAATTGTTCTGATTCTGCGTTCTGCTCAGCAGATGTTCTTGCAAAGGATTCCTCAACATTTTGAAACCTTGTTGTTTCTATTCGGCCACAAGAGAGTTAGAGAGGACGGGTACGGACGTCGGGCCATTAGGCCTGGCTCACAATTGGTGTTGGATGGGCTCGAGGTCAAGTTCTCCCTCACCAAACCTTCGGAAAACATTCCTTTATGGACCCATCTTTGTTCACAGAGGAAATGTAATTATGCAACAGCAAAATACCCCTAATAATGAGCATGTTTATGTAAAGATGTGTGTGTCTATTTTAACAGGACTCCGGGTAACAAACCAGGCAGCAGCCCCAGAGGTCAGACCCCAGATGAGAGCGGACGCCGTCACGATGCCAACTCCTCTGTTTCTGACTTGGCCAACTCCGTCACCAGTGACATGCTCATGGTAACAAACACTATCAACACAGTATATCTGAAGCCTCATGAGATACGTTTTATTGATTCTCCACTAACTCATTCGTGATGTGTTTTCTGCATTGCCAACCTCATCTATATAATAAGACGAGGGGGACTGCTGTCAGCAAAGCCTTTTAAATCACAATAAATGAGACAGCTGAGAGACTTGAGCGGTGCTTCATGATCATCTTTCCTCATCTGAGATGAAAGCTACATGCAGGCATTGAGACAATGAAGTGGACGATGAATCAGGGGTGTTGACACAACAATACTGTAAAACACAATAAATATGGCTTATTACTAATTAATCACCATTGTAAACAATAATAAATGCAGGTTATATTAGCTTATGTGACATTTAGCAATGCATATAAGCCTCCTATATCTTTTTTATGCCCGTAAGCTTTGTTTTTAACTTGCAGAAGCTAAGCTCCTCCGTATATGGTATATTTTGGTATTTGGAATTCATCTAAGATTTATGTTCATATTTTTTGATAGCTCTCTCAAACAATATGTGATTACATTGAAGTTCAGGGTTGCAAGTCCACTATCCTACAACTATGGTCTATTTTTTGTAGTTTTGGCTATCACTTCTGTCAGTAATAATATAATTTTACTTGTCAAATAAATTGCTGTGATCTGTGAACATGGCCGTATTGCTAAAGACATCAAACAATCAGAACATCATGTAGGCCAACACCTAGGTTTGCCAAAAGTATTTGGAAGAAAACCTAAAAATTGTCTTTTGTAAATATCTATCACTATTTACTTTGCCCACCTGATCACAGTAGTTACTTTGATGAGTGCAATGTTTTCATTTGTAATTTAAATGATGGCCAATGCAACAAAAATAAGTTTTAATAAACCACATTTATCCTTTAAAGTGTTATTGCATTTGGTGTTTACATGTATTTGTCCTCCACATACTGTAAATAATACACTGTGTCAGTTCTGGAGAAGAAAGCGAGAAAAGAAAGCCTACACAATTCAGTTCAATTGAGCAATGTCCTATGAGAAGCGTTTCCTCCTCACAAGTCTTTCATCACTCAGAAAGTAGTCTTCATCCCACTCAGCTCACCCACCTGTAGAGCAGTTGTTATTGCCATACAGTATCTCGTCTCCCTGAAACATACAGTGCTCACCACCCTGCAGTGAGACACAGGGAGGGGAGGGGACGTGTGCTGTTTTCAGCGGGGTTCGGTAATTAGCTGTGAAAGAACACGCAGTGCTGTGGGTGCTGCGAGAATATGGCAGAGATGAGTATGGGCAGTGTGTAATTATGTGGGTCTCGTGGTGTGTCTGTGGAATTCACAGTGGCAGTGCTTAATGATAATACTCATTCTGGGCAGTATTGCCAAAGGGGTCTATACATTACACAACCACCCTTTCATGCTGAAAATACCCATCCTGCACTTTTGAGCCACTTGTGCTGCTGTAGAAAAACAGTATATACAGTTTATATTTCACAGCCTATAACTGAGGAGAAAGGAAGGCAGAGATGGTTGGTGAACGTTAGAGTATACAAACATCCAACCCCCTTAGGCGTCTCAGGTGATAGGGGTGGAGGAGGATGGGTGGGGGGTCCTGTCAGCATCGCATGGTTCTTATCAAGATGTACTCTGACGCTGCTTTCATTTTTTGATGTGTTCTCAGGGCCAGTGACAGTGTGGTGTGAACGTGTCTTTGCCTCTGTGTCAACACACATCCACACATTTGCAGAGGTTTTTATGTGCTTTATTTGTTCAAAGGGTGAGGCTAGAGATAGTCTGTTTATTTTCATTTGGGATTTGTCAACAAAGCCCAAAACCAGCAATGCGTTAATCTGTCACTCAATACTTTTTGACTCCCTAAGCTTACAGTATGTGGCACTCAGCACCAAGCACATCCATTCTTACAGACAAACAGAAATCTTCAGAAATCCATCACGAATATATATATATTCAGATCTTTTAAAAAGGTTAAATAACCTCTTAAAACAGCAGGGCACAAGAGCGGTTAACAAATGTTTCTCAAACAATAGTATATGTTTTTCTTAGGGACTATTGTCAGCTGCTGATTGATACAAATTCAGTGTGGACTAGTGAGTATTTGCAGCAGCAGGACAGTGTATGTGGGCTTGACTCAAAAGAAACTACAGTGCCCATGTTACTTGTAATGGAGGCAAACGTCAGACAATGCAACATGTGGCTCATTTTCGTAGTTTTTGGACAACAATGTCTTTCGCAAGATAGACAATATTTGTTGGCATCTACTGCACGTGAGATGTTGGGATTTCAGAAAAAGAAATTAGAGAGGAGAATTGAAGAATTGAAAGAGAAGGGAGGACTCTGGGTAAAAAAAAAAAAAAAAAGGCCCAACATAGAAAATGTGGAAAAGCAATTTAGGCCAGCTGTTGGGTGGAGGGCTGCATAATGAAAAGTGATCATATGCAGCATGGAGAATAAGGGGCTGAGCAGCACCCATTAGAAATATGTAGGAGAATACAGAATTGGATATTACATTTCTGGAACTGCTCCTTGAGTAATGCCTCAAACTCTTCCCTCATCAGATAGCATGTTTTAAACTGGATTTCTCTTCCTCCCTCCAGGCCAAGCCACCATCAGTCAGAGGGTCTGTCTACCAACAGATAATCTGCCCCTCATCTCCACACAACCGTGGACAATTTCTGCCTTTATCGTACAGTAGAAGGCAGCCATGTGACACAACATTATGTTAGTTAGCCAGTTGGGAGCTGGCTTTTTAATGTTGAAGTGCAGAATTAGTGTCCCATGAGTGTTTTATCTGTTTGTGAATATGCTGTGAATATGGCTGAGTTTGACCCAGCGGTCCGGTGATAAAGGTACAATTCCCATAGTGTTACATATTGTATACACTTATACACTCCGCTGTTAGTTCATTAGTCACCTTAAAACCAACCCTAACCTGCAAAGAATCCTCCCCATGAAGCTATAACATTTTCTATTGACTATTTTAGAGGTGATGATCCAACTTTAGGGTTGAGCTTGGAAACTCAAGGTCCACTCAGTTGTGTTGTTCTGGAGCTTTCGACTGTAACAAATGACCCTCGTGAAGAATTGGGTTTATTCAGTTGCTATTGAACAGCAGGTGTTCTTACTTTCCTCCAGTGCTGAATGCCAAATCACTCGCTCATTCACTCATTCACGTCTCATCATTATACGTATTATAGACACTTAGTGCTTTACTCTATGGTGAGCAGTAAATTGACATTTCAGACCTTTAGCATCATCATTTTGCGTCATCATCCCAGACAGGTGTATTGTGGCTCGACTGTATTTATCACATAACAGGCCCAACATTGCAATGTGGGAGAAAGTACTGTACATGCCATGCACACTAGTTTTTTTTGTCTGGTAATTTTGGAGCTGGTGATGCTGTTGATTGCCCAATGTTATACTGAGAGGTGTTTTAAATGTTTTGTTCACATCATTTAGTCGTATCATAGAAGATAATCAATACACTGAGGAGTGTTTATCTCCTGGTTTACTTCATAATTAAATAATAATTGTCATCTTTAGAGCAAACTAATCTCAAGTGAAATGATTGGGTCTTGTAATAAATTTCTGCGAGATGTTCTTTGTAAGAAAGGATCCTGTTCTCCTCTGAGGATAAAATATTTGCTCCTGCAAATATAATATGCATATCTTATGGGCAGCACTACATTTATATATTGTAATATCTTGGTTCCAGTATTGCACCAGTAATAAACCAGTAAACACTGCTTCATGTAACTAAAAGGTATCGACCACCTGGAGCTGAATAAAAAGATAACATCACATTCATCTCCTCTTCCTCCTGTGTCTTCTTTAGTTGTCTCCAGGGTCAGAGGAAGATGACCATGAGGGTCCAGTGTGTGAGAAGCTGGGTCGTGTTCAGTTCAGTGTTGGATACAGTTTTCAGGACTCCACCCTCACAGTCAAAATTCTCAAGGGCCAGGATTTGCCTGCTAAGGACTTTTCCGGCACCTCTGATCCGTTTGTCAAACTCTACCTGCTGCCAGACAAAAAGCACAAGCTGGAGACCAAAGTCAAGAGGAAGAATCTGAACCCCCACTGGAATGAGACCTTCCTGTTTGAAGGTTTGACGGAGCTTTCCTAAAATATACATAATACATAAACTTAACAATTCATAGCACATGCAGGCACTCTCTAGCTGTCTCTTTTAATGTGCATCGCTGTAACTTGTGAGGACTATGTTGTTTCTCAGGGTTCCCCTATGAGAAGGTGGTCCAGAGGACTCTATACCTGCAGGTTCTCGACTACGACCGCTTCAGCAGGAACGACCCCATAGGAGAGGTGTCTGTCCCCCTCAACAAACTGGACCTGGCCAACATGCAGACTTTCTGGAAGGAGCTTAAACCATGTAGTGATGGCAGCGTGAGTAAGACAGAAAAGGGGGTGGAGGGAAGGAAGGAAGGGGGAGGAACAGAGAGGAGAGGGAGGAGGGGAGAGAGAGGATGTAACGGGTGATGTCATTCCTGGCTGCCATGCTCTCAGGGGAAATGTGGCAGCGTGCTGGTGGCAGAAAGAAGGCTGACAGGTAGACAGAGACAACACAGACAGCCTGAGAAATAAACAGAAATACACAGTGATCAACAGAAGGGACAACAATGTGAAAAGGGGATGAAAAAGTAAATAATTCGCTGTTGTGTGTAATTTCTCCAGGGGAGTCGAGGGGATCTGCTGGTGTCTCTGTGCTACAACCCCACAGCCAACACCATCACTGTGAGCATCATCAAAGCCCGCAACCTCAAAGCCATGGACATTGGAGGCACTTCTGGTATAGATGCTCCTTCATCTCCCGTCTCCTTTTATTGTTGCCCTTCTCCATCCTCGCTGCTTCAAAATTAAATAAGAACATTATGTTATTTGATATCTAATCCATGACAGCACATAAACTAACATGGCGTTCAACTACATGGTAAAACAGGAATGAGCAATTGTAAACAAACTGTCACATTCCCTCTCCTCAGACCCCTATGTAAAAGTGTGGTTGATGCACAAGGATAAGCGTGTGGAGAAGAAGAAGACGGTGGTGATGAAGCGCTGCCTGGACCCTGTTTTCAACGAGTCCTTCCCCTTTGATGTGCCTGCACACGTGCTGAGGGAGACCACCATCATTATCACCGTCATGGACAAGGACAGGCTCAGTCGCAATGATGTCATTGGAAAGGTAACTCCTTCCCTCTTCTTCGTGTCTTCCTTCTTCTTGTTCTTGTTCTTCTCTTCCTCTGTGCTGTCCTGTCTGTGACAGACCATCAGCAGCTGATCACTGAGCCAGTCTCTACTGACCCCTGCTGGAACATGCATACCCATTTTGTGCATCAGAAATTAATAAATGAGAAGAACACTTCATTTTAAGTGTTGACCAATTGTTTAATTTAGTCTTCCACCAAGAACAAATAAGCATGACATGCATGCTCTTCCATCCAAATAAAGCCCCTCCTTAAAATGTATACGTTTTGCATTTTCACTATATGTACAAGCTGTGTCCAAACTATAACCGTAATCTATCTTTGGATTTGACTATAGGGAACATGGTATTATTGGTTTCATGGGATGGTATATATACAGTATACAGTATTTTTTGCTTTAACATTTCAGTTATGATTCATCTGCAAATTATGTGCTTGCTTCGAAGAAAAAACGATCGATTGCCGTGAAAAGAAACTCAGCTAGTTGAAATTGCTCAAGGACCTGTTGCACACACCAAGATTAAAAATGAACCTCTGGATATTTAGGTTGCAGTGTTCAATATATGTGTGTTGTTGTATTTTATTCATTCATAAATGCTCAACTGTATGGCTGCTGGTATGGCTGCTGGTTCTCTGACTGAGAGAGTCTACACTATGCTTGCTCAACAATTTGTTGTAATTAATTAATTGAAAATGTACCAACATTGCCAAAATATATTGTTCTTTTTAGGAAACTTCTTCAGAAATTACACACATTTATCCACTCATTTATATCAGTATTCAACTTAACTGGAGAATAGAACTCTAACACAAATCATAAATGTATCATTTCTGTCAATTTTTTTTGGAAAGAACCCAAAGCTCAACTCAAATCCTCGTTCTTTCAGACACTGTAAAAATAATCATCTTAGAGCTGTGTACAGCATGGAGGAGCCACTGTGCTCTCTGTCATTCACACACATATCCAGTAATTGCCATCCTAACCACATATATTATCTGCCTACACACAGCAGTAATAATATGTTGCCTATTATAACCACACTCATAAATAACTAGTCCGAGGACATTGACAGCTTGAACAGTATTTCCTGCGGCATGTACAGATCAGGAGTTTCTTTCTACATGAGAATGACTTAAAGACTCAGCCTTTGATCTTCATTAGCAGCAGAATTAGCCTCTCTCAGAATATTTTACAAAGTGAAATCTCTTCCTGTAATGGCTTTTTTTCTGCCCAGGATTTGAGTTAAATTCTGATTAGAGTGGCAGGCTTAGTGGTGAAAGCAGGGCTAGACTTAAGACTTTTTTTTTTACTGAATACTTCCCTGTATTTTTGGATGGGGAGGCTTTTTACAAATAACATCAATCTACTGTATGCATTTGACTCTCTTTCTCACAGATTTATCTTTCATGGAAGAGCGGCCCAGCAGAGGTAAAACACTGGAAAGACATGATGGGTCGTCCTCGTAATCCTGTGTCCCAGTGGCATGCTCTTAAGGCCTGAGGACCCAGCAACCAACCTGCCTGCAGAGTTTTCCCCCTCAGAATTCAGCATCAGCCTCTCAACCCCTGCCCTCAGTACATATCCCTCTAACTGCAGTATTGGGCTGCAGGCAATGTATGTCATCTCTTTGTTCTCAGGCTTCTTTGATGTCCCCTGCCCTCAGTCCTCTTGACACCATCCCTAAATTGGACCCATGTTAAGTTTCGATTCCTACCTGACCCTTTGTCTCATCTCTGTCTGAACTTAAAAATGTATTTGATGTCTTCACTCACCTCATCCTTGCGACCTCTTTCTATTAGATTTTTTTTTTTTTTACTCCTCAGTCTTTCCTCCATGTCGACCACTCCCAGTGTTTAACATCAGAGCAGCACCTCTTGCCACCCATGAATACAAACACCAAAAATGGATCAAACTAATATTCCAACCATCTTCTGTGGTGGCAAAACGGGCTTTATTCAAACATGTACCTGAGCCGTGCAACCCATTTACCACCTTCATCGTAGCGTCTCTGCTTTTTTCCCTTACGTTTGAGTTTTCATACCGTCACGAAGCCTCCATACCCTTAAAATGCTTGAAAAACCAGGAAAACCGACAGGCAATGGAAGAGTGATGGGCTATATTTAAAATGAAAATGGACTGGAATTGGACTCTTGTCACTCTGCTCATGTTTGATCTTTTTCACTCTTTCTCTGGCATTCTCCCTTGGTGGGGACCCTTCGTTGTATGTGCGTGCTGTGGGTGATGTGCTGTAACCCCAAATGAAGTTCTTCAACAAAAAAAAGGATATGAACATTTATTGCTGGTCCACTTGGGCAAGTGAGAACTTTGGGAGAAAAAAAATACTTTTTCTTTGGAAAAGAAATCCTGATGGACAGGGAAAAAAAAGAGTCAAGTGATTAATGTTGTGTTTGTTTTTTGTTTTTCAAAAGAACTTAGAGAATCAACCTGTTCTTCCAGACACTGAAAATAAGCAAAAGCCAGCTTCCATAAGTGTGGAAGTGTGGGTTAATGCATCTGTGTGTGTGTGTGTGTGTGTGTGTGTGTGTGTGTGTGTGTGTGTGTGTGTGTGTGTGTGTGTGTGTGTGTGTGTGTGTGTGTGTGTGTGTGTGTGTGTGTGTGTGTGTGTGAGTGAGAATGATGGAGTATTTTAGACTTGGACAGCTAAATTAAGACTAAGATGTTGTTGAACATATCCATTGATAACAATGATGAAAATAAGGTATTGTTAGAATTTGTGGTGTTGAAGTTAGCGAAGGTGTGGGGAGGTCACTGAGGTCAGTCTACCCAAAACACAAACACATGTACAGTGTTTTAACATACCTCTAGTATTAAGCCAGGCAAATGGTTTCAGATGTACTGTATGTTGTGGTTTGATCCCATGAAATCACTGTTGCCACCTCAAATACGAAGAAGCATTTGAAATGGCTTTTGAAAAATTCCATAGCTGTGCGAGCTTATCTTTCCAGAAACAATGTTCTGGTTAATCGGATAATCCACGAACCCTGAAATGAATGGTTTTGTGAATCTGCCTGTGAAAACAACATCTATCCATCAATTATTTGACAACCACCATCGTGGACTCTAAATCTGAAAACTTCCTGCATGGCTTTTGCTTCCATGACAAACACATCTTAAGTCGCATGGTGGTGGTAACCAGGCAGCTCAGCACACATTGAACCAATACACACTAAACATAAGATATCATAAGAAGCAAGGGAAGCCCAGCACACCAGTTACTTTTGATGCATGAAATTGTCCTTTTTAGTTTTGATACACTCAATATTTTATGATTTGTGTGAACTGACAATTTATGTATGGAGGCAATAAATTACTTTGTTAAGGTAACAGATGGCAATATGCTGAATATGTTAATGTTGAATATGTTGTTGAAATTGGATATTAATAAATAAATAATTCAAAACACACTATCTGTGCATTAAAGCTGGAATAGCCATTACAGAACAATATAAACAGTTTTTTTTCTTAATTTTTACAAAGAACTACGAGTCTAAGAACAATATTTGACAACATTGTTATCAATATCATGTCAGTCTTCCAGTTGTTTGCTTCACTGCTTGAATGTGACCTCCCCCAAATCCCATAGAGACATTTACAAAACAAATGAGAGAGGAAAAAAAAGTCTTTTTACATTCCACTGTTGGTTTTTGTCTACTGGATGTGTGTGTATGTGTGTTGATATTTGAACTTTAGTTTGTGTGATTTTGTTTACTGTGAGTCCCTCTGTGTGTGTATATATATCTGCACTGAGTTCTATTTTGCCAGGTTAATACAGAACAACATTGTTTACCGTTTTTATTCTGTATGAAACAAACCAGATGTACAAAGATATATGTTTTTTTTAAAGTTGTCACTTCTTTAAGATTCACTGCACTTGTTGACGATGCTGGAACAAACCTCTCTTCATAGCAGGCTTATTTTCCTGGTGTGTGGTTTAATGGGACGTTTGGTTTGGAAGCGAGGCAAATCTGTTATACTGAAAAATGTCACAAACCAGCTTTACAACAGATACAACCTTCTTTCACCATCATTAATAATGTTTAGTTCAGACAGAAGCAGCTACCAACATTTTGTCCTATCTGTCCTTCTGATCCAAGAAATGAAGGGTGGCACTACCACAGCTGACGTTCCCCCCCAAAACACCCCGCCGTGCACACATGCTTTCTGGCACAAAGTGTTCTGTGTGTGCCTTATAAACCCTGCCACGCCTTGCTCCTCACCATATGTGCTCCCCCTCTCCAAGTGTCAGGGGCGGGGGAGAAAAAAAGGTGAGATAGGAGAGAATCATCACCTCTTTGCATCACGTCTCAGGTCAGAGCAGAGCATCACAGCATCCCAAAATAACCAGGAACACAGTCGTCTGTCTGTCCTGATGGCCATGTGTGAGAAACAAAGCATTATTATCAGAGCTGCTGACGAAGCATTACATTCCAAAGGCTTAGTGAAAGTCACTTTAATCAATGCAACCTAAATATTGGTTCAATAACAGTCAGGGTTTGGTATATTTTAGTTTTATGAAATCAAGCTAGATTTTGGATGTCTACACTCGTCACTGGCCAAATGTGGTTTAGGGCATTATCTTGGGGGACTGTTTGAGACAAAGAGAGGTTAACCAGCAACATTTTAATTTATATACTGTACAAATGATTGTGAAGTGTCCTGTATGAAAAAAAAAGAAGAAAAAAAATCATCAGTATTTACTGGGGTTGTTGATATCCGTCTGTCCTTGGTATCACTCAGCCCCCTCTTTCACTCCCTTTTATCTTTGTAGTTACACATCTGTGGTGTGCACAATGTTAAATATCAACCATTTATTTTTTTTAAATCTGTACAGTGTATATAAAAATATAGATGTGTATATAAAACAAAGATACTTCTGGTATTGTTATGAATTTTTCGGAAGTTTGTTTTTATTATTTCTGTTATATTACAATAAAAAGGTTTATTCTGTGTAGTTCAGGTCGAAGGCATAGGTGGAAGAAATAATAAGATCCTTTACTTAACTAAAAGTAACATACGGTAATATAAAATAAATACTTAATTACAAGTAAAAGTCCTGCAATCAAAATTGTACTCAAGAAAAGTAGACGTATCAACTATAACTAAGGGGTCTCAATGAGACACTGATTTTAATAAGTTTAACCTGTGATTTAATTTCAATTATTTTTTTAATGTAGCATGACGTAAAACTGTTTTTTCTTGAGTAAATGCAATTACTTTCCAGTGTTGGTGCAACTTGACTTACAACCCCAGACTGCTAAAACTATAAACCATGAAGATCTGAGTATAAACTGGGAGACTTTAAGTGCAGTTTTTATCAAAGTAACTAATTTCACAGAGAAGTGCTGCCAACTCACTGTCTCAGTTTAGTCTGATATCAGGTGTTGATATCTTTTATTGAAGTTTAATTGCAAATACATGGTTCAAGTAACAGCCACAGCTATTACAGCAGGAAACACACATTTGCTTTCTATTTCATCCTCTCTTCAAGTTCAGGCCTAGATTTTAAGGGTAATTAACACGGATCTTTGGAATTGCTGCTGATGTCTAGAATTAAGGGAATTGCCTGCTGTGCCTCCTACACACTACATTTCACTCTTTCTTCAACACAAGATAACAGCCCACAGAAAAACTGTGTGCATGTTTATTTTCCAGCCTATCTTCCACCTCTATCCCCTAAGTTAAACCTGGCAGATGTAGTAACTCTTACCAGTGAGAGCCGTTTCCGTTTGCGTTCCTCCGCTCATGACTCTCCAGCAGACATGGGAAGACAGGATGAAGGCTGGAGATGCTGGAGGTGGAAAGAAGAAAGAAGAGAACATGAGATGAAGTGAAATTCCAGGGGAGTAGAGGGATGAAACAGAGCGCTGTCACGACACAGGAAGCCGGAGTGGAGGATGACAGGAGCGCATGGCTACAGATAGGCACAGTGGGTGTGCGTGGGCAACAAATGAACATACACTCAGAGCAATAAAGACATTATTTGTGCTGCCCTGCATGTGGGATCCACAGGTGGCATCCTCTTTTCTCGAAAGCAGGGAATTGTGACACCCAGTAAGCTTCAGAATTAGCTACTGTCAAATGAATAGTAGTGTGGAGGACAATCACAAAGCCACAATTAGATTACCGATTTTGATTTAAACTGGTTAATTTTATGCACTGAGATTGTCATTATCAAATTTTACATTTTTAAAATTAAAAGTAGCCACTCCAAAGAAGAAAAGCCTTATATTATATATTGTATACAAAATATATATAAAATGGACGCATTGATGTGTCAGCAGCTTCACTGTTGTGGCTGGTTGAGGTGGAGCTTGTTTATACTTCGTATACAATAACGTAGTGGTTCTAAGTCAAAGAAGTCAAGTCTGAGGAGTCTTGAGATGAATAATACAAAAATAATGGACAGATTACGAGTGTGTATTCAACTTTGCTCTTGTTATTGAAATATTACTTTTACCTTTCATCTTGCATTGTATTTTATCGGTGTACCATATACCTTTAATAAAAAATAGCTGGTAACTACAGCTGTTAAAATATGTTATGTCTACATAACATATTAGCTAAAAAGCAATATTTCCCTCTGAAATGTAGAAAAGTACAGGTAGAAAGTCACCAAAATGGAAATACAGTCACAGAAAATTGCACTTGTAAATGTCCTCTCCACCGCTGATTAAAATATATGGTGAGACAGATGGCAGAAGAGCAAAGAGCACACCGAGGGGAACCCCTCTGACATCACCTGAGTCTATTTTAGGACAAGCTAAGAACATAAACATTGAAGGTTGTGATGCTTACTCAACATATTTTTGAGTGATGAGAAAGAAAATGCACATCAACATTTGTCTCATAGCTGTATGATTGCCTTGTTTGTGTAACACCTAGGTGCTTGTGCACATTATGATTCTCTGGGCGTACACAAGCAGGCTTGTCATCAGTTTTGAGATTCTGTGCACATCTCCTGGCCAGAGGGCATTTCCCTTCTGCTCTCAGTACAAGGTTCCACTGAACCAACATGACACACAGCTGGGCAAAAGATTTCCCCCACAGCCAACACACACTGATCCAGTGGTGGAGGAGAGAATTTTAACCTTGTTGTTTACATGGCTTTAAGCAAAAATATATGTGCTTTAATTGGAAACTCAGCTTGGCAGACATTTTTACTGATGCTTTGCTTCATAAAAGGCTAACATTATTTTCATCCTTAAATCTAGTAGGGTAGTAACTGTTTTTTTGTTGATGTTTTTTTATCTCCGTTTTTATAATCTATAGGCTCGAAGGATTCCTCCAAATATGGTAAATATGAACGGATGTTTTCACATTGCATCCTGCAGGAACGATAAGGTATGTGAGCCCTGCGTTTTGCAGGTGACCCATTTGCCACAAAGACACCAAGATCAGCAGGTGTTTCAGTTTGACCGTCAGTGAAAACAAGGTGATCTGCTGCCACCATGTGTCCATGTACTGACACTGCAGGCAACCTTCATTATGCAACAAATACCGTTCATACCATCAGTATGTTATTTAACCCTTTGGAATGTCAAAACAGTAATGGAAGAAGAAGACAGTAAAGCATCAACATTTATTAAATAACCCATAACGTCTGTGATAGGCACAGTACAATCATTGAACACAACCGTAACAATTCAACAAGCTACACTACTCACGTGTGAGTAATGTGTTTCTGTTTAACTGTCTGGTATAGAAACAGATTGTCAGCTTGTATCCATCTATCAAAGCTGACTTATTTAGTATGCATCTCACATATCAGTTTTAATGTACAGTCTTGAATCAGAAATTTACGATACACTTCATTTAAAATATTCAGAGCACCTTACTAATATTTTGCGTTGCATCAATCTTCGCCCGATCCAACTTTCCTCAGCCTCCATGAATCTTCTTCCCCCTATAATGACTGACTGGAGTTGGCACAGGAAAAAGAGGATGGAGGCTTTCATGGCGACAAAAGGTAAATAGTACTGGAGAGGAAATATTTTCCATGCCACAATATTGTGTTCATTCTGCTATGAATAACAGAAAAAACACAGCTGGCTCTGAAGATGCTTTCTGGAGGGTTATGACACTGATATATCACCACGTGCCCCAGCCAAAATGAGTCTCTGAGAAGGTCCAAAGGGCCATGGACCTCACTGGCTTTCCTTATCCAGGTACTCCAAGTTGGGTGCATCTAACCTCTGCTCCTGGTTGCGGTTCTTTGTGAACTCCTTCAGCATATCCATGATCTCTCCTTGGTAAACATCAGGGGTGGGCTGAGCTTCTGTAAGCACAAAGAGAACAGGTTGACAGATGGCTGAGGAACAATGAGCACACAGAGGCCCTTCTGACATCACCTCGACCTATTTTAGGACCAGCTGAGAACAAAAAACTGAGAGGCTGACTTCTGCTGATTCAACATGATCTTTTACTGATGACACGAAAAAATATCCTCCTGAATGTTTGCACTTGTTTCATATTGTATTAATGACAAAGCTCAATTATGATATTTCTCACAAGCAACAACAGTGTCTCAGCAGAAGACATTTGATTATTGATTCTAATGTCTTATCTGGTCATTTTAATACCTCGTACAGGGCTCATTCCCAGCTTCTCAGTGGTCAAAATGTTCTGTTTATTAATTCAAGATGGAAACTATTTCAGCTAATATTTGAAGAATATAAAATTATTTCATGCATAATTGTTTTCACTGAAGTCAGCCTCCCTGCAACAGTTTTTGTTTGGTTTTCCAACACAATGTTGCCAATTGGGCATGTCTTATTCTCACACTGATTAAGTTGTTTGGCTATTCTGCACAACAAAACAGACACATAATTAAATCCAATTAGAGAAAATCTTATGAATAGAGTGGTTAGCTATACTGGGACAGTGAATGAGCTCCCAGGATGAAGTCTGAGCCAAAAGGAGCAGTGAAAAATAAGCAACAGAACTGATGTTTGATTGTAAGCAGAGCAGTGGTTTAATTATTTCTGCATCATCAGCCATGAATGATTACCCGCTTTTTAATCATTATTATACCCACTGGAGATTTCCACATTTTGTTGTGTGACAGACTGAATTTAAAAGAAGTCAGATTTCTTTGTCGCTGTTAACACAAACCCCCAAGTGACAGCAAATATTGACTAGCCGTGACGGCAACGCTGGATATTGTTTTCACCTTGTGAGTCTATGTATGCGTCATCATGGTGGTCCTGGAGACCCCTACTGTAGAGGAACTAATGCAGGAGGGGTTTTGAGCACTTTTTTAAATTTATTTTGTATGTGTCTGTGGACAGAATTTGTCCCCCGCAACCATGCAAAATGCATTCACAGTGATAATCAAAATCAAAATGAAGGTTGAGTTCAAAGATGTGTGTAATCCGAACAAGGGTGCCAGAAGTAGGGCGGCAGAAAGCAGGGAAGTGGCCGTTGCCCCCTCGCTTTACGCCCCTGGCCTGACTTTGCATCATGGCTTGTGTGATCTAGGGCTGCAACAACGAATCGATAAAATTCGATTATTAAAAGCGTTGGCAACGAATTTCATTATCGATTCGTTGTGTCGCGCGATTATTACGCCACTCAATAAGTCACGGAGATGTTTGAGTATGAAAAGTTGAGTTGAGCGCGGAGCAGAGCGGAGGTCGAGGAGAGACCAGCTGAGACCGTAACGTTGACTGAAACACATCGCGGAGGAAGGCCGTTCAACAGGCAGCTAGTAGAGGCACTTCCGGTTGAGGCTCCGGTGCTGCGGCTAGTCGGCAGGTTGTGTTCCGTTTGAAGTGAAGACGTAACGTCCCTCCAGCAGCTTTCTGCTGTTTACTCGTTATTAGCTTGACAAGTTAGCGTTAGCTCGTAAGAACAATGTGTCTGAACAAAGGGAGTGAGAGAGAGAGTGTGTGTGTGCGCGCGCGCGTCTGTGAGTGTTTGAGTGAGTGTATGTTTGTGCGCGTCTGTGAGTGTGTGAGTGTGTGTGTGTGTGTGTGTGCGCGCGCGCGCGTCTGTGAGTGTGCGCGTCTGTGAGTGTGTGTGTGTGCGTTTGTATGTGCGTGCGTCTGTGAGAGTTTGAGTGTGTGTATCTGTGTGTAGTGTAGAGAACCAGTTCTGACGTTCAAACAAATCCTGTTAAGTTTTCTGATTAGTATTTTTCTTTATTTTTTTATAAGTTATTTATTGTTCTGACAGCTCAGGTCCCTTTAAACAAAATGTTGTGCAAAATGTTTTGTGCACTTTATTTAATAAAAGCCTATATATTTGGCAGATATAAAGCATACATGTGTATGTTTGTGTTAGTCCATTATTTTTTTATTATTATTACTTTAACAGCTCAGGGATGTTCAAGGAGCAACCTGTTTGTGCACTTTCTGAAGATTTTTGCACCGTCAGTTCTGTTTTTGAATAAAGGGTTGAAAAGTAATGCTTTTTTGTTTTTTATCCGATTCATCGAAAAAATAATCGACAGATTAATCGATTATTAAAATAATCGTTAGTTGCAGCCCTAGTGTGATCCCATCGCAAGATGGTCGCTGGTTGTTATTGCATATTGTGTAAACATTAATAATGCAAAGCCAAAAGGTTTTTGTCATTAAATATCAATGTGTTAAGCTAAGTACATCCAAGTTCCTTTCAGCGTCCGAAATCTGTCGTCAGCTCTCCATCTTATGATTCTTATGCATGAGCTCTACTGTCCTGAATGAGAGGTAATGTCAAACCTCTGAGGAGAAACTACATGTTATTCTCTCACCTGTTGCCCAGTAGTAGATGTCCCAGTCATTGCTTGGTTCATTAATCAGTCTGTCATACTGCAGCAGCTGGTTCTCATTCATTGTGTTCAGGTATCGCTTCGCAAAAAGGCTGGAAGAGAGGTGGAGAATTCCTTTGAGTCTTCTCTAAAAATGAAAGTTCATGGTTGCTGGTATTTATCTGAGCCGCTCGTGAATGGACTGCAAACTGGGAAACCATGTCTTCTTTGGGTTCCTAATTGTTGCATTACTGCCTCGTTCAGGTTTGAGTCTTCGCCAATCTACCTAGTCAGTTATCTTCTGCCCTGCCCACTTCCTCCATACTCTAAAATACATTTTACACTGATCTCTATTAACCCTAATCTCTGTACTGGCTTTATATTGTAGAGTTCCTACATAATATGAATACATGTTTTCCTATCACTGCCTCCTGACACTGCTCACAATAACCTGTGGGATGTTTTTTTTTTTTTTAAATCAGGAAAAGTGTGCTTTTATGATCACTATGCATGATTATCATCATGCTTATTGTTGCCCTTGTTACGCTGCTATTTCCTATTGTTTTACCCCTACTTCTCACCACCCTAAACCTATTCTACAATGTGAACCTAAATTAAAAAGTGGGCCAAAGGGTACAAACGAAACTTGAAACATAGCTGTACTATACCAGTGCTTTAAAGTGTGCCACCAGTATGACTAGATGGACAGATATGAGAGAAACAGTTTAACCACCTGAGCAGAATACAGTTCTCCAACATGCCCCTCTTGCGACTCTCATACAGCAGGCGTCGCTTCTTGATGTCAGTGGGCTCGCCGGGCCTCTCGTCCCAAGGGGGCAAAGGGATCTCAATCAGGTCTCCCTTTGTGTCGTCTGGCGTATCTCCACGGTAACCCCGAGACGATACCAGCGCTGTGACTGCTGGTCTCCATGCTGCCTGGCACATCACCAGCTGACAGGCAACAACATCACAGGTGTGAGCAAGTACAAGTACATTGTAATGAATGGTTTCATCAAATTCACTGTGTAATCAGTTTAACGTCTTTTAAAATAGGCAGTAATCTCCCTTCGTTGTCCTTGCTCTCATCTTTATGTAACCAGGTGCACGTCCCAATGGGTCTTTATCTAAATTTCATCAGGAAAATGTGAGTCACACTGAGACTAAAGTATGTTATGTAGGCTTGTTCTTTTATTTCTTTATCATGTATCAATATATTTATTTATCTAGCCATTTACTCTGATATGTTGGTATAATTCCCCCATTACCTCTCGTGTGGTGTTTTGGGTCCCCTCTGCCATCAAATGCATATTACTTTACGCTTTGTTTTTGCTGTGTCGAAGAATGTGTTTTTTTAACACCAAGAAATGTATGTATTAGCTTATTGTGGAAAAACAGTGGAATAAAGCAATTTCAAGAAAAGGAGTTTACGGTATCACACAATTGTATCAATGTAAAACCATGCATAAGTAGGCTTAAAAAATAAACTGTAACTCTATACGTTTTCCATTCAATAATGCAACTTAAGTGGCTTATATTAGATGAAGGACCTGAAGTTGAGCATAATGTAAAATCAATAACGTTACACCGAAGAAGAGAGCGAAGCAGAGGGGCATTACATAACATCCCACGCTGCCCTGTTGTACAACTGTTTACCCCGGGATTGTACAACTGCCCTCCAGCCAAACGACTGAACTCAGCAATCTAACGTTTGGATAGTTATTTAACTAAAACATTAGTACAATGCTGCTGCATTGTACTAATGTTTTAGTTTTCATATTTTCATTTAGCGTTAAATCTTCCAAATGTCCTCGAGTGAACTAGCAACATATCTACAAGTACATGTAACATTTATTAGATAACTCACCCTTTTCGCAACGACAGAAGAGATCATTTTAACCGTATTTCTTGTTTCGTTGAGAGACTTCTTGGTGAAGTGCTTCTCCGCCGTGAAAACGTTGCAGATGTCTGAATGTCAAACACAAAACAGTAAAATTACACAAGCAGGTTTCACGTTACAGCAGCACACGGACACATATCGAGGGGGGACCGGATGCAGCGCACACCTGACGTCGTAGTGCCAAGGTGACCGTAATATTTAGCCATATGAAAACACAGGTGGCCCCAGAGTGGTACATTTAAGGTGTGTAACGTAGTTTGTGTATATTCACTATATATCTTTTTTGATAATCAGTGAAATGATAATATATGCAGACGTACAATAGGAACCAAATGATGTTTGTTGTTGGTAACCGGGGACAACTTTCCGACGCACCTAAATGCTCACGTACAGGAAGATTAGCATTAGCAGCATAGCATCATTAGCTGATAAGAGAGCGAGCCTCCAGTAGTCTGAAACTATATAACTATTTGAACTCATACATGAAAGACCGTGCATGTATTTTGAAAGTGCTCATTAAAAATAATGTTTCTTGACTAATGTTCGCGTGTCGTATTCTCGGTTTATCATATTTTGTTTCAGCTGACGTTAACGTAAGTTTATCATTTTGTGCGCACTCGAACTGGTTCACGTTAGCAGCAAGGCGACGCGTTAGCAACAAATCCTGAATATTGTCAGTGTACCTGTTGTTGGTGTGCGCGGACCAGTTACTGCGTATGCATGTGTGAACTACGCTGAGAACAAACTAAACATACCGGACTAGCAGCAGTTTCATCAATTTGATCATCTTAGGCCCGCGGGATGGCTGCTAGACCTGCAGGCGGACCAAGTAGCTCCAAGACGGACCTCATTGATCTTTACAGAGACCGGAATCAAAACGACGAGGTGAGTCTGATGTTATTATATGTTGTTTGGGGTTTTATAGATGCAAACGCATAGGAGTGCAACATTAAATGTAAAGTTGTTAGCACCTTGGTGGAGTTAAAATATATTTTTGCATTTGACGTCCGTGTAAACTGATCAGTATATTGTTAAACTTGTGAGTATAACTATTTTTGTGTGGAGTCTAAAGTTGTATGCACGCGCGTATTTGCAGTCAAAAATAAAAAAACTACGTTCACTTTTATTACTCAACCCCAACCCTAGCGAATTTATATTTCCTCGGGCAGTGTATAGTTAATGTATGCTCTGTACATTGAAGATTAAGAATATAATGGGATATTGTTGTTTGTTTTCTATCTCACACAGGATTTGGACAGAATTGCTGAAGCAAATGAACTTTTTGATGCTGTTCTAACTGGCTCAGTCGATCGGGACAAGAAAGTCACTGCAAATGTGACGCCCGCTAACAAGACGCTACCTAAAGATGGAGCTAAATCAACAACTGTGAAAAGCCAACAAGAAAGACACTCTCTGAGGAAACTGTCTTTATACATTGGAAATTTCCCCTGGGTGAGTATCACCCTCTCTGTGTTAATATTAATTACATGTGTATTGTATTGTCCAATACCATGTCTGTTGTTTTGTCCACATGGATTTGCAGAACAATGAATACATGAAAATGAACGGAGAAATAACTTCCACAATCAAGATCACAAGTATCTTATCTTTCCTGTCATTTTCTTACCCTCAATTTTCTAAACCTGCTACTATCTCCAGTGGACATCTGATAAGGACATCACATGCATGGCTCAAACGTTGGGGGTGAAGGACATCAAAGAGATTAAATTTGCTGAAAACAAAATTAATGGCCAGTCAAGAGGGTGAGTGGTTGCAGATCTAAGGTTTAAAATGAAAGCATTTCCTGTGAATTCCATTTTTTGATTTAGTGTTCGCTACATGTTTTGTTTTTTACTTTTGTGTTTCACAGCTTTGCTGAAGTGGTGGTAACCTCAGAAGAGTCATTGAAAATATTATTGGAAAAAATACCCCAATGTGAGCTTAATGGGGATAAGGTAGACTGTCGCTTTGCAACTCGCCAGAACCTTGGTATGTTTGAGGACGTAGCAAATAAACGTAAGATCACCTCAAATCTTAAAAACACTATTGAATATATATTATATTGCAAAATGTCATTATTGCTGTAATTCTTCACAAAAACGTTGTGTTCTCTGTAGGTATACCCTTGCGTATTAATTCCAAAGATCCTAAGGAGTCCGATTCTTCGGATAAGATTCCCTCATTATTATCACAGGAGCCCAGTCCTCTCCCTTTACCTCCACATTTCCAATCACATCCACTAGTAAACAGGTTTCCCTCATTACCCAACCCTTTCCATAGTCATCCACCTCCTCCTTTCCCACATATGCCGCCAAACATCCATCCACCCATGCCACCACCTTTGTTCCCTCCTCGTCCAAGCCATGTTCCCAGCCAACCACCTCCCAGTCTGCATGTAAATCCGGCATTCTTTCCCCCACCACACGACGGACGCAGCAGCCAACTGTACAGCCAACAAAAGTAAGAGCATACACTGTTTTATATTTAAAGCGATTGCACACCATAAACAGTTGTTTTGGTTTTACAATGAGATAAGATTATAATATTGTTGTGGAAGGTGAATCTTTACGTAGCAAAAGACCAGGATACAGAGCGGAATGTAAAAATAATATAACCTATACAGATAATAAAGCATATGGAACATATTCCGGATGATACAACATCTTTTGTCAAAGCGATTATGAAAATATATGTCAAGGCAAAGTTATTATTAGTAATAACTTCTGTTGATGGTTAATAATTATGACAACAATCTGTGAATTTTTCAGACAAACACCTCGAAATACAGATAGAGATTTTGAGGAGCTGATGAACAGAAATAAAGCCGTTGCCAGCAGTGCCATCAGCAAAGCTGTGTCTGGAGCAACCGCTGGTAAGTACCGCTGATCAGATTCTGTAAAGTGGAAAAAAACAACAACAACTTGATTTCTCTTATTGTAAATGTTGATATTCAGTGGCGCTGAAGACCAAGCTCTCTGTATTTGTTTCTGTGCATGTTACTTCAATCCTATTTTCCAATCTCTGTCACAGAGAAGCACTAGTGTAATGAAATAGTAATAACACCATCAACTGATATGGGTTTCCAGTCTTTTTGTAGCATGGATTTATGGATGTAAGCTCTTGGAATTTTTTTCTAACTGTATGTGGAAGGTAAATGTATGGAAGCCCGTTTCTGCCACTGGGATGAACACAATTAAATCCTGTAAGTCATAATAATGAGATACTATCTCATAATAATGAGATAGTATCTCATAATAATGAGATGCTAAGTCATAATAATGAGGTACTATCTCATAATTATGAGATAGTATCTCATAATTTCGATTTAGATACTGACTGGGGGTGGGGCGTAGCAGAGCAGGGAAGCTGTATAGGTTTATATGGAAGCCCGTTTCACCTGGTTCACTATAGGATTGTCACAATACCAAAATTATGACTTTGATGATACCTGCAATAAATATCAAGGTACCCGATACTTACGATACGATACCAGAACTCGATACAATACCACAAATACAATATGATACTGGTATATTTATCTATAATAGTAATAAATAAAACCTCTGTATGGTTTCCTTTTTTACCAGCTTGTTCCTGCCCAGCTTTTTAAACTCTTAACAAATGGCATTAATATTAGTATTATCCTACAGCAAGATATTAATGAAAACTGCATGGTGCCATCATAGCATTGATTATACACGGCTATGTAGGCCTATTGTTTGGGGTGTCTGTCGGAAAGGTGCTTTGGCATGTTTGACGTGTCCTCCCTTGGTCTTTTAGACAGGTCTCTGTGTGTCAGTGGGCATGTCTAATGTGTCCTTCTTTGGTTTGTTAGATGGGTTTCTGTGTGTCAGCGGGCTTTCCTTCAGTCTACAATGTAGCCAAAGTACTTCCACATTTCACTTCTGGCCCAGTTTGTTCCAACAAGACGAGGACGGTTGGAAAGAGCGTGTGCGTGTGCGTGTGCGTGCGTGTGTGTGTGTGTGTGTGTGTGTGTGTGTGGCTTCCTTGCAAGCAATGCATGCAGGTAGCGGAGCAGTGAGTGCGCTCTGTGACTTAAGTTGAAATTATGAGATATTATCTCATTATTATGACTTAGGATCTCAAGATTTTGGCTTAGCATCTCATAATAATGAGATAGTATCTCATTATTATGACTTGGCATCTCATAATAGCATCTCTTAATTATGAGATAGTATCTCATTATTATGACTTGGCATCTCATAATTATGACTTACAGGATCTACATTTTTTTGATCGCAGTGACGGAAACGGGCTTCCATACAAATGTCATCCACCTAACCCAAAAAGTGTTTAACTACTTTACTGTCTCTAATATCTCACTTTCTAATTCAGGAGACTTGCGGGTTGCCATGGAGACTCTATTAACTGCCATTGCCATCATTAAGCAGTCTAGAGTGTTTGGAGATGAACGCTGCCAAGCCCTGGTCACCTCACTCAAGGACTGTCTCGTCTCTATCCAGGGCAACTATGGCTACAGGTTTGTGTAACTATGCGTCGGCACACTCAGACTTCCTGTTGTCCGTACAGAAACCCAAGCTGAGGATCAGTCGGTCACCCCTGCACGTTTCTCTGCAGGAGTACCAGTCGTTCTGGGGAAGACGAACGAGAACGGGACAGGGGTCGCGACAGAGAGCGCGATAGAGAACGGGAACGAGAAGATTCTTCTGGTTGGGAAGGTGCAGGAGTGTCACGAAGACACAGACAACGCTCCCGAAGCGGGGAGAGGGACAAGGAACGCTCCCGAGAACGGGAAAGGCACAGAGATTACAGAGACCGATACCGCTAACTTGGTAAGCCCCCCTTTAATTGATATACTTTTTCATCAAACAGACCGTTTTATTATTTAGTGCAGGGGTGTCAAACTAATTTTCACCGTGGGCCACATCAGCATCATGGTCGCCCTCAAAGGGCCGGTTGTAACTGTAACACTGTATAAATTTAACTACTACCGAACATATTGTTAAATAACTGTCTTTGTATTGTTTATTCAAGTGTAACAATATTGTACATGCATATATATATATATATATATATAAACCCACATTACTCTATCAAAGATCACACTTAAAACTAATAACAAAGACAAAGATCAAATAATCGTTGTTATATTAACTTTGTTCAAAGCTTTTTGAAGGACATAACTAGCCAATAATAACATGCATGTGGTCTGGGGCAGTGGTTCTACTGGTCTGGCTGCACCATCACCCCTGAATGAACCGAGATCCAAAGCAAGGAACATGTTTAACTTCTCAAATGGATTTAATGAAAAGATGGTGCAGTTTGAGCCTGAAATGGTACAGAATCTCACATGCCAACACAAAAAAAACTAGTTTGAAATATTCCGTTTAACGCTCAATTAAAAAACAGAAAAAGTGCATCTTAAGGACACAAAGTAATACAACACACATAATCATTTTATAACTTCAGCCTTTTTTAACAGACTCAGCAGTGCTTTCATGCACAAACATACAAAAAAGGTCGGGAATGAAGTGAACTATCACAAATAGTGCGTGTGTAAACTCATGCAAGTAAAGTGTGTTGTGAACGCAGCACTGAGGAGTGTGAATAGACGCACTCTACTGCATTCAAAATTCTCTTCAAAATAAAAGCACAACATTTTTATATTGCCCATGCAAAGTTCCGCAACCCACTGAAAACGGGTCCGCGACGAACCGGAAACGGATCCGCGACCGACTGAAAACGGGTCCACGGTGGTGATCATGCCTTTCAAGCCGTCGCGGGCCACATAAAATGACGTGGCGGGCCGGATCTGGCCCGCGGGCCTTGAGTTTGACACATGTGATTTAGTGCATGTTTTGTTATTAATTCCATCGTTGGGTTTCTTAATAAATTGTATCATATCATATTGAGCTTTTGTGTTTTGAAGTACATCAAGACCACAACAGAAGAATGTCCAAATATAAAGAGTTTAATATCACCTATTCTGTGTTGGTTACTTTCTCTCATAAGACATCCTTTAGCTGGCTTGCTTAGTGTCCCCAATAATGCAGATTCATTATCATACTATATAGTAATAACCGTTATTGAGTAGCTCCCCCACATACAGATTTTGTATTTCTGCAAAGGTCACCATGCTCAACCTTCTTTTCTTCAACCTTGTCTTACGGCTCAGTGTCATATACACCCATCATTTTGGTTAAAAAATGTCTCCTGCTTGGGCTGTAATTTCAAAATGTAAAAAGACGTTCATTTAACCAGATACCAGGTCTGACCAACTCTTGATACTAAATACTGAACTGGAACAGACTGCCTTGAGTACTTTGCCCCATATAAATGGAATGAAAACTTCAGAAGACTTTTTAAACTGAACTAACTATAAAACAAAGCTATTTGGGGACATTTTAACAGATGTCTGTGATTGTTTCTGATGCTTTTTGTATTCCTGTGTTTTGTTGTCTTAGCTCTGTTCTGTTTCTTCTGCTCTTGCAAAACAGTATTGATCTTAATGAGAAAAATGTATATATTTTTAAAAAGCGTCAACAAACACAATACAAAATAGGCTTCACGTTTTTTTCAGGTAGTTATGAAATCATTAGAATATTACTATTGTGTTCAATCACAATATAATTGTAACGACTTTTACATTTATCACATTTTTGTGAACATAGAATATATAAAATCACGTGCATATTATTTTTCTCTGCTCAACTTCTTTATGGATGCCAGTATCGTCTCATATCTGGCCAAAGAAACATTTCAGTCCAAAAGAGTTGTTTTAGGCATGCGATTCATTTCTATAAAACAGCCCGTAATCCACCTTATCTATATGGGTTAAGCGTAAAGATTTATAGATTCCTTTTAATGTTTTAGGCTGTATTGGATAGACTGTTAAAAATAACTACAAACTGTTGCTTCCTAGTCCTATTTCAATGCCCCTGAGAACTTTTTCACAGATTACAGTTCATGAAGTGAAGGTCAGAAAACACATTATGGGGCTCTTCCTCTATTATGCTGTTGGCTCTTACAGTCCTTATATGATTTATGTAAATGTCACTGAAAGCTATGCCTTGTATTTTTTCCCAGACTGATGGTGTTTAAGTGGGAAGCTGAATGAAGAGATTTTTTTGTTTCTGCTGTTGCATAAAAATCTTGAGGAATCCAAGGTGAGACTGAAGATGTATCTCAAAGTCTAAAGTGTACTTTTTTTGTCTGTACATACTGGGACTTACCTGTTTTAAAAAGAAAAAAGTGGTTGTAGATTTGCTGCTGGAACATTAGATTCCAATGCTTGCATGTGCAGGAACGCCTCTTAATAACTTATGAATTACAGTGTACTATTATCATTTTCTTTTGTATTAAATCTATAGATTAAAAACACATTCCTGAAAATATAATCTGTTTTATTTCCTTACATGTATTTTCATTTACCGGTAAGACAGTAAAAACTCTTTGAACTTTAAGCAGTCAGCCCACCGTTGTAACTGAATACTTAAAGTGCTATTGCTGTATCATCCTGACACCTGTACTGCAGAATCTAAGACAGCCATTAATCTGGACAGCACAACAGTTTAGTTCACCCAATTTTCCAAAGGTTTGTTCTGGGTATCTTTTAATAGGGACAGACAGAGCACATATGTGAGCGCTCATTTTCACCATGTAGTTTTGGTAGGAAGATTGTGGTAACTGGATAAAACCATAATACTGGTAACAATGTCATTTACACCTTTTTATTTAGAAAAATAACAAAAGATCAAATAGGTGCACAAACTAATGTTACAAAAGTCTCCACTTGAGTTGCCATTTGTCACATAAATATTTCAACAGGGCTGTGGCATGGACATTGAATCTGTCCATGCCACAGCCCCTTAAGTCCATGTCCTTAGTTCAGGTAGCCAGTAGCAATCACTTTTCCAATGGAGCATAATTCAACAATTTTTCAATAAGATCCACATGAGAAAGGAGCATCCGCCGACAGCAGTATCTCTTCAGGCCCAGGGCATCAAGGGCATCACTGAGGAGGGACAGATGAGGTAATGTTAGTCCTAATGCATGGCACACAGACGACTGAATGAATAACGTTCACAGCAGAACATAGTCAGGATAGCATCGTAAATTGCCTCAAATAATTACAATGATGCAACGCATCATAAGTTTGAATGTAGATAACTCAAAGCCTTGGAGGAAATAAACACAACAGATAAACAGGCTGAAAGTTTAAATGTTTGTTGTACTTCCACTTCAAGTGCAAATGGCACATGAATTTGTGGATTACACTTGAGACTTATTCACAATTGAACTAATATATTGCCACGAACGTTACTGCTAGCGACATGTGAAGATGAAACTATAGTGGGACAATAAGCAAGCAGGTATGCATCTCACCCCTCAGTATACTCTGCTTGAAGTAGGCCAAGGTATGCCTCCCACTTGTTACCCACGATCTTCCCGCACGTGAAGCACCGGACGGGGATTATCATCGTGAGACACCCGGGGACAGAGGATCACCACCCTGTGAACAACCACATCAAAGTGAAACATGATGTATAGCAAGGTCACTATCGTTAACCGTGAGCTACTTGGCCCCAATTTACCAGGAACTGTTCCTGAAACCATGTATTTTCATACAAGTAGCGTTAAGGTTTCCTACTCCCAAGGGTTATAACGTTAACGCGACAACTTCAATGTTTTAGGCTACATCTCCAGCTCCACAGTTTAGCTTTAATGGGCGTGTTTTCGTTGTAGGATTAAGGCAAATATAAGTCTTAAACTGCAGTAGTTTGTCTACTGAGAAGTGTTTATTTAAACGCTGTATTTCCCGGAGTCAGTTGGCGAATGAAGGTTTAATGTCATGTGGTGTGAAGTTGTAGCCACGCGATTAGCACAACAGCTAGCTGTTAGCTAACGTTAGCCGAGAATAACACGTTGCCACAAATTCACATACTGTTGGTCATTTACAAGTCAAAACGAAATGTATATAAATGTCAAATCGTATTTACTCACCGTCAGCAATCAAGTTTAACAAGAGCCTAAATGCGAAGTTTGTCTGAGTAGTGAACGTGACTGTAGCTTCCCTCGTTCTCTCAAAACGCAACGGAAGTAACGTCATCAGGCGGGTCCTTCAAAATAAAAGCTTAATTTACTATAAGGCTTACTGATGCTCAACTTTTAGTTTATTGTATATAGTTTATTGGATACAAACTCAATGATATAAATACGAAGCCCACATATTTTAAAACATCTCCCAGTACAACGTTAAATATGTCCACAGCGCCACACACCCCTCTCTAAAGTTGATTCAACCATAAAGTTGATTCAACACTCGGATCAAAAGCGTCTTGCATGAACAAACATGCAATGCCTTCATTAGGGCAGGATTCTGGTGCAAGATTGTTGTATTATACTGGATTACTTGTATCTACTTTAGGGGTACCTAATAAAATGGGAATTGTGTAGAATGACAAGCCCCAAAACAAACCATTATGTACAGTGAGGCTTTCAATCATTTTGGCTGAGCATACAGACCATGCATGCTTTATTACATCTTTTTATTATCATCCTTTTCTTCAATCATCATTGACTCCCGGATTCTGGTGAGTTTTGTTGTACCTGTTGTGCCAAGTCTCAGGCTCTATCTTTTGGTGACCCCAGCATAGCCCACACCTGAGTCTCTACTCATATATGTGGGTGTGCAGGTAGAGCACATAAGGGCTTATGTTAGCCACTCTAGAGATTGATAATTGAGAGTAAAAAAATAACCACAACATTACAACACACGTTTTACCAGGTATCCCTCAAATTAAAGAGTGATTAAAGATGTGTACTGACTGCTGATGCCAGATATTTTTGCAATTGAACCTTGAACGTTGTTGTCAAAGAAAACTAAATACAGTAGTTACTCTGAGTATAAGTAGCCAAACTATGTTGTTTCAGCGTTCATGAACATTAAATATGTAATTTGGCAGTGCCTATTTGTCTGGCTAGCTGCTGTTGTCAAATTCTGTACTTTTTTTTTAAACAGCCCTGACCTTTGATATGTTTTTGTTCATGGAACTCAATTTCTTTTGCTTGTAGAATTTCCCAAGGGCCACACTACCACTTCATGAAATTTAAAACATGAAACTCATCAAGCTGAATCCCTGTCCCTAGTTCTAAATAACTGCAAATGAAGAAATATTCACATGGGTTGGTTCACTGTCTTTAATAAATATTAGATTACGATATCTTCTTTTTTACATTTAGGAGTTTGGGGGCAGAGGGGAGTGTGCATAAGGAAAATATGTTAGAAATATATCAAAAATATATCATAACCATTGTTATCATCATCACAGTCGCCATGAAAAACATAATCATTGCCATCATCATCATCATCATCATCATCATCATTTGTAACATCACCATCATTGCCATAACTAACTTCTTACATCATCACCAACAATATTGTTACATTATCATGTATGTAATTTAACTTGCTACAGCACATGTGCTAAATGAGGAGTCCTATCTGAATTATTGCATTTATACGCTGTTGAAATTATGAAAATAGGATTTCTCTTTTTTTTGGTACACTGCCTTGTACAATGTAATGTGAAGTTTGTTTTGGTGTTGGCATACCATCTTTTTGATGTGTTTGGGGTACTGACTGTGGTGAATGAGATATGTTCTTACAATATTTTTGGCCAGCCAGTGTTGTAAAATGCCCATGTAAGTGCCCATACAATTAAAATCAAATAATGGTCAGAAGTGTTTTTCTGCCATCTACTTATGCAACAGGGACAGATTTACATATGAGTGGACATGATTGTGACAGCTGTACAGGTGAGAGCTTCCTGCAATAGAAGTGTGACTTTTTGTTTTTGTATACTTTACAACAGTTCCTCTACACCACCCTTCCATTATATTCACAATCTAGACAGCTCTCTTTACATTAAAGTTGTACATGGTTATGAATGAGGGTTGGACTTTTTTTTTTCCGACAGCCACTTAAGTGGAGCACAGTGAAGACATAAACAACTCCAATGTTTTGGTAGCAGGCTTTAAACACTAATGGATGCCTGCTACAGCTATCTACTGTATGATTGAGCCAGCACGATTGGATGTTGTGTAAGACATGAAAGGTTATTGATTTGTGACATCATTTGACAGGAAAATAAAACTCTTTCTTAATCTACAGAAAGAGGTAACTTCACTATGGTAAAACTCTCTGACACATATTGTACATGTTTTATCTCTTACGATCTGCTACATCCCATTCATAAACCACTACATGTTTTTCAACTTTTTTTAAATTTAAATTGCATTGTTCTGTTCTATATTTTACTTGTATATATATATATATATATATATATATATATATATATATATATATATGTATGTATATGTGCAAATTGTCGCAAAGCCTATCCCCATCTGTCAGACCTATACTCTTTCAGCTATCTTATTTAAAAGTGAAATAAACCTAGAACCACTCTGATGGCCAGTATTAACACAAGCTTCAACTCCATGAATCATTATCTTTTAGCAAAGTGAACCAGGCTGATATCCGGAGCAAGAATTTACATATATTGCAAGCTTTTGTTAATATTTGTGCAAACAAGATTAAACAAGATAAAGTAGCTGAAGTAGCTACCTTTAGAGAGTTTAGGCTTTTAGTTAAGTACTAGTGTGACTTTTTTAAATAAATGGTTTTATACAGTTCAGATGCAGTATCGAAGCAACTTCATGCAGATAGTATGTGTAATTATGCTCCATATACAGCCTTTATCAAAACTTGAATGGTTGTGAAAGCAGGCTAAAAGAAAACATAGGATGCGTGGCTCCCCAGCCCCCATCTGTACCATAATAGTCTGTAAACCTCCCGGCAACACAACTCTAACTCATAATCCAATACATACTTTAATTTGAGATAATTATTTGGTTTTAATTTCTTCTAGCCAGTAGCAAGACTCCCAGCAAGATGGCTCCTGCAGCAATAACGGCCCCACCGATGAGAAAGGGTTTCAGGTGTTCCAAAGAGTCCGTGCCGGATGCTGCAGCCTCGTCACTTGCCGCTGATGCTTCAGCTTCTGCTGCCCCATCCTGGGGAGGAGGATGCTCCAGCTCAGGGGCTGCAGGGGCAGCAGGGGCAGCAGGGGCTGCAGGGGCTGCAGGGGCAGGGTCAGCCTTGCGTGGGGCTGCCGGTTCCTTCTTTTCAGCTTTAGTTGCCGCCTTGGGCATCGGGACCCCGGACTTGGCCTTGGCTTCCATCGACTCAGGGACAGAGGTGTGGTCTGGTCAGGAGGAGTCTTTATTAGGTCAGCTCTGTGCTGCTTCACTGAAGAAACACAGCAAACACAGACACAGACAGATTATCCCTCTGAATTAGGTTCAGACAGCGTTTTATCTGCTCTGCTGAATGTTGACACACTGGCATACGAAGGAGGCCTTTAACATCTATGTATTCACTGTAAGCGGCGAAGCAGTCATGTGACGGTGGGGCCTTATATGTGACCTTGGAAAAATATGACATTGATGAGAACACGCTGACTCTCAGAGGACAGGAAATAGTTTATTTTGGTCCAAGGGGCTGTGACATAATCTTCTATTGAAAAAATGATGTCACAGCAGCTTCCTGTGTAATGCTTTTTCATTTGAAAATATATCTGTTTTGTAATGGCTGAAGATGGAACTTCAGCTGCAGAGATTATTCAGAGTCTAGGACTGAATCTCTATTTCTTTGACCCCAACACAAATCAAATCTAGATCCAATAAACGTGTGCATTTACTCTTTTCTCCCGTCTTGCTTTCCCTTCTGTCTGTAAAAGTGCACAAACCATGTGTGCTATAACTGGAGGACAAGATGGAGGAAGGAAATAAGAACCACCATTACTGCGAGGAAATCAGTGACATGCAAATGAGGGGAAGAAAATCAAGAACAATATACACTGCTCAAATTGAATGCACACATCATATTAGCTAGCACTTTACAGAATGCAGGCTGAAAACGTCTTTACAAAAATGCCTCCAATTAAATCCTGCACTGTTGTGATGAGAGGAAATAAGGACATTACATACCACTCCAGCAGCTCTGTAGAGATTACAAGAATAACAGATGGAGGAGAGGAACTGCAACAGTCTCTGGAAGTAAGAATGCCCTTTAGAATAAGAAAATGAGAGGAAGAGAGATGGAGGACACTGAAAGCAGGAGGGAGGAGAAATAGAGAGGGAGAGAAGGAGAGACTGGGATGTACCATCTAGTCCTTGTAACAGGGGGGGTTATATTCTACCACTCTACAGCTTTTTTATTAAAGAATGTTCTTAATCCAGTACATTTTTATGGCTAGAATAACTACTTGAATTGTTTGATTACATCTACAGATGGAATACGTGTTGCACTTTGGAGCATCTAAATAATATAATCTGGTCATATTTGAGCTATGATGCAGGAAAGAGTATTTAGACAATTACATTTTTATATATTTGGCTCCTCGAGCACATTTGATTTCAGATTAAACAATTATGGTTAAAGTGCTGACTGTGTTTGAGGGTGTTTATGACCATATTATTGACATTCAGTGTTTTACACATGCCATCATCTTCCTTTTAAACACTGTACATCTCTTTTCAATAAATAAACCCAGATATTTGCATATTTCTGTACAAAAATAACAAGGCAAATTCCTGGTGTGTGAATATGTCAAAAAACCTGATTCTGACTGTGATTCTTCTGGTTTGTGTTGGAATCATAAGTGGCAAGAGCGGATGGACAGGGCAGCAGACGGTACACTGTTTATTATGGATGCAACACCCTCTGCTGTGGTATCGAACTTACACATAATACAGTCAGCACTATAGAGAATAATTCTGATTATTACTTATTCATTTGTTGAGTTTATTTCCAAAGCTTCAAAATCTGCTGTTGGTAACAGCATTAGCTGCACACTCTCCCTCCATCCATATGCCTATACATGCTTGTGTCGTGCAGAGGGCTCAACACCGGTGAGAGCTCTCTCAGAAGTTTATCCTAACAAAAACAAAATATGTCACAGGGACATTGACTACAAGTGAACTCAGCACAGGAGGTCACATATAAGGACAGCTTCTTGTTATAAAATCGGAGCTGAATTAGCAGCGAAACAGTCAATTTACTGCATTTTCCCTCACCAGCACATACTTTCGTGGCACTCCTCGTCATCATCTTCCCTTCTGTCAGTTCCCATTAGAGGGTTGGACACTAAATTAGTCCAGTTGTGAGTCATGTTGTTTTCTTCTCTATGAAGGGGTGTAACCCTGCATCACATTCGCCCTTATCAAGTGTGCTCTATGATGTAAGAAATAGTTCAATACAAAAGAACTATGGCAAATTCCGATGCAATTGACGCACCAATGACATGACAGCTCTGTGTCTATTTTCAGACAGGAGCTATCTGTCAAATAACCTGGAGCCCTGATGTCAGCAGTCTGTGTGAAAGTGAGAAGTCCCTGTGACTGGACAAGTAAGTGTTTTTCCCACGAACTTGATCTCGTTTTTAATAGATTGATGGCATAGCTTTCGCTTTTCTGCTTGCTTTTTTTCTTCTGACAGATGACAGTACGCATACTTTCATCTGTAGATTTTATGAAGTGACGCGGATCCACGCCCAGTATACGTCGAAAAAAGATCGTAGTATGTCAAGATGGTAATCGGTAAAGTACGGAGAAATGGATACTGGTTGACGCAAAAAACACTGCGAATAGGATTTGAACCCAAATGTATCGAAAATGTTACAACATACAACAAGTCCGCCCACCCTTTTTATGTAAACAACTCTATTCTCACCGAATATGTATTTGAAATATAGGTGATATTTAAAAGCACAATTTTATGTTAAGATGGGACATATAAAGTAATATTGCATGTGCAAATAAAGCCAAGAACTCGAAACTGAACATACAACTGTGAAAGGTCATATTCACTATGTAGACTTTAGTAATAGCAAAGCGGCTAACTAGACCTGTAGGTTGTGACTATATGGAATATGCTTAGAGTCCAAATCAGACCCATTAAACAACATGCTTTTTTGACAGTTTAAAATGTAGAGTTATACACATTTTAGACAGATTTTGCTTGTAAAATTCGTGTTCATTTGAAGCCTGCATCGCTGTGCTGTGGTAAGCGTAACGATTTGAAACAGTGATTAATGGTACATTCTGAACTGCGCATGCGTTGAGACAAAACCGGGGCCAAACAAATACGCTTTTTGGCATGTTTTGCGCGAAGGTGAGTCGAATGCGTTTTTAAACAAACAAACAAAAAGACAGCTCCCTTAAAACTAATAACTAACTAACTTAGCAAGCGAGCCACATCCCCTCCGGGTCTTCCTGTGTGACTTAACACGGAGGAGCGGCAGCCTCTCGGAAAACACCGCCCTCTTTGATCAGCTGCAGATTCCTTGATATTCAGAAACCACCGGTGGCGCCCTTTCTCCGCAGGATCTCCGAAGTGCCTGCGGTCTGCCATTTACAAAAAACCCAGTCAGGTGTGCGTAAACACAACCTGGTGCGGGATTTGCGCAGGCAGACACGGAAGGAGAAGAGCCGATTCGCACGTATTTTTTTTTGTCTGTGGGAGAAATGTCCAAGGGGGTTGGGCCAGCAGATCCTGTGGAAAATGCTGCCTCCGTGTAGCTGCTATCCGTGCTGGGGTTCGGGAGTTGCCCGGCTGATGGCACACACACGCTACTGACTTGCAGCGTGAGAATCCAGAGGGTCGTCTCGTCCGTCAGCCCCGCGGCACCGATACCTTCTGTGGATAGAAGTCACCATCATGCCGAGCGCCGACGGAGGGACGTGGAAATGACCCCCGCTCTCCGTGAACTGCCACAGCCGACGACGTGTTGCAATTACGCGGAGAACCAAGCAGCCGTCGGCGTTCCGGAAAACCACCGTGTGATTCGTTAACGGTCTTTGATGGCATGCTCCTGGTTTGCCTGACAGCCGCGGCTCTTAAGCGAGTACGCTCCGGCTCTTTGATGTCTCTGGAGCCATTCATGACGTCCGTACGGTTATTATAATTATATTGGTGAGGCATTTGTGAATTCACCAACCACCCTCCCAAAAAAAAAAACCCTGGGCCGGTGTCGGAGAGTGAGGCTGGTCGGCGGTCGGAAGGATATGGGAGAGCGAGCGGAACCGATGCAGTGGGTCTTGGCGAGGCACCGTCAACATACAGGTGAGCGGCAGGATGAAGGGACGGACAGACTGACAGCCGGACACACGCAGCGCAGCCAGTCCGCCGCGGAGAGGAGAGCATCACCCGGCTTTTTAATCCACGCTTTAGCGCTCGTTTTAGACCCATTTCGTAGGCCACATCTCCATTAGCTAGGCCCGCAAAATGCCACCTCAGGCGGCCGTCCTGATCAACCCAGATTGCACACTACTGCCGCTGATCTGCTTGCTGTAATCGGGCTGTTGCACATTTAATCACCCAGGACTGCAGCTAAATAGAGTTAGGTGGTTCCGTTATACTGTATGTTTTCTTTCTTTACATTGACTGTTCAAAACGCCACGATCGTGGCAGATGTCCATCACAAGCTACTAGTCCAAAGTGATGTGACTGTTTGAGAAGCTGTAAAGTACTGCCAGTTCTCCAAAGTATTCAGTTGAAGTAAGTGAAACGACAGACCCCATCACCAATATTGCTGTTGACTTATATGTACATAGTGCACATACCATCACTCATATTCTTATTTCATAGCTTTATGATCACTCCACGAGAAGGAGACTTGACTCACCTGACTTGACTAATATGAAGACCATTTGTGCGTTTGGTTGATCAGTAAATGACATGTTTGCTTTGTAAGAAAAGGACCTGGCACAGCAAGAGTAAGGGGAATGTCACACCTCTTTATCACTCGCACTGATAATTAGGCCCGTCTTTTCTCATCACTTCCAGTTGTGGATATTCTTTTTTTAAATCTATGTTCGTGCAAGTGCAAAATACCTCCATCAAGCATTGTTTCAACATAAATGAGGTGTCAGCTGGGGAGTGCTGAGGATAATGGACAGCTCCAAGTGCTTTATTTGACAACGTGATAATCCGGTTTAAGATAGTTGTACAATTTTCTTTTTTAGCAAAATAAGAGATGATAATTAAACATTAGTCATTACACTTAAAGTGGCACACCCACCTAGTTCAGACCCGTTGTAGTCTTCTGTTTATGCTCCGGTACCAGAGGAGTTTGTTGGGGCAAGAAGCGCAGAGTGTTTATGGCACACAGATGAGTTCTGGAATATTATCTTATTCTATACTAATTTCTGCCTCTTACATTCTGCCTGTTGATTAAAGACAAGTTGACACAATAATCATTTATAAAATAACAAAATTCGACCCGAGCTCATCCATGTAAGGCTGCATCAACACCATGTTTACACTGTGTTCCCTGACATCATGTATAGGCTTCAACCCTGGTGGAAACCAAGTGCCTCCAGGGAATCCTGGCAGATAATGTATGTTGCTCTTTGTTTTACAAAATGCACACACAATGTGTGACCTCCCCTTGTGCCAGAAAATATGCTCCTCTTCTCTAATATTGATTAATTATTTAGATTATTTGATTGAACAGGGCCCAGTGCTGGTGTTAACAGGTTGTCAAGGAATCACACTGCTCTGTAGAACATTTTGCTGTAATAAATTACTGCTTATTTTTCATATAATTTGGACAACAGCATTAAATGAATGTCTGTATGAAGTCCCGTTGCATGTGTAAATCAGAGTTCAGATCAAGAATAGTGAGTTTGTCTACAGGACAGGGTATATTACATGTAGTAACAAACGCCATGTAAAAGGTGTTCATGACAAGCAGCTGTCCTAAACTGACGATGGGATAAGTTTGGTAGCAAAAGTTGTATGTAGTTATAAGACTTTAAAATCTCAGCATCCCATTGCATCTGTACTTGTAGATGAGCACTTATGTGAGATGAAACAAACATCTATTTTGACCAAATGTTGTATTCACTTATTTAGTGGAAAGTCTCTTCCATTAATTAATACGTTTACATATATCAGCCAAACTGGGAAGTCATTTGAGTGCAACGTTTACACTTTAAGTGAAACTGCAAATATTCAGCTCAGGTATAAATTACATTCTTGGAAAACTAGAGTGTCAGTTCCCTATTTTGTATTATTTTGTCTAACATGGAGCTGAACATGTAAATTAACGAGAGATAACCATACCATTAACATTTTCAAGTGCATCATGGGGCATGTGATCCAAATAAGCCAAATGGAAAAGTGTATCACTCAGTGACTGTACCCGGGAGGCGGTATTGTTGATCTGGCAGGAAAGCCATTAATATATAAAAGTGTGAAAAAACACCAATTTAAAGAACCACATTACATTAAGCACACTGCTGAAAAGCTATGGCTGCAGGAGTGCGTTGCATGGACAAAACTGCTGCAGTTATTTTCAGTGTCTGACCAGATACAATGACAAACGGATCTGTACGTGGTTTGTGGCAGCGTGCCACAGACAGGTTGGCATAGCACATATGTCACCACCCCAACACACAAAAAACATTCATCTGTACACAATCACACGCATGCAATGTGCAGTGCACATACTATCACATCAACTGAAAGAAGATAAAATGGAGTGGGAAGAGGTGAAAGGGATTGAGTGGGTGGCAGTGGGAGAAAAAGATGGAGAAAGAGGCAGAGGGAGAGTAGGAGTGAGTGGCACATGGCTTTCAGTCTAAAAAAAGATGAGCAACACAAAACCCAAACCAGAATCTGGATTAGCTAGATAAGGAAAAGGAGGGGGGGACAGGGGAAGGCTAGAGGAGAAAATGTAGGTTTCCTCTGCACCGAAAATGGTGCAGATGCACACGCTCGGTTTCATGCTCATAAATGTCCTCTAAAATATGAATACTGAATGAGTGTGTGGGTAGCAGGAGCGAGCAGGAGGATGGGAAGACAGAAGATGAGACAGGCAAAGGGTGAGCTGGAGGTTCTTTGGGATGGACAGAATGCTGCTGGAGTGTGACAGAATGGGAAGAGACGGGATCATTACAGACAGCAGGAGCAGAGCCAGGGACATGACAGATGCTGGAGAGAATCTTGATCGGAGCAGAGTGCAACACTGACCCAGGCAGAAAAAGAGAGAGACTGGAGCAGATGGCCATATGACAGCGCAGAGGAGACGGAGGGATTTTAGGACTGCGCTGCAGTCCAACCGCCACGCCAACCGAGCACAACCACAGCCTTTTCTTCTGCGTGCCAACTCCTATTCAGCCGGCCTCTACTGTCTCCCACCCCCATTCTTTTTCCTTTCTTGATGATTCCTATTGATTCTGACACCACAACAAGCTACCTGCAGTACAGGGGATTCACTGCATTGTGTGGTTGAGTGTGTGTCAACAGAGCTTCTCTTTAATATTAGTTCACTAACGAATTGTGCAATAGTTGTACAGCCATTTATCATGCATAACCCCAATAGTTATCTCAAGATATTGATTTACATTTTGTGTGTACAGACCGTGTGAACAACATTTAAGATATTGGCCTGTGACTGTAAAAACGTAGATACTCCCGGCTATTTTAAAATAAACACACTTTTCTTTCACAAAATGAAAGTGCCATGTGAGCGTTCACATCCCGTGGATCGCCACAGGCCATCCATACTTTCTGCAGAAAGTAACTGTGCTGCTTTGAACTGTCAGACACATTCAGGATGTTTTCAGATAATGGAATGAGTCTGTTCACCTGTGTCTTCTTGGACACACCTTAGTTTACGTAACTCTCTTTACCTCCACTATGTGAGGGAAAGCTTGTGTGTTTGATGCTGATATTCAGTGTGTGAAGGGCGGTAGATGCGCTCTATAACCAGGGACACAAAGAATCACACTCCTACTGACTCATGAAGCATGTCCAAACGTGTTTTGTAGTTGTTTTAAGATTAACACAATATAGAAATGTAGTATGTATTTCATGTCTGTTTGAAGCACACCATAGGCAATGCATGAAAGAGCAGAGCATCCCAACTTTGGGTGGACATCCACAAAATCTGTTTCAGAATGGCATCCAGTAGTACTATCACCTACTTGACAACCCATACACTGATGGACAGCTTCCCTATTTCTAAGACAACTGGGCATCCTGTATTTTTGTTTCAGACTGAATGTATATATATCTTCAAACTGTAATAATAAATGCCAAATAATCTCTGTAGGGCTGGCAGGTGCCTGTAAGTTAAAAGGATGTTGTGATGTTGTCAACTTCTTTTCAACATGAAAAAATTGGACACTTGAAGCGTCAAAAGTGAAGTTGAGGATGAGAAAACAGACTTTGCACAATTACCTTTTTAAATAAAAAAATATATACTACAGATTATGGTTTGATCACTTTTTGATACTTCATGGTTAAGGTTTCAACTATGATGTGGCAGTAGCAAATTAAACACTTGTATGACCTGGGGTTTGTATTTATTATGATAATGGATTCAAATTACTCAACTTTTGTTTGTCTTAAAACCTGTGTGTGTGTGTGTGTGTGTGTCTTTCTTTGTGTCTCAGACACAATAAATGTTCCTTTTGAGCTCGGTTACAGTGGTGATAGATGTAGAGGTTTCTCAGGGAGATAATGTGATAGAATATAAAGAGTCTGTAAGCAACCGGCTGTGTGACACAGTTTGGCTTGATGCTGTTGCTTCAGGAGACTAACTGTAAGTGAGATGGAAGAGTAGGGTACTAAAACATCTGCTGCTCGTCATACCAGATCAACCTGCTGTCTGTGAAACCAAGAATATACTGGAATGTTGCGATCAGATGGGACTCAAGTTTGCAGTTTTTTGTTCCTACCTCAGGGATGATGTGTTGATATATTGACAGTGTTCTGTGTAATCCTTTAAACAGTGAAACCAGGTCAGTTTTAACGCTTTACATTTTGTTAACAATGGTGGATGTGTGTGTGTGTGTGTGTGCCGACCAAATGAAGACGTAACGAAACAGCTGGATTTCTAGAATGACACATAGTGTTCAAAGACGTATGTGAGTGGATCTGACTCGGCTACAGCAGGTGTAGGGGATTCATCGGACAATCCAAAAGCAATCACTCTCAGTAAAGCGTTTCTGGTGCTGTGCTGCATGCCTTTGCCCCGTTTGTCTCATGTCCATGTCAAACACAAAGCCATAATGATGGACGGGGACCACTGTCATTGTTGTTGCATCATTGTTGTTGCATCACGTGGGTACGGGCCTGGGCCTGGCACACAGTAGCACGCTGTGTGGAGCACAAAAGCATTGCTCGCAGGCAGGAATATGTCACAGTCTTTTCACAAAACACATGTCATTTGAATTCAGACGGAGTCACCAGGTCGGGATAAGAGTCGAGAGTTGGCATGACTCATGCCGAATGCTGTAAGCAGACTGCAGCTCAGCCTGGAGGGGTCTGTGTAGTAGAGTTGCCCTAAAGGTCAGGTTTTAGACATTTAGATGTTCTTTTGATCTCAGGTTAAGAACACAGCAGGGTGTGTGTGGTGTGTCAGCTTCAGGTGCTGGAGCTGTATTTATCGCTTGAGGTGGTTTGAAAATACAAACCTCATAACAACATCTGGGCGTTTCTCTACTATTCCCTCAACATTGAGAACGGATTGGCTCAGCGCTTGCTTTTAACCTGACTCTGCATCGGGGTATCATTTACATTATATGAGCAAAGTATATGTTAGTTGAATCAATATTCACTGTGATACAATAAATTGTGGCTATTTGGATCGTGGAATAAAACATCTGTGGTCCTATCTTAAATTACAATAAATAGCCATGCATGTAAGGGAGACTTGCTTAGCTGTGTGCTTTATGCTTTCTAAATGTGAATCAATCTAATTGTGGTTATACAGGCATCAGATTTAGAGTTATTAAAGCGGTGGATAGCGTTCCACCAACAATTTCTCAAAATGATAAATTGTTCAATAGTGATTGCAAAGTCCATTTAGTGTATATGAAAGCATGTGTCGGAACAGAAACGTAGATTTACACAGACCGGAAAGGGTTGCGTGAAACAAGATGACATGACGTACAATTTAAAAACATCTATGAATCCACAGAATGTCTATTCATAAGAAGCAATTTCACTGTAATCAGGACTGTGATGCATATGTAGACTCTGCCTTTTCAAATGAGTAAATAACATCTAGTAGTCTATATTTAAACTTTGCTATAAATGTGCTGGGTAGGATCCAACTGATAACGTCCTGATAGTCCTGTAAGTCCTGATGGTGCTTCTTCTTTCTTCTTTTGGCCAGCTACTCGTCACGTCTGTTGGATTTGTAAAGGTTTCATCACAATACAATGCAATGTCCATGTGTGGCTTGAGCTAGTGGTTGTATGCGGGGAAAGTAGAATTAGTCAGCTTTGCCTGTCAAAAACATGTTGTTGCCGTGTGCAGGTTTCTAAATGATCAGTATGCTGTGTGTCCAGTGAGGCCTTAACGTTGCAACATATTAGTTTATTTTTTAAATTATAATCAATTATTGCACTGAATAAATATTCTGTAATTTTTTGGGGATGGGATTTGTCAGCGTTTGTGTGTAATGTTCTTTTTTTTTTATGCAGCTGTCATTTTCACAGGAATGTTGTATTTCACAACCCCAATATCACGCTTCTGCGTGTCTTTATTTTCAGAAGATTTGCAGTTTTATCTTATTAAAAACAACAAAACAAAAGTTCTCAGTTGGTTAAAGAACTGCATTTTACTACAAAAGCACACTAGGAGCATGCGATTCAAAATGTCGACTGTAAAGTGTAACGATCACTGTGAGTGCATCCCTTAATGTCGCCAGTAGAAGCTTAACAGCAGCACTAATAGGCTAACATCCCCTGGGTGATGGATGGGAGAGGCCTTAAGGAGGCAACTGGTGGGGATGAGTGGTGGAGACATGGACTGATGACCGGAGTCCTCCTCCATGAAATGAGGCTGGCAGAGCCCATCTCATCTCGACAGAGGTTGGTGCTAATTAGTTGCACACAGAACTGATTCTGCTACTGTGCAGCTTGATATATTACATTTACTAAGATTATGAGGCTGGTGTTCACTCTACTGTAAGGCTTGGAATGGACAAAATTGGCAAGGTTAACTTAGGGGAGGAGTCTGATCTCGAGGACGAGTCACAGCTGTACGCGTCCAAGTCTTTGCAGCTGGACTTTTACTGATCAAGTTTGGGACATTTTTCTGATGTGTTCTTAGCACATTGCTCCCCACTGAACTTTGGGCTTGATCAATCATAAATATTGACTGACCTTAGACCCCATGCCTTACAGAGGCCTGAAAAGTGAGAATACAACCTGAATACATATTTAATACATGTAACATTGTCCGGCCTGCTCATGGTTGTGTTACAAATGATTTCTGAGATTATGCTGAGGATTTGCTACTTCTCTCTGTTCCATATCAATGTTGAGGGCTCATCTCTGGACTGGTGGTCAGACAAAACAAACATTTAAAGACACTCTCTAGGTAATAGTCATGATTTTATATTTTAACGTTTCATAGATTTTAATAAAATGATACATTTGGAAAATTATACTAAATAGAATCAAACCATAAAAGGCACTCAATAAAAGGAATATGTAAGAAACAGTCCAAAATAAAGACTAGATAGACACCAGATGGATAGTCATGATTGAAAATAGTTTTTAAAAAGTGCCAAAATTAACATTTAAATTGGGGATTAAGGCAGTTATCCACAAGGCAGTTTGCAGGCCACAAAAACCCTTGCTTGGACCATAAATCAGCCAGTACATGATGTGCTCGGCTGCATCCCTGTGACCTGAACGGGATATTAAACGGTTGGATGCATGGACAGATGGAAGAGCTCGCACTACTAACTTATAATAACTTTACTGAGAAGATCTACACTTCAACAAGGTCACACTGTAACCCTTTGCTGTAATCCCATTTAATTTATAATTATGTCATAATGGTTCTCCCCCCCCCCCCCCCCCCCCATTGGGAGTATGAGCCAAATCTTAACAACAGGCCTGGAGGAGAGGGCCGATAACGATGTCCCTGGAGGTCTAGTGTGCACCTTCTGCATTTAATAGATCTACTTGATTTCACCGGCCTGATTGTTTTGCTCCTAATGAGATTTGGTGGGGGGGGTTCAGATGTTCCCTTATTTCTTTTTCCCCTCTTGCTTTCCCCCCTCCCTCGTCCCACTGTCCTCTTTAATTTTACTTCAACCCAGATAAGAGTTTTACAAGTAGCTCTTCAGTTCCTAAAGTCTCCTCTGGAGCGTTGGCTTGTTACAAGCAATCACAGCAAGTGGCAAAGCTTGGGAGGGTTGTCTTCCAGCTGGTTCCGCTGTGTGGTCCGTCTTCTTTGGTTGAAGGTCTGCCAATCAGTGAAACCACCTGCTGTAGTGCTTTGATTGGACAGAAAACCTTCACGCGGACACTCCACGGCTCATGCTTTGACCCTACAGTTAGCCAATGTTAATCACCTGCCAACACAACACTCGGGTTTAGTTGCTGTGAAATTGTCCTGTAATATTTTTGCCCCCACCATTACATCACAGTTTCTCGGTGTGTCGTTTTCTCTGTACAGTGTATTAATCAACAAAATCGAGGACTTTCATATTACGCTTGAACTTCGACTGGATAAATGTGACGGCTTCTTTGAAAACATGCATGAGATAACAGCAGCACTGTAAAATGACTGTAGCAGCCCTTTAGTGAAGCTCAGAATACTGTCCACGGTGTAGAATAAACTTCATAGCTGTATTTTGAGTATTAAGTGTCTTTCAGCCAGTGAGGGTCTAATCATTGTGACCTCTTGGGAGGTGACAAGTAGACTTCTTTGATGTAAAATTTCAAGCAGCCAAAGCATATTAGTTGAGTGAATAGCAGGTGTCTGCTTGATTATTGTCATTCAAAAGGCCAAACTACTTCCACCAGTCATTTCTTTCTGTCACTGGAATAGAGAATAAGTTCATTATTGCCAAGTCCTGACACCCTTTTGATTTGTCACAATACCAAACCTGATTCCCATTATGATGCACGTGTCCATGGCTCATTTCCAGCTCAATGATCAAACCGGGTAATATCATGTTGATATTTTATGTTTACATTCAATGTGCTCACCAAAACACATTATTTGAGACCTAACAAACATGCTAAATGCATTTCTTCCTCATAAGACTTTGAAACCTGCATTGTTTACATGCATTTTGGCACAAGAGTGTGTGAAGGCCACCTATAGAGGTGGCCTTCACACCTTAAGTCCAGTAATACAAAATGATTAACAGTTCAGGAGGTCTCCACTTTACTGTAATGTAGATCACATGTGTTCTAAATGTCTTAATGGTCTGCGACTATCAGACTGTAGCCTGTAGATGTATAAAGGTAAATAAATTACTAAATGTATGCATATAAAGGAGCAAAAAATACAAGAGCCCATATTTCATGCTGGTTACAAACAGTAGGGGAAACGTTTGATCTGTATTTAGACAAAATGCAAATCAGCGCAGGTCTTTACGCTCATTAAGCACTGAAATGAAAGAGGGAACTGGCCCGCAGCTAAACAGTGGTGTTGGAAAAGGCGCTGAGAAGTCTGACATACTACGTTTACAATAATAAATCTGTAGAGATTTGATGATATGATGCATGCTGCAGATGCAAAGCTCTTGGACTGTGAATATTGAGTTAACTCACAAATTGAAAGGGAACCTCTGGGGAATGAGGATCCATTCTGACAGCAAGGTCTTCAGCGTTTCGGTGTGTTCAGTAATGAAAAAAGAGAGAAGGGTTTGTGAGAAGGTATTTCTCCTCCAGATTTGCTCAGAGGAAATGCCAGTGTGTTTCTGTAATACTCTGCACGTCCCTACTGAGAGTTATGCAGGTAGTAGCACAAATGCCTCAATGAATGTTTTTTCTTTTTCATTGCGTGATTTCTTCCTTCAGAGGTAATTACGAAGTACAAACAAGGAACAGTAGATTCTCTGCAAAATACTTGCTTATCTGTATTTTAGGGTTATTTCTGCTGAACGATGTCCTCTCTTCTGCCTTAATCAAACTATAGACCTCCTTTCAAGCCTCCATGTGCTGAGCTATCCATCCATCCATCCATCCATTTTCCACCGCTTATCCGGGGTCGGGTCGCGGAGGCAGCAGGTCAAGCAGGCTGACCCAGACTTCTCTCTCACCCGCAACATCTACCAGCTCATTCTGGGGGATCCCGAGGCGTTCCCAGGCCAGCTGGGAGATATAATCCCTCCAGCGTGTCCTGGGTCTTCCCCGGGGCCTCCTACCAGATGGACGTGCCTGGAAAACCTCTAAAGGGAGGCGTCCTGGAGGCATCCTAATTAGATGCCCGAACCACCTCAGCTGACTCCTTTCGACACGAAGGAGTAGCGGCTCAACTTCAAGCTCCCTCCTGATGTCCGAGCTCCTCACCCTATCTCTAAGGCTGAGCCCGGCCACTCTACGGAGGAAACTCATTTCGGCCGCTTGTATCCGCGACCTCGTTCTTTCGGACACGATCCAAAGCTCGTGACCATAGGTGAGGGTTGGGACGTAGACCGACCAGTAAATTGAGAGCTTTGCCTTTCGGCTCAGCTCCTTCTTCACCAAGACGGCCCGGTGCAACGCCTGTTTTACTGCTGCAGCCGCACCGATACGCCTGTCGATCTCCCGCTCCATTTTACCCTCACTCGTGAACAAGACCCCGAGATACTTGAACTCCTTCGCTTGTGGTAGGCACTCTGTCCCCACCCGGAGGGAGCAATCCACCGGTTTCCGGCAGAGCACCATGGCCTCAGATTTCGTGGTGCTGACTCTCATCCCCGCCGCTTCACACTCGGCTGCAAAACGCCCCAGTGAATGCTGGAGGTCATGGTCCGAGGAGGCAAACAGGACCACATCATCTGCAAACAGCAGAGAGGCTATCCTGAGATCCCCGAACCTGACATTCTCCGCCCCACGGCTGCGCCTAGATATCCTATCCGTGAAAGTCACGAACAGGACCGGTGATAAAGGGCAGCCCTGGCGGAGGCCAACACCCACCGGGAACGTATTTGACTTACTGCCGAGGATACGAACACAGCTCCTACTGCAGGCGTACAGAGACCGGATGGCCCGTTGCAACGGGTCCGGCACACCATACTCCCGCAGCACCCCCCACAAAAAGCCCCGAGGGACCCGGTCGAAAGCCTTCTCCAAGTCCACAAAGCACATGTAGACTGGTTGGGCAAACTCCCAGGACCCCTCCAGTATCCTTGCAAGGGTAAAGAGCTGGTCCACTGTTCCACGACCAGGACGAAACCCGCACTGTTCTTCTTGAATCCGAGGTTCGACAAACGGTCGGAGCCTCCGTTCCAGCACCCTGGCATAAGCTTTTCCCGGGAGGCTGAGTAGTGTGATACCCCGATAATTCGAGCACACTCTCCGGTCCCCCTTCTTGAAGATGGGAACCACCACCCCGGTCTGCCAGTCCATGGGCACTGTGCCCGACCCCCATGCGACATTGAAGAGGCGTGTCAGCCAAGACAGCCCAACAAAGTCCAGCGCCTTCAGCATCTCAGGGCGGATTTCATCCACCCCCGGCGCCTTGCCACCAAGGAGCTTTTTGACTACCTTAGTGGCCTCTGCCAGGGATATGGGTTCATCCAACCCCAAGTCTTCAGGCGCTGCCCCCTGTTCAGGGGACATGTTGACCGGGTTTAGGAGTTCCTCAAAGTGCTCCTTCCACCGCCCGACGATATCCTCTGTCTGGGTCAGCAGCCCCCCTCCCCCGCTGATAACAGCCTGGGGAAGGCCCTGCTTTCCCTTCCTGAGTCGTCGGATGGTTTGCCAGAACCTCCTTGAGGCCAACCGAAAGTCCTTCTCCATGGCCTCCCCGAACTCCTCCCATGCCCGAGTTTTAGCATCCGTGACCACCGCAGCTGCAGTCCTTCTGGCCTGTCTGTACCTGTCAGCTGCTTCAGGAGACCCCTGGGCCAACCAAGCCCGAAAGGCCTCCTTCTTCAGCTTGACAGCTTCCCTCACCCCTGGTGTCCACCACCGGGTTCTCGGGTTGCCGCCACAACAGGCACCGATGACCTTCCGACCACAGCTCCTAGCGGCCGCGTCCACAATAGAGGCTTTGAACATGATCCACTCGGATTCCATGTCCCCAACCTCCCTCGGGATGTGTGAGAAGTCCTTCCGGAGGTGGGAGTTGAAGACCTCCCGGACAGGATCCTCCGCCAGACGTTCCCAGTTCACCCTCACTACACGTTTGGGCTTGCCAGGTCTCTCTGGCCGACTCCCCCGCCATCTGATCCAACTCACCACCAGGTGGTGATCAGTTGACAGCTCTGCTCCTCTCTTCACCCGAGTGTCCAAAACATACGGCCGCAGATCAGATGATACGATTACGAAGTCGATCATTGATCTCCGGCCTAAGGTGCTCTGGTACCAGGTACACTTATGAGCCACCTTATGTTCAAACATGGTGTTTGTTATGGACAAACTGTGGCTAGCACAGAAGTCCAACAACAAAACACCACTCGGGTTCAGATCAGGCAAGCCGTTCCTCCCAATCACTCCCCGCCAGGTTTCTCTGTCGTCGCCCACGTGAGCGTTGAAGTCTCCCAGGAGAACTATGGAGTCGGCAGGCGGCGCCCTTTCCAGGACCCCTCCCACCAACTCCAAGAAGGCCGGATACTCCGAAATGCTGTTTGGTGCATAAGCACAAACAACAGTCAGAGCCTTACTCCCCGCAACCCGTAGGCGCAGGGAGGCGACCCTCTCGTTCTCCGGGGAAAACTCCAACACGGCGGCGCTCAGCCGGGGACTCGTGAGTATCCCCACTCCCGCCCGGCGCCTCACACCCTGGGCGACTCCAGAAAAGAACAAAGTCCAACCCTTCTCCAGGAGTTTGGTTCCAGAGCCAGCGCTGTGCGTGGAGGTGAGCCCAACTATATCTAGCTGGTACCGCTCCACCTCCCTCACCAGCTCCGGCTCCTTCCCCGCTAGCGAGGTGACGTTCCACGTCCCTAGAGCTAGTCTATGTCGCCGGCGATCGGCTCGCCCAGGCCCCCTGCCCGGCCCGCCGCCCGGTCTACATAGCACCCGACCCCGATGTCTGTCCCTGCGGGTGGTGGGTCCACAGGGTGGCTGCACCATGATGTTTCTTCGGGCTGAGCCCGACCGGGCCCCATGGGCGAAAGCCCGGCCACCAGACGCTCGCCGACGAGCTCGCCTCCCGGGTCTGGCTCCGGGAGGGTGCCCCGGTTTCCCTGGTCCGGGCGAGGTAGCTACAGTCTTTGGGCTGCTTATCATCGAGGTTTTTTGAACCGCTCTTAGTCTGGGCTCTCCCCCGAGACCTGTTTGCCTTGGGAGACCCTACCAGGGGCAGATGCCCCGGACAACATAGCTCCCAGGATCATTGAGCCACTCAAACTCCTTCAACGCGTTAAGGTGGCGGTTCGCGAATGAGTGTGCTGAGCTAGTATAATGAATACATGTAATACATGGTTTGGTCAGGATGGAGCATTGGAGTGATTTGGTTGGAATCTTCTCCACCTACAGAGGAAACTCCTGGCAGTCTGTCCAGGGTCTGATCTATTTCATGTTTACCTAGTAGTACAGATGCTATTTTATTTTACATCATTACTCATGTTGGTGCAGGAAAATGAGGACTCTCCTCTAAAAGCAAGTGCTGTCAGACACCATCTATCATCCTTATTACAGCATGGAATTACCAGAGGAAATATTGTGAAACACAAAGCTAAAGGACCACAAGTGCTATTGTTCTGTAAACCGACAGCTTGTTGTTGAGCTGGATTTTTACAGCCATTTTGCACCATCACCGTCAAAAAGAGCAGAATGGAATGGTAAGGATGTCGTCTTGACACTACCTGATATGCACAAGGGGAAACTAAACATTACTATACATTCTAGTCCAGGTAATGCCAATAAACCAGTGGGAAACTTGCAACAGGAACAAGGTGCATAATGTCAGGAAAACAGAAGTGTGAACACATTTCAAGAAGAATGCCAAGTTTGCTGCACCACCAAGTTGTTACAGTTGTTACTTGGCAATCTTGGGCCAACACCTTAGTTCATGTTTTGTATATGTGCAATTGCATGTCACATATTGAGACATTCATTAAGCAACCCAGGTCTTCCAACTCCTCATTTCTGGTCATATGATCCGACCAAACTGCCTCTGCAGTTGCAACCATTGCAGGAATGTAGATCACTGCATCTTTGAACAGAAAGATCTTGTATAATATCACATTTGCCTAAAGAGGGAATGATTCAACTGTCCCGTGTGGGCTACTTCATACAGGCACAATGTGAGAAGTGAGACTAACAACTATGATGACTGGTATTTAAGGGTGAAACAAGAAGGGTGCTGCCAGTTTCTCAATAACGAAAGAAATGTGAAAAAATGTTCTGAAACAATACTAAAAAGCAGAGGAGTGCTGGATAGTGACCAACAAGAAATCTTAAAACTAACTTGTGCTGCTTTATCCTTTACAGTTGGCTGTTTTGGCATGATGGATGGCATACTTTTTGGACAGAATTGTAAAGTCTGTCCTTTTCGCTTTCAGCAAATACGCAGGAGCAGTGCACGATAAAGGCTGGGTCAGCCTGTATCTGCGCCATAAGGCCTACATCAGCCTCTCTGTGGCTCCTTCTCGCCCTACTACTCCCTCCCTACCATGCATTTGACAGTCCAGTAAAGCCCAGAGGCCACTGAGTAAACTCTCACAATGCTTGTCCAATGAGGAGAATGGACAGAGTGACATAAAAGAAGCTTTTCACGTGGCCACAACCAGCCTGGTACCATCATATAGCAAAGCTGGTTCTCTTTCATTTGTTCATTAAGTGCATTTTCTCTGCATCCCTTCACCCACTTAATCTCATCTTCTCCACGTCCCATTATCTTTCAATCTTCTCCTCTTGTGCAAGTCTATTTCCGTTATAATCCCCTGCAGCCCTCTCTCAGTTTCAGTAACGAGGGTTTGATAAACAGAAAGTAAATCACTGGCCCAATCATGACGTCGAGCTCTAAGCAATATTTGACCTGTTGAAAAATCCATGGCAGTAAAAATGTGTTGGTCCTCTCTTCCCCTTTTTTAGTTGTTTGAAGCTCATCATGGGATATTGTGATGTAGGACATTAGGTCAAACCTTTTCAGAAATACCTGTGGATAATTGGGTAGAGAGAATTGAAGCATAATTACTTTTTAGATGTTTTAAAATGGTAGCAAAATGGTGTTCACTGTCCCTGAAGTTGTCCCTCTCACCGTGTCCTTCCCACAGGGCAGTGATGCCTGGCATGGTGATGTTTCGGCGGCGCTGGTCAGTTGGCAGTGATGACCTGGTGCTGCCCGCCCTCTTCCTCTTTCTATTGCACTGCATCTGGTGAGTCACGGTATTGATGTTTTTGCATAAATATATATATATATATATATGTATGTATTTTATAATCAATGAGTGTATATTTACTTTGTGCCCTTCTCTTTCATGTTCAGGTTGGTGGTTCTGTCCGTGGTGCTGTTTGGCCTCCCGTACGGCTCAGACCAGTCCTGTTCTGTGACGCTGGTGGACCATGGCCGGGGGTACCTGGGCATCCTGGTCAGCTGCCTTATCTGTGAGAGCGCCATCATGTGGTTGAGCATGCGAGGCAGCATTCTGTACACACAGCCCAGGGAAGCTGTGCAGTATGTCATGTATATACGGCTAGGTGAGACACACAGGCACTTCTTCTTTTGAGGCTCTCTTTAAACAGGATTACCTCTTGGTGCCTGTGAGGATTGGAGGATGTGGTCGTGAGGATTACTCAGGGTTCCAAGTTAAGATTTAAACACTGTTTATATTGATTGGACAGATGTCGATCATTATTCACCTCCCCCTTTCTCTCTCTTTCTCTCTCAAGCTATTCTGTTGGTAGAGCTAGTATATGCTGTGGTGGGGATTGCCTGGCTCGTCCAGTATTATCAGCCATGCTCTGATGTCACTGCCAAAAACCTGGCTTTGGGTGAGAGAAAGAGGATGTAAAGGAGAATGGACATTTCAAGTTAAAGAGTGGTTTGTTATGCTTGAATGTGAATGATGTTTTAATATTCTCTGCAGGAATCGTTGCATGCAACTGGCTAGTCATTTTCAGCGTTTGCATTACCCTCACGTGCACCTTTGATCCTACGGGTCGGACTTTTGTCAAACTGAAAGCCACCCGTCGGCGTCAGCGCAACCTCACTACGTACACACTCAGGTATTAACAGGCACTTAGTTTCTTTATTTCTTCCTCTGTCTCTTATGTTGTCTTGATACAGCATCTAGTCATGCACATATTGTCTGTTTTTCCATAGAAATTCAGTCTTGATGGTATTCCTTTCCGTTTTCTCTCCATTAGACACCGGCTAGAGGAAGGCCAAGCCAGCAGCTGGAGCAGGAGACTCAAGTTCTTCATGTGCTGCACAAGAGCCCAGGATACACAATCAGTGAGTCACAACACACACTTGTCCGTTTCCTCTCTGCGGTTAAAGTAAAACAGAGGAATGAAACCATAAATATGTCCAGTCATTAAAATAATCCCTGACAGGATGAGTCACGGCTGTGACACAAAGGAGCTCACTGCTCAGCTACTTAACGGAAACATCAAGCATTTCATATAAAAAATGAATGTAAAATGATTTAATTTCAGTCTAAATCAATTTACAAGCTGTCCTATACACTTTAGTGACTGCTGTTCACGAGACTGGCTTGCAGAACTGAAGTCATGCAAGTAGAAAATCCAGAAAGATCACCATTAGCTTTCAGCCAGCAGTCTAAAGCATTTTCCGCTCTGACTATTGGGACGAATAGACAAACCCTCAGGTTAGCGTGCTTTGAAGAGTTGTACTATACCGCCTGATATTACATACATAAATACATAATTGGTGATCTCAAAGTATGTGTACATCAATCAGCATTGCTTGTAAAATTGAGAGGCCAAAGTTGTCTCATCTTTTGGCTAAAACTGTATTTCCTATAAGCCAACAAAATTGCAATTATAGTGGGGAGAATATCATTTTTTTAAATCTGATATGACGTATCATTCACTTGGACAGCGCAAAACAAGCAGATAGTCAGACAGTTAATAGGTTGCATGGTTAAATGAAACTCTTTTTGTCACATGTCTTCATATCTGCTGCTCTCCTGTCCAGGATGCGTATTCAGAAGTGGCCAGCCTTTTTGCAGAGTTCTTCAGAGACCTGGACATTGTGCCTAGCGATATTATTGCTGGCCTGGTACTTCTCCGCCAGAGGCAGCGGTCTAAGAGATCTGCTATCCTGGACCAGGTATCACCGTCTATAAAAATAAATGAATGTCCGTATTTCTTTGATTGTGTAGGCATGCGCTGTAATGAAAACAACCTTTCTGTTCTGTTTTCTCTCCCTAAGGCCAACAATGACATCTTAGCCTTCTTATCTGGAATGCCTGTCACTCGTAATACTCGATATCTGGACCTTAAGAACTCTGTAAGTTACTATCTGTGTGACGAATTGACAAAGTGAAGGTTGTGTTTTTATCACATGAACAGTGGATAAATAGATAGATGGAGGTTTAACAATTCAATTATTTATTATTATCTATATTCACTTTATGTTGGACAGGAGAGGAATGTTTTTTCAAATCTTCTGTATCATTGCACATGTGGAAGAAATTGACAAATAAAGCTTACTTTGACTTTTGAAACATTGGATCATAAAAATACAACATGCATTTTAACTCGTTCTTAAAGAATTTTGTGTCTTATTTACCTTATTTGTAAACTATTTTATGTACTTAAAGTCACGTAAATGATCTACAATCATTAGCTGACCAAGTCATTATTATTATTAATATTATTATTAATAAGATAGAAGTAGGTTTAACAATAATTCGAGTGACCTAGGTGTCCCAGAGTTCCTTGGTTTAAAAAAACAAAACTGTTTTCAAACTAAACCACAGCCACCTGCTGATTTGTTTTTCTGCAGTTGGGTGCACATTTTTCTTTATGCAAATAGTATGTGTGTGTCTCGCCATATAGTAATCTAAAATGGCATCTGCGTATTTTAATATCTCAAGATTTCTGTCTGTCTGCCTCTCCCAGACCGAGATGAACATGTACAAGGATGTGTGTTATTACATGCTCTTTGCCCTGGCGGCGTACGGTTGGCCCATGTACCTAATGAGGAAGCCTGCCTGTGGGCTGTGCCGCCTCGCCAGCTCCTGCCCGTAAGCATCGACACACACACCTGCACAGTTTTGATCTATTTGGCTTCTGTGTCTCTTGAGCCTCTCCAGTGCACATCAAATTTCACATGCGTCAACACTTGCCAAGTGGTTATCCACTGAGCTAATACCACTCCACTTAGACTCACTCACCAATACAAGCCGATTGTCGAATTAATCACATTCTCCTTTGCACATCGCCTACACAGGGATACTTGGATATATCTCTGTCATCTTACCTGTTAACGGCTTTCTCTTGTATTCATTGTTTTTTTTTGTATTCACGTCCTATGCTTTCTCATCTTTCCTTCTCACCCCAGCTGTACCTCAGTTTCTGGCTCTCGGTTGTCTCAGTCTGTGACGGTGGAGGAGGACAATTGTTGTGGCTGTAATGTCCTGGCCATACGGAGACACTTCCTGGACAGGGACCTCAAGCAGGTTCAGATTGTCTACACATCCTGCCACGATGCTGTGAGTAATCCGACAATGGCTAACGAGCAGTCAGAGGTGTTTGGCCTTCACTTCCTAAATTAGACAATGGATTGGTTGTGTGAAGAAGTATGAGGTACTGCGTTTGTCCATGCTTTTTTCAATTTTAATACTTTTTTTCAAAATACACTGTTGCCTACACTGTAAGATGTTTGCACAAAGAGCCCTGCATACAATGTTATGATTGCAAACCAGTCGGTAATCTTGTCAAACAAACAGAAGAGAGGGCCACTGTGCACCGCTGCACATCCACAAACTAGCAGCCAGTCTGATCATTTAGTGGCTTCATTTTGTAGTTCTGGCCATCATTTGTAAATGTTTTGATAACACTTTACTCACCAGTGTAGTTGCTGAGATATGGGGAGTTGAGTTGCTGTGTCCACATTCTCGGCAGCAAGTCAAGTGTGTTCTCAGTAGTTGTTGGTCTCTGTGAGGCTGTTTGTGACGGGCATGGACAGATTCTTAAGGTGCAGCCGAAGACTGAAGGGGGTCTAATTTGGTGACCCCAGAATTGCATTCCTGCTCTCAACAGATGATGCTGTCTTGCAGGCATTTGGTGCATTGTCTTTAAAGTGGTGTACTGAGTAATTTACATTTCACTTTCTCAAATTATGTTCCAGTTGAAATTATTTTGAGGGAGATTTATCCACTGTGGTGAGAGGGGTGGCAAACATTTTTGTCTTCACTTTTTGATTGCCGTTCCTGGTGAGTGAGCAGTACTTGTTTGTTGCCTACTGCACGTTTGTTGTAAAGCTGTATCTAGTAAAGCTGCTGCATTCCCATGTCAGGGCAACAGAGACAGAGCGCAACGCCGCATGCTCTAAAAAATGTCCTCAAAGGAAAACAATTGGCACCACAGTATGCAACAAATGACGACAAAATGCACAGTCGCTGTCTAACGGGGTGCATTTCATAACTAAAATGATGATGGGACGTGTTAGCTGTTAGCAAGCTGCAGGTAGCATGTCCCATCATGCAAACAAAACATTCTACTATAACAGTACTATCAAAGGGCTTCAGCTCAACTTGCATAAATATATCTGGCCTAAAACTGTCTTTTGGGCAAAATGCTTGCTGCGCACATGACCTCAAGCAAACAGAGTCAGGATCCCACCGTTTTCTTCCTGCTGATTCGTCTTGTTTTATGGCCTATATCCTCAGTTTTTCATTCTGCAAAGTAAAAAAAACTTTGTTCTGCTTCTGTACCCTGTTGGGAGTGCATCCAACCACACAGACGCTTGAAGGCAATTTTATATTATTTGCTAGCAGACAGAATTGACAAGGAGGGGACCTTCCTGCAATAAAAACCAATGGGGAGCGATGAATTGTTTTCTCCCTCGCTGTGGACTGTCTTTTACGTTTGGAAGACAAATGGCTGTTCAAACTGATTGGCATGATGGTGTCAACTACAAAAATATATTCAAATATAATAAAAAATGCTAGTAACTTTTCAAATGTAGTGGCCAAAGTTAACACGAAAACAGTTTAACCCCACTGTTTTAAAAGTTAAAATAATTTCCCCTCCACACATGCATAACTTCCATCACTTTTCCACTCATACACCCGCTGAAAAAATTATATATAGTTGTTGAAATTGTTTCCTAATGTTATCGGATATTCAATTAACTAATTATATTTTTAGGTGGAATTTTCTCAGCATTCACATTAGCACTTGAGCCACATGATTTCTAAAGCAGAGCACTTCCTGGTGAGGTTAGCGCTGAGTTTCCATCTATATATCACTGCCAGGGACTGAATTATATGACTGGTGTGTGCGGTGCCAAGTGGAGAAATATTTGATGACAAAGACTGCTCTGCTCGCTGGGATGGAAGTAGAACTAACAAGTATTTGTCTCCTCCTCACTTTGCCCGTTGCTGGTTCCTCTCACTTTCTTAACACCGTTTTCTGTCCGCTCTCTGTCTTACATACAGGTTTATGAGACCCCGTTTTTTGTGGCAGTGGATCATGCGAAAAAGAAGGTTGTCATCAGTATCAGAGGAACCCTATCGCCAAAGGTGAATTTCTTACCCTGTTTTAATAGCAATATATCTTCAGATACCTCTAAACATTCGTGCACCCTGTTCTCTTAAATCCCTCGCATCACCCACGAGCAGGTGAAATCCTCTTAGCTTCATGCAGTGTTCTCAAACTCCTACACCATTCACGCATAGACAAACGTGACTGTCCACGTTTAGAACTACATTTCCTATTGTTGTTTTTTTGCATGAGTATTTGATCATTCCTGTTGTGTTTTGAGTCCTGACTTGAGCCAACAGCTGAGGGCTTAATCATGTCCTTACAACAAAGGCCATGATTCTCATCCTATTGCTCTCTGATGCTTTTCTCCCAGCCAATGGAAAGTTGTAGGGTAGCGTTACAACTAGAGCACAAAGATTTAATAAGCATTTTTGAGGTATTTCTAAATATGTAAATCTAAGTAAGTAGTGTTGAGCTCTCATGGCTCTCCGGGCTAACATCAAACTTCTGACACCATTTCTAAGGCGGTGGTTCTCCACACATTAGGTACCACTTAAATCTTAAAGGAAAACCTACAAAAGCATTAAAGTAATAATGATTCATGTATATTATATGAGCATATAACATTATATGTAGTCTTACAGCTCTTGCTACAGTAAATCTAGTATAACCAATAATATTAAAATGTACAATGGAGATTGAGTGGTACTTTAAATTCCTTTGTTTGATTTAATTAGTAACATGATCTTTTCACTTTCTCTGTCTAATTCCTCCTGTTTCAGTTTATCCACTCTTGTTCTCTGCTTTAGACTGTCTTTTTTATAATGTTGTATTTGTCTTGTGTGTATCAGGACGCCTTGACTGATCTGACGGGGGATTCTGAGCGTTTGCCTGTGGAGGAGCAGCACGGGACCTGGCTCGGCCACAAGGTCAGAGAGATTTTCCTTTTTGCGTTTCTGTTCTCCAATGCACACTTTGAACAAGTAACATTATTCCAGATTCCAAAGGTCATTTCAGGTGTCTATAGTAGTACAATAGCTATTCATATTTTAATAAGAGATTAATAACATACTTCTTGTCCATATTTGTGTCTCTTGCGTTCCACTCTCAGGGGATGGTTTACTCAGCAGAATACATTAAGAAGAAACTGGAGCAGGAAATGATCTTGTCGCAAGCCTTCGGAAGAGACTTGGTACATGACTCAGTGTACTTTATTCTAAAGAATACAATCAATAATAAACATTTTCCATAATTCTCACTCTTTACAAAGCAGTCTGCAAATCACATTTGAGGCAGTTTGTTTCAGTGATTATCTTCAATGTGTTACAAAAGTGTGCTGTTGTGAGTGTAATGACTCCGGCTGTCTCTCACAGAACAAGGGCACCATGCACTACGGGCTGGTGATAGTCGGCCATTCTCTTGGCGCGGGCACTGCTGCTATCCTCTCCTTCCTGCTGAGACCTCAGTACCCCACACTACACTGCTACTCTTACTCTCCACCTGGTGGCCTTTTTAGGTGAGTCCATCTGTGTGTGTGTTTACAGAATGTACAAAAGGGTATTCAAGAGAAGATCAGTCGCTCAGTTCGACTACATTGTGCAGGAAGTCAGTGAAAGCCTGTTTGCCATTTTGATGCATCAATCCCATGTTGATATGTATAAATCCCACTCACGTTAAACCCAAGTTTGACCGTTTCATACCAGACCATCGTCGCAGATTATACTATGGTCACCACTGTTTACTGAAGCCCTGAATCACTGCTAAGCTTCAGCATCATGCCACACCTGTTATAAATATTTTTGCTCTACAGAGTTGGGAATTTTCAGTTCATCTGAAATGGCCCCTGCTGTGTTTACACAGGAGACTAAACATGCGACTTGGAGCAATGTGATGTCGTATTTGTGGTTGTGTATATATATATATGTATATACATATATATATATATATATATATATATGTAAGTGTGTATGTATGTATATATAGTCACTGGATGATTTGAGTATGATAATGATCTAAATCGTATCCGTATGTTCAGTAAACAGAATTAGGGATTATAGTTTCAGCCTCGATTCGTCAGACCAGGAAACCGTTTTCCAGTCTTCGTCAGTTATGAACTACAGAAGCAAAAGTGCCATGTTTTCTTTTACCAACATCTTTTATTGTGAGACACTTTTGCTGGTAACTCTTGTGTTGAAGACTTGCTTTGGCCCAATCAATCAAGAACTAATGCTCATGTGCTGATATGGTTGTCTTGGGTTCAGTTTTTTCAGTTGCCCACGCCCATTCAAAACTCAGCAATGCTCAAGTACGTTTTCCAGGCATCGATCATGTGCTTTTCCAGTCATGTGCAATATCAAGTGTGGAAATATAGTTTCTGTTGTTTAGACCACGAGGGAAAGCATGGTCTATTCTTTCTGTAGTTTCATTTCCTGTATTGGATCAACCAGAGTATAACTGGACTCACATTTGTGTATATGAACAGATAAGGTTTTCCCTCAATACTTGATGTAGTACATGTATGTATACTGTGTGTAGTATTCCATTATTTGAATAACTTAAAACAAATGTTTGTTTGAAGCATGAGCTAGAAATGTGTCAGGAGAACAGGTCACACCCATAACTCTCTCCACATGTCCGGTTCACATCATTTCACTGTTTCTTTCTTTTATTTATCCAGTGAGGATGCCATGGAGTACTCCAAAGAGTTTGTCACATCTGTGGTATTAGGAAAAGACCTGGTGCCAAGGTATGTCTTCTACTATGTCCAGTATACTGTGGTTAACTTTACTTTGCTGCAGTATTACCACATTGGATCTGCTGCTGGTCTCTCGTAGGCTTGGCCTGTCACAACTGGAGGGTTTCCGACGCCACCTTCTGGAAGTCTTGCAGAAAAGTAACAAGCCAAAGGTGACTTGACCTCTTGACACTTAAGAAGATGACAGTCAGATAGACTAGTATCCATGTTGTACTATTTAAACATCAAAAAGAACAAAATAGGAAACTGATACAGTCGTCTATCTGGTCTTGCCAAGAACATCCTGTGCCTCCTCGCAGTAATTTGGGCTAATACTTAAAAAAAACACATCTCTACCATAGAAATACTAATGAATGATTAAATTGTCATCAGATTGACAACATATTTGCATTTTCACCCAACTACATAAACCCAGTAGTATCACATTTCTGAATTATTTTCCAAGTTTTGCAGTGGCTGATTAAAATAAACTGCAGGCTTCCACTCAAGCTCTCACTACACTGCAGGCCCGGTAACTCTGCTGTTATTACAGCTTCATTGAGTTAACCCCTGGCTGCTGCAGAAGCGCATACAATGTGCAGAATATATATTTAGATTCAGAAGTCATGTTGCATAACCAAAATGTATTTTTCTTTGCAACAGTGGAGGATCATTGCGGGAGGCACCAAATGCATCCCCAAATCAGAGCTTCCAGTAGAGGATGATGATCCTCAGTCTCAGCCAGCAGCGCCTCCCAGCAGTCGCCTGTGGCTCCACCCCAGTGACCTCAGCATTGCCCTTTCAGCCTCAACCCCCCTTTACCCTCCTGGCAGGATCATCCATGTGGTGCACAACCATCCGCCAGAGACATGGTGAGAAAGTTGTTTGTAGATTACAGCAACTAAATCCCCAAATGTCTTTTATTTTACCTGCATAAGATTCCAGCAGCGAGATCGGTCATCCGTTGAGTGGTATTGCCCCTTAAAGCTTGTCTTTGTACAAAACATATACTTTAACCACACAACTCCACCGCACAAATGGTGAAGTGGTTGTTTAACTGTTACGTGGACACAGAAAACTCAAAGCCAATCGAAGTGTACATTGTTTCAGTAAGACTGGCAGCTCAGTGGGAAAAGGTGTACATTGTATACTGGGGACAGTGTTTATTTACAGACGGTCACCTGCTCCTCTCTCTGCACTTGCGTCTGTGCTATCATATATTATATCTCATTTCAATAATGTTTAAAGTTAATTAAATGTTTATTCTGATTCAGTTAGACACCGGTATCAAACATCCTGCATCAGCTGTTATCCAAGGCCACAATACATTTTAGTTATCTTCTGAATAACAGATTGCTGTCATTCCATATCTTGAAAACGATACGTTTTAAAGTTCTCTGTGATGTAAGATGGGAATAACTGTTGTTTAACAGCTGTAAAATAATAGCTTGTTATCTTTATTCACTTCAAATCGAGCTAGATAACACTGTCTCGCTGTGTTGAAGTGTTTGTGGCTTCTATAACACAATCAAAGGTCACTGATGGTTGCTTTGCAAACCACCACTGGAAGCCAATTAACTCAACGGAAGTCCTTGGAGGTGCAACAATCTGATCTCTGGCCTGTAGCACTTTTCTGCTGCTGCAGTGACGCTGTGTGTGTCTGGCCATCAGACAGAAGCAAGTAACCACCTTCTGCAAGTTCCTGCAAAACCAGAAGTGGTTTGGCCAGTTTATCCTAATCCGATAATGGAATAAGACAATACAAATAAAAAAATGCAATGAAGCTACTGGTTAGTTTTTCTCTGTCGTCTTTGCTCCTCATCAACTTCTTGCTGTACTTTAAGTTATTTTATAGTTTGCCACATGAACAAGTTTCATGTTTGCCACTAGTGAGCTTTTTCTAGTATTTTCTAGTTTCTAAAATGAGCTCATTCCCAAAGTCCGTCACAAAATATTCCACTCAGTGGCGTCGTAGCCTGGGTTATGCTTCTCCCACAAGGATACTGAGGCAGGCTGTTGCTGAATCAACATGTGTGTTCACTTTGTACTTCACCGTGATTGACAGACTCTTTCGTTCACTGTAGTTGTGGCCAGGAGGAGCCAACCTACTCGGCTCTGTGGGGGGACAACAAGGCCTTCGATGAGGTCATCATATCACCTGCCATGCTTAATGAGCACATGCCCCATATGGTGATGGAGGGCCTAAACAAGGTCTGTTTTATCTGAGTGCATGCAGATGGGTTCGGTAGGGGGTGTTTGAAATGGTGGTGGAATTAATTTGAATTGTTTGTCATGATTTCCAACACCGGATACCTGAATTGGTTGATGATGAGTCTGTGTGTGTGAATCATCTTTAACTTGAAACATTCAAATACATTTACAAATATTTGTCATGATTGTTCATAAAGGGGATACCACTTTTTTGTATTATATTTTTTAAGTAAAGCTCAAGACCTGAAACTGAGTTTTGGTTATTTTTCAGTTGAAATATTATATATTTATTAAATCCTCTTAAATTCTTTAATAATTGTTTTACAAAGTTACAGATTTGACAGTGTAATTGTGCCGGCAGTAAATGCTTCTGAGGCTAAGCGGTTTGAGTAGTATGAGAAACGGAAACATTTGCAGTCATAAATTGGACATTCATTTTAGAAGTTTAATATGGTTCCTTTTTGTATGTTTAGTAAACTTCACCCTGCTTTCTCCTTAAATAGAAACTACAACATTCAGTGCTTCTCTAGCCACACAGCCCTATACATGTACACTTCTACAGAGGGTTTCAGTTATTATCAGTAATAGAAGTGAAATCTTTCTGACATCTATGCCCGGCCAGAACTTGAGATTACTAAAGAAAACGTATTTAAAGATGGGTGACGCATTTATCTGCTCTAAGGCCTTTAATTGAACCATCTCATTATTGAACATCGCAGTGATCGGAGACCATTGTCAAATCTGTTGAAGGGATTTATTTCTAAAACCACACCATTGCAATAACAGTATATTGTATTGCTCTTTTCAATGGTATGCCCCTTAAGTGTTCAGATACAAAATCTCTTTGAGGGTTTTGTCAGATTGATTCTTACTTTATGGTCAATTTATGCATGTGACCCTTTATTAACGAATAACTCACCTCATCTTGTTTTTTTTCTTCCAGTTTCAAAGCATGGGGGCTGCTCACTCCTGGTTTTATGGTGATCTTTATTAGCGTAATCTTCATGGGCATTGAACATCTCTTTTGATAACGTGTATGTTTGCATGTGACCTGTTGACCACTGTTGGGCGTGCACTTTCTTATGTTTTTTTACTTGGTTTTGCATTTGTTTCGGTGGCTCGGCCATGTGTCAGTATGTCTCTGGATGGATGATTTGTGTGTGTGTCTGTTGTGCCTAGTCTGTAGTATGATACCTCTGGTGTTTCTGCAGGTACTGGAACCATTATGTCTCGTGTCTGAGCAGGAAAACTCAGAACCGGAGGAACTGGAAGCCATTCAACCCACCAACAATACTACTGCGTTCATAATCCAAACCGAAATAAACTCTAGTCCTCTTCCCTCTGATTCCTCCCTTCTCGCCAACACAGATGTGTTTTTCACTGCCTCCCTCACAGGGACTGAGGATGCCTCCGTCCCTCCATCTGTCGTTGCTTCTTCCTCTGTTTCAGATGCGGAGTCTCCTCCTCCTCCTCTTCCTCCTCCTCCTTCTTCTCCTCCTCCTCCTCTGTCAGACTGTACTTCTGCCTTAGAGCCGTGCTCGGTGTCTATCCCTCCACTGTCTAACAGTCTTTCCAACTCTCACTCGGAAGCCCTCTCAGTTGAAGATGATTCATGCGTTTCACCACAAACCCAATCCGACCCCCCCGATTCTCACCTGAGCGTCGATGTGATCGCTGCTTCTGTTTCTGAAATCCCATCTGAGGAGTCTAACTGTGCTCGGATAGAAGATTCTCCCCTCAAGATAGTGATAACAACGCATAGCTCGTCTCGAAAACATGAAGTCTGTAGTTTACAAGTGCAGAACAGCCCTTCTGACAGTCTTGTATAGACTTAATGACGACGTAGTAGTAGACTTGGCCTTCATCAGCTTCTTAGCACAGTTAACAATCTAGTCAAATCTGTAAAAGGAATAATTAATTGTGGAACATTTGAAAGCTTTTAATGCTGTGGCCATGAGGTGCAACAGGAGAAACATTTTGCCTGATGTTAAAACTCAGGGTTTGGTGTTGGTTCTTAGAGAAAGACCTTCTTAAATGACTGTATTAATATTTATAAAGTGACCATAATGAGGTGGAGAGAGCCTGCCAGTTCCTCTTCCAAATTAAGTCACAAACGACTGATGCTAAGCAGCTCAACTGATAAAACAGTTGAGCAAAGCTGGAAACCAATGTTCTCTCTCGCTACATTGAGACGTTCTTCTCCTCTTTCCCCTTGCACATAAAACCTGCTGACAGAGAGCCACGAGTCCAGGCAAGTAGTCCAGATGCCATCACGAAGCAAGCTGAGGCAAGGCATGTGTGCACATGACTGCAAGTTAAATGTTATCACCAGGTGGCCCCTGGACTACATCACTGGTATATGGTGCATATAACCATATAATCCCTTTAAACTATAGTCATAAATATCCTCTTGCAAACCCACCTGCACTCCTCTTGTAATTGAGATTCCCCATCCAGCGTTCCTCATATCAACCCTTCATTCTTTTCCTTTTCTCTCACAGCTACCGCACATTTGGTCAAGTGCTGTGGCATGAACCTGCTCACCCCAATCCTCAAGTTTACAAGTTTTCTTTGTATGCACAAAGTTTCCATGGTAACCTAATTTCTTCCACATTAACTGCTCTTTCTTTCTTCTTGGCCGGGTTTTTCAGTTGCTGCAGCTCTTCTCTTCTCCCTTTTTGCCTTTTGAAAGCACATACTTAGCCTTTCCTCACTAATCCCTTCAAGAAATTGTCAATTACTCATCATCAGCAGATGGAATAACAAGGGGGGACAAATGTGTCAATATGAAGTATTCTGCTCGTCTCCACTGCGCTGCTGGAAAAGTGATGCTCAACGAATCTTAACAAATTCATAATTTTCTCTTATTACTCACTTGGTACAGTGGAGGGCTTTAATTAACAAGACTGAAAACTGGAATCATATTTTAATGTTCTCCGCCAAGTCAAAATGCGCTTTCATAAATGATGTCATATCTATGGCTGTAGGGGTTGCAGTACATTATTGCATAATGGAAAACTTGAAGAATAAAATATAGATATCTGTCTCTGGGTACTCCCTCTGCAGTCTCGTGCTTTGTTTAGTCGTGGCTCCAAATGCAGGCAATGTTTTGATATTGTTGCTGCCAAATATTTGCTGCAGTTTATCACTCGCAGAAATCTTGTCCTTGTGTATCACCAGACACACTCACTCATGTAACATCATCTTGTTTTGTGTGATTCTTAACCATCTGCATAACCCAAACATTATAAACATGTTTGTTTTAATGCCATTTTGTACTTAAAGAGCTTCTGTCCCTGTGGTGTTCAGTCTCTGTTTACAGTCATTTTAATTTAGTGTTAACATGTTATCTTCCATTGTCGCATGAATTGTACGTTTCTTTTGTGTGTTTTCATGTCATCACTGGTCCACTTGTTTTATACCATGATGTGCTTCCACCAAGTCTTTCAACTCATTAAAGTTAACCAAATACATGTAATTGTGTGTTGATGTGATTTGCTGTTTGTTCTCCTCACATTATTAACTATTATTAAGGTGTTTGTTGGACAAGGTGTTTGTGTGTTTGAAGTTGCATATACAGTTGTCTCATGTTTGACTATCCATTTGTCAGAATGAAGGTCTTGCTCAGACAACATGACTATATTGTGGGAGTTTGTCAGTTGGAGGAGCTGATGGCTCACTATTAGATTGCACTTACATTTATCTGGACTACACTGTGCCTCTTTTTTAACACTTTTATACAAATTCTTTATAATAATATTTGTCCTCATATCTGCAGTTAAATACAGATTTAGGAGAACTGTCCGTGTGTGTTGATGTTGATCTCCACAAACTAATAATGGCCAGAAGATTATACATCAATCTAATAATTCATCAAAAACCTTCTGTTTGTTTGTTTTTATCATCCCACCTGTTGAACAAGAAGAGTATTTTTTTTCCCCTGTCATTATTTTGAGATTCCTCTCCATTCAGTTATTTTGAGAACAGCAAAGAAAAGAAATGTCTGCAAAACTAAGCATGCAAGCAACATCTTTTTAATGTCTTGTTTCATTAGAGCAGTTAAGTAACTGAGTGCAGTTATTCTGTTCATGTGGATTCTCAATGCACATGTTGCCTGCTCTCCTGCTCTCATCGGGCCTCTAAAGTCATGTCTGTACACCTTTGTGCTTGGGACAGGTGCTGGAGAACTACAACAAGGGGAAAACAGCGTTGCTGTCAGCAGCCAAGATCATGGTGAGCCCCACAGAAGTGGACTTAAACCCAGAGAGCATGTTCGTGGATACATCAACAACTCAGCAGCCGGCGCCTACAACCCACCACCGCAGGAACAGCAGTGTTCGGTCAGTACACCAGGCCTCGCTGTGCGTGTGCTGGACCCTTAAACGATACATATACATTCAGTTTGTTTGAGCCTCTATATTCAGTTTCCCCTTTAACATGCTATATAATGGAGCCTCTTCAAAACCTCTTCATAAACTGTAGGGCTAATCATGGGGATATGTCTGTTCTAGCCAATACTAAACAGTACTACTGCTACTAACTGCTACTTCATTGTTTTCTCAAAATCATCGTTTCTGTCTGTTCCTTTTTGGTTTAAAAAACAAGACAAAAACCATTGTTACGGTAAGCAATGCATGCTAATACTAATTTTGCATAATGTGCTCCCTTTTTTCATGCACGCATGCACGCTATCTGACCACAGAGCAGTTGCAACGTATGGTAGTATTCAGTTCCCACGTCGCCCCCTCTGGTTTAGCCCCTGTCCAAAGTCAGTGTGAACTCCTCCTAATAGTGGTTGAATTGTGATGTTTTCTCTCCTGTATTAGACACTAATACTAGAGCACTCGGATACACTCCTGGAATCCCAGTCTCTCCTTTTCTCTCCTCTTCCTTCCATCTTTGTGATGTTGTTCTGGTATCCAGCTAGTCTGTAGACTATAGATATGATTTACATACTAACACCTTCCCGTTTCTCTTCTTTAACCCTCCGTAAGTTGTTTTGACCCGTTTTTCATGCCTCTCTTGTATTTTGGATCCCTTCTCCCTTCCTCTCCCTGTCACTACTCTCCAACCCCTTCTTCTCCTCTCCTCTAGTTCGTGTGCCCAGTCTGAAATATCTCTGGATGGCTTCTCTGAGTGCCCTCCTCCTCCAGTGCCTGTAGTGCTGCATGGAGCACGGGAGCGCCTGGCCGTGGAGCTGAGGGACCGCAAAGCCCCGCTGGCTGTCATGGAGAGTCTCTCGGACGCAGAATCCCTCTATAGTCTGGATTCTCGACGCTCTTCGGCTGCACTAAGAGGTTCGCCAATGCTGAGTTGCCTCCCGTTCCCTTTGGATGCCCCGATCCCCGAGGAGAACCCGTCTCTCAGCTCCCGCACTGAACTACTGGCTGCCGACTGCCTCTGCCAGGAAACGCCAGAGCACTTGGGTGAGGTCGGGCCCTTCTTTACCCCACAGGAATCCAGATCCACCCCGGATTACCCCATGCGGTTGTCTCCTGCCACACCTCGCTACAGTGGAAACCATTCCCCAGCTCTGCTAAATCAGAGCGCCTTGGCTCAGCCTTTCAAGTCGGAGCCTAACGTCAACCGAAAGATGCTTCCTGATGGGGATCCCCAACAGATGCCCGGTGTCTACAGCCCAGGGAGCACTCCTATTGCTCCCCTCAGCCCGCAGATTGGTTCGAGACCAATGGATGGAGATGATGAAGATTGGGAGCTGGAGACTGCAGAGAAACAGTTATGTGCAGAGACCAGACCGGCAGTTTCTACTCCATCCCAACTATCCAATGGAAACCCCAGCCAGGCAGTGCTGGAGTTCGCCCAGTACTTAGACTCTCTATTTAGATTGGACGGCAGCAGTTCTCCACCTCTGGAGCTGTCTGACGGGGAGTCCGAGTCAGGCCGGGGCTCTTTTGGACAGGGAGAGTGTCTCGTAGATGGACAGCCGTTGGATGACAAACAACTTCTGGCGAGAGCAACACTGGAGCCTAACCTAGTCCCCAAGCCCCCACGCACTTTTGCTGGATCTGCTGACCCCTCTTCAGGCATCTCTTTGTCGCCCTCTTTCCCGCTCTCGTCTTCTGAGGAGCTCAACGACCTTTCCCCCGGCGAGGGCGCCCTGCCGGCCATGCCCTCACTACGAACATCTAGCCCTTGCCACTGTCCTGACGAGAACACGCTATCATCGATGGTGTAGTGTGCTCCCAAGACTCCAATGTCCTTTGCTCTAGATTGACAGGTGCAGTCATTTAAAACATATCACAGTACGTGCATGCGATGGAATGCAGTCACTCATCAGAGATCCAATGACAGAACTTGACGGACCAACACACAAACTATTTCCATTCTTCAGGTGTCCCCGGTGAACGCTGTTTATAGCATTTTCACACTATTGCAATTACTAAAAAAAAATAGATACCTCTCTCTGCATGCCAGGGGGCCGTACTGCTTTTGGGTGAATATAAATAACTGTAGCTTCACAATGCCATTCCAAAACAATGCCGTCTCACCCGCGTAGGGACGCGTCAGCATTACATCAGTTCCCCAATTTAACAGATTTAAAGGGAGAATACTTAACTGAGCAGGGATTAAAAAACTAACACTGTAGAAGAGGTTAGCACAGGCACATTGTCTGGGTTGGTGTCCTGTACAACTTCCTGCACCCTCAGCAGCTCCGGAAACTTTGTCCAGCTTTCATTTCATTTTTATTTTTTCAAATCAGGAATGTGAAGATGGACATGTTCATCAATCAATAGAAGTGAGAAGACATTATGAAATGTTCCTCAGGTCTACAAAGAATTGACTTTGAGAAAGCGAGTAAGTGTGTTACATTGGTGAGAATTCATGTGTCTTAAAAATGTAGTGATTGTGACAAAGTTATTACAGACGCCTATGGATGTTTTTGAGTCTTTTGGTTACTCTTTATAGTGCATGAAGGTTTTTTTTTTTGTCTTTATGTTTAAAGAGAAAATGTAAAGAAACCACTTAGATTGACGTTTGGATACTCTTGCACACATCATCTTGTTCAATTTACCCCCACAATATTTGCCAAAAAATCAAATACATTGTATGCCAAATGTATTTATGAGATGTAGTTTTGTATATGTATATGGGTATTGCTTTATTTAAACACAAGCTAAGTTCATTATCTCCTTCCCATTATGTTGGTTCCCATGTAGACTGTTATACAGCAACACCACGGAAAAAAAGCTATCCTGACCTTAAGACACTGCCATGGCTTTCATTTGGGAAACACAACCTCTGTATCTTCGGTTTGAACCAATGATAATAATAACTTGCTAATAGTCGTCCTAGTCTCATAACTACTGTACCTTACTCTTTGGAGAGCTCTTAGCAATGTGCCCAGGTCAGAGTAAGCATGCTTTATGCATTTCATGGTAGCATGGCTGGTATAGAAATGTCTTGTCATTGAGTCACATTAAATAAGATCTACAGACATTTTAATATATGTAAACTCAAACATTATAGAGGCTTCTAAAACAAACAGGACCAAACTGTGTATTCTAAAAATGTCCCAGGATTCCATCTCTCTCGTTCTCGAGGTGCTCTCGGCCATCTTGGACGTCAAGGTGTTTGCTTCACTTTAACGTGGTTCATCTCAAACACCCTCGATGGACTGAATGAATGAATGGGCTCAAACATCACGTACGTGGCATACAATCTTCCATATCACTCTGGGCCTAACAGGTGGCTCACAATTTGCATTATTTATTACCGTTAATGTTGTTATCACTTTTATTGCTATATTTGATGGTATTATTATCCTTATTGCTCTTGCAACAGATTGGTTTGATGTTAGTGGTTTTTATCTCAGTTTTTTAGGGACAGTGTGGGGAACTTTTTAGACTTTCCCCAAATGTAAGGAGTTCTATATTTCAGCTTTTTTTTTCTGTCCCGCGTTGAAAAGTATTTGACATTCTGCCATGGCAGGGTGACAATATGCTCTTTTTACAAATGTCTCATGCTGGTGAGACATGCTGCAGAGTGACAGCCTGCTCACAGTGACCTCTGGTGCAGCGCCGCCATCAAGCTTGGAGTCACCACAGTGATCTGCACAGTCTCTCTATTTGGATTAAGATTTGCTGCGATTACTCACCGCAGACCGTTCCAGCCAGTTTACAGTCTGACACAACTCAAGTCACGCTGCCAGTCTCAGTCGACTCTCACCAGATACACTTACAGTTGGTCCAGCAATTTCCTACTTTCGGTAACTTTGCCTGTAGCTGGTCATACACTGAAAGAAACACTGCTGAAAGAAAGCACTATAATACTTCCTACCATGATGTGTACAGCACCATGTTCTATGTGTAATTATGTATGCAGATGTTTAAAAAAAAAAAAAGATGAATTCCAATAGTCACGCAGGAAAACAACTATATAACAATAAGGAGATGATGAATATATTAAAAGATATCAGTATTGAGTTAATCTGAAAGTTATTTATTCAAACTATTGGCAGATTTACAAATTGGTCTATATTGAAAGAAGAATAATTCAACTATGTCTTGTCCATGTTTACCTGGTTTGCTTCCCCTCCTTTCCTGCCCCACAATGAGAATGTATTTAATCCCCCCCCACCCCCTCCCCTCCCCCCTCACTGCCCTGCCTGTAATGGAATAAACTACAAACCATGAAAATAACTAGAAATACTGTCATATATATTTCATCATGTGTTAATAATACAATGTACTGTTTGCATTCTGATGGCTGCTATTTAAATGAGCCTCAAATTGTAGTTGATGTCTCAGGTTTTCTGGGTCGTATTGTTTACCTCAATGCTACAAATTGTTAAGATACCGTTTAGCCTTAGTGTATTAATAAAAATATCATAGAAGCATACTTGAGTTTCTCCTGAAATATAATGCATGTTATAAGAATATTTCAGCTATTAACTTGTTTAAACTACTGACTTTTGATGTTGAGTACCATGGATACATGAAGGACTGTACTTTGGAGTAGATTTTGCCAAATAAACCTCTCCTGGAAAAAAAAGTTTGTGCTTTAGATGTAAATGTGTTTTAGGACTGCTGAGTACAGCTGTTGAGTTGTTCTGAGCTATATTTAAGTATAGGTGTTATGAATGGGCCGTATTTTTTTGATAACTTATAGACTCTTCGGTTGAGCCTCATGAAGGTTGCATGGGTCAAACCACACTGGATGGCAAGCGTCTATTTGAGAACACCGGTGACACACCTTGGGGACCAGATTGGATCAACTCTATATCTCATTTCTCTTGGATTTTAGACATACCAAGCTACCACTAATGCAAATACTTATATTAATTATGAGTGTATGACAAGTAAAAAGAGCAAAAAACCAATATTACTGTACAATACTATATTGGGAACCCATGTGTCAGTACACCGCAACTCCCATCAGAGGGCAGCACAGTATCTACCTCCCCACTCACGAAAGAAGCGAAGAAGAAGACTTCCTAATTCCACCGAAAGGTCCCCGTCGCGCTCCGTTAACGTTAGCTCTGTGTTTACAAGTGCAGCCTGTTTTCTAACCGTGAACATGAATTAAGACCGACGGTTCAAACCCCGTTAACGTTTGGCGCCTCGGTGAGTTACACACGTGCTGATAACTGTTGAATTGTCCGTTTATGAGGTGGTTTTATCACGTTTAGTCACTTCAGTTGACTTAGCTTGAACGTTTACACGGCTGGTTTGTTTAGCTAGCTTAGCTACTACGTCAACTTCCTCGCTACGTTTATTCACCCTCATCGCTGTTGCAATTAAGTTAGTTAGCTCATCGATGTGTTTGATTATTCCCTCGCGTTATGGCCAATATTTAGTCTTCCTGTCATCGGCAGACATGAGTATCGTATCGTTACACTTAAGCTAACTAGTCGTGTCGCTGACAGCAAAGGCATTGCAATCAGAGTAATTTAAACTGTTTATTGTGAATGAGTAATGTGAGCTAACTTATACTGAGATTTGGGGGGACCCGTGGTTGTAACGTTGTATATCACTCTCTGGAGTAACGATGACGTTACCTTGTCTCCCCAGGGTAACGTTAGACTACTTCATGGTGTACAGGAGCTGGTGTTGATCAGAAGGTCTGTCTGTCAGCCATGTATGCATCAGGGAAATACAGCTCGCGGGGCCCTGCTCTCATTCCGCGGATGAAAACCAAGCACCGCATCTATTACATCACACTCTTCTCTGTGGTGCTGCTTGGCCTCATCGCCACCGGGATGTTTCAGTTCTGGCCGCACTCCATCGAGTCCGCAGCGGACTGGACCCTTGATAAACGCAGTGTTCACGACGCACCTTTGGTCCGCCTCCCTATCTCCAGCCCGATTCCCGAGAGGGGGGATCTCAGCTGTCGCATGCACACCTGTTTTGACGTGTACAGATGTGGCTACAATCCTAAAAACAGGATCAAGGTAACTGTCTCTCAAAACAACCCTCACATCGCTGAGCTTACACAAAGTGAGAATGTCATTTCTGTATTTTGCAGTGTTTCCTGGTTGAGATTATGCCCCGTTGTTGAAATAGTTTCTTTTGTAGGTGTACATCTACCCTCTGCAGAAGTTTGTGGATGAATTGGGTGTTCCCATCAGCAGCACTGGACTGTCACGAGAGTACAACGACCTGCTCAGTGCCATCTCGGACAGTGACTTTTACACTGACGACGTCACCCGGGCGTGTCTTTTCATCCCATCTGCTGATGTGCTGAACCAGAACTCCCTGCGTATCAGAGAGACGGCCCAGGCTCTGGCAATGCTGCCCAGGTAAATGTTTACACTAGAAAAGTATTATTGTCTTGTATCAAATTCAACTGTGCAGTAGAGTTTCTCTCTTTCGCCCTTTTTATCAAATTACTTGAATATCTGTGTTGTTGTCATTGTCGTTCGGTCTCAAATGTCGCATTTCAATCCCTTAAATATGTATATATGGTCACTTAACAATGTATATTGAGTGAGACAGAAACTTTAAATTTTTTATGTGAAATTTCTATCTAAAGTGATGTTTTCAAAGTGTCTCTTTATTTGGCCAACATTAAAAAATAGCAGCACTAATCTTGTGTATGTTTTGGTAGATGGGACAAAGGGATGAATCACCTACTCTTCAACATGTTACCCGGAGGCCCCCCAGACTACAATACTGCTTTGGATGTGCCCAGAGACAGGTAGATACCACATCTTGAAAGTCATCTTAATATTATAGAATGTGTTAATTATAATCTAGATGGAAATATGTTCAACAAAAATCACATATTGGTATTATTGTTCTCATATTTACTTTAAAGGATATGTTTGGTGCATACATTTAATTAACCAAAACAGGACCATCAACTGATATTTTACACATTTTATTCATAACACCAGAGAGGAGGGAAGCATGTTGTCAAGATTAATGATTTCAGGATTCTTGTCAGCACCTTCCCTCTTGTAGGTAGAACTCAACATGATAAATCATTGTTTCCTGGCTAGATTAAATACATTTTCAAAGTACAATGGATTTTAAATATTAACAATCAAGATAACATATTCTCAAGAAGCCTCGAGGAGATCAAATCTGGCTGTATTTGCCAGCAGATTTCCTTAAGACTATAGTGATGGTTGAGGATGGAAGAGGGTTAGGGGTTTTGAAACATCCTAGAGGCAATGAACACCGTCTTTAGCTTTAAGGAATTTCCTTGGCTCATTCAGCTGGAGTCAATTTGGTATGGAGCCTCATCAGAACCAGGTGTGTGACTGACGGTGTGTTTCCACTTTATATTCACCTTGCCTGAGAATAGAACCGAATCCGAAGTACCTTTCAACACCAAGCAAACTATATGGAATATATTAAGCAGGGCACTTAGCCCCTCTTGTCTTACATTAACATTGTTGGTAGCAAACATTTTCATTGGGAGCAAATTAATGAATGCATGAGTTTGTGTTTTAAAAGATGTTCATGCAGGTCATGTCTTTTGAAATCCCCAAAGTGTTGAAGCATTGTTACAATCCAGGGCCATTTATTTCAGAGCGCTGCTGGCTGGAGGCGGTTTCTCTACATGGACCTACAGACAAGGTTATGATGTCAGCATTCCAGTTTACAGCCCCCTCTCTGCGGATGTTGAGCTGCCTGAGAGACAACCAGGGTGAGCACATCTCACACATTATCTTTTTTGTGTAGCACATCATGACCAGATCTCAGTCACTTTACTTCAACAACTTTTCTACAGAAAGTGCACCAAGGGAACATGATGATCTCTGATATTCAGAATAGATATCTAAATAAAATATAGTAATTGTGGTTTATCAATTATCTTTCGGCTAGTCCTGATCGAGGGCTAATTTAAAGTCAACAATATAAAGTAGGATGACAAGCTGCATACCTCCTGTCTCCATTCTCTCAGGCCACGCCGCTACTTCATCCTGTCTTCTCAAACTGCTATCCACCGAGAGTACCGTGCTGAACTGGAGCGCTTGAAGGAAGAAAATGGAGAAGCGCTGCTCCTCCTGGACAAGTGTAGCAACCTCTCTCAAGGTGCCGCCTCTGCACGAAAACGCTGCTGCAAAGGGCAGGTGTACGACTACCCGCAGATCCTGCAGGTGGGAAGCACAACTGCATTAAAACCGTGTCACACAGTGTCGAGATACACTTCAGTCGCAAAAGAAAGTCTGCCACCAACAACCAGTGCTGTATAAATTAAAACCCAGGAACTCAAACTAATGCAGTTAAAGTTTCTGAAAATGTTTTTTCGTTCTAGAACACATCTCCAACTGTGAACATGAGTCAATTGAGCCTGGTTTTAGTTTGTACGTCCAATGGAAAATCCCATGTCCCATTAAGCATTTGCTCCCAATGTGTCTCCGCAGGAGTCTTCGTTCTGCGTGGTTTTGCGGGGGGCCCGTTTGGGACAGGCTGCCCTCAGTGATGTGCTGCAAGCCGGCTGTGTCCCCGTCATCCTGGCTGACTCCTACATTCTGCCCTTCTCTGAAGTGCTCGACTGGAAAAGGTAAGTCACTGAACAGTTGGAAAAACAAATTTGACAGTCTGACATTTTTGGCTCACAAATTGAATGTTTCTGTTTCTGCACAGGGCATCTGTGGTTATTCCAGAGGAGAAGCTGTCAGAGATGTACACCATCCTAAAGAGTGTTCCTCATAGACAAGTCGAAGAGATGCAAAGACAGGTAATGTGGTGAAGAGAATGTCTCCTAGGTAACCGTTGTGGTTACTAGTGTTGCCCCTGGGGTGAGATCACTCGCATGTCATGATGCCTGTACCTTTTACCAACCAAGCAAGTCAGTGGAAGCCAAAACACATTATGTGATGTGCGCAAAAGACAGATACCACCCGTACTTTTGGTCATTTCCTCCTTTGCCCAGTCTAGATTTTAAACAGCTTTCAGAAGACTCAACTGTGTTGATTTTAGCTTGAGTGAAATGCATTGAAGGCAGCTCACGTCCTTGTTTCATTTGATATCTGCATTGAGCCACAATAAACAAAAGTGAGAGCAGCTTTGAGAGAAGTGTAGCAGTTCAGCAGCTCCTCATTCCCTTGTATCAACTCTAGTCCATTTACTAATTATACTGACCAAACAGACATTTAGGGCCCAGGGCTCAGAGACGAGCTTGGGGTTGGATTACACCAAAAAGGTTCACTCTGCTAACTTGGTAGCACTGGTCTGATACTGTCCTCCAGTACTGCAGTGCAAATGGATTGAATTGGTTTCTCCACAGAAATCATTCTGCTATTAATTTAGTGAAACTAATGGTATACCACAATATGATTTTTAATCATACAATTCTTTTGTACCTACAGTAAACAATGGTTGAAGATTGTGGGAACATGTTGGTGATCAAAACATTCTCTAAACAGTGTCTTCTGGCTAAATTTAATACTTCATATTGAAGTTTGTCTCAACTTTAAGATCCTAAAGCACACTACAGAAATGTATTTCTGAATGGAAATTCTATCGAATGTATTTTAGACATTAGTACAGTCCGTCTCAACAAGGATGTATGTTGTAGTGTTGTAACCATTCACTGTCTGTTGTACCTTCCCCGTTGGAGGGCAAGATCTCTGAGAAAATATTGTTATGAATTCTTAAAGCAGAAAAGCTTAAACTTTGATTTATGTTGTTAAGCTGATGCATTTCACTAGTTTTGCCAACAGAGGGCTCAGCAGTCTTTGCTTTCATGATGTGTTTGTCTGTGTGGGCTGACTTTTGTGATTACTAATGTAAAACTAGGAATACTCTACGTGTAACTGCTGAAAGGAAAACCCATATAATTGACAACTTATATCATACTATTTTAGTATAGTTTAAGGTTTTTCTAAAAATTACTCCTTTTAAGAGTTGGAGGCCAGAGAAGTACCTTTTTATATCAACAAAAAAACGCTACTCCAAAGAAAATTAATTAGTAAAGTTGTGAAAGTTGTCAAGTGTGTTTTTAATTCACTCGTATATTGATATGTAAGGAGTGCAGTTTTAGTTCATCCTGCAGGAACAGGACAAACTGTGATAAACCACAGTTGAGCTTCCACCCATCGTCAGCAGAACTCATTTTTAAATTTTGAGATGATGCAATAGCATCCAGTTCGGTCACATTTTAGAAGGCCACACATTAACAGCTGTGAGATGTTGACCGTGCTCAAGTGAGACGACTGAGCCCATGTTTGTGTTCTGACTTCCATGAGCCTCGTCTATGTGGTCATATCCTCAAAATAGGACACATACAATACAGATCTTTTATTAGATTAACTCAGCCAAATCGGTTATTTTATTAGCATACAGTTTATAAGATCCTACAGCAATCCACCATGCAGAACAGTACACTGGCTGCAGCTGATCTATAGACCATGTCAAGACTCCCTTACAGTAAACGCCATCTGCTTTTCTTCAGTCAAGTCTTCTTTTTCCATCAATCCCCTACGACAGAACTGAACTACCAGCCACGATGATGATGATGATGATGATGGGTGTCAGTTGCTTTTTGATCGGTCAAAAACATACTAGCATTTCCTTAATAGAGAGTTGCATATTTGATATCCTTGAGCGATCAACTGAGGTCCTCCACCTGATTCATATTCTCTTTTCGGACCTTCATAAATGCAGGATTTGCCAGACCTTCGTTGTAGAGTTAAATATGAGATCTAAAGTGTAAATAGTCACATGGGGTGACTCTTTGTTGCTCTGCAGAGCAACACAAACTAATTTAGTGGTGAAATAAATACTCTTCTTTTCTCTTAAACCTTCCCTTTTACTTAAATTAAAGTAGTAATAAGTGCACAAAAGTTCGGTTACAAATAAAAGTCTGTCATTCAAAATGTTACTGTAAAAGTCTTGGCAACGGAGCATTAGAAGGGATTCAGAGCATTACTACAGCAGCAAACTATATTAATGTATTATAATTATTGACACAATATGTACGCTTCACCAATTCTGCAGCTGGTAAAACTGGAGCTATAGTTCTACTTTACTGCCAGGTAATTTATTCTATAATAATACATCATTAATTAGTTGATTGGTGTGCAATATTAATTATATTTTGTATTAACCAGAATCTGCAAAAAGTAACAAATAACAATATCTGCCAAATAAAGGGAAGTAAAAATAAGAATCGTTGAGATGTAGTGTAGTTATGTTGTGCTCTAGTAAAGTACAAGTGCCTAAAAATTACACTTTATTGCAATTAGTTTAAGTATTACAGTTAATTCCACACGAATTCTCCTGCTGCTGAAGCTGTGGTCTTCAGTTGTGGTCCTCTAGACCAAAGTCCTGCTAGATTATATTTCATCCATTTGAATAAGTACTGATTTACACCTGGGAGACAAGGTTATTATTGTGAACTGGTCTTGTCTGTGTATGTGAGTATAGAGATGTTTTGATCACAGTAAAAAGTAAAGTGCTAATAAATCTTGAGCACAACAATATTCCCAGTGAGCAGCTCGCATGATTGAAGCAGACTTGCTTTCACTGCTGTTTTTGATTAAGTCAAAAACACTAATGATTACCTGGTTCTGTCTACAGCTCACCAATTCAGGTCTAAAGGTTGAATCATCTGTCAGGCACTTGACAACTTCCTCTGAGTTAAACAAAGTGATGCAGACTACTGTAATATAAACTGTTTTTGATCGTCTCGTTGACCTTTATATTTTAATGATTTTAAACAACAAAGGAGTGGGAGCTGCAGGGGTACTCTCTCCACTAGGAGGAAATGAGAAGATCATTTTGGCGACTGTGGCTCAGTGGTTAGCAAGTCAGTCTTTCAATCAGAAGGTCGGTGGTTCAAACCCCGCCTCAGCCAGTCCATGTCGTTGTGTCCTTGAGCAAGACACTTAACCCTCATTGCTCACCGTTGCTGTGTCTTTGGTCTAATGTATACTGTATATCATGTAAGTCGCTTTGGATAAAAGCGTCAGCTAAATGTAATGTAATGTAATGTAATTTTGGTTTTAAACGAGCGTTACATCAGACCTCTTTTTTGTTTGGCTTGCTGAGGAATAAGTGTTGAACATGACTCTGGGGATTGTTTGCATTTGTAGACGCAGCTTTATAATTTCAGTTTGCGTTACACATAATTTCCTTTTTATTGGTGCATTACATTTTGGTTGGTTGGTCAGAGTTTTTATATTTGCTGCTACACATCTTTATTTGTCAGTCGAACAAACGGAAGCAAAGTGTAGACTCGAAGCTGGGTGCCGGCAATGGAAGATGGAGTAAAAGGATTCTCTTCCTCTCGTAGAAAACTGTCTCATAAAAATTCCTGCAGGCGCTGGGAGAGGGTGGAAGGTGGTGCTATGGGCCTTTGGGCCGGCACGTTTTGCTTTCTGCCTCCCCCCCAGTTGGAAAAGAAACTTTCATCACTGGTTGATTTACGGGCCGTTGGGATTCTCCCCTGATATTAGAAAGTCGTTTTGGATTCTCCTTTCCCCCTCTATGAAAATATATGCTGTTTTTGTGTTGTTGTTCGACCCCAGGTCACATGTTCATGTGCCTCTACGGATGGTCTTTGTTTGGGGCACACATAAGCCAATAATACAGTCCATGCTGTTTCATTGCAATAGGAGGAGATTGAAATCTAGCTCGGTGCTTTACACACACACTTAAATATTTACATCCTCTCCTCCAGAACTGTGGGTCATTGATGAGCGGGTGGGGTGGAGTCAGGTCAGTGTTACACGGGGCCTCCTGGCAGGAGACAGTGTAGTTTGAAGCGTCATTAACTCTTATAGGCTTCTCTTTCCTCCAAACGGTCCCTTGAAGTTTCTAACTAGAATAGGAGCCTGCAGGGGGCACGGGGCTAGACACATATGTCATGGTCAGTAGCACTACTCTGAGTGGATCAGTCCATTGTAACTGACATGTTGTATGAAAAGTAAAATAATTCATGAACATTGATTTTGAATTTATTCTTCTTTGCATCTCAACCCTAACACATATGAAATGATGACGTGAACCTTGAATGAGGGCGGTTGGAGTTGAGTACTCCAGCGGCCAATGTGATAACGTTAAGATACGGGTTAGGAGTTCAGTTATCATTAAAGTCTGCTTTTCACATCAGAGATCTGCTGAAACAAAACGGACACAGGCCAAAGAGTTGTTAGAGAGCTTCAGAGGAAGAGTTGTTGAAGGTCAGGAGGCTGAAGAGGGCCACAAGGTTGTCTTTAAAGACTTTGACTGGAGGAAAATCTGGATTTTACAGCTATGACTTCACACTGGTGTGATCTTCTGACATGTAGTGACTTTACTCCACAGCATAAACTGAGTGTCTGAAAAACATATAAGCATTAACAACCCATCAATAGTTTCATGAAAAAAACGGTAGAAGTAGGATTTTCTTAACTAAGTGTTTAGACTTGACTAATCTCTCTCAACCCTTTGTGGAGGTGTCTATCAGTAGAGACCCTGCCCTCTGCCTGTATTTCCTTGGTTGGCTGTTTCTGGGCGCCAACCTAACGCCTAATAATTACATATACCGACCAGGTGCCAGATCATAGGCACACATCTAAATGGTGGACACATAATGCATAATTATGCATAATGCAAATATAGAGAGTCAGAATGCCAAGTGGACAAAGTTCCTTCCAAAATAAAAGTGAGTCTAGGGTCGGCTTCACCAACGAGCATCCCTAACGTGGTCAGAGTGCCCAACCTACTCATTCTGCCCTTAAGGTCAATTATTGTAATACACCTTGATTATAACTAATAATTGATCATATAACTTAAGAAATATTCATTTTTTAACTTACATTTTAGTTATGTTGACTAATTCTACAAACAAATAAGTTTTCACCTGTATGCAGGATGTTTTAAAAACTTTTTTTTATTGCGTATGTTTGTTTTTTCATCAATCAATGCAAATATATAATTCTGCCTCTCTGTGAAAGTTGAACAGAAAGATACATTAATATATATTTTGTTAACTGATTAGTGCAATATGGAGCTCTTTTATCTCGCCCCTTCTTTTGTCTTTTCTTTTGGTACAATTTAAGAAGTCTGTTCCATCTGTCCACAGGCACGCTGGTTCTGGGAGGCCTACTTCAGCTCCATGAAGGCTATTGGTTTGACAACGCTCCAGATCATCAATGATCGCATCTACCCCTATGCTGCACGGACTTATGAGCAGTGGAACAATCCACCCGTGGTGGTATGTAACTGTGGAGACCTGATGTTCATGTGCTTTCTTTCAAGTATTTGTAACTGTAAGCCATTATATCCTGACCTTCCATTGTTGTCTTGCAGAAGTCTGCTATTTAGTTATATCTCTTCCAACAAACCACTACATCATCTCACCGTGTGCTGTACTATACTGAGCAACGCGGTTGTATTCCGAGAAGACGTTTTATTGCAGACATCTGAACGAAACCCATCCAGGATGGAGCTTTGACCATACAGACGCTCGCTGTGCCGCAAAAGCTTCCCCACTCTCCTGTGCCTTGTAAATCGAAGCCTCTGTGGAGGAGTGACACAAGATGCCTTCAGTCTTTCTGAAGCGCCACACATGCTGCGCTTCACAGTCTGGTATACACCCAGCTAGCTCTGAGGCTGCCAGTTTGTGTCAGCAGTTCTGCTCAAGGAGGATGCCTCCATTGTGGTGAAAAATAAGTTCCTGTATGTCTGAGTCATGTGTTTGTAGAGAGTATGCTGGATGTGAAGAATGGTGTGTGTGTTTAGCATCCCTGTGGTTGTGGGAGTTTGTGGCTGCAGACAGCTTGGCTGGGCGACCATCTCTCAAGAGTTGTTAATCAGTACGGTCTGATCTACAGTCTCCTGCATCCACAGTCTGTGGGGTAGAGGCGTGTCCAATTGAGCGTGCGTGTGGATGCATAATAGCGTCTTTGCAGCTGTCAAATGTCTACAAGTATTCTTACTATACGTAGATCCACTAAATTGCTAAGTTTAGAAAGATGGCAGTCCCAATCAGGTTGCATTGGTGTAAACAAGCAGCGTTCTGAGGGGTTTTGTTTGATGTTTATCATTCAGGAGTAATAGATTTACAGTCAAGGTTGTCTGTTTTCCTCTTAGAAGATAATTACCCTTCTTTGTTTGTAGATTGTTAATCAGCAGTTACACCTGACATTGCCCACTTATGTCAAAGTGTCCAACCCCCTGTCCAATCAATCAGTACCACTCAGGGCTCAAGGTTTGTTCAGACCCAGAGGAGGTTAATTGTGTCGGGGGGTACAGATCTTTGGTCATTCCAGCCTGAGATAGGAGATGAAGTGTTTTCTCGATGGATTCAGTGACTGGATGGTGAGAAGAACTTGCGCAGAGCACTAAATAAAGCAGGCAGACATTTTTCCCCCTCTCCTGTAGACTTTAGGCTGGTAATTGAAAGCACATTTCCTTTTGCTAGTGCCTTTGGAGGGGTGGGGTGTGTGGGGTTCAGAATAAAGGACAGGCTGCTTTTTTTAGGTAGTGGGCATGCTTGTTAGGTTTCTACATTACAAGAATCGAAGCATCTCAGAGTTACAAAGGCATGTTGTGGTGGTTGTTGGCGCCTGAGCATGTGAAAGTCTATTTGATCACTATCTTAGATTTTAAAAGTGTTGAATCTGTTCTCCTGCACATTAGTTTTTAAAAACTGTGTTGACTTTTGACTTTATTTTGAGGGTGTTTACATTCTAATACTGATTAACCATGTAATATAAAGTGTATTATGCTGTGTTCACACTACGAGGGACAAAGCAACAGGCAGACAGTAGTTTTCAATGGAAGCCTTTGACATGAAGCTAGGGTTAGGGTTAATGCTTGCTGCTGCGTGATGGACGTGATGTGCTACAAATCCACTCTTCACCCATTATGGATGGGAATACTTTAAATACCCTGAAAACTGAAACTCGGCAGTTTTAACCTCAGTCATTTTCATTTGAAAACCAGTTGGCTGAAATAGAGCCCAGATAATAACAAAAAAGCACATCTCTGTCCTAATACTGATGAAGATAATACTGTATCTTGTGTTGCAACTTTAATTGCGTTCCTTAGTTTCGAATCAAAAGATTAGATATAATCTACCAGTACTGTACTTCTGGATCTGTGTACATAAGTAAAACTTATGTTCGAATGTATTTGGGTTTCAGTGGGAGTGTTTCTACGGATAGACAGATAGGACAGATGGATAAAGGCAATTTGAAAACTTTGTAGATCTTCATTTTATCTTGCTCATAATCTGCATCCCCACTCAAGTAGTTCAAATAACCAAATCAAATTCCTCTTTTTCTCTCTTTTAGTGTCAGTTTAACACATTTCACTCCCTCAGATCTGTGACATAATGAGCTGCGGCTTTCTTTTCATCTAATTTATTCAGTTTGACAAATGACTTAAGTGGTCTCTAACCTCTTTATTCTGTTTAAATGCATCTGTGCTGGGTATACGTGTTAGTTTAATTATTTCCCCCTCTGCTTGTTTGACAATGTGAGAATGGCCACAAGGAAGTTTCCACTTGCCAGTAAAGGGATTTTTTATTGGTGATGGAGTCACTGATGTTGTCTAAAAGGCAGTGGCTGTGTCTCTGTTGACAGACTTGTGTTGATGCTGTGGAAGGAGCCGCATAATCACCTTGTCCCAGAAGAGAAACAGGGTTTATATGTACTTCAAGAAGCCCACAGAGTTACTGTGTTATATGCTCTCATTGCCCCCCTCAGATCGTCCCTGTAACCAGGGGGGAACATTTGTGTCGCCTTTGATGCAGTTTATCAAGCGTGAACTCTGGTGCTCCAATATTTGCTAGTGTTTGAGTAGCACATGCTTGTAAATGAGAGATTCAGTTTGTCTTTTTATTTAACTTGAGAAATCATTCTTTGTAAACAAAAAGGTGTTTTGTTTGCTCAGAGACAACAGTAGTTGTGCTGGATTTGGTGTCACTGTAATCTATATGACTAACATTTTGAAGTTTAGTATTTAGTACACATGCCATCATAAAAATCACCTGTGGCTTCCTCACTTGGCCTTCTGACTGGAAGCGTTTGGCATCCTGTGCCTCTGTTAACCCCAGAGAGACATTATTAGATGAGTCTTGCTCCATAATAAAAACCACAATCTGGCAGTTATTGCATGTGACCTCACCGTCCAGTGAAGCACTATTATGGTGCATAAAATCATGGAAAACATGACAGACAGGGTTAACACAAAGGACATGAGGCAAGCTCTACAGTAGCTTTCCACAGAAATGAAAAAAAGAAAGAAGGAAATGGATGAAAGAACAAAAAAAGATGTTTGTGGCCTAAAGAGTTTTCCTTTGTTTCCCATCTTGTGTAGAAGTGGTCCAGTGTGAACAGCCCTCTGTTCTTGCCACTTATCCCACCAAGAGCACCTGGGTTCACTGCAGTGGTGCTGACCTACGACCGCGTGGAGAGTCTCTTCCGAGTCATCACAGAAATCTCTAAGGTGCCTAGCTTGGCTAAGCTGCTGGTGGTGTGGAATAACCAGAACAAGAGTCCTCCTGAGGGTGAGTGTAACACATTATCATATCAAAAATAAGAACGTTTATGAAGCTTTCCAAAGTATATGGTTGTGTGTATACACTAAGTTTAGGTGTCTGTCTTTCGTTACTGTTCATCATCAGTTGTAGTCCATCATTGATGTCATAGTAAGCTCTTATTAGTTGTTATTTATTACACCTTGTGCTCAGATAATTTGCCTTAATATGGCAATTAAGTATACAACAGTCAACCGTGCCCCATTGATTGCTTAACTCAGACTCAGACTGTTCTGGACCTGGAATTAAATCGGTCCTGCTGCTGTAAGAGTTGGCAAATGTAATGAAGTAATGAGACGACTTTGAAGTGCTCCCTCGTGGCTGTGAGTTGCCGTTTCATTAGAGGCATCGGAGGCGCCTGGCTGGAGCTTTGTGACCTATTAGAATTAACTGGAGGCCATTGACGGGTCAGGCTCATGGGGCTCTGTCCAATATGAAGGCTGAGTTCCCCATTCACACCATGCCTTGATCTGGAGTGTCTACAGGCTCCTATCCTGTTGTTGTTGTTGTTGATTTTTAAAGAAAAGGCTGTGAAGTATTTTTTTTACGCTCTATAGCATTATTGCCTTATGTTTGCAAGTCTGAAGATGGTTTCTTATACAGACTTAATTGACATTATGTTTAACAAATGGTCTTAACCTGCTTGCAATGTTCGAATCTCTTCTTCTAAAGTATCTCTTGACTTTTACCGATATAGCAGCTGAAAATAACAATTTTTAATGCAGAAGGCAGCTCTAAAGGCCATTGGTTAATCCTCCGAACATGGAATTTAGTTGTGTTGCTTGCTGAATACAGTTGAGGAAGTCAGTATCTGCATTGTGACCCATGCCGAGTTAGTTTTAAACTTCACATAATAGCCGATAATACCCTCATTCCTGCTGTCTCTTTCCAACTTAAGAAATAAAAGAAGAGATGACGGCAACATGGACCGAGTGAAAGAAGCAATTGTGGGCGTTTAACATAGCAGTTTTACCGAGAATAGCTTTTGACAGGAGACCTCAGACGTGGTTAGCGGGACCTGAAGCTGCTCTTATAAGCTGCCAGTTCCCAGTTAGCCCATTAATGAGGGGACACATTCTGTGTGATCTGTCTTTGCCACAGTCCGTGCCGTGGACACTGCCCAAGACATTTGAAATGCTCCCCTGAAAAAACACTTTGTGGATCTTGAAGCATCGTAGTGTGGTTAGATCTGCACATGCTTGAGGTTAGCTTAGCTATATGAGTCAGTGAAGTTAAACTCCCACAGCACTGTTTTCCGCTGGCAGGACAGACTTCAAATATAGTTCAGTTGTTAATAATATCATAATTTCTCACCCAACTTTAGACACATTCTTAAAGGCTGAACAACATTTATAAATAACCATTATAAATGTAGTTTCGCCTTTAAAAAATACATTATAGTGAGACGTAGTGTATATGTATCTATGTAGGGATGTAACGAACAATTGTTTTAAATTCATTAATTTGCTGATTATTTTCTCAATTAATTGATTAGTTGCTTAGTTAATCAAACATCAGAAAATAGTGTGAAATGCCCATCACTGGCAAAGTGACATCTACGAAAAATGCATTTTGTCTGACCAACGGTCCAAAATCCAAAGATGGTAAACTAACTGTCATATATGACAAATATAACCAGCAAATCTTTGCATTGAGAAGCTTTAACCAGCAATTCATTAAGGTGGAAATCTTAGACTTGTTTTGCCACTTTAACCGATTAATCGACAGCATTGTTTCAGCTTCATATCTCTGTGTATAAAACTGTAAATGCAGTTGCTATTATTGTATTGTTTTCCTCCATACAGAGTCTCTTTGGCCGAAGATCGGCGTTCCTCTCAAAGTAGTGCGAACAAAAGAGAACAAGCTGAGTAATCGCTTCTTCCCCTACGACGAGATCGAGACAGAAGCTGTGCTAGCGATCGATGATGACATCATCATGCTGACATCTGATGAACTGCAGTTTGGCTATGAGGTGAGAAAAAGACCCTATTTGAGAAAAAGAAACTCAAAAAAAGAAAAACTTAACCTTGACCATTCTTTCCCTCTTTCCTCTGACGGCATGTATTGCAGGGACCCATTTCAAGTTGATCCCGGAGTTTAAAGTCATTCAAGGGGATTACAGTCTCCTTCTGCTCTAGTTGGGGATTTGACTGCCTGCTGAACGTGTTTGATGTGTGAGGCATGATGACAGGTCGAGAGCTGATGCTTTCCATGCCCACATACCTGCCAGGCCCCACTTAGCCAGGCACACTCACCTGAATCCATTTAGAAGCCATTTAATAAAATTGTGCTCAGTTTAAGGATAATTACATGGAATTGTAGGCCGGATAGGGGAGCTGTCCGTCTAACCAGAGGATCAGACTGGCTGCTACCATCTGAAAATATCTTGGTTGAGATAAAAATGTTCAGAGATATTTTTTAACTTAAGACTACAATTTTAATTGTTAAACTCTCTTTAAAACACCTCTTACATTCATACTTTAGTGTCAGACATCAGTTATCACCTTTAGTTCAATTCGCATGAAAATGGATGACAATCTGTTTCCTGTCCGGCTCCAGGTATGGAGGGAGTTCCCAGACCGGCTGGTGGGCTACCCAGGCCGGCTGCACCTTTGGGACCATGAAATGGGGAAGTGGAAGTATGAATCGGAGTGGACCAACGAGGTCTCCATGGTTCTAACTGGAGCGGCCTTCTACCACAAGGTGACATGGGTTTTGGCTGCTTGAGCTATGCCTCTTTCACACACACACACACACACACACACACACACACACACACACACACACACACGTACTACTGGTGTACTGTATGTTTGAACTTTTGCTTAGTAATGATGCACACAAAACCAATTTTGAAAAGTAAGTGGTCCATTTTATCTGAATATCAAGTAAAAGAAAATTACATTTGCAGAAAGGTTTTAAGAATTTCCTGCAGACCTCTGTTAAGGTATGTGTAGTATTTCAGGGAAGAAGATTACAGTGATAGACGAGCAGAGTGTCATAGGCAGAGCAAGGTTATCTCACTTCTACTTAAAAGCTCATACACCCACTTAAGTTCAAAGAAAATTCTAGTGCAGTGGTTCCTCCTACATACTCTTGGGTCACGGTGTCAAACAGTGTCTGCATTGTACATAATTAATCTGCAGTATATCTATATATGACACCTAGTAATTATTTGTTCTTTCGAATCCGCTTCCATTCCAGTACTTCAACTATTTGTACACATACAAGATGCCTGGAGACATCAAGAACTGGGTGGACGCTCACATGAACTGTGAAGATATTGCCATGAACTTCCTGGTGGCTAACATCACGGGCAAAGCTCCCATAAAGGTATGTTCATATCTCCGACTGGCCAGGGTGCTTTGAGCTTGCAGGGGGAGGCTGAAGCCTGACGGAGCAGACCTGCATCTCTGGGTTTGATCAGCTCTCACCCTTCGACTTCTCCGCCTCTCCCCCTTCCCATCACACTGACTGTGCCCAGGTGCAGGGGCCCGAGTTAAAGCCCAGCCTTAACCTTCCCTTATCTCAGTGTCACTCACTGGCACTCCCCCTCTGAGTATGTTATCCTAAGCTCACCGGGGCTCACGCACACCCTGCCATCAAATCACAAGCTGCAAACTTCCCTACGCCTGCACCCGCTCTCCCCCCATATCTCATATATCAGGTTCCTTCAGAAAACACCCACCCTCTCCAACCAACCCCTTCTGTCTTCCCCTCTCCGGGGTCTGTCACTTTCTTCTCCACACACACACACACACACACACTCACAGGTTCAGAGCGTTGGGTGCAGGCATGTGTGGGGGTTTGGATGTGATGGAGGTTAGACAGGGGAAAGCCATACACCATATATCTCTCCAACTCTACTGACGAGATGACCTTTTTCTGCAAGCTGTGCTCAACAAAAGTTCTTGTAGGATGTCACAGACTTATTTCATCAGAGTGGATGGTTTTATTCGCGCCTGTCTTTGCTGCTCAGGTTTAACAAACAGTTGCAGTGGGCTGACATTACTGGTGTGACTTTGCTCTGCTTCTGTTTAGGTGACCCCCAGGAAGAAGTTCAAGTGCCCTGAGTGCACGGCCATTGATGGACTGTCCCTGGATCAGACGCACATGGTGGAGAGGTATGACACTTTGTTTTGGAAATTATGAATGAAATGAGAAAAAAATATATTTATTTATTTTGTGTTGTGTACAACTGGAAATATCTGTTCCTCTCTTTTAGTCTGTAACTAAAGCAGTGCTGCGTGTGTTGCACCTACAACATTACTTTGGTTTGGTTTTGTCCAGAAGTAGTTATTATAGCTCTTCGTCTTAAGTTTGATCTTTTATTTCATCCTTTGTTTTGTTCTGAATATATACATACATATTTAAATCCTATTTAAATTTGGTACACATCTGAGCAAAAATTTGATTTTTAAAAAACTGTTTAAAATAATGCCGTATTTAACAGTACAGTAAAAGTACAGTAAAAAAGTTACACATTCATTATTTTAAATTCTTCCAGTTACCTGTATGAAATAAACACACAAGAACAATGACTGGATATATCATCTACATGCCAGAAAATATAGATATTACCATACGTAAAATGAAGAAAAAATATTTGAGCAAGGTGGGCATCTTACAATTGCTTAAAGGAAAGAAAAGGCCCTCATCCATCTACATCACTTGCAAACATTACTAATCAGAAGCTGTAAAGTAAATAAGTTGTGTTTTCATCCCTAGATCTGAGTGCATCAACAAGTTTGCATCTGTTTTTGGTACGATGCCTCTGAAGGTGGTGGAACACCGGGCGGACCCCGTGCTCTATAAAGACGATTTCCCAGAGAAGCTCAAGAGCTTCCCCAACATCGGCAGCCTCTGACCAGCCTGTAGCAGATGTTTGCAACCCGTCACAGCCTAAACTTCGCAACATTTTTCACCAACGTTGTCTTTTATATCAAGACATCAATATTCAGACTAAAGGGGTCCCTGCGCCTCTCACCTTTCGATTCAAGTGACTTTCTCTTTGATTTTTAGATTTAATTTGGAAGGCAAAATGACGGAGGTCACTGCAATATGGTGATGAGTGTGAGGAGAACGATTTGTTTATTTGGCTGAACGTGAAAGATCAAACATTTACCAATATGAATGCACACTAATGTTACATGAACTGCTCTTGGAGATGGCGGTTCTCCCTGAGATGATGTGTGATGGACAAGCCGACTGACTGGAGGCTTGTGGTCTCTCACTGTTACTGTTTTGGAGCTGGAAGCTTTGGGCTCCAGCTGCTCTGGAATCAGTGTATACAGTGTATATATTTGTATTTCACAGCAGTGCTGTATAATAGTCATAATTTATGTTGCTCCAACCAGGATTCTTTTCCCTTTTCAACAGATGACATGGACCTGATTCTTTTTAGCTGTCCTGTATTAAAAGTAATATCATGTTTAATTTACATGATATATATATATATATGGTTCATTGATGTATCTATGTAGATGGATCTATTGGTTAATTTAATGTGATAACAAACGGTATACAAACAAAGATAATGTGCAGTAAATGTTTCACATATGTTCTGTTTTAATCAGACTGCGAAGCTGGAACCAGAAATATAACAAATATAACATTTAGAAATATTAACTAATGGCTTGAAAATACTGATGCTGAGCTACTGGAACATCTCGAATTGTCATTTCATACTGCCTGAGCTTTTTTTATATATACAGTGGGGCAAAAAAGTATTTAGTCAACCACCAATTGTGCAAGTTCTCCCACTTAAAAAGATGAGAGAGGCCTGTAATTTTCATCATATGTATACCTCAACTATGAGAGACAAAATGAGAAAAAGAAATCCAGAAAATCACATTGTCTGATTTTTAAAGAATTTATTTGCAAATTATGGTGGAAAATAAGTATTTGGTCAATAACAAAAGTGCATCTCAATACTTTGTTATATACCCTTTGTTGGCAATGACAGAGGTCAAACGTTTTCTGTAAGTCTTCACAAGGTTTTCACACACTGTTGCTGGTATTTTGGCCCATTCCTCCATGCAGATCTCCTCTAGAGCAGTGATGTTTTGGGGCTGTCGATGGGCAACACAGACTTTCAACTCCCTCCAAAGATTTTCTATGGGGTTGAGATCTGGAGACTGGCTAGGCCACTCCAGGACCTTGAAATGCTTCTTACGAAGCCACTCCTTCGTTGCCTGGGCGGTGTGTTTGGGATCATTGTCATGCTGAAAGACCCAGCCACGTTTCATCTTCAATGCCCTTGCTGATGGAAGGAGGTTTTCACTCAAAATCTCACGATACATGGCCCCATTCATTCTTTCCTTTACACGGATCAGTCGTCCTGGTCCCTTTGCAGAAAAACAGCCCCAAAGCATGATGTTTCCACCCCCGTGCTTCACAGTAGGTATGGTGTTCTTTGGATGCAACTCAGCATTCTTTCTCCTCCAAACACGACTAGTTGAGTTTCTACCAAAAAGTTATATTTTGGTTTCATCTGACCATATGACATTCTCCCAGTCCTCTTCTGGAACATCCAAATGCTCTCTAGCAAACTTCAGACAGGCCTGGACATGTACTGGCTTAAGCAGGGGGACACGTCTGGCACTGCAGGATTTGAGTCCCTGGCGGCGTAGTGTGTTACTGATGGTAGCCTTTGTTACTTTGGTCCCAGCTCTCTGCAGGTCATTCACTAGGTCCCCCCCATGGGGTTCTGGGATTTTTGCTCACCGTTCTTGTGATCATTTTGACCCCACGGGGTGAGATCTTGCGTGGAGCCCCAGATCGAGGGAGATTATCAGTGGTCTTGTATGTCTTCCATTTTCTAATAATTGCTGAGTTGATTTCTTCACACCAAGCTGCTTACCTATTGCAGATTCAATCTTCCCAGCTTGGTGCAGGTCTACAATTTTGTTTCTGGTGTCCTTTGACAGCTCTTTGGTCTTGGCCATAGTGGAGTTTGGAGTGTGACTGTTTGAGGTTGTGGACAGGTGTCTTTTATCCTGATAACGAGTTCAAACAGGTACCATTAATACAGGTAACAAGTGGAGGACAGAGGAGCCTCTTAAAAAAGAAGTTACAGGTCTGTGAAAGCCAGAAATCTTGCTTGTTTGTAGGTGACCAAATACTTATTTGACCGAGGAATTTACCAATTAATTCATAAAAAATCCTACAATGTGATTTCCTGGATTCTTTCCCCCCATTCTGTCTCTCATAGTTGAAGTGTACTTATGATGAAAATTACAGGCCTCTCTCATCTTTTTAAGTGGGAGAACTTGCACAATTGGTGGCTGACTAAATACTTTTTTGCCCCACTGTATATATATATATATATATATATATATATATATATATTTATATAACATAGGTGCTCATGTTATAAAAAGCAGCTACTTCATGAGTTATGTGTATGAACACTGCATAAGCATAGGAATAATGATTTGTTTGCCATGTATATGAAGAAATGTACTGTATATTACTAGACAATTACCAAATCCACACTTTTCAAAACAATTTGTATAAATTGCTTTATTTTTAATTTTCCAATATTCCTGTCGTGTGTGTGTGTGTGTGTGTGTGTGTGTGTGTATATTTTTGTCTTTTATCACTAATTGTCCCCGCTCCAGTATTTCATTTAACATTGAAAGCAATGCGGTCTATACAATGTTAAACTTGCCCTGTCATGGTTTCATTTGCCTTTTTATTATTATTTTCATAAGGTCAGTGAAATTGTTTTAAATTATTTGACTGCTTTTGTGTATCTAAGTGTATATATTACTTTTTAATACATGATAAGTAAAGACCACACTAATATGTCTCACATTATTGTGTGTGTGTGAAGACCTTTTCTTTACTTTTTAAGTCTTTACTCCGAGCGGTGACCGTCCAGAGCAGATCTTCCGTGACTCGGGCGATGCACTGTTCCAGTCCTGCTCGTCACCTGTTGTTAATATACGCCGTCTAATCCGCCCTGTTCAAAGTCAGCAGTTCAAAAGGGCGCAGTTCGTATTTTTGTCAACTTCAATTAGTGTGATACTCTTACGGGTTGTGCGATCTCATTTCAGGACTCGTGTCTCTTCAAAGGGACAGAAATGTGTGCTGATTCCAGAATGTGACTGAAGGGTGACACAATATTTTGGCAGGGTGCTGCAATGCAATAAGATGCTGAAGATTCATTACTTTTTAACAGCAGACAACGTAAGCACAAGTTGTGGCCAACCAGAGTCTCTAGCTGATGACCTGAAAGCCTTTTCTTTAGGCTGGGAGTGACCTGAGGGATCTCTGCTGAAAGGAGAATAGTTGTCTGGATTTTCCATAAATATACCTTCTATAGACCATTTCAACAGAAATGCATTAGCTTGGGTCCATGCTTACTTCATGTCTGCTTGTGTCCTTCACATACACCGCAAGAGTTAAATAAACTTTAACTAGATTGGAATTTTAAAGTAAAAGTAAAGTGCTTTACTGTGTTTTGCTGTTTTTTTGTTCTTTTCTTTAACCGTGTCAAAGATGTACTACATTTAAATGACAAATACAAATTCTGAATAGAAGTGCAATAACTTATTGTACTTTAATTACACACACAATGTAACACAAGCATGAGTAAATTCATACACATTTCAAAAGACAGCTTAAAGCCACAAAAACTCAAATTAAAGTTCAGAGGCATTACATATCAAGAAAAAAAAGCTGTTCAAACATAACTCTGGAAATACAATGATATCACTGTCTCACAAAATAAAACATAACATCTAATTAGTAACGTTTCCAAGAGTCTTTTAACACTTCAATCCATTTTTCATGCACAGAAAATGTACATGCACACAACAGCGTGCATATTTATCATATATGTACTCTTATACTGATTGCCTGACTTCAGTAGTATTAGAAAATGAGGAAGTGGATGATGACTTCCTCACTCAGGGATAGAGTTACGCAGCGTACAGGAGGAGATTCTTTTCATTTTATTTTGATGTAATCTTGCATGAACTGTCCTTCTGCAGGTCTTATTGGAGGAAGATCTCACTGGAGATGTTTCAGTCTTAGAATAATGCACCTTAATTACACAGAATGGTGAATATGTCAGTGAGTATGTATTGTGTAAACCTGAGCTACCTAATGCCTGTGTGCACGGTGCAGAGGGAACAGTCTACATGAAACAGCTAGAAGACAGACTGTCTGTCCTGACACACAATACTGCGCTCCACAGCCTCCACATGGCTCAGTGTTAATTAAAAGGCCTTCCTGGTTGACCGTGCGGCTGTGCCTCGGACCCTGCGGATGGGGGCTGCAGCTTTGAGCCGGTGGACATTGTGAAAGTGAGCAGAGGGAGAGGCACAGAGCAATGTGTGTGTATGTGTGTATTGAGGAGGGGGGAGAATCTTTGAAAGCAGAGCCATAACAGCTGAGGGGGAAGCATGTGTGAGGCATGTTTGTTTTACATTTACCCCCTGAGCGCAGCTGTGTGCACTGTCCTTTTCCCAGAACACCGGAACACAGCAGACGCCCTCACGGCTCGCCCTCCGTCCAACCCCACAGCTAGAGCACAGGGGCCCCCATGTCCACATTTGCAAGGAGACCCTCTCAGTTTAAGTCAGAGATATGTGCTCTATAGTCAGGATTGAGCATATGCCTTGGAATTGGGTCGCAGAGTAGAACTGGCTGTAATTTGAAGGACTCTCGGGTGACCTGCTCTGATGACATTACAGCCTGCACCCCACTTCTCTTGCATGGCCGGTAGGATAGTGTGGTTCAGTTTAGAGGATTAGCAATGGTTGCTCAGCCTGAGGGTGTACGACAGAACAAGGTTTGAGGTTTGCTTGGAACCCTTTGTTCTGCTTAAATCAGGCCTTGCAAACAAGGGAACAACATAACCTCTGTCTATGTTCTGTCACTGGAGGAAGCGGTTAGAAGAGAAAAAGCAAGGTTTAGTTTTTGAATGATATGAGGACATGGATATGATTTGGGCTCAGAGAAATGGGTCTCATCTCTGGCTGGCCCCCTCCTCTTCTCTTTCCACAGAGAGACACAAACAAACAGACATATTGTTCCAAGCCTCGATCGGAGTAAGCGGAGTGAAGACCGGGAACACGATTCCTGATGGAGCTCGAGCACCTTACTGGTTTTACTATAACAGGTCCTGCTCACATATCATGCCAAATACCCAATGAGGTTGAGCTCACACAAGATCCTCCTGCTTATACTGAAACTTTGGGACACCATCTAGCATAATATCTATCATTGTGTCTTCTGCTTCTCTACAAAACGTTTACCTAACCAACTTTAGGGTTGAGATTGGCCATGCTGCCTCCAAGTTCCCCTAAAGGTCTGTGCACACAGCTCACTCCAACATTTAGGATTATACACCATGTTAGCACAATATAAATTAAGATAATCAAGATTTTAGAGCTGGATGTTGACACACAGCTCCTTTACAGAATAAGGTCAAAAGAGCACATACTAATGCAGGGTCCAATTGTTATTGCATTTAGCAGTGCAAAATCTGAAAATTTGCAATGAATCAAATTACCCAAAAAAAAGAAAACTGAGTTAATCTGGGAAATTGGGGCCCGGGTTTAGTTGCCTGCTGTGCCTGGTTGTGAGGCGTTGCTACCTCACGCAGCTGTAACATCAATTCCATAGAAATCACCTTGACTCTTACTGTGGTGGTCTAACCATCCAACATGGTTTTACGTTATGTCAGATGCATTTGTGACGAACATGAGCATTTTTTTAATGTTATAAAAGAAGTTCAGGTTGTCTGAAGATGGATGATGAAGCTGATATGTAATACCCAAGCGTGTGCCAAGTCGTCCAAGATACAGCATCCAACTAAGATGTCGTCAAAACCGTATTGAAGACGATAAAGTTTACTCTGCAACAATCTGGTCGATAGCTTCCTTTTTTAGGATTCAACAGGAATAAAGACAGAAAAATGCAATAACGCTTATGCCAGAGCTGCTTCATGACCATTTACCGGTCGGCCATGACAGCCAAACACAGTCTTGTCTTGAAGTCCAGAAGAGGCTGTTGAACACTGACATCCTTTCAGTGTTTAAAAGTGTCAACACACTCTGTGTAATCTCCACCAGCCTCCTCTGTTTCAAAGGTGGCTGCTGCTGGGTTTGGTGTTATTTCTGGCAGAATGACTGACTAGTAGGCACTTCTCTCTCTGAAACTCTTCAGACTGGAAATGCAACTGGGCACGGTCATGTTCACTTGCAGTACATCCTCCTGAAAACAGAGCTGGTTCTGTTCGGAGGCTGCTGCTCCCAGGCTCTCCAGCCCCGAGAGCAGCAGGCCTGCTGTGCCCCTCTCATACTCCCACCCACCACTTCCTCCTCCATCCCGTCCTCTATCTGGCCATCAGTGGGTTGAGTCAGTGCAGCAGGTGGATCTCTCACCCTGACCACACTAAAACAAACCACATTTCAACTCTTTGACTTTTAAATGTAACTTATTTTAGTAACTGAAATGTTTGCATTGAATCTGAGAAGCTTAATAATGTGACAGATATGCTGGATATAAACAGTTTTCTTTGGCACCAGCATAACAACAGTGACACTGAAGTTACAAGCTTCTGCATGCTGAAAACGATTGCCTTAAAATAATATAACATATAACAACATCATTTCTTTTTTTGTGATGCTTGCTGAACTATTTGTCAAAACAAAACCAGTAACAAAATGACTGGAGGAAAAACAAAACAATAACACTCAAAATTTAAATAATAAGGTAAGAATTGAACAGCACCTGAACAGAGAACTACAATGACACTGAAAGGACTGTACAAACACAATTTCCTGTATTTTAGCAAATAAGTGCATGGATTTGTTTGAAATTATTTTCCTAACATGTTCCTTTGCCTATCGTCTGAACTAAACTGCAACTCCTGTTAGACAGTACAGCATCACTTCCACCAAGCTCTCCACAAAGCTCACTCACACACTGTGGTCGCTTTCTCCCACCAGAGGGGTTGAGAAACATGGCAGTGCCACGCCACTTATCTTGCAAAATCTCCTTTTATCTCTTGGGAGTAATCTTCACCCGTCCGTGTATTTGGATAATTATTTTATTGCAACATTTATGAAGGTAGTCACTGTTGCTTTTAGATTTTGATTATAGTGCCCCCTCTCACCATGCTGGGTTTGTGTAGACATTTCAGGGGTCAACAAGGTCCCCCATCCAGCCGACATCAACACATCATGTGGCCCAAGATATGGCGGCACTGTGCTCTTTGGCCTTCATGCGCAAAGCGGCAATACTGGAGGACTTGCGGTCAGGGTCCATGTTCAGATCGTACGTGTTGATGCCTGTAGCCATACCAGGAGGTCCTCCAAACAGGTTGCCCATGTGAGCCTGTCCCACATGACCTCCGTGGCCCGGCATGCCCGGCATGCCCAGAAAATCAGACATCCCGCTGGCAGAGTGGGGGTGAGGTGTCATACAGGGGGTCACAGTGTCGCAGGGCACGACGCAGCCCGGCACAGGAGATGCTGCGCTGCTGCCACCAATCCAAGAGGGGTTCTGAATCTGAAATATTGGTTGAAATCAACATGTAAACGAGTGACAGAACTGTGGCATCAACTGTGACACAAAGTAATTGGTGTTTAGCATGTTAACTATCAGGATTACCCGAGGCTAACAATTTCCATTTAACAAAGAAAATAGTCTTGCTTTAGATTAAAAAATTGCAAATTTATTCTTTGGTTTTTGCATGAGGTATTACTTGGTAATTTCTGAGCTTTAGGGGTAATCATAGGAAGATTTGGTTACGTTTGGACAGAGCCAGGCTAGCTGTTTCCAGTCTTTATGCTATGCTAACCTAAGCTAACTCCCTGCTGGCTCTTCCTTCATCTTCATATTTAGGGTGCACACTTGACAATGGTATCAATCTTCTCTCCTAACTCTCAGCAAGAAAGTGAAGTACATTTCATCGGATGTCAAACTATGAAAAGGAGCATTGATGTACCTGTGCGTAGTTCTCAGGACGCGTCAGAAGAGGCAACTCGTAAGCTGTTGAGAAATGAGTTCGGACCTGCTGCATCTGACCAAAACGCTCCCTTTTCCTCCATTTGGCCCTTCGGTTTTGAAACCACACCTGCAGAAAGAAAAGGTCTGAAGGTCATGAAACTGGCAAGATTGTTAGCGTTTCTTTGTTGGACATAAGATCTTTATTTAAAGGAAAGTATCAAGTCTCGGTCTTTGGTAAAGGTGATGTTTAGAATTAGAAAGGAAAAAGGGAGTGCAATGACTTGTCCAGATCATTTCTTAAACAGGAAGTTTCCCCTTAATCTGGAGGAAATTATTTTCTGTTGATACAAATCTAAGCTACCCTTTCAGATCATCAAAAGCAGGAAAAAGATAAGCATCCTGCATAATATCCACAGCACATCACACTTAAATCTGAACTGTGCACAGGTACAAAGATAATTCAGAGGCCATGGAAGTAACATAGAGGTGAGTCTGCAGAGTTGAGGGAGCAATAACGCTGGAGAATGTAAAAGAAAAAAGGGGGAAATAGCCTTCGTAAACAGTGTCCTGCCACCATCACTTCTCTGAGGTTTCTAAAAACAAGATGGAAACAGAGCTCATCCCTCTCACCTTTGCTCATTTGTTGTCTAACAATAGCTTTTTCTCATGACTTATGTTTCCCATAATCATCTCTGACATCTACATATGACACTGTTGTTTATTGAAAACATGATTGTGTTTGAATCAGGGTGTGTGAAGTGATCTGCAAACTCTCTGATGGGCTTTGAACCTGACGCGCTTTTCTTCAAATGTCAAAATGTAAAAGTATGTTTTACAACTCCTGAGTAACTGACTGAATATGGCAACAACTTCTCCTTTCTGACTTGTCCTCAATATGATTTTGCTGATTTCTCTTATTTCATGTATCCACTCTTTGCGCATAACTCTCAGGAGGCAATGTGGGAAATTGACAAGTGAGATGGGATTATAACTGGGGTTTGTTTGCATTTTCCTTTTTAATTTCCTGAGGCTGAAAGCTCCTGGCTTTGAGATGATGTCTTCTTCTAAATTAAAGAAGCACACAGATTAGAGGACATAATCATTCTCTCCTTGATGATTTCATAAATATTCCTCTTCACTGTCACTCAGGATCCCTGTGTTTATATCTAAGTAAGTTTTGCTGCGTGATTTGTATACATTAAATATACATGTAAGGTATCACCAAAGCTCTCATCTGCCAACTGTCTGCTTTAAATCTGTTGGCTATTATATAGGGAGAACATATTTTTGTGTTGCACACACTGCGTTGTGACCGTAATTGGTAAAGACCATGACAGCTTAAGTAGCGGTGGTGGACTTTCAATGAGGCTTTATTTATGTTACAGCCCAAGAGAGAAAGAGCAGAGAAATGCCAAACTGGCCCCAGCAGGAGAGCTGTATGGGCCTGAAAACACTTTGAAGTGAGAGAACGGCTCAGAGGATTGATAACCCGCCTCTGCTGTCACTCATGTCAGCTTCCATACCAAAGTAGAATGAAATCCAAGGCTGAGCCTGGCTTCAGTTTTCCAACACCCCCAAAGCACTAATAATATCATGGAAACACCTCTGACCAGTGTTGTTGCTCATTAAATGTAAGTTAGTTCTATTTTGCCCAGAATCCTCAACCACATAATTTTTCATTTCCCTGGTCAAGTAAAGGTAAGGTGCAGGACAACAGTGCAGTGATAGATGTGTATGATGCAATTTAAATATTTAAAATAAAAAGTATTATTAATGTCTTCATATTGCTGTTTTTGATAAACTAACAGTTCAAAACTGAAGACTGATCTGGTTAGTCTCTATGAGGCATTTTTTATTGTAAATGACACAAATTATGTATTATCAAACTAGAAGCCGCTTTTGAATCCCTAAATCTGACAAATAGTTCTGGGAGCCTGACATAGAATATATTAAAGCCTATTTTCAGTTAAAGTTCGGTCATCCTCATTCTCCTTAGTTAAAGTTTTTGATGTATTTATAAAGTAACTGAAAGAAAGAGTGACCTCTTTTGCATGTCAGCTGGTTGGCCTGACCAGAGGGAACGATCATCTCCTTCCTAATTGTTCAAATCAGGGTTTCCTGTCGTTTCATCTTCTATTAACCGCTTGGCTCTATAAACTCACGAACTCCTGTGTTTGCGCGGTGAACTCCACATGTCAGACGCCATCTCGGTTCTGTGAGCTCTCTCAGCTAACAGAATGGCAAATCTGAGAAATGTGATGTTGTTGAAACCGACCCTTGACCCCTGACCTTCCCATGTATCTGTAGTGCATATGACTGATCTGAATGTTGTTTCTCCCTTTGAAACTGAGACTGAAAAGCAAACAACTCCAGACCCTAAAGTTTTTCAACTGAGCGCCCCTTGTTGTTTGGTGAGAGAACCATGAGACAATGAGGTGTAATATCGGTCCTCTTCAGAAATGTATTCACATATTTTTGTATTTGAACCAAAATGCTTGTCCATTTCTAAAGTTTACTAAACTTTTCCGCAGCAGTACATGCTTTTCTCTTCACATTTCTGACTGACTAGGCAACTCGTTTCTTTTATCTTTTTTGACTTGAGTGTTTGAAAGGGCCGCTGGGAGAGAGAGCCGAGGGCTGTAAAGCTGCATCCAGTCTGAAGCAGACGGGTCTGTGATAGTATGAGCAGCAGTTCAGAGCGGCATACCTTCAGAGCCTCGGGGTTGAGTTATAACCCTGCGGCTGCATAGACTTCCTGTGTTTCACTGCAGAGGTTTTCTGGTCACTGTTCCAGCGTGTCATGTAAAAGATTTCTTTCCATAGAGCTCTTATCTCATCAAGTGGACGGTACTGGCACACAACACAAATGTTCCCAAACTATTTTATCTTTGCATTAGTTTTTTGTTGCAAAAACTGGAATATGTCATATGCTTAAAAATGTGTTTAAAATTCAGATATGACTTGAAATATCAGTTGACAAAATGCTCAAAGCTCAAAGCTGGGAAGAGTTTCACACCTACCCTGTACACCACAGCAGGGACACATTCTTGTCTGAACAGGATGTTAATGAAAGAAAAACACAGAAAGTCCAAGGGCTTTGGTTGTCTGTGGCACACACTTACACACACACACACACACACACACACACACACACACAACATGCACCACACACATGAACAGAAATGGTGGGTCTTCGTCTCTGTTTACCAATGTTGGGGTGCATTGCAGCAGTCATGCTGTGTGTAAACCTGCAGGCATCAGGCTCAACTGATACCTGCAGAACTGAATTCACATCGTATGGAAACAGAACAAAGCAAAAAGCCACTTAGACGATCCCATCGGCACACAGCAGGTTCGAACAAGTCTCCTCGTATGTTGATGAAAGTCTGTTCTCCTAAAACTGCACATATGAGGCCCAGGCAGCTCCAACCTCAGCCCCATGGGCCCCCTGGCCTCTGTTAGCTCCCACTCCCCCCACTCTCTTTCCCCATGACTCCCACATTACCAGATAAATCTCTCATGTTGTGTGAGTGACGTTATCTCTGCAGATGTTGAAGGATCCATGAGGTTGTGTTGTTAAAACATCCTCTCTGCTGCTGTGACGAAGAGCTGGTTCTTACTCGCTGATAGGACATGTTGCCATGATTACCTTTTAAAATTCTCTGAAGAAATCAAAAAGGTTTCTCTCGGTTTGTTGGTTTGTGTTGCTGTTTTTTTTTTTTTTTACTATTTATTTAGCTGAGAATACCTAAAACATTGTTATTGAGTGCATTACCTGCACGCGGGCTTCAGTCAGGTCAGTCCTCAGTGCCAGCTGCTCCCTGGCGTAAACGTCAGGATAGTGCGTCTTCTGGAAAACCTTCTCCAGCTCTTCGAGTTGATAGCTTGTGAAGGTTGTGCGGTTGCGTCTTTTCTTGCCCTTGTTGCTTTCTCCGCCATCGCCCTTGTCCAGAGGACTTGACAAGTCTGTGCCTGGTGGCCTTTCAGAGGCGGCCTTCACGCCCTGGTCCTTCACTGCCAGGTAGCTGGTGTCCATTCCAGGTGGGTCGGAGTCTGGCGCCAAGTCAGAGTCTGGCAGACATGAACTGTCTTTACCTGCAGAGACAGGAAGGAGAAGGAAACGGTTTGTTTTAATAATGCAAGCACGATTGAAAGGATGGAGTCAGGTCTTTGTGAATGTGTTACCCTCTCCCTAAAGATGAACATGCAAATAATGATGTGCATGTAATGCGTAATGTTCTAAATTTAAGCTGCAACGCAGAGTCAACTGATGTAAATGATGTGTGCGGATTCTTCAGATGAATAAGACAAAAGACTTATGCAGGGAAAGCCGTTTTTATTGAGAGTTCAAAGATCCTTAACCCCTTTTTTTTTCTAAAATTTATTTTTGACCTACATTATTTTCTCACCTTGGACAAACATTGCTAATTTGTGTTCAGAAAACAAACAGATTTAAACCATTTTTATTGAGCCTCAAATCAACTCTAATATCCAGTCGCTTGCCTCTGGCAGTATAAGAATGATTTATTTGTAGGATCAGCATACAAAATCATGGGTCCTGAAGGAATCTTTCACTCTCTGTAAGGGGAATTCTGTGACCGTTGTGAAATCTGGCGCATGGTGCTGTGTAGTGTGTCAATCTGTCTGCCTGTGTAATGGACGGCCTGGATCACTGGCTGCCTTCGGGATCTAGTTGTAGTTCGTAGATCATTCTGAGATGTGCTGGAGAACAGACACCTTGGCCCATAATTTGAGACAGAAAGTTGCAGCTTTTTTATTGCATAACCTCCTCAACCACCATCAGTTCCTCGACACAAACACATGAAACACACACACACACACACACACACACACACACACACACACTGTTCTCTCTCTCTCTCTCTCTCTCTCTCTCTTTCACTCAGCTCTGCAGTTGGTTGAGATCTATCATATGTCTGCAAAGTCACCTGGCAGACTTTTGCATTTAATTTGCCGGGGAGCCACGCAAAAATGAGAAAGCCTCAACTTTATACCCTCTTTCTTTCTCTCTCTGTCACACACACAGTTTCTTTCTCCACGACTACAGCTTAACTTTAAATCTCCGACAACTAGGATCATAAATTTCCATTGCCGTGTCTCTGCCTGTGCTGTTGTGAAAGCTGGCAGCTCTCTATGCACTGCTGCTGCTGCTGCTGCTGCTGCTGCTGCTGCTGCTGCTGCTGCTGCTGCTGCTGCTGCTGCTGCTGCTGCTGCTGCTGCTGCTGCTGCTGCTGCTGCTGCTGCTGCTGCTGCTGCTGCTGCTGCTGCTGCTGCTGCTGCTGCTGCTGCTGCTGCTGCCCTTCACTGAACTATCCAGCATATACACATTTCTTTGGATTAATACACCTACACATCGAAGAATATATAAAAGCTGAACGTGTATTGTTTCAAACTTCTTAAAAAGTCCCCCCCTCCTCTCTCTCTCTCTCTCTCTCTCTCTCTCTCTCTCTCTCTGGCTCAGTCTAGTGGTGACTCGCAGCTCTGCACCTCCCTTCTCCGTCAATACCATCTGAGGTGAAGTTATTTTCAGGACCGAGGTCTCTGCCCATCAAACCCTTTGTCAGGTTAGAACCTGGAGGTGTGTGTGTGTTCATGTGAGCTCCGGGTGCAATTCTCAGCACAGGAGATCTCTCACACACACACCCAGTGACCCGCAACTCATAGCCATGTTTGGTAACGTGCTGCAAGGTGAGGTGAATGGATATCTTGTCATAGATTCTCTCTGACAGACACAAGCACAAAAGTGTAGATCTCAAGTGCATCTTTTTTTTGTCTTTGTAGGATCAGTTATGAATTATAGTATCAAGATGTTGACACAAAGATGTTTACAAAAGTCAAAAGGTTGTCAGATTTCCCTGTTAGATAAAGATTAAAACTATAGCCATAGAGGTGTCTATATAACAGATGAGTAGAGGGATACATTTGACAAAACATTTTGCTATTATTTTTAAGTGTATATTTGTTTTTGTCTTTTTGTTTTGAGCTTTTGTTTTATTTAACTGCCAGTATGTCACCTTAGACTGTCTATCCTTTTCAGGTGTGCTTGCAGACACCTAGCGTTAGATGAAGTTGCAGATGTTATTTCATTTTGATCAGGTAAGTAAGCTACATTTTTTGCTTTGCAGATTTGTGTTGTGCTCCCGATATAATATTTTGTAAAATAATATAACATATAGTATATAAAAAAGCAATGATAAAAAATGAAACAACTGCTAGCTTTCGGTATTTGACAGTTTTATAAGCAATGCTACAAAAAACAATTGGGTTGGAAGTATTAAGGTTTGATGCCTGAGTCTTAGCTTTAATTCACCGCATCTGAAGCCTCGCTGAGAGGAGCTGCATGCAGAAGCCCATCGTCAAATAAAGTTGTCATCCTGATTTTACTTTCTCTTATTCAGCCTTGAGTGTCTTGCTATCCAGTCTACATTCTTTACATTAGGATTAAAGAACTGTGATGCGTTTCAGCCCTGCACGACTCAATGAGAACTGTGGTGTGCTTCCTGAGATGTTTGCCCGACAGTGCTGGAAACAGTTTTGCCGAGGAACCATGTTTTGGTGGCTCTGTATCTGCTCGCTGGGGGTCCAACGCCAGCGACACTGCCTCGCTGTCCATGAGAAACACATCCTGTTTGGCTTGAAGGGAGCAAATGTGTTTTATCCCAGCATCAATAGTTATTTCATCATCTTTCCCTGGCACCCACAGTCCCCTCAATGCAAGAGCTGTCAGGCTGTTTGAAATCACGAGGCCTCTGGCTGATCAAAGGCCATTGTTTATATCGCATGTCATTGATGTTTTTTTGGCGAGAGCGGGATATTGTGACAATCTCCTGCTTGTTATCCCTACGATCTGCTGTAGCTGTGAGGCTCTCCAACAGCGCACAAGGTGAACAGCAGTTGGCCCTCCTGCAGGGAACGCCATATGTATGAGAATATAGCAAAGTCTGCCTGTCAGGATGTAATGTCTGTGGCAAGAGGCAGGAAGGAGGGACTATGAAAAACATACGGCACATCCATCCATCCATCCATTTTCCACCGCTTATCCGGGGTCGGGTCGCGGAGGCAGCAGGTCCAGCAGGCTGACCCAGACTTCTCTCTCACCCGCAACATCTACCAGCTCATTCTGGGGGATCCCGAGGCGTTCCCAGGCACACCATACGGCACATCACAACCGCCATCTCAATTTTCATGAGTTGTACAAAAGAAATCTACATTACACCTGCACATATATGTCCCAACATCCAGCAAAGCAACCAAAACAGAATATTTTCACTAAGTGGATCCGGTCACTGTTACAGGGAGGAGAGGAGAGTCGGCAGCTCTGTGCGGTGGACGCAGAGAAAGTTCTGCAGAAATGAAATACACAGAAAATGCTTCAGAACAAGGTGAGGAGTAATGTGTTTAGCTCGTGAATATTTCCAACTCACAATAGAACAACACAGGAGTTTGTATACAAGTCTGCATTTCCCCATGTACCTCACACAGCACAGTTTAGTTTTACAACATAGCGTGTCACTGATGTAAAAATATAACTGCGGACTGATTTAATACTTTTTTTTCCTTCTTATGTGGACATCAGCGCCAAAATGATGCTTGTGGGTCAGACATTCAGCGTGGACAGCTATTAATTCCCAGTTGAACGCGAGGGGGAAACATCAAAGTGTAATTTAACTGGCTGTAAAGCGACAGGGCACCTTCACTGACTTTTTATTGACTGGGATGACTGGGGTCAGCTCACGGTGTTAAGAGGAAACACTATAAATTACATACCACATGGCGACGGGGAGAGATTAACAACATGTTGCTCAAACTGAAAAAGAAACATCCAAAACAGAGGGAAACGTAAACAGTAGAGAGAAAAGAGATGGAGAAATAATAATTCCCTGTAACTAAATACAGTGAACAGAGGAAAGGAAACGTGTGAGCAAGGTATTTATTTGTGTGTCTAAGATTTGTTTTACTGACTTAAAATATGGATTGGGCTTGAACATGAAGATGTGGACAGTGGATAACTCTTAAGCTTGGCTTGGCTGCAAAGACAGAGGCTGACTGAGACACTGAAGCTGATGATATGTGGTCTGGACCATTAAGCCAAGGCAAGAATATGATACCATGTAATTTACAATTTATTTATGACTCCTTAAAGGGACTTTAATAAATGACAAGCTTAAAAAAATGAAGATCAGTGGTGGGATATAACTAAGTTTACTCAAGTACTGTACTTGAAATAAATAAATTGAAGGTACTTATACTGTTCTTGAATGTTTTAATGTTATGCTACTTTGTGTTTCTTAGGCTATGGTTAAATTAGCCATACAAAAAGTGGTTAAATGGTTCATCTTAACCTGTTATATTAAAATGCTGTTTAGACATTAATGCACCGTTGAAAATATATCTTTTAAATAATGTATCATGTTATAACACTGACAGGGTTCATTCTGTCTCGTACTGTAAACAGTGCTTTTACTTTTAAAACTAAAAGCTTCTAAATGTGACTTTGACTTTTGATGGAGTATTTTTATACTGCAGCACTGCTACTTTTATTTCAAACATAGCTGTTTTTTTGGCCACTTGGGGGCAGCAGAAACAGATTGAGAACTTCACTTTTTAAGTTAATATGGGGAACTTGTTAGCCAACAGTTGCTTATTTACTTATCCAGAACAATATTTGTATTCATTTAGAGTCATGTTTCTGGCCACCTGGGGCATGTGAGTCCAATATTTACTCTCTTTTAGCTCGTTTTTTTGCTCTCAACCAATTCCTGAGAGAAACATCTGTCTCTTTAGCTGCTAAATGCTCCACTATGTTCACCAGCTAGTTGCTAACTATGTCTGTCTGATGTTTTCTGCTGAGAAGGTAGAACACAACATTGTAAGAGCAGTGTGAGTGAACCAAAAACAGTAAAGTTGGAGGCCAGACAACTTAACAATGACCTGAAACTCACTTTAAAGCTCAGTAAAGCCTTGAAAAGCTTTCTTTAGGCTCATCACTACGAGCGACCTCTTCGTGTTGATAGAAAATAAATTACGTTGATATTTAGAATAACGCTAGTTTGCCACAAAGCGTCATCGGGCCTCCGCTGAAGAATGTACACAGCGGAAACGGAGCACGTGAGGACTCCGTGCCGTGATGGGTGCCGGTAGTTTTTTAGACTCCATTTCTGAACACGGTTGGCAATGTAGGGGAGTGGAATAGAGTTTAGGGACTAACTCTAAGAGGTATTAACGTCACATCCTTTGGATTTACCCCCTAAAAACGCCCTAAATATGTAACATAGAAATCTGTCCAAAGGTCCTTATAGGCAACCGAGACAGTTAGCAATAATTTCAACCATTGGCTATAAAAAAAAGATGAATACATGTAAAAAGTCACACTCCTTTAAGTGAAGGATTTTAAAACTTCTTTCAGAACTGCTGAAGATGCAGTCAAAGTTTCTCTGACCCTCTGTTATTGAAATCCAACCTCGTCTCTTTTGGAAGTACAAATAACACGACTATGAATAGCTTGGCACTAGACTTGCTTGGTGTGGTGTCAGGTGCATTCATCAAAACATTTTGGGACAACACACACACACACACACACACACAGGCCTTAGTCACCACTTGGAAACAGTCGATGTGACTCACTGACGGAACCTCAGCAAACATCAGCATAGTCCTAAGTTTTCTCTTGTGACCCTGTGATAGGTAGCCATTCCCTTTGAAATCCAATGCTGCTGACTGAGCAGAACAATGAACCATCTCTGCACATTGTGCAAAACTCACAGTGTGAAAAGAAAACTCTATAAAGCATCAGACTGATAAATCATGCACTCTTTGTCTTCCTCGCGTTCTCCCCCTCTGTGGTTTTCTTCCGCCCAACTGCTGTCTTCCAAATGTTTCTCTCAGACTTTGGAGCATAACAGAGTTTCCTTCATCTCATGTTTTTTTGTTTTCTGATCGAAGGAGAACATTCTATCCGAGTGGAGAAAACTCGCTAGAGTACATTTTTGTGTGCGCCCACATAAAATTAAGAGATAGTTTGCTGCAAACTCACTTAACAACATACACAATCTCTTTTTCCAATATACCAAGGATTTAACTTCCAAAAAACCCAAAGACATCCATCCATGTGCCATGCAACAATACTGGGAGTTTTGGATAAAATAAAAAACAGTATAATTGTCTAACTTCAGAAAAACAACTATTCAATCAAATAAAATAATTAACTGATTAACTGATCATTTGTTTAAGGCCAACACGTCCACCAAACGCAACCCACGGAAATACAGTAGATTTGTAAAGGGTCATTGAGACAAACAATTCATACATATATTTTGTTGGCCTTCCAGTGCAATTAAACTGCAAAATAAAAACACATGTGCTGTGAATATCACTGAATGAATGTTGAAGAACAAACAAAATAGCTGCCGGAAAACCCTAAATTATTGTCTACTATAATTGTATTATTTCTACTATATCTGTCTATAGTTGAAATATAGTTGAAATATATATATATATATATATATATTTATCATTCTTTACGTGTGGGAGTAACTATTCAACTTTTCAAAATATATCACAGTTTCAAAAACCAATTAGATTAAATATTTAAAAAATATCTCGCTCACCTAAAAACCAGCAATTGGGGAGTATCTTTATGCTAGTGTTTGATACAACATCGTGGAAGCCACATGACTGTACACAAGAAGGTGATACCACAAAATGGTCGGCCATTACTGTTGAGAATACACAAACAATTATCCTTTCCAAAGAGAAGTGTGGGAAAACCGTCCCCTCACGATAGCGACACAACAAGTAAAAAAAGACTCTCTCTGCAGTCCTTCACGTCGGTCTTGTGTAAGTGTTCAGTTTACACGAAGCGGTGACAAAGAGACTAAAGGAAGTGCTGGAATACATGAGCCTTTTTGCCCCGCTGCTCTCACTCGGCCATGCAAACTGAGCCTAATGTAAATTGCTCTGCCAAAATTAAAGGTAAATGGTAAAATGATCCTGAGTCCTTGTCACCTCCACTCATGTCATTGACTTGCTGAAGTGTGCCACAGTTGTCTGGGCTGCGTGGCTGGTTCCCATTACTCCCTGCTCTAGCCAATCTACGCAGACGGCCATTACGAGAGGCTAAAATGGTTGTGCGAGGGTGAAGATGGCGAGGGAACAAAAAGGCAGGAGATCGAAGTACGACGTCACATGATCGTTGGTCCGACTGGATTTAAAACAAAAATGTTGTTGCAAAGATGTCATTACTATGTAAAACCAGTGGCTAGAAAACACATAAAAGCAATATAGGCACGATCCCACCATAATTAGACCTACAATGCAACATGACACATCAAAGTAACATCCTTTGTCTTATTGGGGTAGTTAAATGTTTATCGTGTAAAACTGGACCCCAAATGTTGCAATGCCCTCGACTTTGACACCAGAGGGTTTCAAACGGGGGTTTCCAATGGAGTTTCTCTGCTGTGTGTGAGCAGTGAAACTCGTCCTTCTCTCCAAACAGACGAGGGCAGGAAGGCCGAGCTAAAGGTCAGCACCCTGAGACACTGAGGGACGGCTCGGACATCAAAAGAAGAAGTGTGTTGTCTCTGGAGGATCACAAAGATGTAGCTGAGACTGTGAAGGGACTAAAAGTCCCCAGAGCCGTGTATTTTAAATCAGTTTTTAAATCAATGCAATAAAGGTTTAATGTTTTGGTCACCAATATGACTTTTTATACACCTAAAAACAGTGTTTGACTTCAGTATACGTTTGACGCATTTATTTTACTAAAGTATTTCCATTGTATGCGATTTAAATCGTCCACATTTTTCTCTGCATTTATCAGCTATATTTACTTGTGACTTTGCAGATTAAGATTTTACATGCAAGATATAATCAGTTTGTAAAATAGTTTGTGGGCTTTTTGAATTAACCCAGTAACATTAACATGCTGCTAATGTCAATAATGTACATGGATACTCTGCATATTGACTTCTTTAACTTTTGATAAATTTTTTTTCACAATAATTCTGTAATATCTTAAATGCAATAATTTTACTTGTAATAAATTAGTTCTACATTGTTGTATTGCTACTTTTAAGGAAATGCATGAGCACTTCTTCCCCCACTGTTTATTTGTATTTTGTAATAAATGAATAAAATGTGTTTTTTTGGGATGTACCCTACTGTTTAAGACACACTCTTTTTTAAATCTTCAAACACATTTTCTTACAGTTGGATGGTGTCGGCTCTGTCAATGCTCCAGCAGCTGCCTTGTTGTTTTCAGGTAACAACAAGAATGACAACGTGTAGAAACAATGTAACTGTGTTAGTGACTCTAATGTGTGTACATGTTTATTACACAGACATGCTGCTTTTCATCAGTCAGCAATGTCTTAGTCACAGCAGCCCTGAGTCTTCATATCGCCTTTTACTCAACCGATAAGTCACAAATGAGAACAACAAAGTCATTTTCTGAAACTTGAAACATGCCATTGTGTAAAATACAGGTTTGATTAAAGAAATGACTCGGGGAGTAAAATACACCAGCATTTTCCAATAAACACATCAGGAACCATTTATCATTTTTCTCCTCTGCTATAGTAACTTCAGTATATATTACTGCTGCCTTCAATTTTCGTCCAGTTAGTGGTAGAAGTCAGTCAAATAAATAGAATTTGAGAGATTCACAAAGAAAACAGACACTATCTAATCCTTAAAAAAAGATGACTCCGTCTACTATATTTACATTTACATCTTTAACATGATGTAGCTAAGGTTATGAGATAAAACGATAAAAACATGAATTTATGGGTATAAAAACTCTCCTGTTCAAAGTCTGAAGAGTTACGAGATTTGTCTCTGAGGACCAAGTCACTGTGAGCAGGAAATAAAGGCAAACAGAGTTTTGACATCTGAGTCGCATTAATGCAGAGCTCTTCTTGTCTGTAAGCGCAGGGATGTTTTTTCCTGCCATGAATCCGGTGATTATATTTAAGTCTCCGTGTTGTAAAGAGAAGATCGCCTGGTTTGCAAGTATACCTGCGATAGGCTATGTTTACCCTCAAAGTCAAACAGGAAGAAAAAAAAACAAGCAAGAAAAGAAATCCAAATAATTATGTGTAACTAACCCTCCCCTTCGCGCGCATCTGCTTGCGGACAGTCTCCGTGTTGAGCGTAAAATAATGATACAAATTCTAAAAAATATATAGGAATTTGAAAGATGTTTTTTTGGGGATATTAATTCGTTTGCCACTGTCTTTCTTCATGGTTTGGACTAAAAGAGAAGTTTACTCACAGCCTATCTGCGGTTTATTTACAACTCAATATAACAATTTTATTTCGTCTTGATTTACCGGATATGTCAAGGTTAATAGGTAATACAAACTTAACAGCCATTATAAAAAAAGGCAAGCTTTTGAAAAGATTGATCTCTGACATTTTGGAGATGTAAAGGATATTTTTGCTGGCCGATTTCCCAAAACTGTCAAAACATCGTGAAACGAATGCACTAAAGGTTCCAGTGTAATACTGATGGACAGCAACACGAAGACATTGAGGGAAAAAAGAGCGATGACTTCCTGCGTAAAAGCGACGAGTAAAGGATTTTGGCCTTCCATTATTATTATTATTATTGCAAATCATATAAAATGGCCTAGCATTTACTGCATATACCGTTTTTACTTTTTGGGATTTTAACTTGTTTGGGGGCCTGACGATATTTGATACAGAACAATTCGTTGATACGTTTACAACAATACTCAGTGGATTATTTTCACATGTAAATCAAACATCAAACATTCTTTAATATGCGAGGAAGAGTGTGAGGAAGATACTTTCCGCCTTTGTGGCTTTATTCACAAATACCTAATGTTTGTATTACCCATAAGCTAAAAATGAAAAGTTCAGAGCGTTTCTTTTGAAAAGAAGAAGGATTTGACATAATTGCGTTTTGTATAATTTAATAAAACGCTTAGACAGGCATTAGCAGCTCGAGTAATACCGGGAAAGAATAAAATGTGTTTCTTTACTTTGTTTGTTTCTTAATTTCTGTCACTTCGTTATTTTTAAGTTGTGGGCCAAATATAGAGGATTTACTATCATGATATCAGATATAAGTCGTGTGTGTGTGTGTGTGTGTGTGTGTGTGTGTGTGTGTGGGGGTTATCCTTTATGAGCAGGTAGAGATGTGGTTGTGGACCGACCCATCGAATCAGTGCGTCCACGCTTCAATTCACCAAAAGCACTTGACGTCTGTTTTTGATTCTTAACATTGCAGTTTTCTTTCTGGTATCATGCGTGTTTCCGGTGGGGGAAAACGGTTATGTGGTGGGCAAAATAAACAGAAATGAATGCTGCTTCAAAGTGGCCGCCTGCCTAACGAGGGTCAAAGTTTTATTTACACCCTCATCATTCACCCATTACAGTAGAGTCCCCGCGCAATTAAATCTAATTGGAGCCAATCAGGCAGAGCAATGACTTGAAAATATTATCAGTTTGGAGCTCACTATTTGTGCCATCTGAAAACCTGTTAATTCAATTGTCCGACTCATCTCCAATAATAAGGATTGTAATGCAGATTATCGCATTAAAAGCGCCCTAATTTAATTTTGATGATAGAAGAGACAATTTGATGGTCGGGAAGAGTATGCGTCTTCTTAACTGTGTTACGCCCATAACTGCGGGGCCGTTTCATTACGAGGTAATGTCCCGCGGGCTGCAGAGACAGAAGTTTGAGTTTCACGCACGCAGGACGTTTCCCATCTCACATGAGACAAGAAGAGGAAAACAAAACAACGTGTTTTTTGCACCAAACATAATAAAATAGTGTTTGTACTCGTGAATCAGAAGAGACAATAGAGGATCAAACACGACATGACGTGTCAGTTCGTGCACGGGACCGTAATGAACAGCTTATGTTTCATAAACTGCGATTGAAATTTCCAAATCACTTTGGGCCATATTGGCGGGTTTTGTCGGAATAAGTGGCGCAATGATAATGATGATGATAATGTTATAATTGACTGTGGCTCAGTGGTTAGCAAGTCGGTCTTTCAATCAGAAGGTCGGTGGTTCGATCCCCGGCTCCGGCAGTCCGTGTCGTTGTGTCCTTGAGCAAGACACTTAACCCTCATTGCTCACCGTTGCTGTGTCTACGGTCTACTGTACACTGTATATCATGTAAGTCGCTTTGGATAAAAGCGTCAGCTAAATGAAATGTAATGTAATGTAATGTAATGTAATTATCTGCACAGGTATACGTCATTAAACTGCTCGGAAAACATCTTGGCCCTGACAAGTCGCTGAATGGAATATATCTTTGCATTTCTGCTCCATATCTTGTGCCAATTGCGCACTTTTCTGATGAAAAACAGCGTCACAAAGCTCTGTGTTGGGGAGCCTCACCTGGCCAAGTGGACTCCTGGAACTCAATCATCTGAAAGTGTGCTTTTCCACTCACCATAGCAGGAAATGAGTGCTCCGTTGTGCCCGCTCTCCTGGTGCAGTTTGTCCTCCTCAGGGGTTGTTTTACAAGAAGACCTCTGCATGAAGAGGTGGTATTTGCTGAAAGTGCCTTGCCCAGCTGTGGCGGCATCCAATGACTGGCACTCCTGCTGGAAGGGGCTACGGGACTTTTCTCCGTAAGGCTGGCCTTTGTTGGGCAGGAAGGCTGTGGGGCTGTATTTGGTGTCAGTGGCTGGAAATGTCCTAAAGTGGTCCGTCTGGTGATCCCTACCTTGCGCTGCAGAGGGGCTATAATATGAATCCATGGATGTCATATCGCTGTATGAAACGCAGGTCTCGGCGTTCATGCCTAAAAAATAGTGAAGGGGAGAAAAAGACCAAACTTCTCTCTCTCTCTCTCTCTCTCACTCTTTCTCTTTCTCCCTCTCTCTCTCTCTCTCTCTCTCTCTCTCTCTTTCTCTCTCTATTGGAGAGGGAAGTGCAGACACCCCCACCTCTCCCTCTACTTCATACAGATAAACCTACACACACACACACACATGCACGCAGAGACTGCAGTGCACACCAGACCGCAGCTGGGTTTGGTTATACAACGATTCAGATCTTTTCCAGGAACCACTGTCGTTGACCAAACACTCCAAACTCCCCCTCAGGTTTGAGCAGAGCTACACAAACCCGTCTTTCCTCAGAGGATGGGACCCAGATCTCCTGGCCTCAAGACCTCTCCCAAGTGCTGATGACATGACCGAGTTAGGTCGCTTATTAGCAGAAAAAAAGAAAAAAAGTAGTAAAAAAGTAGTAAAATAGGGGCGGTGGCTTAACACATGACATTAATGCAATTTGGATATGAATATAGGCTATGAGTGATGGCACTGGGGCGGAGAGGGCACAATTTTACGCTTCATTCGCGATGGTTCATCACGGGCAAATCATCCATACTCAGCCGATTGTGTTCCGGCCAACTATGCGGCTCTTGAATAAAACTGATTTTGTTTTTAAAAGTTTATAATAACTTTTGAATGCCTCATTTATCACTTTGAAATAATTGTCGAGTCACTTGCATCCTTACTTATTATTTTAGCCGGAACAAATCTTGATCTAAAAAAAAAAACTAAAAAAAACTTAAAGAACCCATGAATGTGATTAAATGTCTCTTGATTTTATTATAAGGTAGCCTTTGATTACGCAAATGCATTAATAGCGTATGTGTGTTGGCCTCCAGGCACTTTATATTCACAGATAATCTAATTTAAATGTTTTGAGACTTCGATTATTAATTTTGAAAATGTTTCTTTTTCTTGAGAAATACAGTCATCTGCACTTACTGCAAAATACTTTCAAGATTCAAACGTGCTTAAGCTACATCATCTTTATGAGATGAGATGATAGATATTATCACAATCAATATTTCATTTTTAACAATTTTCACGTTTTACACTTTTGTGTTTAATTTTTTCTCAAGCTAACAACTGGTATTATTACTCTGTAATAACTTTCAACATGATCCACAAGTTCTTAACATGCCTTTAAAGTAATACAATATGTTTTAAAGACAAGACAATTTATTTCAATTCATAAGTATCTGTTCTTTGTCAAAAGCATCCCATACACACAGTAAGGATACCACAAAAACCACAAAAGATGAGTTGATTTGTCCCTCATATCATTTTTAAGTACATTGTTTCCCAATATTGCAATTTCCTTTAAGACCAATTTTATTTTTGATATTAAAGATGCTAACTTGTGTTAGCTGCTACATGTGAGCTAGGGTATCATACAATTTACAGTTTTTTTGCACAAGCTAAAATAGTGGAATCCATCAATGGAATCAATCAATGATGCACCAATGTGGTGATTATTTTTTGCTTAAAAAGATACTCAATTAATTATAACATGCTGCTTACTGTATTACAAACATCTTAATAATTAAATGTTTAAAAGAAAAAAATCCAGCGCTCACAAAGAAATCTATATCTTTTGAACGGTGCATGGAGATCGAAGAAAATAAACTGATAAATGTAACCTAAAGTAACTTTTAATGTGTTTTCAGAAACACAAAAAGGTTTTCCTTAACTTAAAAAATAATTAAAATGATGGATGAAATTAGGTATAAGCATCACTCAGTCTGGTCCATCTTCTGATGCAGAAGTGCAGGTGTGACCTTCTTCTTCCCCTTAGTGTCTGGCCAGTTAATGTCTGCAGCTACTCTACACAGTGTGCACATACAAACACACAAACATATTCATACAGTTACACACACATGGTGGACACGTGCACACTAAGCGCTCCTATGAGGGGAATTAAGAAAGAAATCTGCTCCATCAAATGGATGGATTTCAAGCAAAGTCCGCCAGGCTGAAAGGTGTCCATATTTGTAGTATCTGGCTGCAACTGCTCAAGGGGGTCTCAAGGGGGAAAGATATGGCTTTACAACACTTTAGGTTTCGTCTAATACAGTCAAACAAATATCACATTACTTTGAACTCTCTCGCCATATGTCAGCGCATGATTCATGGCAGTGAACCAGACATAATGATTACTTAGCTGAATGTTCAACCTACTGAAACAGAATACTTCTGTCTGTGCTATTCTTAGCTGTGAGCTGATGTTAGGTAAGGACTTTTGTAATGTAATAATGTTTACACAGATTCAGTGAAATGGGTACTCTTGTGATCTATTGTGTAAATCAATAGTGCTTCATGTATGCAGCATTTTTCTGATGTATTCACGTTCAGCACAGACTTTTAGTTCACCACCAGGAGCTGAAAGGTCATTCATTGATCATTTAAGTTAACACAATGAACAGCATGGTGTTGCTTCAGGCACATTTCAAAGTAATGATGCATCATTCATTTGACATCTTGTCTCGTCAGCTGTTATCTCTCGCTGTCTGCGACCGCTGTGAATAAAGATGGAATATAGTGTGTTTTATTTCTGTTGGCATGTTTAGAGTGTGGTTCATGCTTTGGCCACAAGCATGATCTGATCTCCTTTTTATTCACAGGGAAAAGTGTCCCAAGTTGTACTAACTGTAATTGCTTCATTATAAGAACCATACACAGACTCGACAGCCTGAGATGGTGAGAGTGAGAGCGCGTTGCTCACTATTGAATAATAATTTTTCTCTTTTCTGGCATAGTGAGTGAAAGCTTCCCCTTAACAGATACACACACACACACACACACACACACACACACACACACACACACACACACACACGCACACACACACACACACACACACACACACACACACACACACACACACACACACACACACACACACACATCATATTTTACTTCCACAAACACAAGTTGCTTCTGTCTTTATAAAGTAAAATATTTTGGCAAAATGCTGTAGAAAGAAGTTACCATTGATGACAAAAGTTAGATATTTAACAACACAGATTGTAGTGATCAAGAGTCAAATACAATCATACATTTGATTTGATTGGCAGTAGTTATTCTCCTGTGGAGAGACAACTGGTCTAAATTGGCTGGTTTAAAATGATCATGCAATTAATTATATATGTAAATGCATTTTATTATAAATACAAATGTATTCATTTGCAGCAGAAAGACAACGTATTCATTGCTTATGATTTTTTGTATTTCTTCCTCTCGTATGCTTATAATTCATAACTTAATTTTCACAGTTCAGTGAGGAGAAGCATGAGAAAATAAAATGGGAATTTATAACTATAAAATCAAAAGATGTAAATTTCATTCACCGTAAATGCACTACTCAGAGCACAGAATATAGTTAATATGTATAAGTATAAAGCACAATATTCTACTTAAAATGTTATCGGGAAGTTGAGAGCTTCTTCTTAAATATTTCTCATTGCCGGATACTTCTAAACTAAGAGTCTATTGACTTTCAGCCATGACTAAATATTTAGGAAGCCCTGTGTAATTAAGTTTTATTTTAAAAATGTTCCCCTCTCCATGAAATACATACAGCCATTGTTCGTGGGGCACAACGAGGAAGACTGTTGTCACGGTTGGTGACCCTGAAATGGTCACTCACTGTGTGCTGTTTTCAGATGCCTTGCTTCATTAATCGGACTTGCGAGATATTTGCAAATGTGGGGGTTAAAAGAAAACACAAGGACGCGGAAGAGACATGAGCCCACATCCTCGCTGCAACTGACAACATTAAACTTTAGTCTCTCCAGTTTGGCTTTAGCCTGTGGCAAAGCAACTTGATTGAGGCCTTTGATGGGCATTAATACACCGTGGAGAGACGGCTTTGTTCGGGAATGGAAATGAACATAAAACGGAAAGCGGAACAGGAAGGAGAGAGGCCCACAAGCTGATCTTATTTAATTTCACATAAAAGAGACATTCCATCCTCGCAGAGACAGTTTTTTTTTGACATCTCAGTGTAGGAAAACCAAGACTTACTCAACGTACTGGGGATCATGTGTGTACACAGCAGATATTTGGGGAACATTTCTGAAACCCAAACTGCACAGTCTGGGTCATTTTGAACACACCACATGTGGAGGCAGACTTTAAAAAGAAAAGTAAGACTGGTACAACTTGTCAGTGGCACTGGGCACTTCAGCGTGGAGGGATGTTTTGGGCCACTTCCTGCTCAATGAGAGGCAGCCTTGCCCATAGGAAAGCATCTGTTATAATTCTTGACCACATTCTCTGCCTTTCACAGGGTAAAGAATGAACTGAGCTTTGCTCAAGTGTTTCATCTTCAAGCAAATATCTGCAGTGTATCTGACTGAATTAAAGATTACGCTCCTGTCATATCTCATTACAATGTGGAAAAACAGCCCTACACCAGTTGAACGCTTGGACTCCCAGTTCATGTATTTTCAATGGTGGTGATGCAGATATGAGCTTTTATTTAATTTCACTTTTTTGGAGTGAATCAAGTGATGACTGGGACAGTAAGAATTAGACTTGCACTCTTTTCTTTCAGTTAATATTATTTAATATATCCAGATTTTCCATTGTCATTGTCATTGTTTGTATCATAACCCGTGTATTTCTTATTATTTTACCAAAAAGTAGAGATGGCTGTGTTCGAGGGCAAAGTCCTGAAGGAGTCAGTTGAGCCAGTGGCACTGATTTGGGGATTATGAGTGAAGTCCTCTGAATCTCAGATTTAATGACACACAAACTAAACATGGACCTGTATAAGATGCCTAGACTTCCTCATGTGGTACATTTTAACAGTAAGAAATGTTCATAATGCTTATTGTGTGTCAGTTACACATTAGTAAGTATCAGGTGGATCTCTTTTCAAATCTTTTTATCTTAAATTAATATAAATTCATACGTTTTACTAATTCCTCAAGTCGACTTAACTAGTTACATTTACATTAATTACATTTTCAGAGCAAATTTAATCATCCTTTAAAGTCCTTTGACTTTACATGATGAGTTGAATGAATTTACAGCTGCTCATTTAAACAAACAATTCCATGACTCTTCTTCTTTTGTTGTTTATAGAAATCATAATGTAGTTTCGCTGTGTAATACATGTTAAGTTAAGTGGTTGTTTCCTCTGATAATAATACAAACAATGCTGGTTATGATGAAGGTTAGTCCCCACCATTGTACAATGTAAACAAAAAAATGAAAAATGTTGGTACAAAAGTAGCTTCAATAAGAACAACCACAGCTGTGTAGCATGTGTAGCAACTGAAGAACGAATTCTTAAAATCTACAACAATACATTTGGAAGGCACATCTGAGTGAACTGTGACTGGGTTTATGGAAGTACAGGGGAAAACAGGTGTAATTAATAATAGTAACTATGGCCCTGTTCCATTTTGGTGGTTCAGGACCCTGGTATTGTTCATGCTGACTTACTGTAATGGCTGTGACACACTAAATAGAATGGGACCGTAATTAATTCTAACAACTGCACTTGTGCTTACCCTGCTCTGCCATGTCAAAACGTCTGCTGTGAAAAGGGTCTGTTGAAGCTGCAGCCGATCTACATGTTTACATCGAATCACTTATAATGTTTTACAATGAAAATTGATTTATTATAATATTAATTCACCAAGTTCCTGAAACTGAACATCTGTTTAGCGTCTACACAGCCTGTCATAGTGTATACCACATGAAATATACAATGTGTTTTAATAAAGCTAACACATCCATCCATCCATTATCTGACCCGCTTATCCTGTTTAGGTCGCGGGGCGCTGGAGCCGATCCCAGCTGTCATTGGGGATAGGCAGGGTTCACCCTGGACAAGTCGCCAGTCGGTCGCAGGGCTCACATATAGACAGACAACCATTCACATTTAGAGTCCAATTAACCTAACCTGCATGTCTTTGGACTGTGGGAGGAAGCCAGAGAACCCAGAGAGAACATGCTAACACATATTATATTTCAATTTTGAATATACTGTAGTACTGTAGTGACACACAAACCAGCCAAGTTACTTACGCGAAACTAAAGTTGAATGAGCACATGATTGATGTGATGGCTCTCATTGTCATGACTATGGTTTCTTTGTTGTTTTTCCTGGCCTGGCTCTCTGTCCCAGTCACCAGCGCCTGCTCACTTTCCTCAGGCCATGAAGCCTCCTCTCCCTCCCTGGACCTGCCATCCTTTCACCATCCACCAGATGCCCTCAGTCCTGCTCTCCTGCAGTCTCCTCCCACCTACACACCTGTTGTCATTTCCCTCATCAGATCTGACTGGCCTTCATACCCAGCTCATTACATTACATTACATTTCATTTAGCTGACGCTTTTATCCAAAGCGACTTACATGCTATACAGTAGACACAGCAACGGTGAGCAATTAGGGTTAAGTGTCTTGCTCAAGGACACAGCGACACAGACTGCTGGAGCCGGGGATCGAACCACCGACCCTCTGATTGAAAGACCGACTTGATTGAAAGACCGACTTGCTAACCACTGAGCCACAGTCGCTCCTCACCTGCATCTCATTCATTCGTCAGCCACACACTGCTTATATAAACCATCCGCCTGCCTTGTTTCAGCATCAGAGCATCGGTGCGGCTGTGCAGGGTCTTGCCACCTGTCTCCCTGTCTCCTTCCTAGTCTGTCTGCGTTTGAGTCCGTACCCTCTTTCCCTGCACGGCCAATTGTGACACTTGTATTTGCTCTGTGATATTATATCATCCAGAAATGGGCTTCTGTAGGAATGTTGGCTGTACAAAAGAGTGATAATGCACACAGTGTATTGATGGATGAGTAGAACAAAATGCTATACAGATGTTTGAATGATGTTATTGCTCTGTGAGCTGTACATCAGTGAACAATAGATCACAGTACATGCGGTCTGATTCTCACAGATATATGACTGTATTTCTGATTCATGGTATATCATTGAAATCCTGAAGCAATGTGAAAGAGAAGAAACATTTTAGACAGATATAGTGTCTTTAATTCTTCTTTTTTTTTAGATGCTTTGATAATAAAATGCCTTTTAATTTTGTGTATTTGCAAAAGACACAATATGATTATTTGGTGTAGCCAAATCCAAATTGCTATATAAAGCTATAAACTGGTCAAATGAAACAATAAAACAACTGCCGACAAATATAAATGTGATTTGCAGTCGCTTTCTTTGTATTTTCTCTTTTCATCAGTAACAAGTTATTCTAAAAGAAGGAAAAACGTCTGCGGTGAGAAGGTGAAGAACTGAACCGTAGTGCTTTAGATTAAAGGTCAGCGGACGTGTGTGTACTTTATGGTCTCACACATTGAATGGTTTTCATTAAACTCAACATGCTAAAAATCTGTCTGGTGATACATTTGTATCAATTAAAAATGTGATACTGAAATATCACTAAAGTCAAATGTCTGGTTGCAGGAGGACACAGATTTATTTATTTTGTCAATGTTTTGTTCTTCTGTGGTCCTGACTGCTTGACGGACTGGTTTGTTCATGTGCTCGTCACAGCCTGCAGAGTTTCTTGTACCTGTAGTGAACAGCGGTAACAACACCTGCAGAGTCGATAGCCAATCTGACCGAGTGTCTTCTGGGCACGAATGAGATGCCGCTCTGCCCGTTTGAAGCGCTGCTGCAGACTTTTATGTGCTGCTGAAATTGGTTTCACATGAGTCGGGGACCAAACTGCGTCAGCAGATTTTCTGATCAAATTAAATGAAGAACGAGGGGAAAGCAAAAGGACCCAGTGGTTGCACTTATCTTGAATTTAAGAAAAAGGCCCAAGGAGTTAAAGATAGAAAAATCATCTGTTCTTGCTCTCTTTGGTCTCACTTTGAGTTTGGTTTGGTGTGTAATCTTGGTGTTCACAGTCAGTCAGTCTGCACCTTCACGTCACACAGTGCCAGTGAAACATCTGCCTGACTTCCTGTGAAGGAGCTTTAAACATCTGGCACCTCATGTGTGGCAGGTTCAAAGACGGAGCAGGTAAACTCTCAGTGAACCTCTGTGTTCCTGGTTCATAAGCACAGAATTCGATTCTCAAATGTGATTTCATGGTTCAATAAATGTACATGTGATTAAAAAAATTCAATGTTGTTTTTCTTCATTAAAGTAGTTTTTAAATCATCTAAGTTTTACTTTTCTAGCAGTCTCTTTCATCTGTCCTCTGTGTTTGTGTGCAGAACTCCGTCTTTACTGTACATATAAGCATTTACATGTATGTGCAGGATTGAGTTCATGGCTATTATTTTCCATCTGTCTCCTTTAAAACATCTTGACCTTCGGGCTGTGCAGAACTTGCAGGAGGCCTGGAGATGGTGCCCAGCCCATCCAGACCGTCTATACACAAAATCCACAGATGAAAGTCTATTAGGATCTGGATAAATGTTTCCCATATGTGTCTACCTCCAGAATCTGGTGTTGATCTTGGGGATACCTCTACAGATATGATCAGTTGAGAGAATTATCCTGCTTCATCAAATTCAGAGCACACCCATGTGGCACAGGGATGTGTGTGTGTGTGTGTGTGTGTGTGTGTACATGTGTGCATGTGTGTGTGTGCGTGCATGTGTGTGTGCATGCACATGTGTGTGTGTTGTATCTGAGGAAAAGGGGATTGTATTCTTGCTATCAGTTATTACTGATCAGAGTTATATTTCACAGTCAGAGTGTTCCCACTATGTTTGTCACTGGCCTGAATGGTTTACTCCCACTGAACCAGTCTGCACCGTTGCTGTGTTCATTTGTGGTTGGTCGAAGAAAAACCTTAATTATCTAAAGCATTTCAGCTCAGAGGGTGAGAAAAACACGGACGCCTGCTGTGAAGCGTTTAGCTGCTTACGAGCTGCTAACTGTTCAGGTTTAACATCTGAAAGTAAAACGTCAGAGTGCATGCATGTTGATGTGAAAGGCAGCTTGTGCAGCTAATTATTTCTCTTTTCAAGTGAAATACTTGCACATCTTTCACGTTACATTCAGCAGATGCTTATGTCAAAAGCAACATGTATTTTTAGCTGCTAAATGGGAGAAATGTGGGCTCCAGTATTTTACACTGACACAGGGTCAGAAGGGGCTGAGATTGAACCCTCCACATGAGATATTATCTGCCTTCCTAGTAAATATAACAACAACGCTGTTTGTGTTTGCTGTCTCTCATTAAAAGTTACCAAGACATTGTATGAGTCAGAAAAAGCTGTTTCCATTAATCAAACTCTTGGCTGTTTAGCGATAACCCACTGGCATTTAAATGGGTAATGTTTGGTAAGTTCTCTTGCCTAGTGTGTGCCCCTACCTATAATTTAGTTCCCAAGAGAAACCGTACCGGCTCCACTGGGCAGAAAGCTTTTCGGGAGGTCTTCACTTGGCTTTATGATCTCTGGAAACCACGTCCACAAATATGTCCGAAGGTTTCCTTGGAAAATAATGTCTCTTGAACGGGTTGATTGTGCAGCTGACAGCAACAAATATGATGGCAGTGTTTCAAAATGTGCTACTGTTTGTGTGTGTTTTCAATGCCAGGACTATTTACGTACTGTGGGTTGCTGTAAACAACAAAACATATTTTTCCATCACTTTCATTCATTAAAACAGTGGCAGGAAGGCATTTGTAGGCTTTTTTGATACATACTGTAATTCATTTTTGGGGTTGATCTTTTCATTGTTTGCAGGATACATGAATTGAGAAGATGCACTTGGTACTTGCCACTGTCAAATAAGCCAAAGTGCTGCCAATACAACTGAAGCATTACATATTTTCAAGTCCCACTGTTTGGTAAGTAAAAACAAGCAGTAGACACATGTGATACTAATGTGTACCAGTATAAAGATACTTCAGAAAAGCTGCACTGGCACCTCACCCAACTCTAACCACTTCTGAGAGATAATGCTGTGCAAATAGGTTGCAGGCCGCAATCTAGAGGACACTGTATTCTGAATAAATTACACAAATGTCCAGCAATTTGTTGTCTCCCTCCTTACCGCACTGTCTTTGTAAATGCCCAGATGCTGAAGTGTTGGTTGATGCTGTCAGCTTTCTTTGGTTCCATTGGCTCTCCTTTCATTATGTACTTTGTTGTTTATTTTTCATTCTTTCATATACTTATAAAACAGTTTAGGACTTATCATGCAGACAAGAATACTGAAAGTCTACAAAGAACGTTAAACTCAGTCTTTTGCAGTGTGCTATGATAAGGTCTGAAGAGAGTTAAACGTCTATCTATTATTTAAAGATTAGAATAACTTTCATGGACAGTCAACGAGTACAGAACGGGCGGATGGCTTGGCCTCTGGTGTTGCTGCTTGCAGCTTTCTTGAGATCCGCTCATAGAAACAACTTCACACTCGACACTGCACTTCCTTGGGTCCTCAGTAATTTACTCACTATGATATATAATTGCATCCCTATAGTGATGCTGGAATATAAGCCTTATTTGGGCAAAAATGCAAACACGAACATCGACAAAGACAGAGCTGTACCCTGCATGCCGTTGAGCGGTGTAACAGTTAATAGTTGTCCCTTCTCAAAAGCTCCCACACTGTCTATAGCAATGTATTTGCCAAATGTTAGCCAATTACATTGACAGTTGTCTAGAAAATCGTAGGACAGACATGTCAATCAAAGGTCAATAAGTGAAGATCTCCTGCCTCATACGAACCTCAATCTGGTTTCTAAAATTTCATTAAATCTTTTTTTTTTAACGTGAATGCAAAAACATAATCTATCTGGTTTTGTTTCACAAGTTTTTTTTAACTGATTCAGAACCCCTTATTGGTTGATAATAGTCTCGTCATAAGAAACAGTGTATTTGGATTAAGATTAACCACAGGTGTCAATATTTTTCTGTGGCCTTGTTATACAACAAAACCCTCAATATCACCCATATTAATATGTTTGGAGTCTTACTGTTGGGCATTTAAGAGCACAATTTAGACACACTCACAATTTGTTTTATCCTGACAGTTATCTCAAATTGTTTTGCCAGTTTCACCTAACCTAATTGGTATTCATGAGCATACATTTTGTAGGAATTATACTTCTGACTGTTAGGCTTTGATCAATTTCCAAACACTTTTAGATCATGTAAATACAGTCTGGAAGATACAAAGAGCTACTCAGATATATGCTTATCGCTTTACCTTTTTGAGACTCACTATGTGCAGTAACATGTAAGGAGAGTGAAATGCAGGGAGGAGAGCAAAGTTGTCTCTCGTGTTGCTGCAATCCTACTATTGGAAATTCTTCTAAAGAAAACTAGGCACAAATGAAACAACACAGCGGCACTATTTATAGTGATAGCAGCCCAGGTTGTTTTACTCCATGGGCCCCTTAATGTTAGTTTGAAATTTTGTTTAATTCACACTTGGTATAACTATATTTCCAGCTTTCTGGCATAGATGGTTCTCTGATGAATTGAATTGTAAAATGCAGAGGAATTATGTTTTGTATAAAAAATAAAAAGAAATCATCTAGTGGCATATGACATCTAGTGTTTGACGTTTTCTAAGACAGTGTGTGTTGTACTTCACTTGAGTTGGTGTGCATATTTAGATCTTTCCCTGGTTGTTTATGTGAGAGCAGAGACAAGAGAAAGACAGATGGTGAGGAAAAGCTCCTCAAACAGGAGTCCAGCAAAGGAAAACAGGTAAAACTCTCCACATTCTGTGGAACATTGTCGCTGGGATAAAAGTTGGCTGTGATCTCCAAGCTTGACCTTTGACCCTGACAGTATTTTGATTAGAGAAGGCGGGATCTTGTGCACCCATAGCGTTTTATCTCTGAGGCTCAGTCAGAGCTGGACAAGGGGTGTTGTGGGAGGGCTGGAGCAGAAACCTCCTGTGTTTATTTTGGTGGGCAGAGAGGAGTCTCGCAGCAAGGTGCTTGCTGTCATCGCCGTGACCTACGAACTCAGGCCGCCGGACATCGCCAAGACTCCAGTGAAGAGGGCCACGGCAGCATGTGAAGAGGTCAAATGGCATGGCTGCTGCTGAACATGTGAACAGATGTCCAGAAATAACTCAGTGCAGTTCATAGTTCAAGTTTTGAGGAGCCAGCTAATTAAGAAAAAGTACCCTGACTTTGTGAATGCTAAAGATGAAGAGGAGAGTGATAGTATTATTCCCAAAATATACACCTATTTATATTAGATTAGTTTTTTGTTATATATGTGCAATCGTTTTAATTTGAATAAAATCCATTTAATGCTCCTATTCTTGTGCTCTTTTATGATTGTTCTCTGCTCCTTGTGTCAGGTGGGTCATGTCATCATTAACAAACGCATACACTGACATGAGAATGTATACATTTACATCGCTTTGCATTTTAACATTCAAACTCACAGAAGCATGGAGTTAAGATTTATTAATTTTACATGGCAACTACATGATCTTAAAGAGTGTTTGATGCCAGACAACTGAGCAAAAGCAGTCATGAAGCATCCCAAGGGTGGAATAATATCTACATGGGTGCATAAATTACCTCTGAAAACCTCATGTGACACCACAGTTACTCTATTTTCTGAAATGTCATTCACATTTGTGTTCTTCCTTCATGAGATCGTAAATTCGTCAAAGTAAATTTTACTCAAATAAAAAAAGTAACATTTGGTCCCAGTCTAAATAAAGTAAAATCTACTCTTGCCTCAGAGTTAATAATTCAGAGTATTTTTTGGTGTTCATATTTAACTCGACATGATTCTATATTTACTAAAATTGGATTAAATTCTGTATAGAATTGGATTTAACTCCCTTCAGCTCTCTCCCGTACCATTAACTGTCAGCTCATGCCAGTGTAGTGAGAGGTTTCATGGCAGCGGAAACAGAACATAAGGAACCATGTGGGCATGGTCACGCTGTTTTTTTTTTAGATGTATGTGTCCTACCTTTGTGTCCAACTCAAGAAAGATGTAAAAGCCCTACACAGAGGGATCCTTAGGGGGTAAGAAACATGTTGGCCTATTTAGTAACAATAAGAACTTTCTTAGTTTTTAGAAATAAAACAAACCCTTCACAGAGTTCACAAAGTCCTGTGTGTGTGTGTGTGTGTTGTTTATCCTCACCAGTTTTTCATCGTTGTCCTTCAATAGAGAGAAGATGGTATCTTGGGTCTGCTGAACAAACAATTAGAAAAGTTCCTTCAGCAGAGTGCAGATCTTCTCTAAGTGTGTCTGAAACGACATTATGTATTGTCTAATTAAATCAGACCAGACACCAGTGAGTTAGTAAGGGATCGTAAAACACACTTAATTCAAACTCAAAATCAAGCAGCCATGTATGCAGGCAATATGCGCAAATATTAGTCAATTTGAAAATAGTGAGGGTAGCAGAGAGACACAGAGGTGCACACTCACAAATGAAGGAACAACCGAACACCAGAGACGAGCATGACCAGAGAAAATAAATAAATACATCATAATTTAACTGTTTACATTTTCAGTAATGTAATTACTTAGAAACAGGGAAAATATCACATTACAATCAAGGTTTTGACTTCAGTCTTGACGTCAGCTGAGTGCATCTGCTCGTCTATAACTACAAGACTACAGATGAAAAATAGCCTCTTGGCTAATTCTGGCGCATTTACAGAAATGTTTTTAATAATGTGCACTGTCCCCTTATCAAATATATATATATATATATATATATATATATATATTTTAATATAACAGAAGTAGCAAAACAGAGTCTGTGACGAGGATGGGTGATAATGTAGTGCTGAGCTACTAAGACATTCAGCAGCTAAACAGCATTGATGACCAGCACTGAAACCCAAGTGACCCTTTTAGTGAAGGTCAGCAGCAAGAGGAAACAGAGAGCTCACTCACTGGTCTAATATCATGGAATGTCCTGGAAGCTGCGAGCAAAAAAAAAGGTCCTTTCAAACAGGATCTTAATCAGAGTCATGTTCTTTATTTAATTTGAGAGGATATTGGCGCTGATGTAGATGCCTCTTTATTCAGTTATTTATTCACTTAAGGAAATTTAAGGAATCACACAAGAATGAATGGTTACTATTTCTGTGTCCATAAGTCCGTCCTGAGGCCTTTCCTCCAGTTCATTTGTTCCTATAAGAAAGATGTGAAGGAGCTTGGGGCTGAAAAACCCCCAAATATTTTATCGATTCATCACATCCTATACATCTTTATAGTAAATTGTATTCCACAACATCTTGATAAAAGGGATTTGAACATGTGATGTGGTACATGCTCTGCAGTCCCGACAAAAGTTGAACAGACTATTTAGATTTTAGATTTAATTAAAAACTACTTAATTAATCACACAGACCTACCACTTTGTATGAAACCTATGCTGAATATTTTCATTTGTTTTTAATGATGTGCTCCATTCAAAATTGATTAAAAAAAATACTTTGATTGTGAACCATGTTGCATGTGCTCCTTCTGTGACTATGCATCAGTTTAGTAGGGAAACATTTCAAAGTAAACATTTTTAAGAAGACTATAGTTTATTGACAAGCATTGCTTATTTTGAATTATAATTAACAACTTAATTTAATTGCAGTGTGTATCTGAACAGAGGAAACTTGTGAATGATATTTACTTCATTGTTTTTTTTCCTCTTGTTATTCTGAAAATATATCTCATAAATCAGTAGCACATTTCAAATCGAATGCCATTTCAGGGAAACATATTTTAAATAACACTGTAATAATTAGATGAAAATACTATAATTTTCAACAGCATCAACTTTAATACTGTCCATTTTGTTCAAGTTTTGATTAGTAATGCTATTATTATAAGCAGTAGAAGTACTAGTATCAGTGCAACCTCTATGGAGATGTGTAGGTTCTGGGAGCTGCAATGCTGCAACAAAGCCCTGTTCATCCTGCTGCAGGGTGACCAAGTGATTCCAATTAAAGCCGCATGTGTTGCTTACTGATTCTGGGGTCATGCAAGTCAAACATGAAGGAGTCTGATCTTACAAGTGGAGAGCAGAACCTTGGATCACTCTGGCTGTCTGTTCACATAAACACTGAGATCCACTACTTTTTCAAACAGGTGATTAAATCAGTCTCTCTGACCCCTGATACATTTCACATTTTACAGTGTGTTTGTATGTATTGTTTCATAATTGACTAAATTGACTAATTGACATAAAAGACTCCCGCTGACTGAAAGAGAGAAGTGACCAGTCTGAGAGGGCAGAGGAAGGAAAAGATAAATGAGGGAGTCTGAAGTGCCTGTGGAGAAATACAAACATACACAGCACTAATGACCAGTTTTATCATCAAGCGTAACTTGTTAAAAGTTGTAACCCACAGAAGACAATGCAAAAATATGTACCATAATCCATAAATACACATTAAGTAACTTTTTGTTGCAGAGACCATGAAGTTAAGACTTTATAACTTTTAAATGGCTAACATGTTATCACTGGACTACTAACATAAAGTTAGAGAGGGTTGTGCTTTTACAACAATGACAATAAGAAGAATGTAGAAGCATCAAACATAAACAGTTCATCGTCAAAACAGGTAAAATGTGATATATATAATTTAAAGTAAAATCTACAAACGTACTGGACAATTTAGAGGGTTCACTGAAGACAATGTACGAAGAGCAGTTTTCACTAGATGAGCCTGGTTGTGCTCTACTCTCAGATTTCTCCTCGAATAGTTTGTGGTTATCTTGAAACAGATTTTCTGTTTTTTTACTTTTTGTTTAATCAAAAATGAAGGTCTTTGTCAAGGGTGTTTGTCTTATGTTGACAGTCTATTCAGGGCCCTGTACCATGAGTATAAATGGCACAGTGGATAAGTAGTTTGCTCAGTTCCCTCACAATAAAAAATCCAAAGACTCGACTTCTACACATCTCAGGCCTTTCTGTATAGAGTTTAAATGATTGAAAAATGTCTTCTATGAAAAATGTATATTGGATTGGATGGAACTAAATTAGAAATGTAATTTGTTATTCCATTTTGTGTTTTTCTTTTAAAGTTTTCTCCATTATATTTCAATTTAACAGTCAATTTACAAACAGAAACCTGACACCATTGATTGTTCAACCAAAGTTAAAGTTTCACCAAAATATTTTGTACGCCTGAGACCTTTTGATATGAAACAAAATGACAGATGTACTGAATGAAAAAAAGATTTGCACGTGAGAAAAAAAAGGCAGACAGGATAAGTTGATTGTGTAGAATGAAAGGAGTGTGTTTGGTTGGACTTCAGCCTGCAGAGCAGCAAAGAGCGGACTGTTGGCCAAGTGTCGACGCCAGCTCGTGACTTACTGACTGTCAAAGTCAGGGACGGTGACCATGTAGAAGGAGGGCTCGCTGAACAAATGTCCTTTTCATTTCATGCTTTGCATCCATTCGCTGGGCTCCTCTGCTGCTGATTCAATTGCAGCTAATCACCTCAATTGAAATCACATGTATGTACAAGTGAATAAAACTATTCAAAGGATTGTACACAGGAATAACCTTTTCTTTTTTTGTGGATTCTGGTCCGTCTTACCCTTGATATTGTAAAATTTGTAACAGTCTATATTTTGTCATGTCTAGTAAAATGGGTTAAAATGGGTTTTCCTCGACTTCAGGACACTACATGACAGTACAGCCACAAACTACATCAGTGAGGAAGGACATATGATACATCTTTGCTTAAAGGAGAAAGTGAAGGGAGTAAATAAGGTTTGGCATGTTGACTCAAGACAGAATTTCCCAGGAGCCCAAAATGGACAGCTATTAAAGTTGAATTGCTCTCCATGCCTATTGGAAGAGCTGTGAGAGCCCCAGTGGAGTACATTTGGAAACTACTGTAGGTAAGGAGTTCAGTGCTCGACTCACACCTGTTGCTAAAATGTTAGTCAAGAGAAGCACTGATTTATGTTCATACTGTGTCTCACAATCTAGAAGAAAAGAACAGATGACAACAACACTTAAAATTTCCAATTGCGAGGCCAATTTCCCCCTCATTTTAGAAAAAAGGACAGAAAAAACAGAGAGTATCTGAGCTTTGTTTCTCAATTATTTGCATAATGCACTTTGATGGGTGGATACTCATCTCAATCCCTGGCTCTTTTGTATCTGCAGATTACAAAAGGCCTGTTTCCAGCGCCGTGCAGGCTACCAAGAGGAGACTATCAAAGGGAAGGAATGGGCTTTCAAGTCAGGACCCTTCGATTGTGTTACAGATTGGTTCCAGGTGAGGCAGCTTTGGGAAGTTCAGCCGGAGGAAAATTGCCCCTCCGTGCAGTGCTTTGAGAGGCAGGGAGGCTTCACGGTTGGCATGGTGCTCCGGAATTCCAATACTACTCACGTTTGGTGGGATTTCTGAGGGATGAACGCTGGGCCTCAAAAATCTTGTTGTGGTTGATTGCAGTTACATTAAAAGCTAAGCTTGGACAGAAAAGGGGTATACAGAGTGTCTGGCTGTCTAAAAAAAAAAGCATTCTGAATAGCTGGATAGCACCACAGTCCGCAGACGAAGATTACCAACATAATGTTGAAAACATTGTAAGCTAAGTCTTGGATTTATTTTTCAAAACAGACATTTTCCATTTCCATTCTGGTGTTAACGGGATTTTCAAAATGAGCGACTCATGTTCTTCTTTTTCACACATGATATTGGAGCAGGAAACTCTCAAGGACTCCAGGCAGAGATGTGACACACACATTTCAGCAAACCAAACCATTGTTCTTCTTCCCTTCAACACTGCGGTGGTTTATTGTCTTTCTCACTCCCCTAGGGGAAATTAGCTTTTCACTGGCTGTCTCCTTTACTAAACTCATTTTACTAAGGATGCACCACGCTTCAGTGGATCTTCATCTTTGGAGATTTCTTTGAGGTTAGATAGATTTGCAGAGGATTTGGAACGCCAAAAATAATTTAACAACTTATTCAGTTCTTTAGTAATTTAGATACAGTATTAAAGCCTGTCATCACGTTTGCCAATTGATGTTACCTTGACAACTTCACAGACTCCTCCAGTTTCGCCATTTGCCTTGTAACCGATATCGTGCCATCATCATCTTTATCTTCTTTTGATATGCTAGTAGCCACCCCACCCCGTCTCAAAGTCAGGGCCATCTGTACAGTTAAACACATCTTAAACAAGTCCTCAGGGAGACTCTAAACAGACCCTAAAGTGTTTTGCACGTAAACAGAGAGCCATTCTGTGTGTCTGCTGCACATACTGTGTCAGATCTGATCTGAACCAGGCTATGTGTGCGAAGGACAATTAGGCAGAGACAGAGCTGAGCCATGCACGGGCGTGCCAAGCCATGGCATTATGCATCACTCACCTGTCTGGCCAAATAAACCGAGACAGGGAAACATCTGCTCATGTTTTTAAACTTGGAAAAAATGTCTGTCTCATTTTGTTCTTTGGAGGTTTTGAAGCTGTGCGGCAAAAACATATGTCTATTTTAGCTTTCTGTTGCAACATCGTATCTAACGCCTAACTAACGTCTGCAAGCATTAGCGACAAAAATAAGGTAATCAAATCTTTATTGCTGCCTGATTATTTTCAATTTCATATTACACGATTTGTCATTGCATTTATCTTATTCTGACAATTCTGACCTTTTTGTATTGTGTTTGTTTATTTGCAGCATCATGTGCGTGCTTGTGACTAGTGCACCTGTAAAACTGCAGAAAAAAGGCAAAGGGGCTGTTTTTTACAATGAGTGAAAAGATTATTTCCACCTTCGCTGAGCAGTGCAGATCTCCAGATACTACATCACTCCACCTTCCAACAAGGCCACACAGAGCCAATAAGCTGTTATTCCACTGTTGTTTGTAAGGATTGTGAAGAGATTGGTCCTGTAATGAAAAGAAAATAGAAGTGATGTTCCCATGACGGATATGATAAACTAAATTGAGAGAGGCCTCTCTGTCGGCTCGGAGTTCACACCTCTGGTCCCCTCACTCCCCCTCACATTCACTCTTCGTCCTTTAACCTCATTGACTCACCCTTTCCAAAGAACCTGATCTGGCCTCGAGGCCCATGCGCTCATGTCCTGTCCAGGATTTGTTGATTTCTCTAATCACTGTTCCAGCTCTGCTTGTCTTTGTTTGTTTAGTCAAACAAGCAGCAAACAAAAGCGCATAAGATGGTCCTGTGGAACAAAGAGAGGAGAACTGCTTGAGGACAATGAACTCTTGATTGCATATGTAAGGTCACTGTAATTACTTTGCATGCTTTTGTCTTGAAGTACATAGCAAGAATATGTCAAGTGTAATTATGAGATTTCTTTCTCTTTTTTGCACAAACTAACATCAAATATGTAAAATTAACCCTTGCTTGTTTAGCCTTGTCAATATGGGATTGAACTGTGTTTCTTGTCAATTTAAACAGGTTGTCCATAAGTGGACACATTGTCCTGCCTAATTGAGGGTGTGGGTATATTTATCTGTGTGTTTTTGTCTGTGTAAGATCTGGGAGGAGATGCAGAGAGTAGGAGAATGCTGCTGGGAATGAAAACCATGAGCAGGAAGTGCTCTATTTAGGCTGTTCATGGTCTCTTCTCTTCACTGACAGGAGGGAACAAGCCCTGCTGGCAATCTGCATGGCTTTGCCTTATTTCACTGACAGGAGAGTCTGCATGCTCTGAAGCCCTCTCTTACAGTGTTTAAAAATAATAACCACATCTCTGTTCCAATCCCGAGAAACCCAAACGTGTACCCCCTGACCCCAAAACGTCTTTATTGATATGATGGGAATGATGAAGGTTTTGCAAAGAAAAGAGTTTTTTTTTTTTAGTCTGGGGCTGCACAGTGGTGCAGTGGCTAGATCTGTCATCTCACTGCAACAGGGGCCCGGGTTTGATCCCCAATCCCGGGCGGTCCTTCTGTGTGGAGTTTGCATGTTCTCCCCATGGCAGCGTGGGTTCCCTCCGGGTTCTCCAGGTTCCCGCCACAGTCCAAAGACATGCAGTATGTATGTCCTGCGATAGTCTGGAGACCTGTCCAGAGGGAACTCTGCCTTCGTCCCTCGGCTCTAGCGCCGAGAGAGATTACATTACATTACATTTCATTAAGCTGACGCTTTTATCCAAAGCGACTTACATGCTATACAGTAGACTGTAGACACAGCAACGGTGAGCAATTAGGGTTAAGTGTCTTGCTCAAGGACACAACAACACGGACACAACAACAGTCAGACCTGCTAACCACTGAGCCACAGTCGCCCAAGAGTCACAGTTCATTTTTAGAGGTGACTAAAATCAAGCAAGTATGTATTACTGAATAAGAAGCAGCAGTGATTTTAAGTACACAGGGGCATGGGACATCAAAAGCATCAAGCATCACGGTCTCCTCTTCATCATGCAGACACAGAGCAACAGGAGGGATTAGCCACAGCTTGACATGAGTCAAAGCAAGACAAGCCAAATGGATACTGTTTGCACATATGGAGGGTACTGCTACACTATGTGCTGATTAGTCTTGTTAGTGACACAGCCAACACATGTTTAGCAAGCCAGAAAGCAGCAGCTTTCAACATCCCAGTAGCATGGGACAGGTGGACTGCATCAAATAAAGATGATGTTATTTTCACTCACCAAGCTGAGTAGAGTTTTAGTCATTTGCTCAATGAAAACAAGTTTGGAAAGTCTTGCTTGCCTAAGTTTTCAGAAGCCCATTTTTAATCCCATTTCAACTAAATCCATAATTGGCACAGTCACTGTTCGCACATGTAGGTACATGCAGTAACTGTGGGAGTATTTGCGTCAGAGGTAGTGTTCGAGATGGAGCTGCTCTTTGTAAGTTCTGCCCGTTTTTTTGCCTCCAATTTAATAAACCGACCTAATTTAATGGTTGATGATGGGAAAGTAGCCAAGCTCAATTTTCTATTGCCTGTTTTTCCCTACCTGATGTAACATAGGGCTACTTCACAATGAATGCATAGTCACACCACCACCAATACCACTTGATCTGCAGCTTTAACTACGTAATGAACTGTTGCGCCTCAGATGTCAGTCACGCTCTCCCTCTCTCTGTCTTGTTCTGTTTTTCTGCCTCTATCTCCCTTCACAATCTCTCCCTCAGATACCATCAGTACACTTTTTAAAGGTAAAAAATAGATACAAATATGTATTTCATTAATTTACCTCCCAAAAAGAAGAACCAAAAGGACGTGGTATTTTATTTGTCTTACATATATAACAATCCTATATGTCTTCAAACAGAAAAGGCACAGTATTTGAGGGAAACAGTTATTTCAAATACAAACTGTATCAGCGCCAAACACATTTTCACATGAAATACCATTTAGTACCAAAAACGCATCTGTTGCATCACATCGCACAATATATTTGCACATTAAGGTTGTTTTCCACTCTTGACTCAAAGCCGCCGTAAACACTTGAACAATAAAATGAAGTTCAGTGATTGGATAGTGGGAGTTGTGTGGTTCGAAATGTTTCCATGAGATCACTGAATAACGTGTGCTTTTTTTCTAAACGCGCAATTTTACCAAGACACATAAGACAGCGTAAACACACATGTTAACACAGAAGTAATATAGTATGTATACTGTTATACCCACATGGCAAAAACACATGACCTGCTGTTCACACAGACATATGACACAAACGGAGACCTGTTGTGGAGTTCTGGACAACCAAACTCGGTCCTGTGGTGTACTCTTGCTGCTTCTGGTACTCGCATGCCAGTGTGTGTGTGTGTGTGTGTGTGTGTGTGTGTGTGTGTGTGTGTGTGTGTGTGTGTGTGTGTGTGTGTGTGAGTATAAAGGTGGTGGTTGCTCTGTATAAATCCACATACTGTGACAGATGCCTGGTGCATAATGTAAAAAGCCTGCCTTTCCTTAAAAGCGCTTCAGGTTCAATCCAGAGTCTGACCCCAGATCATCCACAGAGCACCTGCCACGTTGGCCCTTCATCACCGCCACAACGCCCACTCACTCACTGACTCACTCACTCACTCACACACACACCAGCTCCAGACATGACAGACTTGTAGCTGGACAGAATTGCACTCCAATGGCCGCACAACAGCGAGAGATGGGTGGGAATGACACACAGCTTCATGTTAAACCGTCATTTGAAATAGCAATCAGAGGTGATCTAATTAAGCCAGTCTGTATAATTGAGGTCTTTAGTGAAATGCTGACAGAATCCAGATACTCTCTCTTTCTGTGCAAACATCTCACCAGAGAAGCTCAGGGAATTCTGGGATACAGGGAAGTCACGACACAGACTTTGTTGAGGATGTAAACCAGACGTCAACTGCCTGTGTGTCCTGATGTGGCATGAATGCTTCTAGGAAACAATCATGCATACATGAGAGCTCTGTGCACACCCTTTTAAAACAGTCACGCATTTGTCATTGTCCAGGTCTATGCTTGTTTGTTGAAGCTCATACTTGGCATATGATAAATGTTTATTACATTTCTCATTTAGGGACTGTGTTTCCAGGCCAGTCATGTGGGCTTCTCTGCACAGGCCCACCTGGTCCGTCATTTATACACATAGATTTAAGCTGTTGCAATTCCATTTTCCTGACCTTATAATTCAGTGATAAATGAAGATCTGATAGACTGACTTTCTACTATAGCAATGCAAACTGTTTAATTAGAGCTAATATTTGAAGGGATCAAACTTTTTTGTGGCCATTCACACAGTTGGTGGTGGATACCATCTTTACAGTCAGGCTATATCCAAGTATGTTTCCAGTTTGACGTGCTTGGTTGAAACACGCTGTATTATAATCTCCCCATCGCTTTTGTTTAGTTTTTTCAGTGCGGATAGATTTCACCGATGTAACAGTGGAAGTCTGAAAGAGTCTTCCGTTAGTTTAAAATGCACAGACCGACGGTGGCGGTTATTTGGCACAAAGTTTAGGTTTAGATTTTCATCCAAATTGATTTGAATCTAAACTCAGAGTAAACATGACACATTCTCTCCGCTATACAGCCAGACAGATTGAGTTTCAAAGCCTTGCAGCCATGTATTTCAACTCTTCTCCTGTTGTCTCTCGTGTGGATCTACTGAAACCGAGCGTCTATTTTGACTTTGAGGATTATGTGTGTTATTCTTAGTATACATGTCTATTGTGCTAATATACCCCTTTAATCTGATCTGCTATAAATTATACTTCTTTTATTTGTTTTTATTTACCACATTATCTTTCCAATTGTGGATGTGTATCATGTACCTCATCTTCTATTAACATGAACAAGGTTGCTCTTGAATATTCCTCGTAAATATTGTTGACAAAACTTTCAATGTGGCCTGCATAATTACATTTTTAACACTTACACTATTTAACTTAAAGCAATAATTTATTTCTCCCGCATTAATTGATATAATGGTGAAAAGTTCTGCAATGTTTACTATATAGCTGGAACCAGAGAGTTGCCCTATCCATGTTCATGACTGACAGATGTTATTCCAAATCTAGTTTCAGAGGTGGTTGAAAGTATATGAACCTCTGTTGGCGTTTCATCCCCTAGCCAGTTTTCCAAGAGTTCCCATAATGCCCTCTGGGCCAGGCTCTGTAGGACAAGAGTGCCAGATCTGCTCCGGTTTCAGGCTGTCAGATACCATCAGTTTGTGTGTTGGCTTTTTGTTACAGAGCAGACCAGGTTAGTGCTGACCCAGTACCAAGGTTTGGAGCCAACACGAGTCACGCAATGCAGAAAAGGAAGTCAAAGGCCAGAGTTTACCTTTCCTCCACCTTCTTAGTAACGTCATTTCTACAGTGATAGCTGAACAACAATAAAACAAATATCAATTTCTCTCTGTGCATGGAGGATGATTCAATATTATGATATGGGAAAGCATGAGTATTGTGACTTTATTCACAGCTTATAACGCATGCTTTTGAGGCCTTTGTAGTCTTTTGAGTGGAGTTTTTATTTGCGATTGTATGCCGAAAAACAAATGTAGAACAGTAAAAGAAAAACGACTCAGTCTGTAATTGTTGTGCACACCCTCCTTTTTACCACATGTGAACATAATTTTCAAGATGTAAATACAGTCAATGACACTTGACAAAGCCTGATTTGCATCAGAAATCTGTTGAAATCTGTCTGCTAGTTCTCACACGAAGAGTGCTGATTGTGTTTGAGATATTGCATACATCCTAGAATTTGTACACATGTGGCTTTTTGGTATGATCAAGAGGTGTCTTACAGTTGTCCTACCTGCTATAATATCTGTAAGTGTAATTCATTGATACTGATACCTTGTGATTTTATTAAACTAAAATATCCACTTTCACTCATAATTATTTTCATTTGAATCGTAATTTGGCCAAAAGTAACATGTCTTTGGTTAAAAATACATGTTTCATTAAGGTCTGGCATTCAGACTGGTTCTATATTCTTGGTTCTTATTAATATTTCCTATTTGTTTTTTAGTAATATGATTTAATTTAATGTAATGATTTTAGGCAAACTATTCTTGAAATATTTTTTAGGGAAAGCAGATGTTCTGCATTAAAACTCAATATCGTCACTAATTAACGAGTTGTCACATATATCAAAACATAATGACTTTAATGACTTAAATTCACGGACTTCTGTGTGGCTTTCTGATGCAGATTAGGAAATTGTGATGAAAGAAAAGCAAACCATGCATACAAGTGGAAACTGGGAACACAAGAAAAACATATTTGTTTTTTGTTACAAACTTTAAATAAAGTTTAACCTTTTTTAATATCAGGTCCCAACTCTAAAGTGAAAAAATACAATACTTAATGTTTGTTATGCATGTATAATATATATTTTCTTCTTCATTATATGAATATGTTTCTCTTTTCAATTGTCACAATATGTGGCAAAAGGCTCAACATGAGATTCTCTCAAAATTGAAAATTATAATTATATTATTGACAGATAAATAAATAGCAAAGAGTGCATCTACAAAACAGAGGAGCCATCCAGAATCAGGCACACTAGACATGGATGGAAGTGTACCTTGATGTATGTTTGTAGTCATTACCAGAAGGCTCTCCCTGCCCCTCTGCTGCTGCTGACACCTTTTGAGTTACAACTTTTGTTATCTACACAAAACAAACAAAACATGGGTTCCCCAGTCTTACAGAGCAGAATGCCCTTACCTTAAAACAAATGTGATCATGAATGCATTGCATTTTCACAGAAACCCTGTGACATAAGACATCTTAAATAATTTAGCATCTTCAAAAATACCCACATCACCAAAGGCATCACTGTTATGGTCTGGTGAATGTAATGCAGTGAGAAACAATTTGGTTTTAAAATGCGTTGAACTGGAGCTGCTAATCATACATTTTACTCAAATGACTGCATTGTAAACAAATCCACCCTTGAACCACAATCCCAAATTAAACCTCAATCGCATGAATCACAAGTTGCAAGATGGTGAATAAAGTTCTCCGGCTGTAATAATGATAATGATGGTACTTAAGTGGAAATGCTTGTAATCTGCATGTAACACATGTGGCCCATGAATTATTAATGTTGTCCAACTAACTAAAAAGAGGCTATGAGTGGAAAAAGCTTCTCAATCTCCCCAAAAAGTCTAGAAACACCCGTGATCCCAATTTTACCTGTTTCTGGTGACTTATAAAACTACAACATGGATAATGGCATGGTTAACATAAATACGATTGTGAGAAAGGGCCCTGGAGATAAACATGTAAAGATTGAAATGGGTGGAAATCGAGAAACAGGAATCCAGAGGGGTTGCAGATGAATTATTGTGCTTGCCTTGCACTACAAGTGGTCTAGGGCGAAGTGTTTGTGGGGCTCTTGTGGTTTTTCAGCCAATAAATCCTCTGCACATATTCAATCCAGTCAGATGTGCTGCAAGAGAGGAGCACTGAAGGATGTACGGTCATTACTCAGCTGCCCACATCAGAGAGAAGAGCTAGATATTCATATCCCCACCTCACTTGTCAATTGACCCTTCATCGGACAGATAGCCAGACACAGGGATCATGATGGAGGTGTGTAAATTGAGTGTAATATTAATTGAAAAGTTTTGAAACACTGAAGGCTTACTAATACTGATGTTCTATACTTTGTTTTCTTTTCTTTTTTTACCATTTGATGCAAATGGAAAAATCGAAATGTGGTTCTGAATGCTTTTTTATAGAACCAATATGGAGTTACAATTGGAATTGTATAGGTAGGTTATGTCAACTCAATCTCTACTAAGACATGTCTAGAGTAAATGCAATTGTTTATTAATTAAACATTTTAAAACTGTACTTTGTTCCAGTAGTGGTATAAGGTTGACTCTTAAAACTCTGGCTGTGTTGATTTTAGGATATGAATATTAAATCAGCACTACAGATGCGTGTTTTGGCTTTGTAGTATTTATGTAACCTGTTCATTACAGTAAATCTGATATGAAAATCTGATGTCATTTGTAGACCCTTCCAGGATATGGTACACCTGCGCCATCTCCTGTTCATGCTTAGCTATCACTAGTCGTGATTTTGATTTTTTTTTGTTAAATTTATGCCCTGCAGGCTGCAACGCCTTCATTTATTTATCTCATTCTTAGATTTTATGTTCCACAATTGTGGTCAAAGTTCTGCTGCAGGGGAGGTCATGGGACTGAAGGACTTCCTCTCTTTTTAACTCAAGTACACTCTCTTTATAACAATAGCAGCTCGGTTCAGATCGTAACAGTTTTTGCACAGCATCATTAATACTCCCAAAACCATATGTGATGGACGTGCTGTGACCTTAATAGGTTGAAATCGTTTCTGACAGAGGAGGAAGACTCACAACATAAGTATGATGACTCATATATCCAATTCCAATACATCTATTTACTGTCAGGCAATCTGTAGGTTAGCGGAGGGGTCCTTGCAGGTGCTACCGTTAGCCTGCCGTTAGCTCAGCAGCAGCTAGTCAGTGAGCCTGAGCATCCTTCCAGAAAAATACCACTGGAAGTTAAAGACGGCTCTTATCCAGCTAACGTTAAATCCGACAGAGGAAATCTCTTTGAAGACAAAGAGTATAAAGGTATGGGATTAATGGCTTCACCGACACATTTATTTTTAACCTGTATCGTTATTTGTTAAATAAATGGTCTTTTGTCATGTTTAGTCGAGACGCCTGCACAGAGCGGGGTTGTCACAGCGCCCCAAGATGGTCTTTCTTCTTCACAGTTATTCACATTATTTCGACGACATGTCTTTCCTATGAACCCAGAGTAGCAGTTGTTTGAATTTATTTAGTTTTAACTGACGTCTGGTTACCTCGGTACATTAGCTAGCGGCCCGCTGCTAGCCTTTCAGCTAACAATGGGCACGGGGAGATTAGGACAAGTGTTTGCTTCTCACATGTATTTGATGCAACACGAGCTATCGATAATGTTGCGCCAGAGAAAGGCGAGCTTGCTAACCAGGCCAAAGGGGGACGGCCAACGTTTACTGACACTGCGTGACATGGCGTTAGTTATGTCTGACCCGCTTTCTTCCAGATAGACAACGGTTTTAACTTTGAATAGAAGGCCGACATTTTAACTTGTGCTAACTTCCTCGTGTCACATTTTCTAATGTATTCCAGTTGCTTTACAATTAGTCAACCTCAACAAACTAATAACTACTTCGCGATTAACATGTTACGTCATTATAGTTTTTATTCTCTCATTTTACCCGAAATTAAAGACGGGTTGGTTTGCCGAATTCCGTCGGTATCACGTCCCCCGGCCCAGTGTACTGAGTTTGAGTCTGGCTTTATTTTCCTGAGTTTGAGTCCGGCTTTATTTTCCTGAGTTTGAGTCTGGCTTCAGTGTTCTGAGTTTGAGTCCGGCTTCAGTGTCCTAGTGTTTTGAGTCTGACTTTATTTTCCTGAGTTTGAGTCCGGCTTTATTTTCCTGTGTTTTGAGTCCGGCTTCAGTGTCCTGTGTTTTGAGTCCGGCTTTATTTTCCTGAGTTTGAGTCTGGCTTCAGTGTTCTGAGTTTGAGTCCGGCTTCAGTGTCCTAGTGTTTTGAGTCTGACTTTATTTTCCTGAGTTTGAGTCCGGCTTCAGTGTTCTGTGTTTGAGTCTGGCTCATGTGTCCTGAGGTTCACCCGAGATGAACTTAAAGTTGTTTCTGTAGTGAAGATTAGTGGAAACACACAGATAGCTCCAATAGTTCATCTGAAGATCTTATTGATACCATATAATTGTGTAACAAAGAACCCATGACTCGTGAAGTAAAGATGGTGTCTACATAAGTATACATATCTAAATGTTATCCACCCGCTTTAGCACCTTAAATAATTGCAGGATTAATTATTCTGTACAACAATGATTTTCTAAATAAATATGAGCTGCCCGCACATAACACAGCATACCTCTTATTAGTCTGCCCTCTCATTGGTAATTTAAAATAGAGCAATTTCCATCCATCCATCCATCCATGGACTTCTAACTTGCTTTTTTCTTTTTGTTCAGGAATGAAAATGTTAAATTATTTAATGTGTAAAATACATTTTCTCTCTGTAGATGCCTTCAGTGATGATTGGCAACAATGCTGTCCAGTCTGCCATTCCAGACGTGGGAAATGGAGCTAATTCTGAGGCCATGAAGCAGGTTCTTGCTGTGATTGATAAGAAGGTTCGCAATATGGAAAAGAAAAAGGTATTACTTGTTCTTTTGAAATTAATGTTTTGTCACTTTTGCTCTTGTATAATTCAAAGCACTATGTGAGATTTGTGTTTTGTGTTGTAGATGATGTCATCTGACTTTTTCCCCAGAGTATATAGGATATGACATAGCTAACTTATTTATGGTGAGACATTTAATCTATTCTGACTGGATCCACCTTCACTTATAGAACCACAATGCTAATAAAAGGAATACTTCACCCTCAAAATCACCTTTTGTCAATTACTCACTAAATTTTACCTTGAAGAAAACCTTTTTTTTGGGACTTCTACAGGGTGAATACAGAATCTAAAACCACAGCGATTATTGATGAATGGCTTGATTTAACATCAGCAAAAGCAAATACAAAATCTGTTTACTCAAACAGTATAATTCAAGTCTTGTTTACACCGTCATATGTTCAGAACTTCTGAATCACATGCATTTTTGCCATAATCTTATTTATAACACTTCCTCCACTGACGTCTCATGCATGGACTTGTGAGACTATAATGGTAAGTTTTATTCAAGAAAACATGAGTAATTGATATACAATTGATCCCTTTGATCAATGTCTGTTATGCAAGGATGTGATTTGTTTTCTCCAATCTGTCTCTTAACATTTTGTGTTTCTCAATATTCTTACAGTCCAAACTCGATGACTGTCAGACAAGGAAGATTAATGGAGAACAACTGAATCAGGATCAGCTGGTAAGATACAATAATGGCAGTTTGGATCAACTTTGTTTTTTGTGTTGTCCCGATAACAAAATTATGACTTTGATAAGATCTGTGTCTCAAGTATCTTGATACTAATACTGAAAATGAATAAATAAGGAATAGTAATTTAATAATGGATGACACAGCGTGGATCTTCAATTGTTTTTTCTTCAAAGATACAAAATAATTGAACATATTTTACAACGCCAATACAAAGTGGAATAAAATATGCCAGAAAACAGTGAATTATTGACCTTAGTGTGTTCATACATTTTAATATCCTACCAGAAACTCTTAAGATCAGCTCTGATCTGTTCAACTTTACATGTAACACTGCTGCTTCTAACAGGTTACATCCTTGCACAGATAGATGCTAGCAGTACTGTAAGCTATGTTGTTGAGTTGCTTCGTACAAAATACTCGAGTGAATTTACCTGCGCTATGGCTTTTTATTGTGAAAGGTAAACATGGAAAAAGTGACACTTTAATGCATTACTGCAGACAAGATGGGAGCAATACAAAGTTTTCTGACTTGGTTCATTACTTAAGTGCCTTATCTTGCTCTGTGAGTCTGTCTTGGTTATTGTATACTGTTCCATTCAAGGAAAATAATTTTTTACTTTATTCCCAAATCTCAATTTTTTTTCTATGATGTACCTGAAGGATGCCTTGACGAAGTACCAAGAGATCACCTACAACCTTGACTTTGCACGAGAACTGCAGAAAAGCTTCCTGGCATTGGGCCAAGAGGTAAAGTCCTGAGTCAAGATTGTTCTCATAACATGCTGCTGCTATTATTGCAATGTGATATTCCTCTGGAGTAACATGAATTCTTACAAAACAGGAAATCCTGTAGTCCCTCTATATTAAGATCTTGTTTACAGATATTATGGTTACAATGTTTTATAGTAACTGATACTGTACTCAAGGGATGGGACTTGTGGCAGCATATTATAACGACCCAACATGGCAAGTATTATCTGGATACAGACTTTCTCAGTAGAGCTTTAAATATTAGAGGTCATTGAGTTAACAGGAGAGTGATGGGTATTGATCAGCAATACTTGTTAGACCCTGTACATGTACAGGGTGAAACTTAACAAGGTTATTATTGTTTTTCTCTGATTGTCTTAAGATTCAAAAGGCAGTGAAGAAGACTGCTAGACGGGATCAGCTGCAGCGGGAGGAGATGGATCAACATCGACTGAAGACAGTTTTGGAGCTTCAGTTTTTACTGGACCAGTTGGGAGATGAGAACGTCAGACAGGACCTTAAACGACCTGACGCCACTGGTTCCCCTTTGCTCACTGACACTGACCTCACATCACTTGATGAGTTGTACAAACTAGTGGGACCTGATAGGAACTACGACGTCAGGTATGTGGTGCTGCTGAGTGGGCATAAATTATGTTCAGTGGTTACAGTATAATTATCACTGCTTAAATATGTTGTCTATAACGTCTGAATAGCTGCTTTTGTTTAACTGCTCAGCAAGTAAGAATGTTGAAACAGAGGTCTAATAGCATACTACCACCTTGTATATTTATTCTGTTGTGTAACTTGCAGGTTGACTGGCCAATATGAAGAGGCCTCGGTCCACTTGTTGGAACTAGTTGATGGCCGAGACAAGGCTGTGGCAGGGACCACGTGTAAGTATTCATGACTCTTGATCTTTCTCGTGATTCTCGACCTGTCTAGCAGTTTTCTTCACTGCATGTTTAATCTTAAAGCAGTCCTAAAATTAATTGGGTAATTCATGCATATGTATAGCGGTATGCCATGCTTTTTGTTTTGTTTTAACTTGTCACACTGTCCTTGTTCCAGACAAGTCACTGAAGGACACTCTAGACAAAGTGCTGCTGAGTGGTTACTTTGACAGAGCACAAACTCATCAGAATGGGACGTGCGTGGAGGAAGAGGAACAAGACGAGCAGACTGTGGTGGCTGAGTCTATGGCTGGGAAGCAGCCATCAGAACCTGGTAACTAACAACACTTTAGCAGATATGTGTCTGTTACATATTCTTTCACGGATTTAAGAACAATGGCTTCAACTTTGCCTTTTCTTTCCAGAAGGAACAGCTACAGAAAAATACACAGAGCCAATTCAAGTGGAAACCACAGAGGTGAGATTTCTATTGCTTAGATAATTCCACAAATCAAAATCACATTTTTGCAGTTGAAAGTTGTTAAGGGGTAAAAGTCCATTAGTGGACTAATTAGATGTCTTGGGCTTTGTCATCAAAGAATTCTCAAGGTGATTAGTTTTTATTAAAAAAAAAAAAAATAATTCTGTGGCAATTTTGTATCAATATATTGATTAAATCAACTAATCAATTTGACAAATTGTGTGTGTGTGTTACCAATCCTTTTATTGTCTTGAAATAGTTTATTTTCTTTGTTGTATTACATTGTCTTGCTTATTTTTTTTCTTTTACATTTTCTTGTGTTCTAGTTCGTAAACCGACAGTTCATTCCAGAAACTATGTACAGTAGTACAGACAAAGACCAAGTGGAGGAGTGGACAGTGGAGCCTCAGGTAATACTACTCTACTGCATCCAAGTTCTTTATGCCAGCATGCATATTTCTCAACAACTTGTATTTGCGTGTGCTTTAATGTGCGTGTCGGTGTGTTGAATAGATGGTACATTCCCTCCAGCAACAGCCCCCTGCCCAGCTGGCTACAGAGCCAGCCGTTACGGTGAACCACGGCAGTCCCCCACCTGCCGCGGACCCAGTGGTCAGGAAGCAGGTTGTGCATGACCTCATGGCCCAAATGCAAGGGACGTACAACTTCATGCAGGTAAAAAAGGTCCCGCATATGCTGTAGTGTCCAGATACATGTTGTTATTGCTCAGAGATGGACACTAATGTGTTAATCATACATTGAGATATCTAATTGATTCGTGCAGTGACATCTTTGTCTCCAGAGGTCCCCTTCAAGCAGTCAGTTACAGAAAGTGTGTACCCACTTTTGTGTTGTAAGACACTTATTTTGTGGGGCCCTTTTCAGAAAGCAAACTAAAATATCGCACTACAAACTATGTTTACTACCATGTTAAAAATATATATATATATATATATATATATATATATATATATATATATTAAGGTAAAACAAATTCCGTTAAATGTAAAGTATATTGCAGGAATTTAAAAGAAGATAGTGATACAACCAGCCTTATTTTCTCAGCCGCTCAAACCCTTGAGTGGGGCCAACGCTTGCTGACAGGAGATTAAACCCAGCTCTTTGAGTGAAAGGGTAGTGTCCAAGTTCACCCCATTACTGCACTGCCCCTACATCTGATCCATGAGCCAGCAATGCATTTACCCTCTTTGGATTTTCTAGGACTCCATGTTGGATTTTGACGGCCAGGCTCTGGACCCAGCCATCGTGTCCGCCCAGCCGATGAAGCCTGTGAAAACTCTTGACCTGCAGCAGATGGGCTGCCCTTCAAGTGAGTGCCGGTTAATTTACCATGACTCTGAATGGATTCTCTCACAACATTATAATTTGTGTTTTCTCCCAAACAGCCCAGCCAGAGTCCAGACTTCCTCAAACAAGTGCAGTGTCTGGACCACAGGAATCCTCACAAGTAAGTAGAGTGGAAGCACAACAAGCAGTGGCTGCTTTGTTTTGCTTCATGTCAGATTCTCTCTGACCTGTCATGATTTTATTTACTCTGTATGACAGGGATACATTGGACAAATTTGAATTCGATAACAATATAGAAAGGAGCTTTAAGGTGAAAAATCAGAGATCCCGTCTCTCCCACTGACCCCTCCTCGATCCTTTTTTCCTTTCCTTCTGAATTCCCTCCTCCCCCCAGGTCTCAATGTCTCTCTCGTCTGACCAGTCTCCCACCCCATGTTCCCTGTCCTCTGCTTTCCCACCTGTCTCCAAATCCACCCATACTGGAGGCATCAATGTCAACGCCGCACCCTTCCAGTCAGTGCAAGCGGTACGCTTTTTATCTGGATCTTAGTAATTCATATAACAATGAACATGTTTGGACTTATTTACTAAATTATGTTGGAAAGTATCAGGTGTTGGACTTGTTTGTACAAGTAAAGGATTGGCACATTTAATAAAAAATGGCTTATTAGGAGCAGTAAAGAAATAGTTTATTATTGGTGCACTATCTAACCAGGTAACAATTTGACATGTCCCATCATTTACCAAACTTACAGTACATCGCACTTCTCAGATATTCTATCGGAATTATAATTGTGATAACTAAATATTTCTTTTCTTTTTCAGGTATTTAATCTGAATGCACCTGTACCTCCAGCCACTGATGGGCAAGCAGATCCTCTGAAGCAGCCTAGCCAGTTCCCTGGTGGCTATGGACAGGGCTTTAGCAGCCAGACAGAGAGTACTGTCGACCAGCCGGACATCCCACAGGAGACATTACAGTCGGGTGAGGGTAAGAGCAAGCAGTTGGCATACACTGGGAAAAAAAGCTCATAACATTGTTTGGCATCACTTTTACGTTCACCCGACGGTATAAGGAGAAAGGAAATAATTACACAAATGTTTTTGTATAGATCCCCCGGAACTCATCAAGATATATTTTATCTTGTACGAACAAGACATTATGTTTGTAGATAAATAAATAAAATATGTCAGCATTTCAGGGGGCTCTGTGCTGCAGGACAAGATATCCCTCTGACAATGTTGAAGTTGAAATCCCATGAGGCAAAAAAGCTGCAGCTTTTTCAGCTTGCAGGAAGTTATTTTAAACTGTATAACTAACTACCAACAGGTCCATGATGGACTTATGAAATCTCTTGTTTCATTTGCTTTTGTCCAGTTGTTGGTGGCTTCCAGCCCCAAGACCACATCCTGCCCTCAGCAGGAGGCCATGAAGAGTCCTCTCCAGGCGCAGGTTTCGGGCAGTCGGGCCAGTCTTTTTACAACAGCCGGGCTGTGCCCAGGGGTGGACCCAGGAACGGACGGGGCATGATGAACGGATATCGGGGCTCCTCCAATGGATTTCGAGGTACAAGCATCAAACTATGTTTTACAGAGATACAGTGTTCAAGTGGCCTCACGATTCACTGTAATGACACAATGCATGTTAAAATTACACAAATCTGTATTAATTCCAATGTATTTTGTCGTCAGGGGGATATGAAGGATATCGCCCTCCTTTCTCAAATGCTCCCAGCAGTGGTTATGCTCAAACCCAATTTAACACGTCTCGGGACTATTCCAATAACACCTACCAACGAGTAAGTGGTCTCTTCATTATTTACTTAATAAATACATTATATGTATCTGTTATTTGGTGCATTTTTTTTAATTTCTAAGATTGACAGTTATTGTAAATCACTGTTGTTTCTTCAAGGAGGGATATCAGCAAAACTACAAGCGGGGACCGGCCCAAGGACCGCGAAGTTTGTCAAGAGGAAATGCTCAAGCAATGAGATCCTAAAGGACCCCAAGGACCATCAAGTTGCGCCATGTTTAACATTCAGGATTTTTGAATGTGTTCGCCCCAGCTCACTTTTATAACAACGTTTTGTTTCTCATTGGTAAACTTATTTTTTTTAACTCTTGGCCTACTTATCAGTCAGCCTGTCTAGATCCTCTTAACATTCTAACACAAAATGCTGAACTTCTCCACATGTAGGATTATCAGCAAGTCTGTGTGATATAAAACAACATAGATATTCCTGTAAACTTGAAAGATTTCATTAATTTATTTTTTGTACAAAATAAATGCAAAAAATACCCTGCCACTGTCGATCTGATTCCATGAGAATGATTTCCTTCTGCCCTGTGCTGTCAGACACTTTTTCCTCTTGATCTTTTAATTTTCATAAAGGCATTTGTGTTTTTTTCCCCCCCACCCCTCTGTCACCTCTTGCGCCATCACCTCTTTGTACGCTGATATTGGTTGAGACTGTTTCAATAAAGTTGTGTTCTATTACATACTGTTTAATGATACTACTTTGCTGCTTTGCGTTTGAGGTAGTAAATTCAGCTATTTTAATTCTGTAGGCATTTACATGTCAGATTGGTGTGTTTGGCGAGACGGGTCTTCTGCCCTTCAAACCTATGACAGATGGGAGTACCAGTAGTCTGTCTTCTGTCAGTGGGATCAGGTAATTTAAAGTCACTGGGTAGATTTATAGCATATTGGAAATCACTTTAATGGCATGCATTCTTGTTTGTAGAAAAATAAGTCAATCCCAGTGGAAATTGAAGTCTTGTGTCCACTCAAAGATGTGGCTCATACTACATGTATACAGGCAAATGAAGCATGCACATAGATCATCCCTTAAAGAAGATACACTAGGAATATACTTTGTAAGAACAAACACTACTTTAATTTAATCATACAATTACATATTTCTACTTCAAGAAGGTGCTATTGCTTTATATTTATGTATTGTAAGTATGGATTATCTATACTTAACTGTTGCTGAACATTGTTCTGTAGGTGTGAGTGATAGGCCATTTCTTAAGTGATACAATTTGGTACACAAACAGAACAGTCATACATGTTTTATTAACTTGAACTGAGGTGGTGTACAGTATTGCCAAAGTGACCATTTTATCCAGCAGCAAGCAATCAGAAAAAACTATCTGTATTCGGTGCAAATTGTGATGCAGTATTGTCTCTAAGGAACACTTGGGACACAGAAAACAAATGACACAGCAAAAAAGAAAAATTGTATTCCATATCTGGATTTTGTAAAAAGTAAAATCACAATATGGCAGACCTGTCATCTCACTGGATGCAAATGTCTATAGTAAAAAGTGTCCAAAAGGTAAACACCTAACCACACGGCCAGCCTGCCATCTAAAAGAAACCACAACATGACATGAAAAAAACACCCGCACAGCAATTATACCAAACTAGTAATTTGTAGGGAAAATATGCCATGCTGCATTTGTCAAATAAGGACCACATAATGCACATTTTGTGCCAAATACAAGGATGTGAACTGAATGAAAATGTAAGGTTTTCATATTACTTTTTGACTTAACAGACAATATAATAATCACAATAAAAAGTGGTAATATCAGACTCTGCTCTCAGACTCTCACCCAATCAGAGCGTTGCACTTTTCCCTGATAAAATCTTCAAATTAACTTAATTAACCAAATCCAGCACTTGCACCAAAAGAGATGAAAGACACAGGAATAAAACATGTGTACAAACAATAGACCATATTTGAAATGTCCATCATGCTATGAAGCATAGCAAAGCAAATTATTTATTTCAGAGGTCCAACATACTGTAAGTAACCTAAAAACTCAAATGTAAGCATCTGCAGGTGTTTGGGCTGTAATGAAGGGAAACATTTGTTGAATGGAGAGGTGTTCCCCGCATATCTTTATTTAAAGAATCTAGCACCTTTATTTATTTCAGTCAGTGGAGAGCAGCTGCAGTGTGGTCAAAAATGGCCAATTGATGGAGAGCTGTTCCAGATGTATTCCTAGTTAGAGGACACATTTTCTACAGTTGAGTACACACATGACAAGATGTTTTAAGGTAGGCCAACAGTTGACAGGTTATGAAAGCAACCAGAATCAACGTGACAAGAGTAGCAAAAGGTTTGGTAAGTCTCGACAATGTAAGGACTCGCAGCAGTTTGGCTTCATGAGGGTGTTTCTGATTGAAAGATAGGACAGTAGCAGGTTGAGATAGTGGAAATAAAATACATTTCTACAAAGAGCTGAGAGGACCCTTGTAGATTATATTTACATAAACAAAATGTATTGAATGAAATGGTTCTAGTTGAGATATCAAGATGCTGCATACTGGTTAAAACTGCTATAGTGACTCTTTTAGGCTTTTAAATGCTATAATAGAAAATCTTTCAAATGTCTCTTGTACTCATTTTCTCACATCTCTGATACAGCCCAGTAAAACACATTCCACCATAAGTCACACATGTAAACTGATGTGTTTTTTTAAAGATGTTAGGGGGTTTCTTGATAGTCAAGTCACTACGTCAAACTCAAAATTATCAAATTTAAATTACTTTTTACACCTCATCCCCTTCAACAGCTGCACTGTACATATAACTTGTAGAGCCAGTAGCATTGTGAGCATTAAGACGTTCTGTACTTTGAACAGCAAGTAAAGAGAGCTCACCAGAATTATCATTTTGTATAATTGTATTACCAAACATTTTTGATAATTTCTCATGTAATCAAACACTCCTTGAAAATGCAACTACGCACATTTTAAGATGTACGTCCTTGGTTGGTAATTTTACTATTGTAATTCCATTATCCAAAGGATAACAGTAATTATAAAACACTGGTATCATTCAGCAGGGATTCCATCTGTGCCGCTCTTATTCATCTCAAATGCCCTCCAAATCCCTAAATCATGCTGGTTTACGAGGCCTAATACTCAGGAGGTGCTGCCAAAGTCTGGTTGTGGAGATTCAAGTTCTGACGCCATAGTTATGGCTGGTTATGCTGGACTTGTGCAGCTTCATGGTGGCCTGGTGGAAGATCCTGGTGTGTCTGGGGGAGACCTTGCTGGGCCAGGTCTTGATGTTGTTGTTGTTGTTTTTCATGGTGTTCCTGAGGTATATAGTGTTGAATTTGGGGTTCAGGTTCGTGCCCCTGCGGTTGGGCCCCTTGATCAGGATGCAACTGGTTGTCAAATGCGTGCATCTCTGGGATAGCATTTCCTTCAACTGTAACAAAGAAAGAGTTTTACGTTTTCAGAGGTCAACCAGCAAAATGAAACAGTCCAAAAAACTAAATGCGTGATCGAAACTCACCATGAACCTCTGGTTCTACATTCTGTGTTTTCAGCTTTTCCATATGCTCAACTGCCTGTAACGAGTTTCAAACAAGGTTATCTTATATCTGGTGAGTGCACAATACTGTGGAAAATCCGGGTAATTCAAAGTTTTATTTTTACAAATAGTCTTCTTCTGGTGAAAACTTTACAAAACTTTTGTATTTTTTAAACAATAAAAAATAATATAATAATAATTATATATATATAAAAAGAAAATAAAAAAAATATATATATATATATATTTCAAATGAATGTACCACTCCTTACCTGTTGCAGCTCTATTTTTTGTGCATTAAGCTGCTCCTGCTGTCTCTCCAGCTCTTCTCTTTGTTTCTGGAGGTCAACAGCTTTTTGGTTGAGGTCCTGTTCCTGCTGCTCAAGATGCTCCTCAAATTCTCTCATCTCCTCGTCTGTGTAAGCCTGGTTCTGCTCAAGGGTCTGAGGAGCACAGAGCGGACACAATGTATTCCAGCCCTACAAAATGGTTTTAAGATTACTTTACTGTTGATATGATGAATTGATTGTGTCACCTCCCAGCTGTCTGGTTCCAAGAATTCTTTTTTCTTTGTAGCAACTAGAAACTCCTCTAAAGAGACAAGCCTGTCTTTGTTAGAATCCACCTATGAGGAAGACAGCAAAGAAATAAATCACACATGCTATTTATTGACAGAGTTAAATGCAATAGATAAGGATGCAGATAAGAGGCTCTATTTAAATACATATCCAAAAATTGTTTCATGAAATTGTAACTGTTTGCAATGTGCTGTACCTCATTCATAACATGCTCTCTCATACGTAGCCTCTCTTCCTCCATCTCCACCATATCATCCTCTTCATTGGTGGGGTCATACATTTTTTCGAGCTAAAATCCCAGAGACCAACAGTCAGTACAAAGACCATTCACTGAAACATTTTAAATTTCCTGATGCCATGGCTTTACCTCTTTGGTGAACAGTGCCTCCAGTTCTTGTTCATCAAAAAAGCCATCTCCATTGGAATCTTCATTATTAAGAAAAGAAAGAACAAATACCGTATAATACAGTACAGATCATTTTTGCTCTGGAAATGCTCCTTCTGGTCCAGTTAAGGTCTTACCATGCAGGTTGAAAAAGGTCTTGGGGTCAAAATCTTCAGGGTCCAAACCATCCGCTTCCTCCCACACCTCCTTCAGTTGATTCTGGCTACCCTGCAACACAGAGGCAAAATCACATTAGCAATACAACTGTATAATTAATAAAGCATTTCAACATCCCGGTACATGGCTCACACATCAATGCTGGACATAAAACCTACCGTGTACAGTTTGCGGAAAGTAAACTCTTCAAATCTGGACTTAAAGTTGCATTACGAAATGTGACAACGTTACTCTTCATTGGCTGAAACGAAACACACCATGTCTGTGTGTCAGGTGGTCACCTGTCAGTGGGTGCAACTGAATCAGACTTACTGGGTGGTTGACTTTCGGGTGGTCAGCATGTTTCTTCTTCATCTCCTCAAAGTGCTCCTCCTCTTTTTTTCTTTCGTCCTCGTCCAGTTTTTTCAGATGTTCCTGTCTGTCATGCTCTTTCGTCATTTCATACTTCTTGAAGTCCTCGTGTCTCTCTTTGTCATAGTTTTCCAGATCTTTAGTGGCCTTAATACGTAGGGGGGAAATTACAACAGTTGGATCAAATTAATCAGTTAATGCAGTACAAAGTCTTACTATTTATGGGTTGTTAGCCCATCTGGAAACTGAACAGCTCATGTATTAAACTGTATGTTACAGTACTGTTTACAGAGACTTCTGAATGCTTTTACCGCTCTCAGGCTCCATTATTGTCTGTTGATTCGATGAGGTGTGAAAAACAACTTGTTTTTACAGTAAAAACTAAATTGTACTAATAATGAAAAGCAGTTGCAGAGGGTAGACCAGCTTCCCATAATTACATGGCTGTTCTCTACACCTCCAACTTCACGCCTTTCTTTCCTGGATGTTAAAAATGTTACGCTGTCTACATACAATACCCATAACACATGGTCATTATTTTGCTGTTGTAAATAAAGTAGTTGTGTGCGGTCTTGTTTTAACTTCCCTACTGCAGAACTCTACTGTGTGTACTTTCCATCTGCCTATTACTTCCCATAAAAAGGTACATTGTGTGAACATGTCTTCAATTAAAAAATGTTGTGGCATGAAGTAGTAACATTTACCGATTTAATGAGCCGATCCAGGTCATCCACTTCAAATGTATGTGGGTTCATGTGGTTCAAGTACTCAAACTGTTTCAGCAGAACCTGGTGGTCAACCGCCATATCTATCCAGGGAGTAATCCATGACATTAATCAAAACATATATCTTACTTTAAATAGAAATTAAAATGAAATATAAATTTTGTTGAACAACATACCATTTCCTCCTTCAATGTCTTGCTTGGCCTTAATCAGAGTTCGGAGTCGGCTTACCTCCTGCCTCTTCAACTCATCCAGTTTGGTTCTGACATGGTGGCTGACAAAGTCCAGCTCTTTGGCCAGCTTACCTTGCTGCATTATAAAGGAATGAACTAGTGTTATTTAACACATGGGGTTCTAGCAGTACATGTAATATATAGATGAATTAAACATTTTATTGAAATGATTCTCTCGACTTGAAATTGGACCAGAATTCCCCAAATAAACAGAAAACAATTGGTACACATCACATTCCTGGACAAGTAAAAGCCCATAATTTAGTAATGAGTGATGATTGACTTAGTAGTTTACAGAGCGTTGGTGGAAAAGTCCTGCCATGCTGATAAAAGTAAACAAGAGAAAAGTAGGATACCTTGATGTCTTCCATATCTGTATTGTGTAGCTTTTCTCTGAAATGCTGATCTTTCTCTAGAAAATCGATGACTTCCCTGAGGTAACGGTCGTAGTGGAGTCCTGTGTCCTATAAAATGGAACAAATCAAATGTCACTTAGATGTAATATATTACAGATGACACACCAAGTAATGCTACAATGATCATCACTTCTTTGAGAGGTCTGATGCACTGAAGGATATGTGTCTGCTGACCTCGGCCTAGATATTTTATGTAGAGAAAACAGGTTGTCATTAATGTCTATAAACTGTATTACTACATTCTGTAAATGATCACATGGTGCAGCTATTTTGTGTTTACGGACCACTTACTTAATTTTCCATAATGCATTTGTATGCATTCCCACCTGAAGACAGAATCTACATGATATTTGTTTAAGCCCTGTTAAGTCAGTATGTCAATATTTAACATGGACAATCTCTTCCTGAGGCAGAAATTGGAGACAGCAGTCTGTGCAAGCACAAAGCTACAACATCTGGAGCTGTTGTACTGATTAATTGGATTTGTGCGATCATGAGTTTTGAGTAGATTGCCTGATTGAGGTAATGTAATTGCAGCACAATGAGACATAAGGCCATCTCTCATTTAAATTAGTCTGGATGCTGTTATCATGCTCTCTCTTGTTTATTGTCCATGAAAGCAGTTGATAACAGCAGCCTCACGACATAGCAAATCACAGCTGCAAATTGATGCTATAATTATTTCTATTTAAAACTATATACAGTTTACTCCAAGTTGCCAAAGTCTACATACATTCTTGAATCTTCAAGATAATTTGAAGCTAAAAAAATCTAATATTTGATAAGTTGTAGATTTGTAGTTCATTTTTAAAAGTACACATTTCTAAATATGTATAATTAAATTGACGTGCTGCCAACTATGGTTGTAACACAAACTAGCAGCTATTATGATGTGTAATGCATGTGAGTCTTCTCACCACGCTAGCTGGAGGCTCTTCTGTTTTTTTCTCTGGCTCCTGGACTTTAGTCTTATCCATACTGATGGGCACTGCCTCTGAGCAAAGCAGCTGGAGCAGCAGTAGAAGCCCGCCGGTGTGAAGGGCCCGGCTCCAACACATCTGGAAATGAGAACAATTAACGTGAGAAGTGGATCAGCTGTTTGTATATGACACCGTTACTAAAATGAGACTGCATGTGACATAAACAGTCGACGTGTCCCTGGGTATACACGGGTCGTTGTGTACAGCTTCCTCGTTTACCCTCACACAACAAGCTCGTGCAGTCGGCTTAAATTTCACATTACCGGGTCGCTACTAACCTCGAGAGGAAGCGGTTGGTGCTAGCTGCAGCGCTGCCATTGACAGATATGGCTAACGTTAATGAGACTCAAGCACCTCGGCTACTTGTATATGTGTTCAGTCGGTCCGTGTTACTTTACGTAATGTTAAAAGCTTAACTAAATAGGATCATAGATATGCGTCACCCTTATACTCACTGTATTATGAATCCTGGACGTCATCTACTGTGATTTCCTCCAGTTGCTTCCTCTCAGCTGGGAGGTCTGTCTGTCGGCAGCCAGCTAGCTCGCTAGGCAGCATGCTAGGTTGTTTGCGTGGCAGCGTCAACCGTAGTGGTCTGTTCAGCTCTCCGTCAAATAGCCTAGCAAGTTCGGTTGCGGTCAATCGTACGTGGCGAGCGTTGCTGTATGACGAGGGAGCAGGTGGGCGGGTACTTAGGGTTTCTGGTCCATAACGGCAATGTGAGAGAATGAAGTCTGGGAGGAAACACTCATGACTCAAGAAAGATACAGTCAGTGATGCTGGGTGATGTACATTGAGGCTCTTTTCATGACAATGTTTACATTACATTTTCTGAAAAATAGCGATTTATTTAACAATTGTTATCCTGAGTAGAGTAATATGCACCTACATCTGTCTATTATCTGTCTGTTTATTATTTAATTTGTGAAAAATATAATTGCTGTTAAATTGACTTCACTAAAATAGGTATGGCATACAATACGTCCACAATTGTTTTACTGCACAGGTGGTGGAAAAGGCTGTTCCAATAATGTACTGAAGTGGAAATAATAATCCCACAGTGTATACATACTCTATTGTAATCTAAGTATAAGATTACTTTCAAACACAGTTGTTTACCTTCACTTCTTTAAAAAGTAGACACATTGTAAATAATCATTTGAAATGGAAGTGTGAGTCATGAGGTTGAGAGAACTGTCTACTTTTACCCGAGTTGGCTCATCCTCAGCTCCTCCTGTCCACATGCAGAGGTATCCTTGGCCAAATTGCTCCTGCGGTCAGACAGCATGGCTTGCTGCCATCACTGTATAAATCGGCCAAACTGTAAAGCGCTTCGATAATAAAAGCACAATGTCAGTGCAGCCATGTAGCATTTATAAAGACATTGATTTGATTTGATCACTTCAACATTGATGTTCTGTGCAAAATCATATACTCTACAACGTTATATACCATATTATACACACACGTATAATCCCTGCCTCTCCAACAGAGGGCACTATTGTTCTGCATTGACTGAGTTCTATTTTTCCAGTTTGTTCATAGCCATGTAGAACTGGAAGTCCGTGATAGCTTAACTGGTCAAATGTGCTGGGAGCTACAGTCAATAAGGAGTGCATGATAAACATGAGCTAGAAGATGTGGTCCTTGGTAGCTTTGCAACAGCAGTAGTTGTTCTGTTTATTGAGTTTTATTGTTAGCACTAAAAATAACAGATAAAAAAAAAAGATTTAAACTGTGTTCCAATTAGATTCCATATTAACTTTACCCTCTTCTTTCAACGGCTTCTGAGACCAGCTCGGATGAAAGATGCTATATATAATTGCAAATATATATTTGATGCCAGTTCTTTGTGCTGGAACTTTATCCCCCATAAAAATAATTACGAGTCTTGGGCACAATGAATGTAATTTTTATCTGAATTGCTTGACTTATGAGTACATATAACCTGCCTGCCCTGTAGATTTCTGTGTAATAGTTCAATGAGCTGGAAGGCAATTCATCATTGTCATGAGTTTATAACTAACATAGAAATTAAAAAGAAAGATAGAGCAGAGATCAGCACTTCTGTTTAATCCACAAATACAATGATTAAATGTGCCGCATAATGAAAAGGAGACTACTGTCTAAATATTTCCCTACACGATGTGCAGGTAATAATTCAGGCACTTTGAGTCACCTGTGCACACTCATTTATATCCCTTATCCTGCTGAGATTAAGAGATAATTTGAAAAAATGCATTTGTCAAAAGATGTTATTGATTTCCTATGTGGGCTTCTGCCAGATAGATTAGGAATCAAACTACTCTGAGCTGAAGAGCTGAAAGTCAGAAAAGAACCAAGAGAATCTTTATTACATTTTCTGCTCAGCACCTTTAGTAAGCTGTGATTCAGCGGGAGGAGGCTCTCTGAGGAGAAGACAATAACATTGAGTCACCTTGCTGCATTGTGAGCCTCTGGCAGCCGAGAAGCAGGAATCAGCAGCAGCAGGAGAGACCATGCAGCAGCGCTGCAATGGACTGCACATCAATTATGTGTGCATTTGTGTATGAATTAGTATGTATACGTGTCTGCATGTGCGTGTGTGTGCGTGTAGTGGGGATGATGATAAATCATAGCAAGGTCAAATACCAGCAATTGAGTGGGGATAGTGGATGATTACACTGCAGTATGGATGATGATCCAGCGACTCTGTGCTTCATTTTGCAGACTGGTAGAAGAATACACAAAAAGTTACATCAGAACTGCATTAATCAATAATACAGTTACAATTCAGAACACTGATTCCCAAAAATGCATCATAGTTTATTCTTCAGGTGTGTTCCAAATTGGGTGGTACTGCTCTCATTTTGTGACCAGTGTAGTAGTACAGTATATTTATGATTACCACATTTCGATTTTCCCTTGAAGGTAAAACATAGTGAGACCAGAACACAGCACAAATTAAAAGAAAAAAACAATAACAAAATACATCACAGGTGTTTTGGTGTTTAAATGCTCCTTGGCATATACTGATGATGATGATGATGATGAAGATGGAGGGTACAGTCTAACACCCGTCCCTTGGGTTTTCATTTAGGATTTGATCTAGTGATTGTAAGGGCCAAAGTATATGATTCATATCATCAAGCCATTCACTGCCGACTTGTGGCTGAAATGTATGTAAGCATGTGCATTTGTTATGTTTCAACACTCAGTTTTTCCATTTAATTTGACACATTCTTTAGAACTCATTTACTTAATAATAATAATAATAATAATAATAATAAAAGTATTTCTTATTATGTATCCTATGAACAGAGACACCATTTGTACGGTTAAACCCATATTATAGCCGGATAAATACTTGTAGAATTTGACTTTTCTCTCAGGCAACTAGAAGGTTTACAATGAATTGGTTATACACAGCAGCAGCACTGTACTTTTTTATTTTTTATAGAGGAAACGTTTTATCTCTTGCTGTCTTTGAAGAACAGTGCTGTAAACCACTAGATAATGTTTCAACAAAGCAACCCCAAAAAGGAGTCACAGATCAAATATTTATAATGTTGACAGATCTCTCTCTCTCTGCTCGCTGATGTGCATGACATACCATATTATTTCCTTTCACAAAGGGCACATGAAGATTACTGTCATCTACACCACACAGGACAGAAACATAAGGAGAAGGTATTTCTTCATGTCTTTCTAAGATTTTTGGGATTTCTTTTCCTTTCCCCCAGTTTAAGCATGTGATGTTACATCATAATAATGATAATACAGTTACATAAGAGAGCACGATGAAGTGGCACCTTGCTGCTTGTCTCTTGATGCTCAGCAAAATAACTCCTGTGCCAACACTACTGTGACTTTGACCATTGCCTGCCCTCACACAGCCCAAGTGAGATGTATGTGCAGCATTGGTAAATTGGGCAGGTCTGTTTGATGCAGCGTAAGCATTATTGTAATGTGTCATGGTCGGGAAGGCTCTCTGTCCTCAAAGCGTGACTGCAGTGAAGGTGATGTGAGGCTGACAAACTTCATCTAAAGCTTCCATGCGTGGACAAACATTCATTCAGTGCTGGCATGCTCCACCATGTCTGTGTACACAAACAAACAAACACACACACACACACACACGCACGCACGCACGCACGCACGCACGCACACACACACACACACACACACACACACACACACACACACACACACACACACACACACACACACACACACACACAGAGAGTCCATTTCATTCTTCTCTTCATGCAGTACTACAGTAACCATGTACATATATGGTTTAATATATATACATTTGCTTCATTGTCTCTCTCTAAACTACTACAGTATGTGAAGATGAGAAAATACAGAAAAACATTTATTTTGAGGTATTCTTGTAATCCTTTAATAAATGACTTGGCCGAGGCAGGCCTGTGTGGCAAACATCATTGTCATAAGTTCCACCTTTAACACGGTGCACTTCTGCTACACCCTGCACCCAGGGGGGCTACACCCTGCTTTTTCTCCGCAGTGGGCTTCCCTTCAATAATTGTAGAGCTTTGTTTCAACTATGTAACGTTTCCAGTCTGCTATTTGTGGGAACTGGTAAACACTTTTCTTCAACTCAAATTACATTAAAAAAAAAGAAGAAAAAACAAAAAACAAACAAACGTGGAGGTGGTCTGTTAACGAGTTTGGTATTCTTCCCCTTTAAAAAAAAAACTATGCAGCCCTAGCGGTGGTTTTATCTTTGCTCACTGGGAAAGTCTGCGGAGAGAGAGGGAGAGGGGGGGACGAGCCGAGCCGGAGAAGAGAGATCATGGCGGCACCTCTCGGACGGGACACCCTACCTGACCACTGGTCGTATGGAGTTTGCAGAGACGGCCGGGTTTTCTTTATTAAGTGAGCGGGTTCAACTATGTATCGCTTAGTACTTTACTAAGCATTACTAAGCTGGTTAGTTGTTTTATTATCGCTCAGTAACAGGTGTCTCCTTCTTGCAGTGATAAAACTCATAGCACTACTTGGCTACATCCACGCACGGGCGAACCTGTTAACTCGGGGCACATGATACGATCAGGTACGCGACAAACTATCCGATTTGTGGGACTCCAAGGACACTTTTCCTTCTTCTTCTTGCTGCAATGTGTTTTCTGTCTGTGGCGGGTCGTTCAGTGTGTTTTTTGTTCGTGTTACAGATTTGCCAAGAGGATGGGAAGAGGGCTTCACGGACGAAGGAGCCAGCTACTTTATCAAGTGAGTGGCTCGAGAGAGCATTGTTTCGCTGTAACGTTTGATCTGATCCCATGAGCTGGTTGTTACGTTTTCAACGAGCTGTGTGTGTGTGTGTGTGTGTGTGTGTGTGTGTGTGTGTGAAATGCCTCTCTATTCCGTTCGTTTCCTTCCTGTCACCGTGCAGCTCTGACACGTTTGGTTACATGATTGAGTTCAATCTAAACGGCTGTGCTGTTAACACAATATTTGATCTATAAAAAAACAAACACATGTGTGCAGCGTGCAGGCTGCATGACAAGTGACACAGAAACACATCAGCATATGGATTAACACACAGGGGTCCCACCGGAGAGATGGGAGCAATTATCTCTGCCTGCATTGTTAATGGGAAGTGGCAGTGGCTGGACAGGAAGAGGGTTATTAAAATTCTCCTCACATCCTCCATGCAGGACCTCTACTCTCTCCATTAGATAGGTGCATAGCCTCAGTGTGTGTGTGTGTGTGTGTGTGTGCATGTGTGTGTGTGTGTGTGTGAGTGTGGGTAGAGATACTGTAAGGGTTGCAGGAGAGGGGTGTGACCATGTGGTGACAGAGATGTATGGCATGATTGCGTTATTGAAGCAGAAAGGACAGGATTTACAAAGTCACACACCGCAGCGTGAAGTTGTTTTTTGCGTGTCAGATTTCTTCACATGTCCTTCACAAATTCCAATTGCAGGATTCAGGCTTGAAAATCAGCGAAAAGGTGCCCACGCCATCATTAACACACCGGCACATCTGTTATGTTAAACTCGAGGAATACGAATACATCACATTTGCATTTCCATCTGCAGTGTTTTAGGTCATACATGTTTGCAAGGATTCTGGTCTGTACTGTGAGAGAAACAGGGGACACACGCACAACCAGCAACACAATGCTGAAACCAATCAGATAAGTCAGGCCAACAACCACAGACAGAAAGCCTACTGTAAAACAAAGTGGAGACAAATTCCCCATCAGAGCTGTATCATTGTGAATTGCAATGACTCCTCCCACCGCAGCTTGTTTAAGGTTTTGTAGTTCTCCCAGCCGTCGTCCTGTTGTGGCCCTTTTAGTTTGCCCCATTTGTTCCAGACAGAGGGGCTGTATGGGAATGTTTTATGTCTCCATAGCTGCAGTCTTTCTCATGATGACTGTTTCTAATAAGAGGTCTTTGCTCAGCAGATACCAGTTTGCAGCACTGACTTAAGATTACAAATACTTTTTTTAAAATTTTGGCATCGCCTGTTAGAACGAGTATAACAACAGTGTAATAAAAGAGATACTATAATAGTTGAGCCAAACAAATGGCTGCCGTTGCATTAAATAGACACTTCAAAAGACATTCTGGCATCCAAAGATGTTGGCTTTGAAAAAACCCACATAAAACAGTTTCAACTACAAAATGTGTTGTTGCTGACACTTATAGGCTATTGTGTGTAGAATAAAGGCAGGTTGTGTTTCCCTCCGCTCACTTGCTTTTTTTGTAAGAAGCGAGAACAATGCAGCGAAACAGCGAAGTTGTGTGATATATGAAAGCCTTAAACGTTACATTCTATTAAATCAGTTGACTAATTGTTTCCCAGTTGGCTTGGTGGAAGGATCCTGCTTTGCTCCTTCTGGTTTTTGTGTTTTCGGGTTGGGGAGAAGATCACCAAGGCTGTCCTCTTGTACCATTCAGCAAAGCTTTAGCACAGTTGACATCTTTCTACTTTTGCTTGTTGCATGAATGAAAGTCTAATCATTCTGTGTTTGCTAGAGTAGGTAAAACTACTGGGTGATTATTTTATTATATGTTTTTGAATTAGGGAGAATTGCTATCCAGAGGTTTACAATTATCATCTCATTCACTAGGTGAATCATACCAAGATATAATGAATACATCAGAATGAACACTTCTTTTTTAAGTAGGGTTATACAGTATGTATATTATATATGTGTGTGTAACTGTATATAATATATAGCCTTCTCAAAATGGACATACATTTGAGTTATATATATATATATATATATATATATATATAGAAACAGCTGATAGCTGTAGAGCTTGTAATGAGCTCAACTTTCCCATTACAACTCAATGGGGATTTCTGTTATTATTTTCTGGTGATGGATTAGTCATTTTGTCATTGTGAAGAAGTTCATCTCTGGTGTTTTTTAATTGATGTATTGCAGACCTGGATGATTTCAGGTTTCTTCATGTGTCTACAAGGTAATTACAGGAAGGGTGTGTTAATCTAGTCTTAACCTGGCTAACCGAGCAGCACTCGGCTATATATGCTTTAAGAGTGGATACACAGACCGAGTTCATTTGTTACTACTTTGTTCTAAAAACACTAGTTGGTTTGGATTAAAAACCTTCTCTCTATGAATAAGTGAAAAGCTTTGGTGCAAAATATGCTTTGGTTATTGATGCTAGCTTGCACACCTGAAACACTGAAGGCAGTAAAGATGGCTATAGCTCAATGGGATTATTCCCGACATCACATAAAAATAAATGGAAAGAGATTGGACAACTTGGACTGTGGCCCTATTTCAGACCATTAAAATCATCACAACTGTTTTAACTGGCTACCACTCAGCATTTTAACATTCCCATTAATACTACAGGGACATCCTCCTTTAGCATTCAGTTTAGGTGAGTTAGTTCTTCTGCTCCAGGGTGCAAATCATGGTTCTTTATGTCTGATAAAAGTTCATCTTAGACTCATTTTCTTGTCTTTATAAGAAACTCTCTTGACAGGTAGGCTCTTCAATATGAACCAGTGCTCTCCATCCCACTTCTCTTCTCTAGCTGAGGCAAACTCAAGCAGGACTGAAGTCCACATGTTGCTGCCGTGACAACAATCCGTATTTTGGTAGTGTGTTGAAGGTGGACTTTAGCTGAGATGGAGTACAAAGGAGGGATTGTTTGGATACGGCCGCTGGGGCAAAACTCACATTTATTTACACCTCGCTGTAGGCCAGCCTGCAGACCTGAACTCTGATTAATGGTTGCTGAGGTTATGTTTGTTGTTGTGTGCCAAGGTGTAAGAGTCTCAACTCAAACTAATTTATGATACCATATAGTTTCAGCTACGTAGCTTACATTACCTTTAATACACCAACAATAATAAATCAATAGATGCAAACTTAGAGATTGGAGCATAATATTCTCAAAACTAATGGACGAGGTCTGTCGCCATCTGAAACAGATTGAAGTAGAGAATCTCCAAAGAAATGACCCAATTTGGAAATCGTCTTCCAAACTCATCCCGTTCTCTGAAGATAATATGGCTCAGATGAAACAGGTCTGTGTGTTGAGGTAAATATGTGTGATGGAATCAATTTAAGTTAGGAATTTGACAGCAAAAGAAGGCAGCAAACTTCGCTGTGACAATGAGATGCTTATTGTATAATTATGTACAGTACAACTAAGTAAAGCGTTCTTTTCCTGTTTTAATAGAAGGAGGCTTCAGCTGTCATGGACCTTAATGCATCTCTCATATGGTTGAAGCTGGGGAAAGTTCAGTCAGATTTACACTCCACCACATCGCTGGCACTCACTGAGCATAGGAAATGTGCAATTCTATAGCTCCCTGAGGGAAAAATGACCCCACTGAGGTACAATGGTGTCCTGTTGAGGACACAGTTCACTTTGTTGAGGGGACTTAATGCTGTGGGAGGGAAGTCCAGGAAGAAGTGTGCGATGTAAAACCCTCACCAAAATAGGCTTCTGTTTCAACTCACTTACTCGTCAGGTGTGATAACCCCATCAATATTTCATGCTGTTTATTTTCCCATTCTCCTGCTGCTTGTTATGTTTTTATGTTGTGCTTGCATTTTTTAACTAGCTGACTATTTCAGGACAGTATGAGTTAATTAGCCATGGGGTGGTTTGGGAGTTTTGAAGCAGGGCATTTTAATAGGGGATAAAAAACAAGTTTAGTATCCCTACACGCTCTTATATTTAGACTGTTTAATGAGGCTTTCTTTTTCTGCAAACACAGCGAATCCGTACCTCATCGCTGAGTTGAAATCATCATCATTGCCAAAAAAGATGGAAGAAAAATTGCGCCTGAGGTCCTTCAAATGATCTTTGCCCTTGCAGATTGTGAATGTTTTAACATGGAAGATATTTGTGTGTAATTCTCGGGTAACCATTGTTGCTCTGTCAAGAAAAATACTACTAAAAGTGTATTTAACCTGGGCTGTTTGTGGATACTGTGTCTCTTTCTAGAACTATCAAAACTTTGACTCCGGACAAACTTTTAAAGTGAGGTACAACTGTTTCTTTGTGCAGGGCCCTTCTGTGTGAGACAACTGACCGCGGTGGATTTAGGACATGAGCTTTAAAGTGTTTTCCTGACTGTTCCTCCTTTGGGCTCAGACAGGAAGACAATCCAGTTATTTTTTTTAGAGAGGCAAATAACTAGCAGAAACTCACTTGGGACCCCTTTTTAGAAATGGACAATTCTCAGTTTAAGAATCCTCAAACATCATCTTTTATGATTGTTGAGGGAGCTGAAAATATGAATTACATATTTAGTTAGTGCAGGTGTGCAGGTCTGCCCTTTAAACTTGCTCATGCGTTGCACCTCCTTGAAGACTGTGTTGTCTTTGCCCTGCAACTCCAAGTCCAAAGCTGTGCCAGCTGACTGTAGCGATCAACAGAGTAGGAACCACATTTCAGACTCTTTCAGTGTAGTCTATGCAATGTTTCCAGGGTAGCTCAGCAAGGAAAGATGTTGACACTGAGCCATCAAAGGCGCTACAGCTGTGCATGTTTCTTTCTGGGCTCATCCTGGCTTTCCTGAATCTGCTTTTTGGCTGTAAAATTTGCATGATGCCTATTTGTAGTCTTCGAAGAGCTTTTTTTGTCTGACAGGTTTCTGTTTACACCAGAGATTATCCATAAGCACGGGATCAGCACATGCTTGTTAACATTCAAATTAACAACCAAGCTGTATTGTGATTTTATTCTTTGTGTATTTACTTGCACAACTTATACACTTCAGCCCAATGAAATATGTATCAGAAATCATACTCATTTATTTGTACATATTTGTTGTGTAAGACGTATATAATTCTGCGCTCAAACAAGTTATGAGCCAAATATATACATTATTCATTATTTTATCAGCATTATACTGATACATTATAGACTAACACTGTCTCAGATGAACATCACTTCTGCAGACCCCTGAGTCGGAGCTCAGCTCTCCCTTTCTCTTCCCTCAAGCTGTTTATTGAGACAGTGACCTTCAGCTGAAAATAGATGCTCTAAAATGTTTGTGTCATTCTTGACAGGCACAATCCTGATGGATTATATTAGCCATATCTTTGAAAAATATTTAAAAAAAACATCACTACTATGACAGGGGACTGAAAAGCACTCCAATCCCATCGTGTTGCAGGAAATGCTTTGTCAAGTTCAACTTCCTCCCTTTATGCTTTTAAGTGACTGCAGACTGGAGAAAGTAGTCAAAGGGTTTGTTCTCTTCTGCATTATTCAGGAAATGAAGAATCATCATCATCATCATGCATGTACTTGCTGATACAATTAGAAAATTATCAAATGACTCAACACATATATGGCCCTTGGTCGTTCTTATTGCAGCATCAAAGTTCTAGTTTTTGACCAAATAGCAGCTTCTTCGGTCGCGCTGCCTCATTTTCATTTAACACATCCTCGCATTGAAGCACGAACCATTTATCCTGTGAAGATGACAACAGCGCACATGCCAACGCCGCAAAAAATTTGCATTTATTGCCAAGGAATTGCAAATGGGATGTTGGTGAGGTACCGAGTCCTCTCACTCTTGTGGTGATTTATGTTGACCATTTGTCATTATCAGTAGATCCTGGGATCATGTTTAAATCCTGCCCAGCTATTATGTTTGTGCATCTATCTTCTCTCTGTGCTTGTGAGCATTGAGGCCACGTCGTTTGATAAACAGAGCTATGTTGTCAAAGTCCTGTCACTTGGTGACTTATTACGAGACTTGTGACCGTTAAACAATACATACTGTATAGATCTGTCGGGGAATACAAAAAGAGTTGAAGCAGCGGACTGAATAAAGACGATGAAAACAAAGATTAGATTGAGAGTCTGGTACAGTGGCCGTTTGTGCTGCCGGATACAAAGAAAGCTTTCCATCAGGCCGTGTTTGACTTGCAATATTTAACCCACAAACCTGCAATGAATGAATACATTAAGAGCTGCGGGCCTGAGGTGTTCTCTGTGGGATGGCACGTTTTCTAGAATCAGTCATTTACTGTCCAGACGGCTCGAGCTGGTTGACCAGTCGGAGCTGGAGCAGGAGTCAGAGCAGAAACAGGGCAGGGGAGATGCCCGAGCCGGGATGGGGACCTGCTGCTGCCGTTGCCTGCCCCTGGGCCAGGGGACTGACTCGGCTGATCCTGAAAAAGAGGTGGTTGCTGAGCTGGAGCCCTCCACTTTGGAGGAGGAGAGGGAGATTGAGATAAGGTAAAGCTGGTTTACTGGTAACAGTTAACTTTTGTCTTTTGCTTTGTGTAAAATAAATGTTTTTACAAATAAGCGCAGCTACAATCTAATTGTAACATGCTGTGATAATGTACAGCGGAGGAAGTGGAAACGACATGCAACATGAATCTAATTAATATAGAAAAAACAAACATTTGCTTTTTTTTTCTGTCATTCTTAATATTGTTAAAGAAGGAAGCTCTGCACCTCAGTAAATTCAGCTCCCCGTCTGGAGTAAAGAAAGAGTTTGTGTCCCCTCCCTCTGATTGAATTCAGATGACAGATCTTTCTGCCGCATTCTGTCGGAGCCTGAGTGCGACTTGAGCCACTGCAGAGAGAAGCCGGTCCCACACTGCTCCCATCTCACCACCAGTGTGAAGAGGAGTGATTAGTGAGCAGCCACAAAGGTGGAAGATGGATGTTGTGTAAGAAGAGAAAGCCTTTCTAGAGAGCATATCTCAGACAAGAACAATTTTCCTGAATTACTGATTTCATCTTTTTTGTCAAAGGGATTCTTTGATGTAAACATAATGAACAATAGAACATATCCTTTAAATGAGAGTAGCTCATACCAGCCGTGGAAAATCATATACAAAATAGTGTAATGCCATTGATTTTCAGCAAGCATAGAACATTTGCATTTAGATAGAATGAGGTAAGATTCAGTGAACGTATCCAAAGTTAAGATAATGCATGCAAAGTGTTTCACTTAGTTCGACAATCACACTGCTTCTGATTATCTGCTGAAAACATCAAATACATGCTACACATAGACATGAAGCTATGAAACATATTTTATCTGAAGTAATTATAGTTTAATGTCAATTCTAAATGTTTTTTTTATATTTACAATGGTTCAAAGCTTTTTGTAAGAAAGGTGTCACTCGTAGTAACAAACCAACACATAATATTATGTCAACTCTGCAATCTCCTCAGCTCTAAAGGCAGAGAGACAAAGTTAGCGAGCTGGTGGACACAGTGGGGAAACTCAGCCGCTAAAGACAAGAGTATTTCCCTCAGGGTTTGGTGGAGGCTACGAATAGAGTGAATGTTGGACTTCATTCACCGGATGGCCAGAAACACGGCTCTAAACGACCGCTAATGTTTTTCCGCATCTGCAACTATTCGCTTACAAGGTCAGCACAACAACTGTATACGGTGATAATAATGTCAATATTGTTTTTTTTTCTCCAGCTTGTTCCGCTGACCTAAATTACATGCACGTCCAAATTATTACTAGACACGACAGTATTGTCTTCACCTTGTGCATCTGTGTGTGTGTGTGTGTGTGTGTGAGTCATCATGGCAAAACATGGCCCTCGAGAGAAACACCTGCTGCAGAAGGAGCTACCACAGAAGTGCTTTTGACTGCTCTGCCAGGTGTTTATTTCTTTCTGTCTGTGGACAGATTTTGTCACCGTGATGGCATCGCAGCTGTGCAAGATGCAGTCATGAAACTTGACAGATGTGTAGTTAAGATCATAATAAAAGCTGATTTCTAAGATGAGTGGGGTCCGAGTGGCTGGTGTAAAGATGGTCTTTAGTTAAAGCTGCTTTGGGCAAATGTTTAATTAGAATATTTGCGCCTCGGGCTGCACGAATTGTAGTGACTAGCACTGTCATCTCACAGCAACAAGGGCCCTGGTTCGATCCCTGATCCCAGGCGCTCCTTCTGTGTGGAGCACGTTCTCCCCGTGGCAGCGTGGGTTACCTTCGGGTTCCTCCCACAGTCCAAAGACATGCAGCTCAGGTTAATTAATTGGAGGCTCTAAGTTGCCCGTATGTGTGAATGTGAATGTGAATGGTTGTCTGTCTCTATATGAGCCCTGTGATAAACTAGAGACCTGTCCAGGGTGAACCCTGCCTTCAATGTCAGCTGGGATCTGCTTCAGCGCCTCTGCAACCCTAAATAGGATAAGCGGTTTGGAGAATGGAATATTGGCGTCTATTGCATTTTAACAGTGTTTACATGCACTCAAGACACAAGATTATTGCAGGACCTAAGGTAATCACAGGAAGTTGGAGAACAATGAAACTTGTTAAATACAAGATGACTTTGAACCTAACTGCATCTTCTGCCCTATGGTCTTGTTTGAAGAGGAAATAGTACCATTTCTTGATTGAAAGTGAATTATATTTCTTGGGACAAATATACAATTTGCAAGTTCTCTTATGTACTCACAACCACTTCACCTTGAAGCACCTTGGAGATCTGTACAGATGTGTCTGCTTAATCTGACATGCATTTACTTATCATCGGATCATAGGAGGATACAGGTGATTTGTATTATTTTACTCTATACATATTTCTGCAGATATATTATCTTAAATCTGAATGACCTAACACTTCAATAAGCGTATGTTCAGCAGCAGATTGAGTGAATGTGCTCTGAAAAATGTTTCTCATTTGGGATTACTTGATTGAATATTGCTGTTCCCATCACTGGATTATTGAGTGTGACAAAGATAAATGAAGAGGCCCGTCTGGCAAACGTTACAGAGAGCAGATCTGGTGGCTCGGGCAATTTCACTCACTGCAGCATTTATTGAGCACATTGACCACACAGCTGTGTGAGATTTCTCAAAGCAGTCCAATTTAATTTGCTTTAGTGCAGAGATGCAAGGCTAATTCCTTATTCATGATCTGATTGATTCTCCGTTCTACTATTCTGAATCGTCTTTGTGATTTGATGATTCAAGATAACTTTGATTAGTCTTCACCTGCAACCATCCGATGTCTGTTGTTTGTTGAGTGAGATGTGCAGCAAAGATAGAACAGATTTTGATAGATTTTTTATATTATAGTTTTCAAATCACTGTAAATACGGTTTGACTCAGTGATGATGCATGCGCTTATCTGGCAGGGAAGCATGGAGACCTGGGGAGCATGTGCAGTGCTGTTCTGTGGGCAGCCACTAGATATTGCTGTTGAGTCTTTCACAGTATGATGCAGTTTTACATTTGTTTCAGTTTTACTTCATCAGCTATTATATGAAGGTAGATTTGTGTCTTTCTTACGCAAACCCAAAAAAAAGTTTTGAGAGCAAATGTCTTGTTTGTAAGTACATTATTTGTTAGTTTTGCTTATGAAACTATAATATTTGGCTGCAAATCAAAATGTCTTGTTGAAAATACATTATATGTATTCAAGTTTAAATTCCTTACTGAGTTTAAGTCTTGATTGGTCATGTGATGAACTATGATAGATAATTTAGTCTTCATACTGCCCTTCTCCTGTATTTGACTTTGTTTCCTACTGACTCGACAATATTTCCTGCATTTCTGAGTGATTGTATATCACTACATGTGATTTACAGATACGTTGTATTGATGGCTTTCTGATTTGCTAACACAGCAGACTGGTGTTATTATCATATCTTCATTTTGTTTTACAACATCCAGAAAACGGTGGAAGCAGGTGATAGTGAGGTATGGATGCTGACCTGGCTGTCCATCCTACGCATTACCTTAAACCACCCTTGTCTGGACCCCTGCTCTTATCTATATGTCTGTCTGTGGATTATTGAACCGGCGCTGCAGCAGCCACTCAGCTATAGCCTGCCCTCTGTCCTCTCCTCCTGACTGATGGGGATGTGATCTGATAAAGAGGACTTGGGGTGAGACTGGAGGCTCTGGTTGCAGTCAGAGACCAAGGTCAGCTCTTTACATTGACCGGACAACACATTCCGGTTCCTCTTCCTATTCTTCTTCGTCTACCTCTTGTTTTTCTTCTTCTGGGGGGTTGAACAATGGAGTGTTATCATTGTATTCTTCCCTGGAGAGGCTAAGTAGAGCTCTGTAGTTTAAGTGCTGGCAGTGTAACTGAGTGATCCAGGGTAGAGAGCGAGGGCTGAAACAGCAGTTATCCTCCTGTCTGACACCACTCTTTGTGCCTGTTCCAGCACACCCACCTGGCACTGTGCACACAGTTAATACAGACTCAGCTAGCGCACCTTAAGAGAACAGAAAGGCACACTCGCTATTGGTTGTCTTATGGGTCAGGACAGTTTTGAATGGGACTTACTGCTCTCCACATCTGATCATTTAACTGGTGAGTAGCAATGTAGTGACATGTGAGATTGAGCGGACTCTTTAGCTATCGGACTCATACTGAGAGTATGCTATAGAGTAAGACAAGGGTGAGTCATCTATTGAATATATGTATTTCAATCACTTTCTAATCAGAATATCTGTTCATTTCATTTGTGGTCATACCGTTTATTGAGGGCTGTGCTATTGCTTGTGGCCAATGGTGGAAGAAGTAGAAAGAGCTTTTACTGCAGTAAAGTCAAAGACCTGCATTACAAATTATTAAAAGTATCAAAAGTTTTCATTGTGACCTCCTCCCTCTCCTTGTTATAGTATTTTATACATGTAATTGGATTATTACTGCATTACGATTGCCCTGTATGGATAAATCCATAACAATGCATCCTACTTCATAAACTGATCACATGTTCCTAAATCTGTACGGTAACTAGTAACTACATAATCTGTCTAATGAATGTGATGGAGTAAAAAAGTAAAACATTCCCTCTAAATTGTGTAGAAGTAAGAAGAAGAAGAATTTAAATGAAGTGAAGTGGCAGTAACTGGTAATAATTGTGAACAGTACTTGAGTATATGCACTTTGATACAGACACCACAGGGTGGGTGTTGGTTATTATTTATGTCATAATCATGCTGAGATAATTCTTTTAGTACTGCAAAACATTCCCCATTAGTTATTTTCATGTAATAACTTATTTTTTTAATAAACCCTTATTTCATTAGAGAATGTGTAACTATTTGCATCTTTGTAACTTACAGACACTTTAGATGCATTGTTTTACAGAGAGATCCAGCGTACTGGTATCATCTCCACAGTGTTGAAGTGGTCTTTACTTGCTACGCTAACGAGATGTGAAACACAGTGTAGATGGATGAGAAAGAGCTCCGGAGGTTGAAACTCAGGGGACAAGGGCAGCAGCAGCTGGATGCATTAACTGCATGTAAGTGTGTGTAGGTAGGCTAGTCAGTTTAATCTGTGAGAGGACTTCCTGAGTCCGTGCTGGTGCAGAAAACATTTTTCATCCCCCCCCTCCCCTTCCTCTATTAGCTGATAGAAAGCATTTGCAGCATGGCATAGTCATCAGTCTCTTCAGCTGTTAGGTCATAGCCAAGTCGTCCCTTCCATTTCTCATGCCGTGAATTATATCCCCCCCAACTCACACTGCCTTCTTCATCGGATCTGGCTGTTGTCACATTATTTCCTGCTCAAGCCATTAGTCATCCTACAATTAGTTGAGAAGTTATTATTGTTAGACACTGTTAATATTCTATTATGACTCTCATGGGATATTGCAATACCATCCTTAATTTCCCATTGGTACAAATATGTACTAAAAAACATTTTGTGCACACTTACTGAGAAGATCAGAATAGAGTATATACTTTATGCAATTATCTATTGTAACGTAATGTGAAAGTTGCAACACACTTTTTTTCACTCATCTCATTCTCTTTTTTTCCTCACTCGACTACTGCAATTGCTCCTTCTCCATCCTCGTTCCTCTCTTCTCGCACGCTGTGCATGCTTTGTACTGCCGGCCCGACTGCAGAGGGAATGGAGCAGAGAGGGCGTCCGACTCAGGCTCTGACGGCAGTCCTCCGCTGAGGAACGCATATATTAGAAGAGAGCAGAGGAGAGGTGAGGAGAGAAAGCACCACTACAGGGAGGGAGAGTGAGTGAGGAGAATATGATTATACGGGTTAGGGCTAATGCTTTGTACCTGTGGTTTTACTTTGTGCTCTGGGGCCTCTTACATGTATTGGTGAGGTTGGCTGGATTTAATAATACCCATCACAAGCCTAATGCTCTCGGAGACAGGGGGGACAGCCGAGTGATTACGTGTATTTTTAGCTCCACCTCAGCAGCCCAACACAGCAGAAGCGGGAAAGAGGATGTTTTGAATGAATCGACGCCACGGTGCACAGCAGACGACGTCAGCAACAGCAGCACTACCAGCTGAGAGGAGGATACACACACACACACACACACACACAGGCGCCACAGAGAGGAGAAGAGCACAGCAAATCACAGACTTGCAGCTAACATGTTGGGCCAACCAGGACAGGCAACCTTACACGTCCCTTACAAGAGGCAGCCAGTGTATCGTGCGACTCAAAGGTGTGTATCCAGCCCATCTCCCAACACATATGTGGGATCGTATCGCTACGCAGAGACTCAGGAGGTGTCTCTGCTGAGGCTTTCCAGCAGCTGCAGGAGATAAAGTGCTTGCCGTTAAGTGTTTGTTCAAAGTATATTTGCAGGCGGGAGAATTCTCACGCATGCTGAACGGTGTCTGCCTATCGTTTGTTTTTGAGAAAGCAGCTGGCTGTTTTGCCTTTTGGGTCGCCTTTTGGGAGTGCATTTATCAATATGTACTAATGGTGCAGTCTCTCCAGGAATGAGGAGACAGAGAGGGAGAAAGAGAGAGAGAGATGCTCTCTGCAGTGCCTCATGATCACAGGTCACTAACCGCCGTGTTGATGTCAGCAGAACTGTGATCTCTCAGGCTGATTATGATGCTCTTCTATATACATGGCTGATGTGGGAAATCTCTGTAGGTTAGACTGTAGTGGAGGTTTGATGCAGTCCTCTAAGTCAGCCAAAGATCCTTGTTTACATGGTTTTGCTTCTCAATCCTAGCACATATGCTCTTAGGGCCCAGCCCACCTACAGAGATAGACTGTGTATTTACAGACCTACACATACAATGTCACATCTGCTGCATATTGTATTCCCCATGCTCTGATGGCTCATACTACTCTCCTTTGCTGAAATTGTATGTTGTTTACGGCATTGATTTAAAACAGCACGTGAGCTCTCTATTCAAAGTGTTTCACCTTTCAGCCTCAAAGTGAACTGCCGGACATTCACAGCTCTAAATTTACCGGTACAACTCTGGTCAGATATCCAGGCATGTGGAGGGAACACCTACAGTTTTTAAGCCGTTCTTTGGTTATTTCTGTATATTTTAATGGGCTGTGACATGGCGACGATACCATCGATCCATGCACAAGATATCAAGCATCTTATTATCATGTCTCACTGTCAGCCGCAGCGATAAGGTTACTTAGCCTATTTATCATTCCTGCATGTGCTCCCTCAGCGGTCGGACCCCCTGCTGTGCTCTCAGCTACAGAGCCAGCGGGCTGTAAACACCAGACCACAACAGTTCACCTACAGCATGTAGAAATAATAATAGAAATTAACTGTTTGGGTCAGCGTTGGATCAATATTAATGTCATTGCAGGATATGTAGCTACATTTATAAACTTGCTCAATTCAAACTAACATCAGTGAGCCTCTTGTGGGTTTGTCCAGTCTTGAGTGGTGGTCTGTTTTCAACTAATTAAGTAATGGTCGTCTTTAACTTGGTCTGGTTCTCCTCAGGGCGTTGGATAACATCTGACAGTCAGTTCCAGTATTGCAGAATACAGCCCAGTCACACCCAGCCCATCCTTCTGTTTTCATTCATCCCTTGGCCACAGGGTGAAATGTGGCCAAGCGACACAGCGCTTAATTAGTATGCTTAGCTGATATAGAGGTCATATTTTTGTTAAGTGCGGCTTTGAATAGCTGGACCACTTCAGCCTGACAAATGACACACCTAAAATTGGTGCAGGGGACAGAATATCCAGGAATAGAAGGGAGGCAGTATGAGGGGAAGGAGGGGACCTCTCCTAAACCACACACATTCTGCACATTTCTAGAATAGACGTAGTGACGATACCTAACAGAAAGTTGAGGAATTTGAAAAGGGAGTATATTCCCTGTGTATTAAGACCGAGACCATTCAAGTTTTCCGGAATGTGATTTAGATGAGCCTCTGTGAGTGGGATAGAAATTCCGAGAAAGAGACTGTTGTGGTAAAATGTTGATCCTGCTGGCCAGTCTTAGCTTTTGAGCTGTGCACCAGATGTGACCTACCTTCCTCCAATGGTGCCTGACTTAATAAGCATCATAAGTCTCTACAAGCTCTCCACACACTCTCAGGACACAGAGATCTAAAAATAGCCTCTAAATTCAGTTACCCTCTGCCAGCCATGTGGAACCTCTTCTATTTCATTTAATCCATCTGTTTATTAAAAAAAACTATCTGTTTTATATTTTTTGTGTACTATGTTAAAATAACTCTTTTTTTGCCACAAACACAGTTTTCTTGTGATCTGAGGAGGGGAATAGCAGAGAATGAATAGACAATTTAGAGGGAACCGATTGTGAGAGAAACCTACAGAGCTTTGATAGCTTTGTGTATAGCATGTTTATGCAGAACAGATGGGAAGACGCTGTTATAGTTATGCATAATATAACAAGACGATGACACCAGAAAATAATGAACAGTTTGCATCCTAGTAGATGTTGTGTGTTTTTGGGGGCGACTGGGGCTTCTGTGTTCGGTGCCCGCATGCCGTTCATTCCCACGGAGCATTGCAGTTGTGGAGTAGCTGTGTTGCCTTAGCCCTGTGTGTCGCTGTAATGTAACTCCCCAGTGGAAGGGTGCTCGGGGGCTGTTGTTGCTCTGCGGTGTGTCTGCTCAGATTCTGTAATGAGAACTGCGGGAGAGAAGTCCCTTCAAGCCTGCAGCGAGTCCGGACACAGCAGAGGATAACACACACACACACACACACACACACACACACACACACACACACACACACACACACACACACACACACACACACACACACACACACACACACACACAAAGAGCTGACTCATTTGGCATGACCTGCAAAGAGGGATTTTGAGTGGAGAAGTTATTTGCCAATCTGGATGAGAAGTCAGACATGTCTTTGTTTTTCTCCACTGGTAACATGGTTTAGAGGCAAACGCTGCTGTAAAGACAGGTCTGCTGCAGTAAAGTGTGCTGCACTTTACAAGCTTGGACACCCACAGGGCCAAGATTCTCTGCAGCAAAATCTTTACAGGACTAATCACATTTCTCCCAAACAGTACCTTCTGTATTTGTTCTTAAATGTGATTGAATCGTTTACCACTGTACCAAATCCCAAAGAGTAAGGTAATGTAATCAAGCATCTGAATAGATTTGTCTAGGTTTGTCTCCTATTATGCTTTAGTGAGCAATGTTTGATCATTTGATACATTCCTCCATTGCATCTGGCTGAATAAAGCTCCCGGATGTTAAACAAGTCTTTGTTTTTTCACGTGTGTGTGTGTGTGTGTGTGTGTGTGTGTGTGTGTGTGTATGTGTGTGTGTGGCGGACAAGGGTTGGTGGTAGAAGGAGGGTATTTAGAGTTTGGATGACACAATAATACCTCCCACAGGATTGTGTAAGGGCTTTAGCCATGTTTCACACTAGCTGAATCCGATTGTTAGAGGATCCAGTGGCTGTTTATCTGCCCCTCTGCTTTTGGACAAAAGCACTGGCAAGTGACATGGCTTTCATGAAATGGTATTAGAAAACAGGGATTACCCTGGTTCAGATAATGTAATCCTTAAGGACACAATATAATTCAACTATGCCTGTCCTGTTTTGTTTCTCTACATTATAAAGAGCATATGGTGAAAGTGGCGATAGCATGAAGGCTCTGTATCTCTGCATACTTTCAGGCCTTGTGTTGCATGTCTCCTATTTATTATTATCTTAATTTGTTATACAATATTAACATGACATTGTATTTAAAGAATATATGGATGAGAACAGTTGTGCTTGAGTTTATTGGGCTTAATTACTCCGCCAGCTCTTAAAGAGGTGTTTTCCAGAACAACAGAATAAGCTGCTGTGCCATGTTGTTCATCTGTGGGCTGGCCCTCATTAGACAATTTACCTCTCTGCATGTTTTTGCCTTGCTTGTTACAATTTGCTTTTTTTTGTGGTGTTTGATTTATTTTTGATGTTTCAGGATTATGGGGTTTAGAGATCAAACAGATAATCTGACCGTGAACATATGCAATTTGTGTCTGTCTGGCTGTGTGTGTGTGTGTGTGTGTGCGCCCAGGAGAATGTGTATGTAGTATGACAGATTGCCTAACTTTGGCTGAATCAGACATGTTGCAGATCATTCATTCATTTGGTACCGTAAAACCTCCGGGAGCAGACAGATCTTTAGAGCTTGAAGAGAAAGAAAAATGCTTGGACTGAGTCTTGCAAATGATAACTGCTGCTGCATGGGGCATGCCTTGATAACCTGCAGGTAGGCCATCTTTGTATTGGTACACAATTGATAGAACTGCATTTTGAAGGTGAACGTAGCTAGGTATAGATGCTGACAGCGTAGTCTGCTAAACGGTACTGCAGTTGTTCTGCTGCACGATGCTTAGGTCTTAGATGGAGTGAGGGCCAATATTTGTCTACTAGTGACTAGAAGGGTTATTGTCTTTTATTAGAATGAAATGCTGGCTGTAAGTTTCTTCACTTTCTGCAACCCGACATACTTAGCTTTTGTACATTTTAATAATAATGAGATTCTTTGTGTTAGTCCACAGAGAAAGCTGTCATCTCCCACTGACGTCTGTGCTGCAGAATTCAGGACAAGCTGGTTCCTCGTAAATGATCTTAAAGCTCTAAACAGCAGCACAAGTAGGCACTTCACATCGATGTACATGCACCTTGTAGGAAGATGACCAAGAGGCTGTGAGGCAGTGATCCAGCATCTCCATGCACTACCTGTTTTATCACAGGGAGGATGCTGTGAACGGTGTTCTTCAATATAAAAAGAAATGACTGCAGTTACGTGGAAGTGTGATAAAGAGCCTGTCTCCCAGAATCCTCACCTTCCTCCTGTCTCCTCTCTTCTTCTGATTTTTCTTTGGCACTTATCAGAGAAATGGTAGAGAAACATATTTAATCGGAGAGGATGAGCAGAAAGATCTGCTCTATAAATGTGCACGTGTGCACGCACGTGTATGTATGTGAATAATAAATAATCTTCCTTCGCTGTAAGATGGCGCATGGCCGTCAAATGATTGGCCATAGTAGATAGATATAGGGACATCAAGGGGGATGAAGGATGGTGAGGATCGCTGTACTTCACCACTACATTGATGACACAGATCATTTTGATCATCAGGTTTGGTTTTAAATGCTACAGTTTGTTTAAACTATGTGCATTTGAACATTACCATACATTTCAAAATAAAATAATGGTGCAAATATAACATTCTCATAAAATACACCCTTTTTTCTTTTTGTTATAAAGTATTACTCCAGGATTCTTTACACTGCATATTGAATTAATCATCACTCCTCTGTCAAGACATTTCATCTAAAAGTTCTGTCCTAATTTGAAGTATTACTTTTCTTTTTTGTTTTATTACATTTTTGCCACTTGAACATTAAATAATTTCCTCTTCATAAAATGTGCTTTTGTACATCATTTTGTACATCAGGCATTAGAGCACCATAAAAATCTGCCAGTGAATGCTTGATCTTTCGTTCTCCAGTTAATGGGCAGAGCTGATGCGTTGCAGTGCGCTGCTGCTCTTGAGTGCTGTGGTGCGTGCCGTGTTTGGTTGGAATTAGATGAAAATATGGCTTTTGTATGGAATATTTCTGATCTTTGCACTGCTTTGTTTTGGTTCATAAGTTACCCAGCTTGTGGACAAGGACAATGAGGTTAAGTGAAAGGAGAAAGGACCCAAAACCTCTTTGTCTTGTCTGATTCTTTCTTTGTTGAACCTCAAGCTCTCCAGTAGTCTTCATTTTTATTCCGCTGACAGTGCGGTGATCATTTTGCTAGTTAAGCCTCCTACACATGGGTGGAGCTCCCTGAAGGGATTCAAAGGGGTGAGACGGTCAAATTCAAATGAATTACTACTTAAATCTCTTTATTGGGGATGTTAATAAAAGTTTAACATTCCATAGCACTTCACATCCCTTCTGTCCTACATTGCACAGCAAAGTGATTTGCTGTGTTGGGCTTTGTCGTATAGGTCGACTTTGTATTTAGCGGCTGAGAAACCATATGCAACACCCAAGCAGATGTTCCAGCTCTTTAGCCACAGGCAAACGTGTGCAGTCTCAGGATGTAAAAGCAACACATTCTATATACTTTGCCAGATTAGATGTGATACTTGATATTGTGATATGTGATCCCAGTGTCTATAGCAGACTGGCAAAGGAAGACTGTGCTTCGGAGCATCTTAATGGCTGATCATATCACGCATCCCAATTACATTTTGGTAATCTACCTCAATGCAGATGCATTGGAATGAGCTAGGATGTCTTCCTGGCTGCCTGCCCATCATTACATCATGTCAGTAGGAGAAGAGCTGTGTCAGCGTGGGAAAGGCAAGGCAAGAAAATAATTTCGGGATGAGACGACACATAATTACATGCATTTGATGTTCATTCTAATTAGGAGCCATTGCTGATCATCCAGGCTACAGTGCTGTCTGGCAGTTGTGTTTCATGTTTCATTCCAGCCAGGTTCCCTCACTGTGTATTTCTATTTGCACGATTATGTCAGTCGAGACCTCCTCTATCAGTACTGACTCCCTTTACCTAACCTGGAATCATTTGCTTGGACCCAGACCTCAATCTGCTTTTCCTGGATTGACTGCCAGGTTGACTAGCTTGCATATCATATAGCTACAGAACAGCTGGCCGCTAGTCTATGTTGTTGTGTCCTTGAGCAAGATTGCTCACCGTTGCTGTGTCTACGGTCTACTGTATAGCATGTAAGTTGCTTTGGATAAAAGCATCAGCTAAATGAAATGTAATGTAATGTAGAGACGTCTTAGAGCCCTCTGTCCAACAGCGCACATTGATCGGCATTACATTAATTAAGACGCACTACACATCAGGATTATCTATAAAATGAACAACACCAATAACTTTAATAGAAATGACCAGTAAAGACATTGGTCAAATGACAACAAGGGTGCCAGTAGAATTCATCAATTTGTGACTCTATTCTGCTGGATGATACATAAACTCCTGTTCTTTAAGTGCAGAACAGCAGGATTTACTGCAGGTTTGAATAGTGCTAAACACTTGGTACCAGTTGCAGAATAACATCCTATTTATTTCCATAAATGTCTCAGGAGTTTGTGCTACTTCTCTTGGTTCCTGCTCTCTTTTCTTCTCTATCAATGCCTGTCAGACAGGAGAAACCCTGCAACATGATAATAGTTAGACATTTAAGTTTCTGCACAATACACCATTCAAACCTTATTTTTTGTGTGTTTCCAGTTTTGTTTTATTTCTATAGAACACAAATGTTAAAATGTTTCTTTGGGCTACATTGTTCTTATGACTGCAGAAGAAGAAGATTAAAATACAAAAACCCTGCTGCGTCAAAGTGTAAAGCAGTACCGCAGTGTGGGGAGTAACGGACAGGCAGCTGTTGGTGTTGTCCTGCTGAGTGCTGATGCGTTGTTTTCACTTTGCAGCCGTGTACACTGATGACCTACCTGTACTTGAGCCTGCATGGTCAAATAATTCCTCAGTGTCAGTCGGTTACGTACATCTCTTTCATAGCACCCACGGAGCCCCGGAGACGGGAGGTCAACTGCAGCATGTTACTTCTCATTAACCTGTGATTTTCCCTCAGCAAGTGGTTCATGTTGTCATGTCCGCTGAGATCGGCTCAGACCTTTGATGATAAAGCTTGACTCAGTGCTGAGGAGGCGTGTCTAAATGCATGTGTGTCTGTCAGTGAATTGAAGAAAAGTGCCTTTGAGCCTCCGCTATTGATGTGCTGATCACAGTGGGGGAAAGACTGTGGCGTGGGAATAAAAAAAAGAGTCATCGACTGTTCTAATTTCATTTGTTTGAGAGTTGGCGAAGATTTGAATAGTTCAATTCATGCCAGGATGTCAGCTCCTCACCTTTTCTCACTGATTAGACATTTTAAGATGGTGTGTCCCTGGATAGACTGGCGACTTATCCAGGGTGTACCCTGCCTTCGCCCAATGACAGCTGGGATCGGCTCCAGCGCCCCGCAACCCTAAAGAGGATAAGCGGTTCAGATAATGGATGGATGGAAGATGGTGTGTTGATTACAAAACGATTGTCATCAGTCGATGACCTCCACTGATAACATCCATGTAAGGGCTCCAGATGAGATTAATAGCGTCCCCGGATGTGCTTTGCAGACTCTCTTTCATCTCTTTTGCACTGTCAGGTTTGTGATGCTTTTGCTGATTGTGTGGTTTTTTTGTCTTGCTAATAGATCATTTGCTTTGCAAAAACCTTCTCTCCTGTAGCTTTTCGGTGTTCCAGAAGAGATTTGCCGAGCTGGATGAAATGTCAGAACTTTCAGACCAAAGCTGCTCTGATGTTTAGAATTACACAAGGCAAGATATTAAGTTTTATTAGATTGATTACAGATGCAGCGCTGCTCACTCCCCCTTACTGAGAACTTTTAGATTTGTCCTTTTACTCGACCTTATCTCACTTTGTCAGGTGTACACTTCCTTGATGGGTTAAAAGAGGTTCACAATCAAGCCTTCTATTGGGTTTCATGATGTCGGCTTCTTCTCTTCTTTGTCTTACTATCGCGTGAGCTTCCTGTCTGCTAAAATTTGACTTAGCACAATGTTGTGAAGCATTATTGACCACAACAATTGACTTTGTTTGAGCCCACAGCAAATCTGCTGCAGACGGGTGGTTTTTCAAAACTTTAGTAATGCCTAAATTGTGAGGCTATTTTTGATTAAGTGTGGAACAGTATCAAATCTATCTCGTATCTGTTTTTCCCTCCTCGTATTCCCCTAGCGCATTCCCCTCAGACATTTGCACCGTTCAGATTATAACAATCCTTGTTAACGTGAATGAAAAGATGAAATAAAGAAGACTCCTGGTTGCACTGGGTCATCATTATTCAGTGAGTATAGTGCAGGATAAAGCGGTGGTATTAAATATTGACCTAAAGCTGCAGGGGCTTCTTCATCGATTTATACTCCAGAGTAATGCTTGCACCATGAAACTTCCTAACTTTTTCTTTGTCGCAGTGTATCCCTGTAGTTATTGATCCCTAAGATAAGTGCTTTTGAAAGTCATTTTATTGTCATGGTTGGAGGCTTTATAAAACACAATTTCTTTGATGAATTACTTCAAATCACCCTTTATAAATATTCATCAGTCAGCCAAATGTGTGCCAATGGAGCAAGGGAGGTGCTTAGGCCCTCAAAGTCCTGTTGGGATCCATCCCTGCCAATGAGCATATTCTCTCCTGCAGGCAGTTACTGGACCAATGTTTATAACAAGAGCAAACATTTCTGTGTAAAAGGGTGTTGAGGTCTTTGTTAAGCCTTTGTTTTTGTGACAGGAGTTAAGCCTCCAATATATATTTTTGCTATTGCTTTAGAGTTTTCAAAATGTAACTTCCAACTGAGCAGGCATTAAAAGAGAGGTAACTGATTGGCAAAATATTTTAGTTTCCAAACCAGGAAATCTACATTCTAATGGAAACTAGTCCAGAAAAAATCTTACTTATACATTCATTACACAGGAGTGTGATCATGAAATAATTATTGACGTTTTATTGGTTGATTACTATATAAACTGTTTATATCATGCAATATCAGTGAATGTGCCAATTATTAATTTAAGAACATTCTCACTCAGAGCACTTGTTCTAGTTTCTGTGCATTTTGAGTAGTGTTTCCTCCTCGCATCCTAATTATGTATTATTGGTACACAGGCCTTTCGTGCATTCACTGCAATGCAATTAGCGGTTGCCGTGCTTATGTTTTGGAACGGCATGGCCTAAAGGGCCATTGTGACTTCAGTAAAATGTGCTGTGTCAGAACTGTGTGCGTGTTGAATGTTAATAAGGTGACAGCTCTTTCAATTTTTGCCAAACCCTCTGTCTGACAGGGGTTCAGACTTTGGCAAGTCCTTGCCCCTGTTTCTGCTCTCCATCAGACCTGCCTTAGCCGCTCTTTGCCCAGTGCTGCTTGAGTGGTTTGCTGGATGGCTACCGACTCCATAAAAGCAGAGCTTCTTCCAGGGTTTTCCTGTTTCATTGATGCTATTTCAGACTGCTGTACATGCATGAGTAGAGAGGCATATCTGTTCTCCAGCAAGACGCTGTGTCGTACTGTCACCCCAGCTTGCAGCTGTAAACAGTGATGATGACGATGATGATGATAGTAGTCAATAAGTGCAATGACAGGGAAAAGGCTCAGTGTGAAATGTGTTTGGTGGGTTTCCTTCATTTCCATACTGATTGACAGTGGAGTCTCCCAATAACTCTTCGGAGAGACTGCCAATATAATTCCTCCACAAATGTCAGCTGAGCGAGGCTGCTGCAGAGCTCTGCTATGAAACTGATAAAGGTCAGTCAACATGTGCAAACCCTGCTGCAGAATGCTTATCTCCTTAATGGCTCCATGTGTCTGGATACTGAGCCCAAACCGCTGTTATTAAGGCTTAATTAATTCTGCCTGCCAGGGCTGGGATGCTGCAGGGTGTTACTGACAGTCCATGATATCTCTCTCTCTCTCCCCCACGATTTAATGTCCTGTCACACATGGGTGGGGCGTCGTGCACACAGAAGTGACTGTCATTATCGGTACTGGTTCATTGCACCTCATTTAACCTCTCATGTGTTGCAGTTCTTCTTTGATTTGCTTTTGTCCTGTTCTGTGGAATAAGCATATCATCTGACTGTTAACAGCTTGCTGATGTTGATGACACACCCATTACAGCTAATTGTATTGGTTTGGAAATGAAGTCAGTAGCCAAACTAAAATAATTGATTTCCGTTGCATGTTCTCTGGTCATTAGAAGAATTGCATGTTTATTAATGTTTTAGTTCACTTGTAGCTGCAATGTAAGGCCACATGTAGGCTGCTATATGACTGTATGATTTCACCACACCTCTTAAATATGGTTGTACAGGATGGATGAGTTGTTTTGATGTCATGTTAATGGCAACTTGTGCATAAGAAATCAAACATATTAAATGTTCTTCCTACATATTCAGTATACAGGAGTATGACCATGACTGGTAATTATTACATTTCTAGTGGTTGATTACAATCAGTTAATTGATTTCAAAATTAAAAAACTGTTTATATCATGAAATATCAGTGAATGTGTCAATTAATAATACAATTAAAAAAACATTAATGTTGAATCAATTCAATTAAATTAAAATGTATTCTAACGCATATTTACACAAAATGCTTTAACTATATTTGCGACTACAGTAATTAACTAACTAATCTGTTACTTTTTGTCTTACTTTTTTATGCTATGAGTTGATTATAAATGTGATGTTGCTCCACCTCTTGAGTGTTCAGACACCACATTGATGCGGTGATGCTTATTACAAATTGTCCCTGGAGGGAGACAAGAGGCTCTTCTGGCCCTCGTTCACAGCGCTGAAAATAAGCACTTGCTACAAGAGCGCCTGTATATGTGCTTCCCTGTGGACTGGAACCTGTTGAACTTTTAGTCCAACACGTTGTGTGAATGTAGATGGAGAGATGTTATTGAATTAAACTGCTTATAGATTGAATATCTGTGGCAAAGGAATGAAACATAAGCTGGGGGCGAAGCAGCAAACTGCTGCTGTTGTAGCTCCGCAATTCTTAGTTGTCTGTCAGATTCGATATGTACTGCAGGCCTGCAGTATGTTTATACCAGCTGCTCCTCTGGGCAGCATTCCTCAAGATTAGTTTAAATTCCCTCTAAGCATAGGTCAAAGGTCAATGTCACTGTTAAACCAGTGCATCACAAAGTAGACTCAAACCACCTTAAGGTGCCCTTGAAGGGGCCTATCACTTTTATAAGTTGGAATATATGTTCTGGATTGGTTAAAATACTCAACTAACTAGTATTGTTGAGTGTAAATGATGACTTGGCCTGTCCAAGGAGGTAGGATATCATACTAATAGGGGAAACAAATCTAAATTACCAACAGGAAGTGTCATTACTGAAGTTGCAATGCCGCCACTCAGAGGATCCCAGCGGTACACCTGTAGGACCATCACAAACCAAAATCCATCTATACATGTGGCCGCGTCATTATTGAAGGAAGTTTAACAGTAGTACCGAGCCCAAGCTTGAACTGAGTGGGTAAAAAAGACCCTTTTCACAAGACTGCATTAATGACTGAGATACATGATATATGTCCTCTTCAACAGCAGCTATATAACTCACTGTTTCCTTAAAAGGGATTTTGTTTAGCTAATTTAATTCTGGGGAAGAGGGATTGACAGGTGGAGAGAGGGACGTGGAAATAGGGCAAGGGAGGAGGATCTGATAAGCACCAGAGGTGTACCCCTGGTGGGAGGGAGTTAGATCTCTACCATCCACCCAGCAAGCGTGGGGGGACACTCAGACTGCACGCCTGAGCAGGAGAAAGCAGAGATAAAGAGCTCCCCCTCCTGCTCTCATCCTGCTGGCTCCACTTTATTCTGCTCTTTGCGGATGCCAGCTGCGCCGAGAGAACCCTCTCTGCATCTTCCTCCCGCTCTGATGATGCTGAAAGGATTTCCATGACCTGCAGCACCACAGCGAGTCTAGCAGCTGATTCACTCTCCCAGCCGGCGAGGCTGTCTCCACTGTGTGCATGATACAGCAGAGCATAGTAAGTAGCAAACTGTGGGGACACTTTGGAGTTTTCTTTTCACTGCTGGGACTTTTCTTTCCTTTGGCAATGGGTGTAAATAGATACAGGTGATCCCTGTCTTTGATGTGTGTTGTGGTGCAGTTTGGAGCCTGAGTGTGTTTCTCTTGGTGTAAAGAAGAGAGAGAGAGAGAGAGAGAGAGAGAGAGAGAGAGATGTGTTCAAACCACTGAGCTTTGCTCCTGGTGCCCCTGCTGCCAAGACTCAGCCCCTCGTTGGACAGAGATTACCATGGTTGAAGCATGGACTCTCATTGTTGTAGCATAGAGAGAGAGAGAGAGAGGGAGAGAGGGAGAGCTCATTTATGATTCTAGCTGCAGTGCTACTGTTTCTCCATATTTCTTGGCTAAGGTCCTGAAATCAAATCTTGGGTTACTTACTATTCAGAGTGAAGTGTTCCAACAGCATCAAACTCAACTCAGTTTATAGAAAATCCCTAATTAGCTGCTGGTCTGTGAGGATACAGGTTGGTCGCTAAACTCTTATTTTTAATTGATGTGAGGTAGTTTTAATTCCACCTCTTTTGTCAGCTAGAGTTGACCTGAGTCTTGTTTACTTTGTGGTAACACTTCTACTGCCCACATTGAGGAAAAACCCTCTTGAGCCTCTCTGCAAGTAGAGATGCCAGTCATTCTTTCTCGTCTTTATCTGGCCTGATGGAAGCAGAAACTCTACTTGACCTCATGGTTAGTGTGTTGGGGCCCTGTAACATGCCAGTGATGTGAAGCTCTGCCTGTTTATGGAAAGAAAACTTTTCTCAGGATAAGTACTGGACTGTGACACAACATATCTCGGCTGAGAGGGAAATATGTAGTTGATTCTTCCAACTTTTGGCCTGCAGAATTATTAGTAGTTGTCAGTTATGTTCCAATTGAACACATATGTGATAAGTATCATATTGCATATTCTTGTCAATACACAACCTAATAATACTGCTACTGCAGTTGTGGGATTTACCGTAAATAGTGAGAGAGACAAAATGGAACCAAACACAATGAAGGATCGGAGCTTGTGTGTTATCAATGAACACATATTTACAAAAACAGAGTGTGCCTCACTGCTGTATAGCTACACTGGGCTACTTGGGTGCCAGTGGTTTATTTCAACAATGTATATGTTACAGCTGTGGTTGAAAGATAATAAAGTGGTGTGAAGTAAAGTTTTTGGAATAAACTAGAGTGATGGCTTGGTAGTTTTGTGTATGGTGTGAGTAACTTTATTATGATCATACTTATTTTGAATTTTTAAGATAAATAACTTGGATGACTTCAAAAACTACATGTACATTGGTTTCATTAGATTGATGTATGCATTAATACATGCATGTCAGCGTTAGAGGTTGAGATGCAAGTATGTCATAGCTTGGTATTACTCTGTCTTGGCTGTCACCATATTCTTAAAATGTGTTTGACTCAAGAAACTCAAGGTATTGACTAGAATTGCTGTGAATGTGAATTATTCAGTGCTCTCAATCTACGTACAAAGAAAAGATGAGCTGGGTTTTTGGGATCTAAATCATCTTTCAGAAAGAAGCAGAGATCACTGTGAGGCAATGTGGTTTACCTTTAATAATGTAATCATGATGTATGTGGAGCCACTACACAGAATACAACAACGCTGTTTGCCCAGTTCTTCATCCAGGAGGCAGAGCTACAGCGCCTCTGCAGCAGAGTTCATCTCCTCCTTTGGGACAACACTGTCACAAGCGTTGATGGAAGTTGGTTTTCTGCAAACAAACAGACCCACTGTGCTGCAGTGTTTGAACACCAACTGGGGATGCTGCGAATTCTGTGACAAATAGTTCGGAAGTAATGCGGCTGAAACAAAAGCCTCAAAGAATGCAGATTCCTAATTGACAGGGGATGCTGGTGCAGTGCTCTACAGTGTGTGCCCAGTGCGGCTCAGCAAATTATGAGTTGTTACCAGGAACAAGCCTGTGTGTGTGTGTGTGTGTGTGTGTGTGTTTATATATGACATCGACAGCCGTTTCTACATGAATATATGACTGTTTCTATTTGATGTTATGTTGCTTGTGTGTGCAGAATCACTCAGCATCATTCCTGGTCCACCCTTTGAACTTTTCTGAAATGTCAACTCATAAATCTCTCCCCCCTGCTCAGTTTGTCTCCCCTCCCTTTGCTGCATGGTGATGCAGCGAGGCGCCACTTTCTGTTGGTCTCATCCGGCACCTTCATAGTACTGAAGTTTTGCAGCTGTCCTTTAGAGAATTCACCCTTTCCTGCAGGATATTTATTTTCCCGTGGCTCACTTTAAGTTTGGATGGTGTAAACATGTTTTTCTTTTCTATGTCTAATCTGCACCCATGTGTTTGAAAAAAAGCAGCGCATGGATTTATTCTCTGCACAGACGCTGTATTTACACTCTGGTTTTATTGCACGCTTGTGCACAGCATTTCAAGGCTTCTGTTGAAGAACATGTTTTTTTCTGCTGTAATAGATTGTGTATGATGGTGATGGAAGAAGAGAAAAAAAGGCGAGGGGAATACAATACACCACTAACAAAGACCAGGCTTGAAAGCATAATAATGCAGTTCAGTATATTATCTCACACTGTCATTCTCCCCAGTTTTTCAGCCAGTTTGAATGGGACAAAGACATCAGCATAGACATTTATATCCGTTGTCGTCATACTCAGATGTCTCCTCTCTATCTACACCTCAATAGAGTACACAGGTATCAGTAGAAGTGATGCAAGATTATGTCATAATATTACACTATATATAGTCTAGGGCTTTAAGAAAATATGATACATTTGGGTATTATTCTGTCTTGTGATACTGTATCAATTTCTTTTAAATACTTTGGATTTTAAATGTATAGTTTACGTGCAAAGATGTGTGGCAGACTGTGGTTCCTTTTGTGTTGTGTTTAAACCTCTGACTGCTAGATAACAGTGTTGTAATCTATCTTTATCCAGAATGAAGGTATCTGGGATATGGTGAATACAATGGAGCCTTGTCTTTATTGATGATAGTTTCCCTTAAATTAGATTTAAAATCATTAGTATCATATTGCCAGACTCTTGTCAACACACAGCCCTAATAATGCAGCTACAGAACTATCATAAACTCCACATTCTTATATGTGCATCCAAAATATGATTGAAAAAGTCTAAGCTCTAACTAAGGCAGCTAAATAATCCTGGAGAGCCATACAGCTTAAAGGCCTCTGCTGTCGTGGGGTTTTCTGTAAATAGTGAGAGAGACTAAGTGGAACCAAACACAATGAAGGATGGAGCTTAACCTGCCATGATGGTGAGATAAGATGGTTGGCCATCAGATAAGTGTGTCAGTGATTAGAATCTCTTTCTTCATGAAGCTTAGGAAACATCATCCATCATATGAGAAAGAAGTACATAATTTTGTCTAAGCGTCAATATATCAGACAGCATGTGTAAATACAATATATTTTAAAGGATTTTGTTTCATTTTGTTGCAAAACTGTAAATGAAATAGTCCAAATCTTGTCCTCGCCTAGTCACAAATGAATATTCGATGGACAGCAACAAATACAAAGGCATCCTATTTCAATCCTCTCGACACCAGCACCACTGACCACTTGTCGGTTTCTTATTCTTTTCTGTGACAGTAACATCGGTCTAGTTAAAGCAATGAATGGCCCCATCTAACTGGAATCAATAACCCATGGTGAGCCGGCTACGGGAGAGTGCTGACCCTTACACTTTGTGTAAAAGAGTATGTGGTTCCTGACCCGGCTGAAGAGATTCCACCATTATTTGTTTTACAGTTAACTGAGGCGTTCATTGAAAGCTAAACTTTTCAGTGGTTTTATTCTAACCTCAACCAGCAGCCAGATAGAACTATAGAAACACAGACTTGTTATTACTGACTTGACGCTAATTTGTTTTTAATTTTTTTTCCCTTGTTGTTGTTTCCCCTCCATTCTCCCTCTTTTCAATCTCTCTCTGTCCTGCAGCCACAACCTAAGGGCTTCATCATTTCGACACCCTGTAACCGGACAGATATCCCCTGAAAACACAGAATACACTCTACAAGACAGGTGAGTCTTTTTTTTTTTTTCCTCCTGAGAATGATGCATATACTGCATGCTTAAATGTTCAGATAGGTTAGTTCAAGGTCATGTCATGGGAGTCCAGAAATAGACTGTCACCCTCCCTGATGAGGCATATCACGAGTGTGTGTGTGTGTGTGGGGGTGTGTGTTTGTGTGTGGGTGTGGGTGTGGGGGAGGTCTATTGTCTGAAGCAAAAACTGTTTCAGCTAAGTGTTCATCAGATAAATGAGCTGCGGTCAAAGTCAGAACACTAAAAAATGGGCATTTTAATAATGTTCATCAAATTGAATGTGTTCATCACCATCACGGCATTCATAACTGACTGCTCTCACTCATCAGTGGCTTTAGATCCCAGAGACTCTTAAATGTTATTCTTCAAATGATTGCCTTTGCACTTATGATAATGGCGTGGCTGACACTCACATATGTGTTTGACCGGGTCAATATCACATCTGGATTCATCAATCTCATCATCATTATTTTCCTCAGTGTAGTAAAAATGGAAATCTGACTGTGCTTCTATTTTTTATGCTGGCATTGACAGAATAGATTTAGTAGTTATTAAATACCAACAAGTCACCAACTTTTTAGAATTCTGTATATGTTTTTAAGTTTGTATTTCTAAATTGTATTGCAACATTGCCTTGTATGGTAGGTGGCTTTATTGTCGTTGTTTTATGTCATTGTATGAATCGGTTTGATAGCTTTCAGCAGGTTTAGAGCACACATAAGTAGGGCTGGGCAAAATAAACACATTTCCTGAGAAAATTTAGTTACTAATGGTTTGTTATTATCAAGTTATGCAAAGTTATTATGTATCACAATATCTGGACTTAGGATTTCATATGATTTGAATCCCTTGAAAGAGGCTCAATTATAATATTGAATTTTAGCCCAGACCTAAATATACGCCAGCAGGTGTCTGATCATATTTAAGCTGGCTGGTGTAAGATGATCATCCATCGTGCAGATTCCACTTTATGCAGAAGCCGCTTTGGAGACGAGCATGTGACCCCCACATTCCCACCAATTAAAAGATGGACAACTGATTGTCAATAATTTCTTGAAACTCTCCATTATTCCCGGTTCAGTACTGTTGAGCCATGGATTTGTATACCACCAAGGGGCTTTAAAGCTACGGTTGCTTTACTTGCATGTTTTTAATGGAAAAAATATTTTAGAAATGCCAACTATCTCCTCATGTTATGATCAGAATAGCTTCAGTTATAGTCACTTCTCACTAAAGCATGGCAGAGAAAGAAGCAGGACGGGATAAGAAACCTAGTCTCTGCATATAGTGAGCATAATACAATTCTGTATATGTTTTTTCTATTGTTAAAGAAACACTCACAACATATAAGTACAGTATACACAGTGTCCGTATGAATTCATGAAACCACAACAATCGCCTCTGTGTTGGAAACTGCTGTAAGAGAACAGTTGTGATTATCCACCCTAACTGTTTCCTGCTATGCTAGGCCACATTAAACAAACCCTAGAAAATAAAAATTGTTCTTATGGAACATCTTTTTTAATCAGTGTAAGAGCTCAGTTACTTCCTGTAAAAAATGAAAATGGTTACTAGGAATAAAACTTTTACATATGAATATTTGAAGTATTCTGTCAAACACCAGCTTTAAACCCTGGCTACATATATTGTTCACCACAGTATTTCACAAGGTGCGTTATCCGTTTAACTGTAAATCTTCAAGCAGCTTTAAATAATAGAATTATGTTTGAGGATTGTTTTAGCTCAGTCTTTAACTAAGACGATGTGAAGCTATCTGAAATAGGAGAGAAGGGAAAAGGGCATGTTTAGGGCAGATGTAAGTCAATTCAGTAACATTGTAAGTTATATAAGGTGTGAACTTGAATAAGCTATTTATAACTCTACTCCGAACCACTCTGTGCTGCAGTGCACACAGGTTGCTAACTGCAGTGTGATACTTTTCTCCTAAACCACGGTCTACTTACTGTATTGCAGTATTTCTGTGCCTCTCCCTTGCGTCGTTCTTTTCATAATGCTGGTGCAGAGTTTGGTGGAGAGCGAGAAAGCCGGGGAGCAGTCTTGGTATCGAATGCGTGCGACACCGACACGACCTCTCTGGGGCAGCACAGTGCTGCTTCCATTCACTGTCATGCTGATGTTACGGGCTTCCTTCTGCGTGTAAGGATCTCTGAAAAGGAAGTTGGTTTCTTCCACGAATCATTGACTGCATTCCAAGTGAGGAGAACCTCAGCGTGTTCCCTGGAGACCCGTGTCTGATTGAGGACAGAGCAGCCAGCCGGCCGGGATGCTTTGACTTATGTTATAGATTATCCCACTATGATCCATTCGTCAACTCTCCACATGTGCACCTACTTCCTTAAAGGATACAAAGAAATGCCCTCATTTCCATCATACAGTGAAAAGAAGCAGCGAGAGATGGAGTTTAGCGTCTTTCCCGCCTCTACATTACGTGATGTGAAATATTGCTCCTCTCCACCACATGCCACGACAAATCTCCTGGGGAACTGTTCCAATGGCAGTGGTGGTAAACAGTGTGAAAGCGTCACATAAAACAGCAGCGTCCCCTTGATACAACAGAAACATCCTGTAAAAACGCTGGCTGCACTCCTGGCTGTGAGTGCAGATACTGTAAGTTGTGTTCCACTGTGTTCTCTCTCTCTCTCTCTTTTCCCACTTGTTCTACCTCCTTTTCTTTTTTTTATTTGCTTCTTTAGTCGCCAACATACACCTATAGCTTATCTTGTTTTCCTTCGCTTCAGTGTAGTGCTGCAACACAAAGCAGGAAAAAACAACAGGGTTAGAACATATTTTTAACCCCTAATGCAGAGACAGGTCACACTTTGTTTCCTCTTGTTTGTAAGTTCACTGATGCAGTCAGGAAGAAGCTCAGCCAAGTCCTGGACAGTGTTCTGTTCATTATACTGTCAGCTGATGAGTTCTGAAAATGTTGCAGGAGTTTCCTTATTGTATACCTTCTTAAGAAATTATATTTGTATTTTCCAGGCCTGTGAGAGAAACGTTCAGAGGTCTGCACACTTTTCCCGTATAAACACAACAACAGCTTTAAAATGGGATGTAGTATAGGTCTGCAGGATTTGTGGATAATAAATAAATCTGCTATAAGGGCATGCTGTTACTGAGTCAGCACAGATTGAAATTCCTAAGAAACGTCTCCAGGACCTTGTTAAACCAAATTGATATTTGCTGTGTAGTCGTAGTAGTTTTCCTGTTATCTATGATGCATCTCTTTTTCATTATAAAGTATAATATGGTTGGATGAAGATCAGAAGACCACGTTTAAATCTTTCTAATAATGTGGTCTACAATAAAAAAAAAAGTAATTCAACACTTTTTTCGCTAAATCTGAATGGGCTGTGCTTTATTTCTTCCATGTTGATATTCATGGATCCATAGTAATATGATGACATCATGAGGAAATGCGAGGTGGGTTGTGGATTCCTTAGAAGCTGTCAAACAATACTATGTGTGTGTGTCATGAGTGCTTTTAACACAAGGCTTTATTTAATTTTGTCTTGTAATCTGGGTGTGTGTATGACGTGTGTCAGACTCAGAGTCCCTGGACTGTTAACACATCCGCAGCAGAGCCATTGGCTGTGAAAGGTTGCGTGGCGGTGTCAGGAAATAGTCATATCCGTTATATGTGAAAGCTCAGCACAGTGCGCTCTGTTTCCCTGCTTGTCTGTAGTTTGTCAGTGCAATTAAGAAGGAATATCACTATCCAATGCTCACCATCTAGCCAGTATTACTGATCTTATACTTTGGCTTTTCAACTGCAGGATAGAAGCCCGTATGTCCAAGTCAGCAGCCAATCAGAGATCCCCGAGCATGGTCACAGAGTCCTCTAAGGCTGTGACCTCAGCAGCAGTGGATGCCAACTCAGGGACAAAGGTGAGTTACAGTGTTTGTCTTCACTGAGAGCCCATGTTGAGTATGTTGTACGTGTGTTAGTCAACTTTATAAATCTAACAATTTAACTAAAATATAATTAAGGTTTCAGGTTTTCTTCATTTTATATTACAGAGGGCAGAGGGCAATAATTAACTTTCTTTAAGCCTGATAAAACTCAAATACACATCCTCTGGGTCTGGACGTGGGTGTGATTTACACGGTATATCACATTTGCAATATACTTGATCATGGGAATATTTGCTGCTAAATTATTGTCACTGAACCTGGGACACACCACAGAAGCACAGGACGTAATAAAATCACATCAATGTATGAGCAACACTTCTGATGATTGATTAATTGTTAACATCAGACAAATCCAGCAATATTGAAGCTACTTTTGGTTCTTGGAGCTAATTTCTGACATTTCAGTAACTTATGAAATCACCAGTAACTGATAACGTAAAGAATATTACTTTTTCTGTGTGATGATTGTTCTATGTGACTGAATCATCTTATCTTTGGGTCCCTCTGGTGTTTTTCATTTTGTTTCATTAGAACGTATCTTAATGACCCTGTATGAGGAATTGGGAATGTATATTTGTCCCCTCAACATTTGTGTCTTCTTTTAGCCAGCTGGTCAACACGACACCCCAGGTATTTCTGTAGAAAAGCACATGCTTAAAAGTACTATTTGATTTATTTATGTTTTACAGAGAACAATGTAGTCTGAAATGACCTTGTCTAAAGATATGCTTGATTTTAAATGGATTAACCCATCCACAGGAATAGTGGGTTGGTATTTCCTCTTCGATATGGGTGTTTGAAGAAGGAAGTTCCAGTAAAGTCATTTTTTCCTTCCTAGTAACATTTTGCAGTTGTATTCTCTGCACTGTGGAGGGCAGTGTCATAGTACACAACAGTATTTCTCAGACATTTTTTAAGTCATGACCCCCCTTCCTCGTGTAAACTGCTTTATTTATTTATTTTATCAGTTAACAGTATTGTGGAAACTATTGGTAAAACAAGACAAGTTCAATTTCACATGTTTGGGCATCCACACCCGCCCATATTGGATCCACACCCTCCCAGGGTCCCGACCCCCAGTTTGAGAACCACCAGAGTACTGACAGTACAGCTCTATTAATCACTGTATGTTACCTCAGGTAAGCAAAGCAAATTAGCTTCAAGTTCTTCAGCAACACATTATAAAGTATTTTGGTCTTTCTTTGCTTTCTGCAGGGCTGCAGAGGTACAGGGAAAGTGCACAGTTTTGGCAAGAGGGATCATGCCATTAAAAGGAACCTCAACATCCCAGTGGTGGTGAGAGGCTGGCTCTATAAACAGGTGAGCTGGAGTTCCCTTGCTCTTGTGCTCTGAAAGAAATAACCCACCTGTCACTTATAGGAGCACATATTGAGGAGCTTTGATGGGAAATATGATGTTCTTTGAGCTGTAACATGTACTGAATGAATGCCCAGCCTACCCTTAAAAAAACTTTCACTCTGGATTTGAGTGTTTTATTAGAGCACATAATAGAATAAAACATAATAGTTCCCGACCAATCCCAAAGGGAGAGACCTAGAGTACTGTAAATGTAGAGGCTGCGGTTGTGCCATATGCTGCACTTTTATTAAATTATTGTTCTAATGGTATGCATAGAGCATTCCTCGCTTGCCTTTAACATGCATTGTATTCCCAAACTACAAGTTTGAATTCAAAACTGAATTAGAAAGTGTTCCTGCAAGGAGGATTTCTAAATACTCTGTGTTGCGTTTCCCCCTTCACCTCCAGGACAGCTCCGGAATGCGACTGTGGAAAAGGAAGTGGTTTGTTTTGTCAGACTACTGCTTGTTTTACTACAAAGGTGGGTCCATAAAACGTGCACTTAGGCAGGGTTTAACAGACAAAAATCAAAATGTGCATACAGTCTCATCTGAGGGAGATTAATTCCTTGGTTAATGACAGCCTCTGATTAGATGATGACATATCTTGCTCTCTTCCTCTCCCTGGCTCTCTCCTCCTCCCACTTCTCCTTCCTTATTAACTTGAGTGTTGTATTATGGGATGTAAGCTGTGCTTGTGTTGCTAGAGCATCGACCTCCTCTGCTCATTTAATCATACTGAATAATAGATAAGCCACATGCCACATGGAGCCACATGGCCTCGACCAGAGTCACCTATGAATTATGCCTTGCTAATTTTCCTGCTGTTCATAAATATGGAGTCACTTGTAAACATGGTACACGGTATTGGCAGAATTGGAGATTAGATCATTTTAATATTCTGTGTGTTGTGTTCTTGCTTCACAGACAGCAGAGAGGAGACGGTGCTCGGTAGCATCCCTCTGCCCAGTTATGTGATTGCACCAGTTGAGCCCGATGACCACATAAACCGAAAATACGCTTTCAAGGTAACAGTGAAGTGGCAATGAATCAGATTTATGACAGAAGTTATCATCTCGATGTGTAGCCAGCAAAACGTGTTTACTACTCCCAGTGTTTCTCATAATAGTCATTGCTACATCACTATTTGGGAGCAATCCTCTCACACGGTGGTCTCTGTCCCACAGGAAGGGTGGGTTGGTATCTCCGTTTTGTTAAAGACAGTTTATGATTTATGCTTAGGTCTTGAGTACCGACCGTCATCAAAAGTTGGAATCAGGTTATAGTTTTGGTTAGTCATTGTTTGATCAGATATTTATTTAGATATTTAAATTATAACCTTTCTATTTGTAGATCATTTTATTCATTCAGACATTTACAGCTGATTGTATCACAGTAAGAAAACAGGTTTTGAAAAGTACAGAAGGGAAAAAAAGTACGGTTTTGTTATTGTTACAGAAGATGGCATTGTTTTGCATTTCTTCTCGAAAGATTTCAACTTTTTAAGAATTTTTCGTGCAACTCAGCTTTTGATATCTACGAAGACATAAAGTGTGGGTGTTTGGAGTCTGATGGAACTTCTGTCCCTCTGGTCCCTGATCTTTATTTCAACACAAAACAAATGATGGGTGTTACAATGGATGGCTGCAGTAAAGCACTTTATTCCCTTGATTATGATTTTATAAACAAATAGTGGGAAGGGCAGAAGTACATGTTCTATGGTGTGCCTGAGATGCTGCAGCAGTGCAATATTCAATATGGTATGCAGTTCTTTGACTGAAATCTGAATGGCTCCTTTTCTTATCCTGAACGCAATATAGGCCGCCCGCATTTGGTAATTGTGTCATTTTTATTTTAAAATGTGCGACAAAACTTTCCCCTGCATGCGGCAAAGTCTTCTTCTCTTTTCTGCCTGTGAATTCAGCCAGAGGATGGCAAAGGGATTTATGTCTTTTTGTTACCCAGAGAGTGTTAACATTATCTAGCTCCTCCTTTGTGGAAACACAGAGCGCGTTGCAAAGAACAATAGTGCCTGAATGTTTGATGCACCACTGCAGCTTTGGGGCATTTTGTTGCAATCCTTTTGCTGCTTTGTACTTTGGCTTTTGTTCTTGGATTGTGTGTGTGTGTGTGTGTGTGTGTGAGTGCATATCTGTGTGAGTATGAATGTGTGGGCATGTGTGGTACGCGTCTCCTGTGTTTTAAATATCACATTACATACAATGGAATTTGTATGATAATTGTGCTGCTGGAACTATTAATTATGCATTCAGCCTATTCATCGTCTCCTCCCACCACTTGCTGCGGAGTAGATGGAAGGTGATGTGAAATGAGCCGTGGTTCTGCTGTACCACCCTGTATTTAAGAGATCTCTATTCCCCCCAGCTCCCTCTGAGCCATCATGCATTAAAGAGCGGGAGATTTCATTACTCGTATCTGAGGGGCTCCAGAAATGTTACTTTAACGCTAAGTAAGCACGACAGCACCTCAGTAGATGTCTGGTGGTGTTCAACAACGGGACGTTTCAGACTGTTGAAGCGACTGACAGACTACAGTCTGTGCTGGCCGGAAATAATGAGAGATGGTGACACAAATTATTCTGAAATCAATTTGACTAGCAGTTGAATATAAGATATTAGAAAGCTATAGTGCAGTCCTCCTCTGGAGTAGTTTTACTGGGGATGCTCTTTATCTTCACTCTGAAAAAACCCTTCCCATGTTGCCACTGTTTCTCATTCTTGCTTCTGTGTTGACTGCCATGCGACCACAGCCAGAGACATTTCTGCTTTTTCTTATTGATTCTGTGGTTCTCTTGTTTTTGCTCATCTCACTGTGTTTCTCTGGTTCCCTGTTGGTCAATGGCCTCGCTTTGTGACCCGGAGTGAGTACTGTTCTCTGTGAGCGGTCGTCCTCAATCACACTGGCTTCCTGTCTTGCATGAATAGGTATTTGATTTCACTTTAGCCTCCTCAGTGGTCCGCCATCCTCAGCTCATTTTGTTTCATATCATGCCGGCAGCTGCAAAGTCTCTTTATGTACACAGACATAGCGACATCTATGGACAATGCCAGAGCACATTGGTGTGCCATATTAGTTTCATTAAACACCTTAACTGTGAATCCTTTGGGGAATGAAACGGAACAACTGAATTTCTATTTATTTAGTATTTCTATTGAGACCGTGAGACATTTGTTATTATTTTTCCACTGTATTGCAGCAAATTGGATTTTAAATGAAACAGAAAATTGAACATTCACTGGAGGACTCATAACTCTGTTATAGTCCTCTAATTCTTCGACAATGACGAGGCGAGTCAAAGAGTCATTATTTCATGATTAGTATAAGTTAGCCCCTAAATGTGGTCAAAGGGGAGAACAAGGCACTAACATTGCCACAGTTACTCATTTGATCAATCTCATGTCTCTACCGTATATTCTCAGTGACTCTGGTATTTGTCTTGTCAAGCTGCACGTCATTTATCACGTCCTCATCGCCGTTGGAGTGGTGGGATGACAGGCTGTCAGCCATTTCCCCACACGCCTCTGATCTCATTGTATTTCTTTGGATGTTTGTTGCCATCAGCAATTCCCCCCCACCCCCCTGATCGACATACATTAATATATATATGTATTTATATATGTATATATATTTATATATAAATATAATATATGATTGTACATTGATACAATGTAAACTGATAACATTTACATCTGTTTTGAAGCAGGTCCCTTGTTGGGTTTTTGCAGTGTTCGCCTTCTCACATATTGCCTGAAGGTTAACGTTTGTTTTAAAGAATGATGCATTCACTTCACAGTCTTCAGAATTGATAAATCAGGGGATGACTGGCTGGTTAGTTTTTTTTTGTTTTGACTCTGAAGAACCAAAAGATCCCAACGGCTGTATACTGCACAGTTTGTTCACTTAGAACTTTAATAATGACAAAAAGCAGTTGTGATACCGGTTGGGATGTGCTGTGAGCCTTTTACTTAAAGACTAATAAAAGGACAGACCTCCATTTGCGCCTGCACTTGATGAATAAGGATTGTATCTTTATAATTACTAGGACCTTTTTCTGTTACTGTGAGTGTATTCTTGCAGATCTTGCCGCTTGTTTATTGAGCATTTTAAGGTATTTGACTCACTGAAGATCAGCCTTGTGTTGTGCTAATGTTGGCAGCTATTCATGTATTATGTTATGGGGAAGTTACAATTAATGAGAAGCAACTAGCATCTTACACAAAAACAATACTAACTTTTGCACTCTTTTACTATATATTGAGTATATCAGTACAACATATTTATAAAATGAGAACATTTGCATACAGGTTTTAAACAATAGGAGAAAAATACAAAGTGGCTCTGAGACTGCACCAAGGTGCTGAATGATCCTTTGCTATGGTATGTACCGTATAGAGGAATTGAGTTTGGTGTAGTTTGTCCTAATCGCTTAATGGTTCTGTATGGCACCACATCTTCCAGATTTACACCACCAGATAGAAATATCAAAAGGTAAGCTGATGTTTCTGTGTGTTACTGTGTATCCTGACTAAAGAGATGATAGATGGCCACATTTGCCTTTATGTTGCTGCTGCACAGTCGTTTGCTGCAGTTGCTGTCTAATTTCTGCGTGCTCAAGAGTTTGTTGCTGAAGCTTTTTTTTAATAACAGTTACAAAATTGAGGCTGAGTTCTGCTTTTTTTCTTCAGAAACAGCCCAATGGTCACGCTGTTTCTGCTGCAGCACTTGGACCCCTCCCTCTTTTCAGTAAAATGTTGCAGTAAACTTTGTCCTCACTGAGATGACAGCTGTCAGTCTCAGGGAACAAGACAGCAGAGTGTGTCACTCATCAGCCTCACTGGCACCCTGTTCTCGTCTTCAGCAAGAAGTTCTCATATCCGCTCTCTCTCTCCCTCTTTGATAGGCGAGCCATACAGGAATGCGCTCCTACATTTACAATAAGAACTCTGTGATTGGCTCACAGGCAGAACACTGCGGGATGCGGACATATTTCTTCAGTGCGGACACACAGGAGGACATGAATGGCTGGATCCGGGCCATGAACCAGGCTGCGCTGATGCAGCAGAGTCACACTATAAAGAGGTTGGTCTCGCTCTACAGAGTCGGAATCATTACCCACATTGGCTGTGCGTCTACTAGTATCAACAACCCTCCTTCCCTTAAGTACAGCAGTGTCTGTGAACTAGGTATGTCTTTTGAGTGGTATCGTTATTTAAGCAAACAGCAATATGTTTTGCTCGAACATTATGTGTTGAGGTTTGTATGCATCCACTACAGTGTCTACTGCCTTAATATCTGAGTCATAGCTGGAATTTGCTCCTTTTGCCTTCATGTCCTTTATTTCAAACGCATGAGCTGTCTTCCACAGCAGGCCCAGCCCTTTCCGTCTACTCTGGGGCCCTAAGATGTCTGCAGTTTGTGTGTGTGTGTGCGGGGCGACGGTGGGTCAGTGGTTAGCAGGTCTGTCTTTCAATCAGAAGACCGGTGGTTCGATTCCCGGCTCCGCTAGTCTGTGTCAATGTGTCCTTGAGCAAGACACTTAACCCTAATTGCTCACCGTTGCTGTGTCTACGGTCTAATGTATACTGTATATCATGTAAGTCGCTTTGGATAAAAGCGTCAGCTAAATGAAATGTAATGTAATGTGTGTGTGTGTGTGTGTGTGTGCACGCGCGCTCACTCGCTGCATCTGTGTGGATCTGGTATAGATGAGGCTTATTGCAGCCCATTTCCAGATTTTTTTCCAGTAGTAATCACAATTTATAAAGCAGATTTGTGTGCTTTTCTTTGTTGTCAAAAATATTCCCTTTCAGCGGCAGAAATAGTCTGCAATACAGACTGATACTCTCACTACTGAATCTGCAGTTCATGCATTGCAATCTGCATTTAGACGTCTTGGATTAGCTGGATGCACTGCATGCTTTGACTTTGCTGTGCAGTAGTGCCATCTACAGGCCAATGTAAGTCATTACTCAGGATTTGTTTTATTTAAAAAGTGCTCAACGTTGCTACATCACAGTCTTAGTGTGTTCCCTAAACATTAATTATATGAAATGATTAGCATTGATGAAGTAATAATAACAGTCTTCTTTTTCTATGCGAGGTGATCTCTTCACTGTATCTACCATGATAACATGTACCTCAATCTACTTGTACCTTTTAAAGCTATTCATATTTCATCTCTTTGGAATTATTTCTGCTGAAATTAGCCACCCTTAAGTGGAGGCAGTTTGTAAAATTATCAACACCTGTTTGAAAATTAGATTAATTAATTTAAATGAGAAACCAAATGAATTGCAAGTCCTTGACACACTGCCCTAAGCTATTCCACGAAGACAAAGTGCCTTGGGGATACATGCCCTGCATGTATTGTTCAGAGAGGGCTTTCATTCCTCTCTATTGAAAAATATTCAATAGAAAAATAAGTACTGATGAAACGTTATTGAATAACTCCCTATGGTCTCTAATCCTTTCTGAGAGAAACTCTACAATGAATCTGACTGTATGTTCAAGTGTTTCTGCAAATTCATTATGAAATTACCTTTAGGGTCACCTATGGTTAACATGAGTGTGTTTTGTGTTTTTTATCCACTGCTGTCATTTAAATCTCTTGTTTCAAGAATAGTGCGGCACTTTATCATAATATCGTGTGAAGAAGATAATTTAGATGAAGGATAAATACCTGAAGGAGTGTGGGCGTGTGTAGTAGTTGAAAGATGGAGTACTTTAATACTTCATCACCAACTCTTTGTAATTCAAGACAGGCTTTATAAACCATTTATCTCACTTGTTCACAGGCAAGACTAACAACACTAACGGTTCATCACCATCATGTCTCACTGTTTTAGAGAGGTGGAGAATCCAAAGAAGGCTGTGCAGCAGGCTGTCCCACAGACCAACCATGTCCACATCAACCAGAGCGCATCTCAATCAGAAGGTCTTCGCAGGACAGACATAGAAGAACCTCCGGATAATAGTGTCCAACTGGCTCATAGAGACGAGGTGAGGTATGGATTAGAGATCCAAGTGAAACCAAGCCAGCCAGCAGCAGAGGAAAGAGGAGACAGACTCTCTCCGGACTTTGCTGATGATGCCACCCACAAGAACGGACAGCCAACTGTGATCCAAGTGGCTCTGCCACCAGAACAGAATGGAAACCTCGTCTATCAGAGGGGCTTTGTTTCACGCGTAGACACTGAGAAACATGTGCAGAGGAAGAATACGCTGGCACAGGTGGAGCAGTGGGTCAAAGTTCAAAAAGGGGACCCACCAAAGAGGTTAGTTTGAATCTTTCACAGCAGCATGAACGGCGATGAAAAAACTTCTAGAGTAAATGGCTTCCCCTAGTGGCTAGTACGAGGACTACATTTGAATTGCTTGAATTCTCATTGTGGGCAGGTAATATGACATTGTTTATATACAAGTAAAAGACATCCATGTGTTTTCTCTCTCAGTGCTCCCTCTGCTGAGTACAACCTCCCTCGGCGGACTCCTCCATTAAAGCCCAAAGCCAGCACAGCGGATGCCACCTATCAGTCGTTGCCAAAGTCTCCCCGTCCCCCGTCTGGCAGCGCATCTCCCCCAGTAACATGCAAATTGCCTAGTGACTACAAGTATGCCCATGACCGGCTCAGTCACTTTCGCATGTCCACCGATGAGCGCATGGCCACCAAGGAGGGAATGGTGTGGCAGCTGTATGAGTGGCAGCAGCGGCAGCAGTTCCGTCATGGCAGCCCCACCGCTCCTATCTACACTGGCCCCAACTTCACAGACTCCTCATCTTTTAGAGTTACTGTGGAGATGCCACGATCCATCTCTGTCCCTCCGTCCCCATGTGAAGTCCCACCGTCAGTCCCCTCCTCCTTCAAACCCTTGTCCCCTCGCCGGCCACACACTCCTTCAGACAGACGCACAGTCAGGCCCCTGGGTGAAGTGGCCCCTGGGGACAGCACAAGATCCAGCTCTCCCGGCCATGTTTGTGCCCATCTTACTCAGGTAGGACACCTACTTAGAGAGGAAAGGCATTTCTGGAATTTCTTGTGCTCTAGGTAAACTTCTTAGTTGTCTCTTGGAAATGTACTTTTTTATTTTAAAATAAGATATAAAATAACATTAATTTCTTCCCCCCGATCAAACTCTGAGAGCGTATTATATTTAGTTCTTAATATTCTTAATACTCTTAATACTAAAGTGCTCAACTACTGTGAAGCATAATGTCTTAAATATACAAAGAAATGTTGCATTGATAGAATAATATTCATAAATAATGTTTTATTAATCCCTCTGGTGTTTTCTACTATAGCCGAGGTTAGAAAACATACAGCCTTCTAAGTTGTCCATGCGAGCAATAATAAGTTGGCATTACTCTGAAAACTGAAACATGCTATTATTTGTGTACTGATTAACCGTTTTTAAGAGAAAGTTAGAGGATAATGGTGGTCGGATTTATTATTTTTTATCTATATCATCATCCATTATGATGAACAAACTCAGTGTAGTCTATCTTCTATCAGTGCAAACACATAACCATGTCCTGGCTGCTCAGTAACATCTGCCTCACACTACTCTCCAGATCCAAAATGCTGTCAGCTTTTATTTAAACGCACGAACTGGACATTGGCCAAGTCGGTGCAGGTGGACAAGATTTACCCTGGAAGTCTGAAGGCTTTGGATATGAATGGCCTGTCATGGTCACCCTGGGATGAAATGATTTGTTGGTTAATCAATTAGTCAATCAACTGAGAATTAAACAGCAACCATTTTGTCAATCAATTAAATATCAGTTTCTAAACAAAAACATCAGTCGTTCCCTGGTTTAAGATTCTCCCAAGTGAGGATTCGCTGTTGAGTTTTCGACTGTTGGTGCATTAAGAAATGCAACGTGAAGATGTCACGTTTGGCATTTTCACTTATTTCTGAAATTCTACAGATACAATTATGAATTGGTTCATTGACCATGAATATCATTGTTACTTGCAGCCCTAGATGTAACACATGTGGTGATTCACAAAGGGTTTGTTCCCAATGTGGCATCACTCTGCTCTCACACTTGGTCGGACTGATTTAGCTCATATGTTTCAGCTAACAATAAAACACTTATATTATTTCAGTCCCACCCTGTATATTGGTGACTAGTCCAGGGTGTACCCTGTACAGGGTAAACAGGTTTGGAAAACAGACCCTTCATGTCATTGGTGCTTTAACACTAATAATGGCACACAGTTAATGGCACACAGTTAATGCCAGTACTGGGACTAAAGCGAATTTGATGATTCCCATGCAGTGGGCCAAATGACAAAGGTCTCCTTCTCACGGTAGGTTTGAAAAGTGGATGTGAGGTATCGATCAATGTCGACTTGAAGGATGTAAGCTCACAAGTGCACCATGGGAAGATTAGCATGAGGAGCCTGAGACGGCTCCGACTTCTCAGCGCACACACTTTGATGCTCATGTGAATCATTTGCAGATTCACACAGTCCACACCCAGGCTCGCTCCACAGGTGGTGTGAGCGCGTGCGAGTAAAAGCTCGCCACTCCATCGTTCCACAAAACCATCGCAGCGCACTGCACCGCCACCAGCTGCAGGAGACGGAGCGTCCTGTCATCCACACCCTGCGCTGTCTCCCCACCACGCCCTCCACATGCAAAACATCTCCCTCCAAATCATCACCGCATTTGCCAACACACACAGGCCTCAAAACCAACCCGCCGGCCTTCCACAAGTAAACAAAGTGTCACAGATGCTCTGTGGCCTCCATCATTCACAAGAGTGTCAAGACACTAATTATAACCATGAAACACAGTGACGCACAATTATGGAAAGATCTTCTGAGAAACAGTTTTAACAAAGCACACGATCCAAGGGAGCGATGTTCATGGGAACCACATTTAGTCTGCAATGAACTTAGTTTTGGTGCATCCAGCTTCTTTGAGGCTGATGGTGCTCTCTGGCTGGAGTGCACTTGAGTAATAGCGATCTGTATACCTCTGTGGAATATCATTAAGAAGTATGTTTTATTAGTAGCTAATCCAATTTGCCCAGGGCTCCTCAGCACCCTATAAACATCTCTACTGTATTTCAAACATCAGCAGCGGTCTCTTTCTTCTGATCTCGCATTTAAATAAAAAACCTATTATACAGCAAAAAAACTGCGGCATGGGAATCTCAAAGGGAACGGCTTACAGTGCTTCTCTTGCTGGTAGCAAACAAATGTTATTTTAAGAAAGCAGGTTTAGTATAATTTATGTGTAGTTAATTAAATCTCTTGTTGTTTGTGTCCTTTTAAGGTTCTGTGGTGGGCCTGGTTTTCACTAATTCTGTGTGTTAAGCAAAAACGTCAGATTTCCCAAGCCCCGTAGCGTCTGAAACTCAGGGCACACCTTGTTTGGAATAAGAGTAAGGGTGATGAAAGGGAGAAAAGTATAGATGGAAAAATAAATCTGCTGTGTAGTCAAATTTGTTTGCAGACTTGGAGGCAATAGTGTAACTTTGATTCAGTGTGATAAAGTGGTTTATCTTCCCCTTTCAACACACTGACGATCACTTAATGAATTAGACATTCTGTTTGATTTGACTCTATAAGATCTGTACTAACAAGTTGCATTTTGTTTGTCCGCAGGCTTCCCAAATAGAGAGAAGGTCCATGCCAGCCATGGGCTACATCACACACACTGTCAGTGCACCCAGCTTACATGGCAAAACGGTACGATCCTCTTAATTACTTTTGCAACACAAGTGGGTTAATTATTAAAGATATCTGTCATTATGTATTAACATAGTCTTCCAGCCCGTTACTCTAGGACAGCCAATCTAGGTATGAGCAGGAATAAATCACTCCAAATTTAGATTCGTAATTTCATCTCAGGGACAGTCTCAAGATGTAGAATCTGGAGCTGACTGACTCTATGAAGCTGCTTCAAATGTTATGCCACACTATTTGTTGTAGTGCTCTGATAACTCTTATCTTCAGACAATCCCTGATAGCACAATACATCATCCTCCCAGTCTCAGCTACTGCAGCTCAGCCACTGTACTGCCCAGATGGTTCTCAAGTATTTTCTCCCCTCTGTGCTTTCACTGGCCCCCGGCCCCTAATCTTGGCTACAGCCAGAGGAGCTGACGCTGCTCCTCATTCAGCTTCGAAGGCACCAGGCTAAGATGGCTGGTGTGCATAGCCCCAGCGATGCGTTCGCTCACCTGCAGCACCACCAGCACAACGGCCTTCTAGGCCCCAGCATGCAGGTCAGGGGTCATTGTACTTCCCTAACCTCCTCTACAGCACACTGCACCCCCTGCCAGTGCATTGAGGTCTCACCCCCCCCCCCCCCCCCCCCCCCCCCCCCCCCCCCCCCAGCCCCCCAGCCCCCCAGCCCTCCGCCAGCCAATCCCAAACATTACCTCCATGTCATTCATAAAACTGTGCGGTCTGTTGGTGTTGCTTGGTTGTCTTGTTCATTCAACACTTGGCATGGGCTGCGTTGCACCTCAGACTGTCCGGGTTGCCTCTTAGCTCTACATTAGTGTCTTTACAGTTGTTGTCACTTATCCACCTTGTTCAAATCTTGTTATACTATTTGTTAAATTAGATATGCCATATTCAAGGCATGCTGCTGCATTTTATACTTTCCTTTGTATGATAGATGTATAATTTGCACAGCCACACAATTTGTATCTACATTTCTGTGCTCTGATAAATATTTTGCTCTTGGTGTTCTCATTCTGAAGCAGCCACCAGGGCCCTTATGAGCCTGTTGACACTCAGTGCATTGCTGTGAGAGCAGATCACAGTGAAGCTGCAGCGGCGCTCAGTAATGACAACTCCACCCAGTTTCTAACATCCAACCATTCTCTGACCATCCTCCATGTGTATGAAGAAATGGAAACACTCAGTTTTACCACATGTCATGCTCAAGGCCCGTGTTGCTCAGTTGTGTATGAGGTCAAACATGAGGCATTTACCCAGTCCAAAAATTACAACATTACTTAATTACACATTGGCTTTACTATCTATACATGGAAATACAGAGGTAGAAAAAGACACTCTAATTCAGACATTCATTCATGTTTTATCCAAGCCTGAACAGCAAATTAAGGCCTTAGGAATCATCTGGTCACCAATTCTCCTTTGTAGTTTAATTTCAAATGATTTATCTCTCCACTGCTCATTTAAAGGCTGATGATACTTACATACAACTGAAGAAGGACCTGGAGTATCTAGATCTGAAGGTGGGCCCCAACAAAGTAAATGCCACTTTATCCTTTTCATCTCCCTTCTTTGGACTGCAATCTTGTTCTCCTGCTGCTGCCTCCAACATCTGCCTCCCTGTTCCCCTTTTTCCTCTGTCTTTCCTCTGTTCTAAGCTGAGCTTTCTACACTCTCCTTATGATGGCATTAACATGTATTTTCATTGTCTTCTTATTATGTAGATGATCCACTCAAGGATAAAATGATATGTTTTCAATAATAATCAATTAAATCCAACAAATAGTCCAATGTGTCTGACGAAAAGGGATTGCAATGTTTGGCTTCTTACTTAAAGTTACTGTGAGGAACTTTAAACTGGTTAGGACCAGGTCTGTGCCTCGCTGCTTGCCAGTACCCGCTGGGAGTAAACACTGACACCCCGCTGCTCGTGGCCCGGGCCGGATGGCTGGGTGTTGGAGGGAGGAGAGGCTGAGCGGGGCAGACAGACAGAAACGGCTGCAGTAAAACGAGTTTGTTAAAGGGAATCTGGTGCTCGGAGACACAACGACCTTCGTCCACAGGGACTGCCAAAAGTAACACAAAACGAAAGTTCCTTGTAGTAACTTTAATTAGTTCAGTTTGTCGCAATGTTTTCTATTGAATGATAGCACAGTGCTTTCAGATGCAGCGTGGGTGAAGTAGTTATCTCATCCTAAAACGTGTTGATGTTAAACTTATCATAATGGGAATTTAAGTTTTGAAGCACATGGCTGAATTACTAAAATGTTTGAGTCACATGAAATCCAATTCCTGTGTCAGAGCTACACATTGTCTAATTGCAAAGGCCTACTACTGTTGTATTAAGGCAATCTGTTTCTCTCATTCAGCTAGCTATTGGCATACACTCCATTTACACCTGTGCAAAGCTTTGTCCCTATTAATTTGTATGTTTCAACACCACAATGCATTAATGATTACTCTGGGTTGTGGAGGAGAGAGGTCATCTAATGGTGTGCAGTACGTCCTGTGACTCCTCTCCATTTCCTGTTTCAAAACAGATCCAAAGTATTGACCCGATGATCGTATCAGTACACAATGTGTTTGAACACTCCACTCCACAGAGTTTTGGGTACTGTTGGAATGTAAGGACGGTGTGCATACAAAGTGAAACAGACCATTCCACTGCTTTCCAGGAGGAATGTGATGCATCCCCTGACGTTATGCAGGATTATGGGCATGGATACCTATCCACTCGTGTGTGATACCCCAACACTGCTTTGAGATTTGAGATGATGCGAAGGAAGTTGTTATGTCAAAAGACTTCCTGGCATGCAGTGAAACATTTGTGAATGTATTGGATGTCTGTTCGATATCTTCAGTTTGCTATTGTTTTGCTTGTTTAAGTAACAAGATGACCCAATGGTGCTCTGTAAGAAATACACTGGCCACGTGACAACTTATATTTTAGGGCCTCTAGTTTCATTGTGGTAACTGCGAGAACCAGACGATAACGTGCATTGGTGTGTGTTTGTTCGGAGGACTTGAAATACTACTTTTTATGTAATTAACTTTTAATTAAGTAATGACAGTTTACAGAAAAGTATTCAAAATTTGAACTCAATGTACGGGAATGAGAATGTCTTGCAGGTTTTCTTCTAAAAAGTTGCAGTCTCCAAGCTAAGATATCCTGGTCATCACTTTTCCCAGCTGCCTCAAAAAACAAAGAAAACATTATACGACTGTTCTCACAGGCAATGAAGTATCCCATGTGACTTCTCTGACATGTAAAATAGGTGGAATGCCCCTTAAACTGAGTCTCTCATGCGCACTGGTCCATCCCGCTGTACTGGGTGTGGTGATCCTGGTGTGGGTGTGTTATGAATATTCCACCCACACATGTCAGCTTCATGCATTACTAACTGTGACAGATGACTGGCAGACACTTCTCTGCTCCGTTATCTGGAGAATCTTTTGATAGGACTCACAGACTCACAATATATACAAAACAATATTTGTTATTTGCCATCAGTTGAATAATATACGTATTATTCAACTGATGGCAAATAACAAATATCATAAAGCCACTTTTAAAGACAATAGAACATGTTTCCAGAAAGTGTTCCTGAAATATTATTTCATATTAGTGATGTTATACATCACCTAAAATTGGAATTTAAAGTTTAAAGTATTTCAAAATTGCTGTAAAGTCACTAAACCCGACCAGATATGTCCATTTAGGGATACAACCGGAATATACAGGCCTTGTCAACCGTCTTTCTGTTGGTCCACCTCCGTGGTCCAGACTGAAATATCTCACCAAGTACAGGGTCGATTGCCATTGAAATTGGTGCATACATTCAAGCCACCCTCAGTAAAACTAATATATTATCACTTTGGTGAGTCTACATGTAGAGCTGTCATCAGGTCAAATTTTTGATTCGTCCAATATTTTGGTTTAATACCTGCCAAACTAAGAGGGTGAACAAAGTAGACATAATGGCATAAAGGCACCACTAGGCCTATAAGCACAGCCTGCCAGAGCCCCGAGCATGGCTGTAGACTAATATGATGGGGATTCTCTCGAAGATTTTATACAAGTTATGTTAAACTGTGATACGGGTCTATTATATCCATAATGGCTGGTGCAGGAACGCACGCGCAGCTCATTGTTTTGTTTTTATTATTCACATCTTTCCAGTCTCTTATAGGCAGCTCTGCCCACACAGTCAAAGCTCCCTATACGAGCATCTACTTACCACACCGTCATGAAACTAGGGGCCCCACAGTTTGACTCTTACCCAAGTGACACGTAGCTTTTTGTTTCCAATGTGTTTCTGAATCAAAAAATGATCATACATAAAGGACCTGTTTACACTCAACAAAAAAGAGCAGCATTGGGGTTTTTGGGGTTTCTCTGAACACAAAGATGCAGAAACTCTTTTTGCATAAATGTTTTTGTACTGCTGCACTACGTTTTGTTATACCAGCTCCTGCTTTTTATTGTTTTTGTTGTCAATGTATTTTTCATAATTTTATCCAATTTAGATCCATCCAGCGATTATTCTAGCAGCCTCACTCTATGTTGAAAATCCACACAGCTCTTGTTAACTGTTCACTGGAAGTATTAAAGTAAATATATTCTAAATATGCTATTCAATAACTGATATTAAACCTTTTATTGTATTTGTGGCTATGTGGAATTTCAGGTTACTGGACGTGAGAGTTTAAAAACAGAAAGACCATCAAGGCCTGTGAAAATAGCAGAAAGTGATGCAGATGTAAGTGAATCATTACGTTCTCAGGATTTAAGGAAGCGTCTGATAAGCACTCTTTTTATCCGTCTCTTCCTTTTCTTTAAGATCTCCACTACAGAGAAGCAGCTGACTTTAGTCTGACTTTACTGCGTGTATTAGTGTGGTTTGTGTGTGTGTGTTCTTAAGTTGTGGTAAACAGAGGCTGCGGAGGGAAGGGAACGTATGTACATTGCAACACTGTGGGGACACCCATCCACACTGCACAGTGAGGGCCTGAGAGTATCGACCACAGCTTTTATTTTTCTCCTCGCAATTTAAAGGGAAAAATACATGTAATGGGAGTTTTAGATGTTGAGCTGTTAAATTTTTCAGTTTGATTTGCCTGACCCTGCTTTTCTCATTCTTTGTTTTCTGCTGAATAGAGGTAAATAAGATGGATGTCTTGGCTTTTCATCATTAGCATTGTTCCACTTTAACAATTTATAAGAAATTGCCAGTAAATTGTCTGAACAATGAATATTTCATGCAATTAAAAACAACAATATACGGCTGCAAAATAAAAACAGCTTAATTATTAATTGAACAGAATGATAAATAGATCTGAGAAAGAAATTCACTGTGTGAGAAAGACTGTGAACTAGGCAGTCTTATGTTGTTTTCATAAACACATAACCCATTTCTGGGAAAACAAATCTGTCACTCTCAATAAACACGGTTTTCTCCAAAAGTGAATTTGAAATATGGATTTTTGATTATGATTACTCATAATGGGTATTACCAGATCTCTCCCCCAAACTAGACAGTATGGAGCCTTTTGATATTTCTCACTGGGCTTTTCACATAGATGAGTCTTATTGACATATTTACAGACGGCAAAGACTGCAGCAGACGATCAATTCGTCTTATCTGTCTGCGTTGTTAGAATATAGTGGAACACAACTAGAATGGAGCTGACGCCCTTATTGTAAACAGATGCTGTATCTCATCAGCAAAGTCACTGTTTATCTCTCTCCTTTTTTGATGTCCTATTATATCTATACGTGGTGCTATTAGAGGGAAACAGAGGCTCATACGAATGAGAGATAAATGGGATTTTATCCTTTCTTTTCCTGCATTCTTATTTTTTCAATATGTTTTTCCTTCAGGTGAAATTAAGTCGACTGTGTGAACAAGACAAGATTCTACAGGAGCTGGAGGAAGGGATACGCTCTTTGAAGGAGGACAAGGTTTTTGTTTTTATGCATAACATAGAGTTGGCTTTTTTTTTTCTTTCGTATGTGCAGTATTTAAATGTGAGTGTGTTTGTGTGTGTGTGTGTGTGTGTGTGTGTGTGTGTGTGTGTGTGTGTGTGTGTGTGTGTGTGGGTGTGTGGGTGTGTGTGTCAGCCTCTATTGGTGTAGTCTATGAATGCTTCTTATGTTGTGACAGCGTCTCTCATTCTCTTATCTAGGACAAGCTGGAGTCGGTGCTGGATGTTTCCCACCAGCAGATGGAGCAGTACAGAGATCAGCCGGCCCACGCTGAGAAGATTGCATATCAGCAGAGATTACTACAAGAGGATGTGGTGCACATCAGGGCTGAGATATCTCAAGTCTCCACGGTAAGAGACAAGCTGCTCTCACACGTCTATTGTGCTTGTATTGGAATATGCAGTGTCTTTGACGTCTTTTTTGGATTTTACAGTTTTAATTTAGGTTTGGGATGAGAGATACCCTGAATTAATCTACTCAGACTGGGTCTACGACTACATACAAGTACATGCTAATACTTGCAGTGTGTTTTTATTGGCTGGAAACAAGATGTTCACCTCTATTTTTAGTTGTTCCCGTTTCTGTAACTGGCACAATGTTTCAGGTTGACTGTGACTATCAAAATGAGTGCTGGGGGACAAACCTGAGGCTTCAAAGGAACTCATGAGTACATGAGATGTCGCACTGAAAAATGCTTTAGTCAGATTGCTCAGCGATATTCAAAATATTCAGTCTTAAAATTACAAAAAGACAAATTTCAAAAGAGAATTTACAAATAAACCGCAAGCTATTACAATAGTTAACAAGACTATTTTTGTCTCTGTGTCAAAGACATTTCGGACCACATTGGTTGTGTTGAAATGTTTTTGATGCTCTCACTGGATGCCCTTAGTTTAATATAAGACTGAACATTGGAAACAACGAAACAAATCAAAGAGATTCAGATGTTTTAAAAAGAATGTTCATTTGAGAAATTGTGATTAAAATAAAATATCTCAAGAAACAAGCTACTACGCCCATATGCATCTCACCATGCATGTGTAAAGTGTCCCTATGAAGTTCTGTAAACAGGTTGGAACCTAAAACCATTGAGTACAGTGTCTGAACGCTGTCTCGGTTCTCATTCAAACATGGACTGTGTTCTGTTTTTGTTTTTCAGGAGATGGAGAACGCCTGGAATGAGTACAGCCGACTGGAGAGAGACGTGGACTGGCTGAAGTCGGCCCTGCAGGGACAGATGAACCGCAGCGATCTCTCTCAGGTCTGTGGGCTCAGTGGTCTCTGTGTGTGGGAATGAGTTACAGACAACTGATTTTATCTGCACAGACAAAGCAAAGCATTATATGTGGTTGATATTTCGTCAGAGGATCAGCGTCACATATAAAACAGTATTTTGGAGAATTAGATGACTTCTCGTCAGTCATACATTGCCTGGGTACACAAGCTATTTTACAGTTTGTTAAAGAAACTGTGTTTCTGTGTTCCTCTTCTGAGCAGCAAGATAAAGTCCAGATCAGAAAAGAGCTGTGGAGGATTGAGGATGTTATTGCAGGCCTCAGCACCAGTAAACCCAACTACAAAGTCACTATCTCCTCTGTTACCAACCCAGGTGAGACACCTGGAGCTTTCATGTGTACAAAGCAAAATCTATTTGCTGTCTGTGCAATGCAGTGCAAGCCACGTGGCCCTGCTACTGTATCTCACCATTAAAGCTCTTAATCATATACTCAATACTAATGCCTTGAACATTTCCCATGGGAAAAGAAAGCACTGTCTTTACAGCGTGTGTGTATTCATGTTACATGTTCATATTCATCGAATTCCCCAGAGAGGAAATTTGTGCCTTCAGTGTCGGCGTCATCAGTGCCTTCTGTGTCTGGGAGCCCGTCTGCTATGGAGATGAGATTGTCCCAGCAGCAGCAGCAGCAGCACAGCCCCCACCTCAGCCCCAGTAGCCACACCCCCACCCTTTCCTCCAGCCCCAGCCAGCAGCCCTTACATCACTGGGTGGATGCAACCATCACCAGTGGGCTTAAATGGGTGAGTGACCCCTGCAACAGGAGGCAGCCGGTTCTTACACAAATCTTTGTATGAAAAACAAAGCTGCATTTAGTCTTTGTACTATGCAGTTTGACTGCTGACTAAACTTGTCACACATTTTATATTCCATCAACAATTGACCCTTTGTTAATATCAGCCCCCCGCTGCTACTCCGTCAAGCTGTCAGTTACCATTGAGCCCACCCGTCACGAACTGCCAGTGTCACAAAATATGACACTCTTTTTGACGTAAAGCCGATAGATGTTCCCTATTAAAATTCCCTTTTATAAAAAAAACCTGCTAAAGCAGCATGTGTATACAGTACATCGTCATTATTGAGCGTAGCACAGACGTGCTAACGCTAGTTAATGATGTGCTAACGTATTCTGCTAATGTTAGCAGCACAAAAACACAGCGTTCTTCAAACGTATAGCTCCTTCTGACCGTTCCGTGTAACAAGTATCACCACTACACAACAATTAACTGACTCGCTAAAAATCCAGAAAATAAAGAAAATCTGAAACCATTAGCTACATACGAGTCTGTGGAGCTGTCGGACCCTGGTCAGAGCTGGTCAATGCTGATGCCGTGATTGGCCAGTCTACTTTAGAGGAGCGGGACTATGCAAAGGGTCAATTGTGTGACCAACTGCGATTGGTCAAAACTATCACATGATGCAAACTAATCTTTGCCTTTTTCTCTTTTAGGTCAGTGTTCCATTTACAACTTTTTCAGCACTAGTTAAACAAACTATTGTTTTTTTTTTCATTATAAATTAGACTGTTAATCATTTTTTTCCATCAATAAATTAGCTGTTGGGTTAAAGATGATTTGGTGGCAAACATTTTCCTTGCGCAAAATGTGGAGGAGAATTATTGTGGTTGATGCAAAAATGGGAATGCCCCATCAAATCTAGGGGCAGTGTCTGATTTTGTCTATTCTGGGCTACTGTAGAAAGATAGCAGACTCATTGAGGATGTATGTATAATTAACATCTCATTCTAAGGTAACGAAAACACAACAATTCTTATTTACAGGTGATTAAACACTTAGGAAAACATACTTATTAATATTATATTCCATTTAGCTAATAGAGCATTGTATGCTAGTCCTTTAAACAATGTCAGAAATTAGTGAAAACTTGTTTTATACAAGCAACATTCCAAAACTCACAAAGACATTCAATTTGAGGGGTAAATGGGAAATCCTCACATGAAAGAAGATGAAATGTGAATGTTTCTTATGTTTGCCAATATTCTCAATTTATCAGTTATTTACATTTCAACACTACCTAGATATAGCTCTAGTTTTGTTAGTTCATGATTACTTTTGTTGCCATTGTTGACTATGTTGTGTAGCAGATAGTATAGAGACGGACAGATAACAGGGAGAGAGTATACACATGTGTTGCATCAGATAATCATCACTGTTTATTTAGTCTCTTAGAAAGGAATGATGTCACAGAGTGATGAGAGGTATGTGCTTGTGTGTCATTTTCAGAATGCATCAATAGTTCACAGTTGTTTTGTGTGCAGGGTGAGGAAGATGTGCCTCCCAGACCTCCTCTACCTCAGCTCTACAGTCCTGATGAGCATGCCCCTGCTGTGCCCCCATTGCCTCGGGAGACAACGGTCATCAGACACACTTCTGTACGTGGCCTCAAACGTCAGTCAGATGAACGCAAAAGGGACAGAGAGATTGGCCAGTACACTAATGGAGACAGTAAGGTAAATGCATTATGTGTGTGTTTGTGCTGCTGGAATGTCTACCTTTCACTTTCTCATCTGTTTCTCATCTTTGTCGTTGGCTCTCAGCTGGAGCTTCGGCCTTTCCTGAGTGATCCAGAGCTCATGGGAGCTGGAGATGGCTCCAGCCACGTCAGTGTCGTAGCGTCGGGACATGACGGTTACCAGACGTTACCCAGCAGAGGTACAGTAGAACAGATGGATTTAGCTGCAGCATATCTATTTGGGTAATGCATTGACCCTAGCTCTTGGCTTTTTTTGCCAAGTTGAGAACAGTGTTTTCACGTTTGCTGGCTTTCCCTCAGGAGTGGCGGGCTCCTCGCTTCGGCTCAATCAGTCCTCGAGCATCTCCTCGTATGTGACCCTCCGAAGAGCAGCCTCAGCTGCCGGCATGAAGGTGAGGCTCGGAATGAACTGTGTTGAATTTAATAATAAATGAATACCAACTATGAGATTGATTGATGATCTCCTCCAGCTTGTTTTGGTGGGCTTCTGTCTTCATGTCCTGGCCCTTAGGGGCCTCTTAAGTCAGTCGTTGGGTGTCATGGTTGACATCTTGTTGCTGAAGCAGAACTTGTAGGTTCTCTCCATGCGTGCTGCCACAGAGTATCTCCCGACACACTCGTATGGAGTGAATCAAAAGGGAGTACCCAAAGCAGTGGAGAGACGGCACACATGCAGTAATAAGTCCAATTCCAGATGATATCTATGAAATTCAAAACTGAATTAATTGAGAGTTAAATGTTTTGCTATTTGTAGCTCACACGAATACTTCTGGCTCGCCCAAGTCCTCCATCAAACCCAGCTGGAAATGTTCACCGGTGGGAATCAGTGCTGGAGACTTGAAAGAAAACTATGTTTTGGATAAAAAGTAATAATTTATTTGTAAATAGTGATGAATTGTAGCAAACGGAGATAAACTTGTTTGCTGAATGGTATAATTTGAGTTAATTATGTGTTTTAAACTCCTAAAATAAAAATCTCCTAAAATAAAAATCAATCTGTTCAAAAATATTGTGATACATTTTACAACATGATCTTCAGATTCAGATCTCGATAGTCATATTTTCCCGTATTTAGTATGTATTTATGGTACAATTACCTATGAATAAGCATTATTCTGGAGAAGAAAAATAAGCACTTGTGGGACTGGACACTTTTTACATATTTTTCTAAATAAAACTGACTTAAATAAAACTGTTTTTATAAAACTGCGTATCTGATTATCTCTGTTTGCTCCCATTACAACCTCAGGATAGTCTACTGTGTTTCCTTCTCATTCCTTAGTAACATTAACTTTTCTGCTGTACCTTTTGCTCATGTTTTCAACTCTCTTTGCTCCCGCTCCTCTCAGGAGAGACCAAAAAGTGCCTTGGAGCGTCTGTACTCTGGGGACCCGGTGCAGCAGCAGAGGGGGAAGATGAGTGCTGATGAGCAGCTGGAGAGGATGAAGAGGCACCAGAAGGCCCTCGTCCGCCAGCGCAAACGCACCCTGAGCCACGGAGAGCGCCACGGCTCTTCATCGCCACGCACCTCTTCCTCGCGCCCACTTTCAGCCGACTTGGGATCAGTATGTTACTAGAGCAGTATCACACGTCACTCTCTCATGCATGATGACAACCAAACCGAGAGTGGCGATCTACAGTAGTAACGAGTGCCTTTACTTAGTGTAGTCTGTCTTTCCTTAGTTCCTAAGTTGATAGCAATACATTAAAATAGAGCTGTATGGCAATTCACTGTGTGGCTCTAACTGTGCTCAATTCATGCATGTTGTTCTCAAACTTTAAGACGCCTTTTTCACAGCAGACACTTGGACTTGTGATAGTAGGAAAAGCAAATAACATCAACAATGGCTCTGTTTGGTTCCGGTGTCCCAGTAAGCCATGACATGAGCCAACAGTGCGGGGTACTGAGACCCCGATGCTGCAAAATGGAATGCGGCCAATATTATTTTCATTATTTACATCTGTGCTTTTCCTGCTGTCCTCAATGTCAAAATGTCTTCTTTGAAAAAGGCCTCTACGGATTAGTGGATAACAGTTTCTGCTTTACACTTAAAGGGACAGTTCACCCCAAAATTCCTTTTAGCACCTGTAGTGCTATTTATCGATATAGATCGTTTTGGTTTGAGTTGCATAGCTTTGGAGCTATCAGGTGAAGATATAATCCAGTAGTGTAGCTCTTGATTATCTTGAGTAATTAGGTCGTGATTTCTGGAAAGGAACATTGATGGTGAGTTTTCAAATGTATTTATTTTTTATTTTGTGCTTGGAACATCACAAGTCTCTTGAAACTCCAAAACTAAGCAACTCACACCAAACAAATATATATTGATACATCCTCTAACTACAAATTAGAGACAAATATGTATTTTGGATTTTCAGGGTGAACTATCCCTTTAAAAATTGACTGTAGCTCAAGAAATGTGTACCAGTGTTCATTATGAAGTAAATAATTAACTTTGACAATTAATAGGGACAATTGTTATTCCTCAAAAGCTTTACAAATAATATATCTTGTCTATCAAACACATAACACACTAATTACCACAGACATGGGCCTTCAATGACATCAACCGTTTACATTAAAACATTAAAAGTATTTTTCCATAATTACTCGTCATAGACCCTAACATTGCTTTATCCATTCAGTTTCACCTCTCCTTACTGAACTTTCAATTTCTTAACTATGGTTGCTTTCTCTCTGACTCTGGCTAGAACCGCTGCTAGAACCCTTTCTCTCTTCATTTAGATATCAATGCCTGCTGTTCTTCAATGCTGTTGCTGTCTCTAAGCAGTCTACTGATATATTTATATATACAAATATATATATATACTGTATGCATATATATATACTGTATGTATATACATATGTATGTGTGTGTGTGTGTGTGTGTGTGTGAGAGAGAGAGAGAGAGAGAGAAAGAAAGGGCCTACTTATTTTCTACTGACCAAATCATTGACATTCACTGAAAAATGCCTTTTTAAGCCAATTCATCTCAATCTATTCATGGATTCTTATTTGTTTTTAAATTTAAATTAAGATAATAATGTTTATGGACCGGGTCTACCTACTGTTGTCCTATTAACCACTCCCCAGTCTATTTGAGAGGAAGCCTTTTACTTAGACAATACTAATGTGTATGACATTTCATATCAAAACGTAGGTTAAGTGATTTCATTGTTTGAGGTTTTATCTGATATAAGTACATTGAATTGTTACTTATTTTTTTTCAAATGTGAATGTTTGCAAATAAATAAACAGTATTTTCTAATGGACTCATATTGCCATGTTTTTTTCTTTTTCTTTTTCTTTGAATACATGCAATATGGTCGTGTTTGGTGAGACTGTCATCAGTATGAGTGTTTGTGTCATTGGCATCGTGTTGTCTTCTTTATCACTGTTGTAGAGATTTTACATGCATGTTGTGATTTGAGCACTTAAGCATACTCAAATCAATGCATGATCCCTCTTTTTTTTTTTTTCACACGCATACCAGTGATAACTAGTGTGTTGTACAGAACTTGTTACATGAATTTATGTGTAAAGGCAAATTAATCAAGTCATTTTCTTATGTACTTGATGATTTGTCAATGGCAGCATCCTGTAATGTGTTTCACATTCTATTTTGTGTCTGTGTGCGTTGTCCAGTGGAAGAGAGAGCAGGAGTTTGACCTTCAGTTGCTTGAGAGGGCTGTTCAAGGGGAGGAGGCACAGGGCGTTAGGAGCGTTCAGGGGCAGGAAACACCTCCCGAGCACAAAGAGAGGCCGCGCTCCCGCTCTGACGAATGGCTGACCCTGCGCTCCACCGCCACAGCATCTCCCGCCCACGAGGTCGACCTGGAACCACTAGACTATGACCTGGACCTTAACAAAGAGGTAAGCTATCTTTGTATCTGTGGAGAAATACAGGAGTCTATTGTCAATAACATACATGTAATGAATGTACAGTAGAATAAATAACATAAAGCTCAACGTGCGTGTAACCACAGTCAAAAAAAGTCACACGCCCCAAAACACTACACTTGCTCTTTTTAGTCAACGTTTTGAATTTATTATGTCGTCCTGCATGGTATACTCAACTGTCAGCCTGAACTTGATCGCTGGTTATATCCAAAGCCATGTCATGGATAGGTAAAAGACTTTGGCTGACCACGCAGTGAACACATTTCAGAAACATTTTCTGTTGGACATTATAGGCTTGTTTGTTTTTTTCTTGCAAAGACCGTAGTATCATCATCATCATCATCCGGCATCCGGACCCCCCTTTTGACATCTCACATTATTAAAACTAACTAAAATACTGTTGCAATGAAGAGCTTACAGCCCGGCCCGATCAGCTGCCATGTGCAGCTACGATCTGGTCCTCATTGTTGGATCACATAGTCTTCACAGTTGAACAGTTTCACTCCACGTAGTAGGGTTAGCTTAGTGAAGGTTGTTTATCTCCTTTAAATCCGTCTGCATACCCCTCATCTGTGCAAGTGGAGAGATTATTTTTGATAGCAAGGATGATGATGATGAAGCAGCTCAGACCTTAACACACACTATGTCTGTATTCCAATAACTTACTATGACCTAAAACATTGCATGTCAAATGCAGTATGCCATAAGTACCAGGATGTCCTCCTTACGCATCCTGTTGCATCTTTCAGTTTGTAAGAGGGTCAAAGTTCAAGGTGCAATGTTAGGATGAAGTATTGTGTCCCAATTGAATGCATACTGAATGCACCAGTATGTACTTTGTAAGGGAAGCTGCAGTATGTACCAAAAGTATAAAGAGAAAGTGTGTGATTTGGAACACAGTGCATATCTGTTTTGTGTAGCTTTCCAAGCCTCCGAAAGTATTGATCCCGGAGCGCTATGTGGATTCAGAGCCTGAGGAGCCTCTCAGTCCACAGGAGGTGGAGGATCGGCATCGTAAGGTGGAGCGCATCAAGAGCATCTTGGCAAAGTCCAGGTAAATACAAAATGCTGACTTTGCATTCAATTGTTGCTGACAAACAGCTGATTCTGGAATTTCAGGAAGTAGTGAGCCCAAAATACTCAAGTTCAAGCCCTTTATTTGCAATCATTTACCCTATACTGATGTGTCCTTCAGCAAGGTGCTAAAGTCCCACCACCTTCAGAGCCACTGGCCTGTAGCTCAGGCTTCTTTGACATCCCAGCAGCTGTGCACCCTCACAGCACTCTCTGCATATCCACATTATTACCAATGCATTGCACTTTGTCAATTTTGTCTTTTATGTCTCTGTGCACTGGACAGTGTGCATAACCTAGCACCCACAGTGACGGTGGACAAGCCAGAGGTTGGGCTTGTGGCACTGGACTCAGCTCTGCAGGAGCAGGAGAGAATCATCACCATGTCCTATGCTCTCGCCTCGGAAGCTTCGCTCAAGAGCAAACTAGTCACAGGTTGGTCATTTGAAATGATTTTCTGTTCGTTTGAGCCTGGAGGTCGTTGTAGGTTATACATCTTTGCTTTATAAAGAATGTAAAAATCATTATTCCACAGAAACACTTAGAGAAATAATAAGCCCAACAGCCCTGACAGTTTCAGTAAAATTTCTCCTGCATCAAACTGACATCTTTTGGTTGAAGAAGGGATAAAAAGGGGGAAGCCGCCTTTCAAGAATACTGGATTGATGGAGTGGAGATGAGAAGGGCGTAAGGTGTAGAGTCAAGCAACAAGGCTGTTCATTTCCTAATAACTGAACATTATTCCTTCTTAGGAGCTCGATAGCCTCTAATTGCAATCCATGTAGAATCTTTCAGACAGGGGAGGAATAGCTTGATGAGACCATTTTGTGTGCTGATCAATGACCCAGTCAAACTCCCCTCTCCCTCTGCATACCGTTGCTGCTGCTTTGAACGTAGCTTTCTACCTGCATAAAAGACACTATGCTCACTTTTCATCTCTTTCATACTCTGCAGCAGACAGGCAAGTTCATTTTCACTGTAGCTGCAGCAGATTGTCAGCCTGTCTGCCTCACTCACACGTATGCACACATACACACACACACACACACACACACACACACACACACACACACATATATATCTGTCACACACAGTAACACTCAAGCTGTCAGCGCGTGTGGAAGCTTAATATGCACAGTGAGGCAAAGTCAACAATTATAACATTATTTCCAGCATAGAGAAATGTCAGGGAGTATAACTGGTGGCATCTTGTCAGCAGAGACTGAATCAATGACTTCCTCTTCCTTTGGTGTTAAAGTAAGGTATGCTGCTGCACCTTCAAATCCCTGAATTAAAAGAAGATTTTTTTTATGCATAAGAGACTTCAATAATGCCAGCATAAAAGCAGCAATATGCAGCACTGCAATTACACACAGTAAATATTAAAAAGGTGTGTTTGATTGTTAAATTTCATATTCAAAATTGTTCAATATTTTTTGGTATTTCTGTGATTACTTATCATGGATATTGAAAGGAATCTCTTAATTTAGTGCTGGAAAAATATCTACAAAATAAACCTCTGTGTGGAGTGCCTTTTTAACTATTCATGGCTTTCTTGTCTTTTAAGCAGATTAAATGTTCAAATGCTGAAAAAATAAAGCACATCTCAAATGACTGATGGTGCGGGAGATAGTTAAAAGCAAAATGTACCATCCTAATGACGTTTTCCTGATCAAATGCCTTAAAACCATTATCTGTTATGATTCTTAAGGAAAAATACGTTACCTAAAAAGACGTTGATCAATAAGTATTTTATCAGCCCACTCCTAAAATCTGTATAAAAAAACAAAAGCCTATAAGTTTGACATCTGAGATGTTGCTGTTTGTACTGTATCTACACTTTTTGTACATACCAGAATAAGAAAGCAAAACATTTTTACAGGGATATATAAGATAGAGAAAGCAGAAAAACTTAACACTGGTGTTTGGAGTTTTTGCTTAATCTTTGACTGAAATGATCAACCAATCCAAATAGTTGCTGATTGATTTTCTGACAATCGACTAATCAATGAATTGACTAGCCCCTTGTTAATGCCGTGATAGTTATCCGTTTAATGCATCCAGTTGTATTGTGGACAATGCTGCAGATCATTAAGCTGGACGGCTTCATTGCAATATTGGATCTAGTGTGTGAGGGACTACCTTGATTTTTCGGGTATTTATTTATTGGACAACAATGTGGAATATTCCCATTGGTTATTTCAGAAAAAAAAAAAGTTAATAGACTCTCAGTGTTATCAGTAAGCAGAGGACAGAAAGTTGTGTCCTTTCAAAAAAGACAACATTGTTCCAACTTTCCCAGAACTGGTGTTTGACTAACAAACCAATGTTGTTTTCTCTCTCTCTGTTTTCCTTCTTTCCTCTCCTCCGTAGTTCCACCACAGGCTAACATCCCCACTCCTCCTCCCCCACCCCCTCCTCCTCTTCCTCCTCCTCTTCCTCCTGGTTCTCCTCTTCCTCCTGGTTCTCCTCTTCCTCCTGTTTCCTCTCCTCTTCCTCCTGTTTCTCCTCTTCCTCCTGTTTCTCCTGTTTCTCTGGCACCTCCCTCTCCTCTAAGCAACGGAATTCACTACACGTTTGTCTAATCCCAGAAACAAAGTAAGGCCATGACTGCATGCGTTACGGTGCTAATGTTTCCGAGGCCGCACTAAATCTTCCAACACGGGGCTCCTGTGTGCTTTGCACCTCGCTGCATGCTCACTGCTCTGTTGTGATTGTTGGAAACACATCTTGTCTAGGTTAGGGAGGCCCTGCCTCTGCCCCCATTATAATCAAAACAAACATCTGCAGGCAGTCTGCTCATCCCACTGTGATAATTGTGTGTAAATTGTTTTCCTTTTTTTTCTTTTTGTACCACTGCCAAAATATTTATGGATGGTTGAGGAAAGAAAGGGCTCAAAGGAACATGACTGTTTGTAGCATTGTGTATAATTAACAAAAGAGACACCTTTTGATTTAGCACCTTGACAGTTCAGTAGTCGGCACAGCTGCATTCACAGCACCAATTAGCTCCCCATCTGTAGTCTGGCAGCGATAAGTCAGAAAAAACCCAGCAGATATCGTCGTTGTTACTGTTAACCCAGAAAGGGGGGCTGTGTCATTTTACTGCCTCATTATAACACTCCCATTCACCAGCCAATCATCACAAATACTTGATTACTAAATTTAGTTTCTGAAGTATATAATATGGAGGAAGTATTGTATCTAGCTGCATTTGACCTTTGACCCTTTAGTATCAAGCAGCGTTGATGTCAGAAAAGTGAAAGTCTGAAATGACTCGTTGTCAGCCAGGCATGACTTGAAGCTTCATTCCTTGAGAAACTGCGTGACTGCCTGCTTTACTGTGTGTTGTTGTACTGTGTTTGATTTTTCTGAACCTTTTGACTTTCACTCTTTCATCCCATGTTCAGGTGTGCTGTGGAGAGGTTTGCTGTGACATGTAGTTGCTTTATAAAAGTGTCTGCCACCGTTTAGTGTCCATCAGAATGATTTAAAGGATCCACTATTTGGATTTATTTTAAGAAAAAGAATAGGTGGCTATCAAGTTGCTGTTACACTTGTTAACAATTGTAGTGTGTGTGCATATCTGTTCACTAACCAGAAACATACCTACGTTGTTTATTGTAAAACCTTGTTGTCTTAACAGAGAATTTACTGAGGATTTTTCTGTGTGAGCAATGCATGCATCGGTACGTAATGTAGAACGTGTTGTTTACTTCTCTTTTATTCATTCTTTGGTTTACTTAATCTGTGTGGCAGCTATTTTTTGTGATAATATCTAAAAATGATTGTTCGTCACTCTGCCTTTTAGTAATTTGGCTACAGTTTGTTGTGGTTGGTACGAGAATCTAATGTTTACTTCTACACTATATTACAAGAAAAACTTATTTGACTAATTGTGGTACATGGACAACAACAATGTCTTAAACGGCATCCCTTTATTTATGACTCCAAAACATAAGTGAAAGTAAAACTCGATTAGTATCGATAAATTCTGCGGTTGTATTATTTTATATTTACTCTTCTTGTACTTACGTTGTCTTCTCTTTTATTACTTCACAGCTCAAGCAATTTTTGGACACTAAGGTGCTATTCCACGATGACAACAAACTATTGCATTGTGCAAGAAAAGGATTTTTGGACATTTTCATCTTTCCATACAGCAGTACAAGAACTGTACTAAACATTTAACATACTTGCTGAGGCTCACGCAGCATTGACTCGTTAGTGTTTCCAGTTACTGAAAGCAACAAGATAATGGAAGACTTTGCAATGGGAGCTGCTGCGCTAATTATCTATGGAAACATCTAACAAATGTTAATCTCATAATAATATTTTCTACATGTTATTGCACTTTGAATTGTACACTGTATCATGTTTTCAAGATATCACTGAATGGCTATTACTTGCAGTGTGATCGCAACTGGGAACTTGTTTTTGTTTTGGTCAGGTACATAATGTTGAGAACAAGAGGTACTAAATGTGTCATGATGGTAGTATTTTTGTCAAAACTCAGATAATATTCTTACACCAAACCACTTGAAATATCATATGTATGTACCTGTAGCACTGCCAGTCCCCTTTTAGCTTGCCAAAATGAATTTTATTTTTGCTTACATCAGGATGAAAATAACCTTTAACATATTTTCTGTGTGACTGGGGAAGGTTGCACAATGGAAATTTATATGAAAAAATAATAATAAAAAATGTGAATATTAAAGATATTAACAGAATATATTTTTCATTGCATATGGATTTTTATTTTTATTATTTATTACAATGAGTGGCAAATGCTGATCTGTCCAATGACAATATCACATCAGTAAAAGGATAAAATGATATGATGTTCAAAGGGAAATTCTATAATATATGACCTTCTGTTAATGACAGCTTACTACTTTGTAATTGACATGTTTGAGAAAGTAGTTTAAGAAAGGCAGCTTTTTCTTAGATTATTAACTTTTAATCTAAAATAACCTTTGTTCCTTCTTATATTTCTCTGATGTGTTTATCGACCGCATCTTTATTCTAATCATGTACAAAGGAAAAGTACAAAATGTGCACTCATCATAGCTCCAAGATTCTCTTTGAACCTCCACATTGATTGCCTTGACCTATTAAACTTCCTTCTATTATTTGAAAAGGGAACCAAACTATGGCATGCTCAAAGGAGGTGAACCTTCAATACAAAAAAAAGGCTTCTTGAAATGTTTCTTAAGTTCAAAGCTTTTTCAATCTCAAAAGGGCATTTTTAATTCGGTGTATTTTCAACCAAGAAGGTGGATACTAATAACTCTGGATTCTGAAGTACAGAATTCATATCTTTATATCATGAACTATGTCTCCATTGCAATTGTAAAAGAAACTCCTAAGAAATACATGTATTGACCTTCTGATTCAAGAAGAAAAGAATATAGAGGAAATGTTTTTCAACAGAAAGTGCGACGGTGCGGTTATTAACAAACTTGGCACTATTCAACACAAATATTTATCATGTTGCATTTATCATGAATCCCTCCGGAACATACGCTGATAGGATGTGATGCGCACACTTTAAATGGATACAGCGCCCACGCCTTCTTTTGCTTGTCTGATGGTGAGCCGTTGTGATGCGGCTGCCTCCCAAGTGACATCTTTATCTTTAATTGGAGAGTAATTACTTTCACTCGTCTGCATGGTGGTGCGCTTTGAAAACACCTGAGAGAGGAGGCTGCACCTCCCTCGGCAGCAGCATCCTCCCTGCCTCCCTCTCTCCTCCAGGATCGGGGCCCCACAGCGCCTGCTGGCCCTGGTGGCTCGGAGACCCATCGCATCCTCTGTTCTGCTTATTTTGCAATAAAATGGGATGTTTTTCCCTCCTCCTGCAAAAATTTCACCCAAGACCCTCCACTGAGGATTGTGGCATTTCCATGTATTGACGTTTGGCTGGTGGTTCATATACATTTGTTATTCTATGCTCTGGACTTCAAAGAGAATGAAAGAGGGCCTATTATGCTAATTGGGTCCTGCTCTTTTTAAGGCAATCAAGGCCTCACGCATTAATCTGTAACTAAATACTTATTGGATTCACAGATGCAGAAAGACTAAGACACATTCTGCTCAGATTCCTGACAGGGATGTTGGTACAGAGTAGTTTTCGTAGAAGTGAATACAAGATAGTACGTAAGCAGCAGTAAATAAAATGTCTCATTTAACATCACTAAAGTAACAGTGCCCCATGTCAATGTCTCTAGTTAAGTGGCAGTTAAAAGCGTTGCAGGTTAAAGCTTTGACTTTTGTTGCTTTATTTGTCAGGCTTCCTTTTCTATGTTGAGAGGAAGAGCCTATTGAGAGCCTGCAGAGGAGTCTGACCTTGTATTTAGGTCTATATTGTTCACTGCACACTGCTGTGTGTTACATATTCACACTTTTCCCTCGATATGGGAAGAGAAAGGAGAAATCCTGCACTGATTCCCAGTGATACATATTTCCATCACATACATATTATTGTTACTTGCCGTGAATGTCTGAGGATTAGATTACAGTGGAAACACAGCCGGCGCCTCCTTTGGACACTGTGGGGATCCAGATTGTAGTGCAATTGTACAAATACAAAACCAAGGAAGCCGATGCAATAGGTGCTTTGATTTCAAAATAGTATTTTATGCTGTTTTATCATTTTCAAACTCCACATACGGTACATTTTTTAATATGTAAGAAATGGAATGGTGATTTGTTGAATAATTGAAGAGTTAGGAATCACTGAATATTCTTCCGAACGTGCGTGCATGCTATAAAAAGAATAGAGAGAAAGCTAAATTACAGTTACGCTGCACCGTATTGACCAAACCATTTGCAGTAACTAAAACAATGCTTTGTGTAATCTTTGATTTCAAAGGTTTTACATCATTCAGGAGATGATACAAATGTAAAAATATGAAATATTGAATAACGTTTACCTGCTTAATATACGAAACAGTAAGAGAACACAATTCCTTCAACATAAATGATTACGTGTGTGTTGAGAAAGTGCTGTGTTACGTTAAACAATGAATTAATCTCATGTCCCTTAAACGGAAGGCTTTTACAATACCTACAGTGAATTGGGCTTTTTGTACATAAAAGCAATTGCTTTGTAAATGAACCAAATGCCCCAGGGCCCGCTCTTTAGCAGCTTTGTGCACACACACACACACACACACACACACACACTGCTCAAAGTGAAATGTACAATGTTCAGTGACTCAAACGGAAAGGCTACACATGCATCTTTTACTGATATATCTGTAATAACAATCAGATTAGACCATAACTTGAGATGCATTTTGATGAAATACATAGGTTGCAGCTGCAGAACAAAAATGAAGAAGAAGTGGACGTTTTCCCAGAGCAGATTTAAAAAACACAGAGCAGGTAATGTATTTAGAACTACATCACATACACAGTGCCATAAATAATTGGATTAGAGTGTATATATTCATTACTACAGAGTTGATATTTGTAGTACTGCTGGCACAGGCTGTATGATGGTGTCCCTGATAAGTATATAATTAGAATTGGCATGTTGCACTCCTTATTTCAACATGATTAATCAGTGGTTCTCTGTTAACTTGAAAGGAAATATTAGATCCTGACTAAACTTTGATGAAATCCAGAGTTACAAGTAAGAGATTTGGGTCAACTAATGAGAACAGAGCGTCCCACTTTGCAAGTCCAATTGGGAGAGAGGCGATATGCATGTATGCAAATAGTGTGAGAGTTAATTGCATATATTTGGCATTCAATAATGACTAAGTTGTGTTGGTTGGTGTCAGCGGTTGTGACCATTGACAAGAGCCGTCTCACTGATGGCAGGTCAGGTTGTTCAGAGGTTTGTGTGTCATTTCTTATAATTGAGGATCTCCTTACAATACGTTACACATTTACACTTTGTATAGAGCACCCAAACGATGCTTAAACAAGAGCTGGGTGACATATGGCCTTTATTCCTATTCAGAAACAACTAGTTGGAAACATAGACGTCTGCAACTCACGTATAGTGCTCGCTGTCATTAATGAGCAGAGCTGCCGAAATGTTCTTTTCCCCGGAAGCCTCATCGCCTCTTGAGCTGAGGTCTGCTGCTATTCCGTCACTTGTCAATAACAACATGCTTGTAAACATGTTGGTAACGTAACAAGCAAAAAAGAAAGGTGTGTCTGCTCATCAGGACATTTATATAAGTCAGGATGCATAGCTACACAAGCTGATTAAGAATATATGAATTAAAGATATGCCTGGTTTAATAATACATATTTTTATGGGATTATGCACATATGCCAATCTTTTATATCATAGAGTTAGAGTTAAAAATGATACTGGCTAATAAAAGAAATTCTAAGATATTCATACACTGGGCCCAAACATTTTTACAGTGAGTTGTATGTTTACATGATCAGCAGCTTTACAACTGTTTATAAATGTATTTAAAACTACCGAAGACGTGATTATCCAGTATTTGACTACAACAATGTTAAACCATGTTATTGCACATTTATTATCTGTTTATACACCAGTGAGTTGACTATTCAATTATACCCTCAGCTGCTGTTATTATTATTAGTTGTAATTTTTCCATAATTATTCTGATTACTACTCTCAATATATTAATAATTTAGATCATATGCATTGAATGTGTTTCAACTCTATTATGTTGATCAAGTGTGTAATTTTGGGCGACAAAATAAAGTGAATTGAATTAGAATTGAACAAAGACATCAATAAACACGTAAATATTGTCCATTTAATGTCCTTATAGTGTGTTATGGTGTGTAATAAAGGTATATTAATAGTTTATAAAAGCTGAATTGGTGTCGGGTCACACTCAAAGGTTTAAAGTAGAAATCAAAAAAATCTTCTTTTATAATTGTAAATCCTCATTACAAATACAAATCACTGTATTTCTGAGCGTGAATCAGCTGCACACCTTAAACCTGCTCAGGCTGCAATGTAATCAAAGCAGCCCCCCCTCCCACACACACACACACACACCCACACCCACTCCATCCTCACTCACTGACTGAATGGTGTTCTCTAATTAACCATGCAGAACAGGAGAAGAACACATGTTAATTTAATGTAACAAAAATGTTGATTTCTATGCACTCTCCCTTTCAAATATTTATGGGCTAGACTTGAATTTCAAGATGCATCAAAGACTCACAGGGTATGCAAATGCTTCTGCCTTACCCCCCAACAAGTTGCACTGTCTTTTGCTCTGCATGCAGGCGTCATGCACTCTACCATCTGAGCTATAAAGAGGAAGCCCTTACAGTCACCGCTATAGAAATAGTTGTCTAAACTTGTGTTTTGAGAACTATCTGGCACCCGCTGGCACCTGCTCAGCTGCACCCACAAGTAATCATGTTTCAACATTACCCTGGTGGTAAAACCCACAATAGGCAAATACAATGACTCATGTCTTTTTTGCATCATACATTTTTTTACAGATACAAATAACATCATTTTAAAAGCTGCAGTCCCAGAGTAGATAGCTCAAGTATTTAAAGGACATGAATTCACTGCTAAGATGCACTCTGGTTTAGTCTTGAATAAAGTCATCTGATTTTTGCAGGCGGGAGGATTTCTGCCAGTGTTTCCCGCAGTGGCCAAAAGGTGGCGTATGAGCCACGCAAAACACGCATCAGTCGCATAAGTCCGCTCCACACTACACACAGAGCACATATGAATCATCATGCATGGATTTGAAAAATAGAAAGGTTAGACTGTTGCAAGAGCATTTATAATGTACCCATGTTCAGGCGCCTGACTGTGTTTGAGTTGTTTTGTTGGTAAAATAAGTGACACGTGTTATGGTTTAACATTTGTCCAAATGTCCGCAGCCCTGCAGACTGCAAAAGTTTATTTCGGAAAGGTATTTCTGTCTTTTCTTTTCTCCCCTTCTCCTTTTTCCCTGAAACAAATTCCAGCTGGGAAATTAAAACACATTCTCACACAATCACTGCAAAAAAAGAAGGGAGAATTAAAACTTAAAGCTAAAAGGAAAATTATTTCAGGCGTATTGAACATTGTGTGATGCTCCTTGATGGAGATGTGGTTTTATTTCCCCTTGAACAAAAAAAAGGAGGGGGGAGTGAGGCGCACGGGAGTCTGAGCTGATACGGTGTTGTAGATGAGTTGTGTGGCCAATTCTCTCTCTCTCTCTCTCTCTCTCCCACTCTCTGTCACTCACTCCCTCTCTCTTTCTCTGCTTCTCCCTCTTGTAGCTCTATGTGACTCTGCAGTTAACAATCAGAATTTCCTCCTGCTGTCTCCTCTCTTTGTAAGTAACTTTCTTATTTATATTGTGTGATCTCTGATATTCTGCTGTTATGACACGTAAGACATGTTTAATAGCGGAGTTATAGTGAGTGTTGTAATGTGTATTGGGCTTTTTTCTCTTACTTGTCATGAAATGCTGCTGCTGATGTCTAGATTACAACTTTTTCCGTCAGCTGTCTCCGTCTCATGCCTTTCTATTCTGACTATTCTCTATTTTCTAAACGTTTCTATCGTACTTTATTTGGTGTGTTTGACATAGTTGGGCCTCCTCCAAACTCAGCTGATAATTTCAAACACATGCTCATTCAGTAGAGATAAGTGTCTCATTGTAAAATCGTCTGTTTCGGCGAGTGATCCTGGGTCAGCCGCTGGACTTTTGCTTTAATTTCAGATGTCAAACGGATCTGTTTTAAAACACAGAACAAGATTTATTGAAATTAATTTAATCAGTCTAACATAACATTAACTGAGTATACATTGACATACTGATGCAACCCATTGATGATTTTAGTTATATCTGTTAAAAAACCGTTTTGAGGATTTTATACAAACAAATAAGAAATAATGTCTATCAATAAATGGAAGTTAAATTGGGATGTGGAAAATAACGGTTTCACTAGTGTCATTACACACATTACATATTCTTTTTTACACACGAATATTTTTTCATTTCTAAAATCTATTAATCTTAATTTATGTCTTTGAAAACTACCCCCTCCATGAGGATTGTTTTTTGAATTATTTTGTACCAATTTTTGAATGTGATAGTTTGTTTTTATAATGACAAATAATCGGTATTAAAACAGAGGAACGTATGGACGTACTTTTTTATAGAATAATCTCTCAAAAAACATTTTAAATTCTAGAAAAGCTTTGGAGCAAGTCTATGACATTTGCAAATTTCAGAAACTGGGAGAATGCGCAGTGTGTACATCAAAATGGCTTGAAAAGTTATAAGAGAGAACAAGTGTATGTATATCTTAGGTGCTGATTTATTTTTTTCCAATGCATGCTGTTGTATCACACGAGTCTAAACTAGCCCCTGCACTCATTTTACAGGGGTTATCACACGCTCTCGTTAACTCATGTCAGCTGATCTTATTTTCCTCTAAATAAACGTTAATTTGTAAACATTTTTACTGAAGTTCGAAGGGTGAGTGCATTATTTGTCCTCCAACAAAATCAATAAAAAGTGTGACTGTGCCACTAAAAGGAAAAGTGCAACATCTCTAGAAATGAAAAAAGTCACCCTTAACTTTGCAGTCGCTGCACCTGTAAGAGATGTTCATTTAAGTAAGCCCATTAAACTGACTAAACTACGGGCAGTTATCCTCCCTTTCTCCACTTTCATTTCGCCACAAATCTCTCTCTCTCTCTCCCCCTCTCTCTCTCTCGCGCGCGTCTCTTGTCTGGGAGGAGGAGGGGGGAGTCCTGCCTCTTTGCCTTCCTCAGATCAATGCCCTGGCCACTCACTTTCTGATGTTGCACGACGGGAAATGCTTTGAATACTTGCGACATGGCTGCGCGCATTGATTGCCAAGATTGACAGCAGCTCTACCCATCGTCTTCTCTTGTCTGAGCGAGGGAGGGAGAGAGAGAGACAGAGAGACACAGAGAGAGAGACAGAGAGAGACAGACAGAGAGAGAGAGAGAGGGAGAGAGAGAGAGAGAGAGAGAGAGCAAGAGAGAGAGAGGGAGGGAGGGAGATAAAGAACAGATAGGCGAACAACAAAAGGTGCTTGTAGTTTTGGACAGCTGAACTTCACAGAGAGTAAACGGGATCCCCTCACATGGCCCCGAGTGAGCAGACTTAAGTTTTCGCTCAACACATAGCTCAGTGGTCCTTTTCTACAAAGTGTAGGCTAGTCTAGTGGTGTTTACGCACGGGAAAGGACGCATACATCTCCTCCGCGGCTCAGGTCATCAAGGTAAAGAACACGTTTACTCTACTTTTCTACATGCTCTATGTTGTCCTGATATCTTCATCTTGTGTTTTGTCGCTGATTCCTAAAAGTGGAGCGCGCTGTCAGTGGACCGGTCCTGCACTGTGCGTGCGTTTCGCTTTACAAGATTATTTTTTAGAAAGTTATTTAAGTGTCGTGCTGACACGGGCTCGCACATTTTGTAACGGGCTGGATGACTGACAAACTTTCAGTATTGCGATTGTTTGATGCGCCGCGTTCCCCACAACAAGCGGAGTGACACGCGAGACGAGAGTGGCGCGATGCCGGAGCTCGGCTTCACCCCAGAACCGGTGAATCCGCGGTAAATTCAACAACCGAACTTCGTCAAAACTCAACTCTGAGACCACCTAAAACCATCTTTGAAGGTTTGAAATCACGTTTTTTTTTCTTTTCTCTTCCCTCTTTGTTTATTTCAGCAGCGTGAAGCCGTGCGAGCGGACGCGGCGGGCTGTTCAGTGTAAACCGGAGAGTTAAGACCGACCCGGACCGCTGTCACCGATATAACATGTCCACTAAACAACAGGCCATTCTTTCTTAACTGTTCAATATTTAAAGGTTGACAGTGCTGGAGTGTTTGTGTTTACATGTCCCGTAACTTTCCTCTGCTGGTGGCAGTTTCTCTTCTGTCCACAAAGCGGTACTATATTCATTGACGACGAGGCGCCCCGGTAGGTTTCCTCTCTGCCTGCGAGGTGGACGAGTTTATTTGAAGCTGCCCTCGTCTCTCATTATCCCGTTACACATGTCGGGGCTCTTATTGTTGCTCATTTTATTTTTGTCTGTGTTTTTTTATGTTTAAACCCCAGTTTCTGGCCACCTTGTAGCCTAGGAATGTCTTCTTCCTTAACTTTCTCGGGAGGTCAGGGTAATTGACCTTTAAAGAATGCAAAAGCCATAAATTAAATTCAACAATCGCGAGGCTTGTCCATTTAAAGAAGATGCACTTGAACAGACAGTTTTCCTTTTAAGTCTCTGAAGCTCCGCGCTCCTGGACTGAACAAACAGCTTTTCTTGTGAAAAGGGAAAATATACTTAAAAAGGGTTCTTTTTTTAATTCAGACATATTTAAACTTTAAGACAATTCCTGAAATTATTCATCTGGCCTTTGAATTGAAAACAATATTAGTTTAGATATTTCAGAGCATATTATAAACTTCTATTTTTAAACTTGTCTATTTTTTGTATATACATATATATATATCCATTAGGACATACATTAATGTTGCACAAAATTGATAAATAATAATTTCCAGATGTATCATTAATGTGAGACTAAGTGAAATTGCAGTGATGGAGCATGATATTGGCAGCGCGGAGATGGCCCCTCATTTTAAGACGTTTTCCAAAATTTGACACACTGTCGGTGCGCAGAAACGAGCCTTCTCCAACCGCTGCGTTACTTTTGACCACATTTTGACCACAAGAGAATCAGTTATGGCAACACTGGAAACTTTCTAAAAATGTATATGTTCTGTTGTGCCTTTCTTCTATTAAATAAAAACTGAGCACGTGCGTTTTGGGACCACACAAATAACGCACCTGTGGCTAATTAATGACAACGACCTCTCCTGAAAACTGCGCCAATAACAACACATTCTCGGGTCATTCTCCGCAGTGTCGCAGTAAAGTTTTCACCCTTTGAACAGTTGCTCTTTCTGTAGCTCTGGACGCACGTTTCCTCATAAGGTGAGGCGGTTCTGGAGACTAAATGGCACATTTATAATTAGACTGTCCATTCAGCACATTGTCCTGCTTGCTATACAGGGACACTCGGCTGTGTCTCTATAAGAGTTTGTCTCAGACGGCTTGTGCAGCTCAACGTGTCGCTCAGTCAAAGAGAAAAGCGGCGTTGGAGCCTTTGATACCACACAACCGCACTGGCTCTTATTTAACATACCTCACTTCATTTTCTCGACCGGCATCTTCATTAACCGCCTTTCCCCATGCATCTGCAGTTGTTACACACGACTTAAATGTGCATTTTAATAATTTGAGAACTGAAGTTATACTATATATAGGCACACATTTCCTGCTCTTTAAATCAATGTTGCCTGGAAATGATGTGTTTTTATTTTGCAATAATAGTCGTTGATTTAAACCTTATTCAAAAACTAAAGACTGGTAATTTGTTGGTGTATGATACGTAACAGAAATGCAAGGCAATAATATCATATTCATCATATTTCATACTGACTGGCCTTGCACATTCTCTGTATTTTCAAGGACTAATCTGCGGGTGGATGGTGAGCTTTTTGCAAGACTGAGAAAAGCAGCATTTCCAAGTCAGCATAAGATATATACTCGCTGTCGTTGAGTAAGTTCAAAGATTTTGAGGACTTTCATTTGGCATGAAGGGAGAAGCCACCTGGCTCACTTGTCTAAACACATCCTGCACTCTGTCCAAGTCCAATGTCTCCCGTGTTGCAAGAGCAACGTTGCTGCTGGGAATCTTTTTTTCCCCTCATCATTCATTGGGATGAGAGCCTTTCTTTATTGTTTGTTGTATTGAGTGGAAGAGTAACGTTGTGGATGAGCCCATCTTAAAATTTGTTTAGACTGAGTGCCATGAACTAAACTGACTTGTTCTGACTTGAGCTCTACTTCCAACTGTCCTCATCATCTAACGGTAGGATTTGTTTAAACTAAGCTTTTGTGCCAGCAATTAGTAGGCTCAAAGAAAAGTCAGGGGAGAAAGAGGGGAGGGAAAGAGATTCAGAACAGAGCATTATATTATATTGCATCAGTATTTTGTCTTTTCTCACCCTAAATGTTCACACTGAGTATTGATTACACTTTTGTGCTATTTTTGACGCTATTTACAAAGAAAGCGAATCTGGTAATTTAACAGCAGATGTTTACAGCTGGGAATTTTATTACAACTGTAACTCGCAGGGATGTGAAATGAAAGTGTTGGTTTCTGTAGGTTTCATTCCAACTGTTTTACACTACCAGACAGAATTATTTTTAAATTACAAGCAAATTCAACTCATTATACGATGATTTCTCAGACATAGTTCAGAAATGTGGTCATAAATAACAGTGGTGTGTTGTCAGTTTCAGATAGAGCAGACAATATTAAAAACATGTATAACATTGAAGAATATTCAATGCAAGTTCTGAAGAGGATGCACCAGTCTCTCTGGACCTAGATATACCATTTTCTTTTTTATAAAACTGTCATTGTTGTTTGCGTGTGTGTGTGTGTGCGTGAGAGTGAGCCCATGTATGCCTTGACATGTGTGCGTCCATAACTGATACTTTTCCCTCTCTCATATTTTGCAAGAAAAGGTCTTCACTCTTTATACGGATAAACACGACTGTTGCTTTTGATTTGAAACGTCAAAATGCAAAAAGCCGCTCTGTCTCTCCTGACCAGATGTCTGTTAGACCGCATAACTGAGACCTTACACATCATGTTGTCTTTCCATATATACTGTGTTTTGTAGAAAGGGTGCTGCTGGGTTTGGGGGGTTTGGGGGGGAGGTACACAGGTACTAGTCTCCCTCTCTTCGTGGTAGTGGAGGGAGCGGCAGAGACCGAGACCTGATTATAAACAAGTTGAGAGGAGGTAAACAACAGCAGGCCTGGTAAAGGTAGAGGAGGGGGGCAGCAGAAGGGTGGAGGACTGCAGGAGATAATAAATGTGGCAGCACATGTTGTGACATCTGTCTTTCTAAGTGTTATCTAATTTGCTGTAGAATATTTCAACAATGATCAAAACTGATGGGGACATGCCATAGCTTTTTTTTTTGTAATTCAACAAGAAGTTTCTGAGTTAGTAACAAGCCACTTCTGTCGTGATGCTTAATTTTCCTTCACGCGACACTAATTAGGTAGTAACCTATATAAGGAATGCATGCCTCCTCTCATATAGATTTTGTATTTTGGATGGTGGGTTTGGACGCTACATGGCTTAAAGAAAGTGTGGTGCATATAGTGCCCTGTTTGGACAAAGTGGATGTGTGATTGTACAGGAGGAAATTGTGGCTTGTCTCAGTTTGCACCATTGTCACTTCTGATAAAAGAGAAATTGGGATGGATTAGTGGCCAACTGAGTCATCAGGATGACATAGTGGGACATCACCTCTACAAAGCCAACATCTTACATGAAAAGCTTTGAGGAAGTGGAGACAGAGATACTAGAATCTCAAGCATTTATATTTCATGCAGGTTTCTCTATGTCAAAGATTAAACTTGATGGTATTTTTTATAGAAACAAATAGCACCTGTGCGCAAGCAGTTACTGAACATCGACAAGAGCAGGGGCAGATTTTACGGCTCTGTTAGATCTGTGTCCCTCTGGCTGCTGTAAGTGAACAGTATTGCGGACATTAAAGCGTTACAGATGAAAAAAAAAATCAAAATATGTGTATCTTCACAGGAACTGCATAATTGCACAAGTAACCTAAGTGGCCCATTTTGATCTGTATCATTTACTCTCCTACTAAAAATGTTTTTCTCAAAATAATTGGACATTTTCTTTTAGTCTATAGCATAGTTGTGCATAATTAACTTTGATTTCAAATGCAACAGTCTGGGCTATGGTCTCTGTTGATATATATTTTTAATTCCTTTTTTTTTAGTACACATTAATATGTATAATTAATTGGCGAGGACTTGGTGGCTGCATGTTTGTGACATAGGTCTGGGACTGTAATCAGGTGGAGAAATTAGTCGGGCTCATTGTTTTTTATGAATCAGATGAAGATTTGTAGAGTGGCTGTGTGAATATGGTAGCCTTTATTTCCATATCAAAGAGACACACAGTGCAGCCGGGCAGTAATTAAAATGTGGTGGATTTTAGTCCCTGCACATGTACACACACACACACACACACACACACACTCTCTCACTCTCACACACACACACACACACACGCACGCACGCACACACACACACACACATTTTCTCTCTCCCTCACACGGGCATGGGGACACAAGTATGAGTACGAACACACACACACAGAGCATATAGACCAAGGCTGAGTGAAAAGAGTGCAGTTGGTTGAATCTGAATTTTAAATCAACACTCATGTTGGTCCATGTTCCTTTTGCAGACATTTGGGTACAGAATCAAAAGCCAGGTGTTTTTTTATTTTAATTTTTGTGGCAACCACTAGCTACAGTTTCAGAGAGAGAGCCGTGCATTAATTATCATTTTTCACCGTAAAGGCGTTTCACTAACCTCAAATAAGTCACAAAGAAATTATGCCTTTTTAAAAATCAATATATCAACTTTTCTTGGATAGATACACTGTCTATAATTGATTGTGCAAGTGACCTTGCTGCTGAATGCTGAGATTATTGAAGAAATAGAGGAAGAAGCTGTGATCTTTTGCCCCGAGTGATTTCTGTCCTTGTAGAATTGGAGAAGCTCTGAAGACCTGCGATTGAGTCTTGTGAGTGAACAAGGGAAAAGAGATTAGTGTAATGTGGACTTTTGCGCTGCTCTGACACAAAAGCGTCACAACAAGCCTTTTTCCTTGTGAGCCCCCCCGCTCCCATTGTGCTTGGATCAGGTCCTCCCACGGGCAAGCCGCTGCCTCGGAGGAAGCGTTAAAGGACTCTGTGAAAATATCCCTTGAACCAACACGGGCAGCTGGGACACTGAGAATATTTATCTAAAATAATGTGAAAGAAGGCCTTAAAAACCCCATTCACTCATAAGGGAGAAGTAGCACAATTATGGCCTGGGCGTACCATATTTCTATTTCCTATTTGTTATTAATAACCCTGTTGAAGGCAGCAGTTATTTTTGTATCCATGTAACACATGTCTCCACTGTCTGTAAAAGCTGAACGATTAGACATTATCCAGTTCGTGGAGGTTGACAGCCGGCTTGGTATCTGCCAGCTTGATCTGACATGAGATGTAAAATATGCTCCATAGTTGTGACTAAGCCAGCCACTCTGGCTTCTTTACTCTGCGGTCAGGAGCTGTTTTGTTGGCACACAATGAATGTTGTTAGATCAGATTGGCAACTTGCTTTCTGTGTGCATATGTGTGTGTGTGTGTGTGCTCGTACAGTGTGTCTTTGTGTGCACACTCTCGAGGGATGTGATTTCAGCACATGATATAGTCTA